>CM034044.1:7124828-7521156 GCA_019804595.1 Bruguiera parviflora
ATGCACCTCATTTCATTTCAACTGTTACCCCCCGAGTGAAGCAACCTTCGCCGCATGCACCTCATTTCATTTCAACTGTTACCGGGAGAGATGTCCAGGAAGGGAGACACGCGTCGACCAGAGAGAGACCCTCATACCCATACCTAGCATTGCTCCACCGCAAAGCATCGCCCCATTACTGCTCGATGTGTATGATGAAGGGGCATGCCCACAACATGGGTCAAGGGGTCATTGGCGTGCTCTAGCAATCGGATTACTCCGATGTCGACTGATGAGAGAGTTTGCCAATGATACCGTGAATACACCGTGATCACACTCTAACATGATAGGCCTAGCACGCCAACCTTCGTCCTGTCCATACTCATAAAAACATCTCACTGATTTAGACATTTGAATGCTGATATTAGGTCAAAGTTCAGCACTCCGTAATTTACTTTTCCTTTGTCTTGTAGGTCACAGCTCGCTCACTGGAAACCACCGTCACCAATAATTCAAGCCAATAAATCATGACCTCAAAATTGCAGTTGCAACCTGCACGTATATTTGCCAATAAATCATGTCTGTTTTCAGCTTCACTAATACCCCATTTGCAAAGATGGTTAAGCTGAACTAAACCTATCAACTAGACGTGGGGAGGGGAAACAACGGTTAAAGAAATTGGACATTATAGATCCAAGAACAAAAAAAAATGCAGATTATGAGAAAGCAGCTCACCAGGTCAATAACACGAGAAGTTTCAATTTAGTAGAACCTACATTTTCGAAAAAGGAAAAGCAAGTGTTGAGCTGCTCAAGAATGGATATTGAGAATTGAGAGGCTCTGACCCAAAAAAGGGAAAAGGGAAATGGGAAAGGTCAAGGTTGCAGAGAGAAGATCGGAACATGGATTCAGTTTAATCATGTAGCGAGAAAATTGAACGTGGGCCCTATTTTTTCTCTACTGGTTTTCGTTTGGTAAAACCTTAAAACAATAAATGTTTAGAATTTTTACAATTAAATTACCTATTAAAAATGGATGAAAAAGTGGCAGGAGGACCGTTTTCTAACTAAGCTAGCTAATTAAGATTGACAAGAGGAACACTTTCTAACTAAATTACCTTATTAATATTGATGAGAGGTGACAACTACATTTAAGGAATAATTTTTAGAATTTTTTTACTAAATGACCTAACTAAGATTGATGAGGATTGATGAAAGCAACGTTTTCTAGTTGAATTACATTATTAATATTAATAAGTAGGCGATAGCTATAATTAAAGGGAACTTTTCTCAGCTTCTGCCATATACATACAGTAAGACTCAACCAGTACGGGTTAAATATTTATTTTTGTATAGTTTTAACAGAAATGATATGATTTTTAGAGTTTGATTTTTTAGTCCTTTAGATTGTCTTTTTAATGCCACTTTTGGTTACTAAGATATATACTTTTGGCATAGGGTAAGGTGAAAATTATATTTAAAAATAATTATATATTTTACTTCTTAATTGTCAAGAAATTTGTACATGTTATTTTATAAATTATTCATTAATCGATTATTTGATATCAATAATTATATTTGTTTTTTTTTATTTCTCAATGATATAATAGGCTATAATTTTTTTCATTAATTATTAATTTAATTATATTTATTTTTCTTTTTTTTTATCATCTAATTTTTTTCTTATTATTTAATCTTACAATTGTATAATTAATAATTATGTGTATATGTTTAATAATTAATATGTTAAAAGGCTTCCCATAATAGTATGGTGGAAGAATATAAGAAGACTCTTTTTAATAATCTCCCTTATGGTAAATCTAAATTCTTTTTTTTTTATTTTCTTAAAAAGAAAACAAAAGAAAAAAAAATACACATTATAATTTTCTTTTCATTTTTTTCTATAAAAAAACTAAAAATAAAATTACGAATATTTTTTCTTAAAAAAAAAACTTTTAACAAATTTTATTTTTAAAAGCGAAGATCTTCTAAAATTAATTTAATTTCTCTAAATATTTTTTCTAATCTAAATCAACTATAAATTCAACTTAAACTAAATATAATTAATTTTAAAATTCTAAATTTTATTATTTTGATATTTTTTATTAAATATCTAGAATTCACATCACATACAATATAAATTAAAACTTAGTTTATAAATTAAGGAGGAGTTACAAGGTGGCAAAATGAGGAATAATGGAAGCTCTTTTTCATCTTCTATAAATTTATCATATATTAGAATTAAATTTATGTGATGTATGAATTTATTATATTTATAAAAAATATATTTTATCTGTATTTTAGTGAAATAAAAAATAAAAAAATATTTAAATTATAATTATATTTTATTAAAAATTAAAAAAAATTTAAAGAATACTTTTTAAAGAAAAATAATTTAAATTATAAATAATTTTTTTAAAAAAGAATAAATTTAAAAATATTTGTGTTCTTTTCAAAAAACCCAAAAAGACCAATTTATGATAATTTTTTTAAATTATTATTTTTTGTTTATGCAAATATATGTAAAAAATTATTAATATAAATTAAATAAATTACTGTAATTCATGAAAATTTATTAAAAATTTAAAATATTTTAAAATTTAAATTAAATATTTATATATTATTAAAATTAAATAAATACTATTACAATAGAGTTTTATTGATTTTCTATCAAATAAATATAAATATAGATATAAATACATATAAAATATAAATATGAATATAAATATCTAACATTAACAATAATTATTTTAAATATAATATAATAGTTAAAATATAACAAAATCTCCTAAGTAATAAAAGAGAGATTAATAAGAATACGGAAAAGTATGATTAATAATATAAGAAAATAAAATTTATGTTGATAGTTTTCATAAATAAGATTTTTGAACAAAAAAATAAGAAAAAGCTTTCGGTCAATTTTCCCAATAGCCCTTTCATATATTGTTCCGATCCCGATCCCATCATTTCAGATATTCACATATTCACGGTCCCACCGCGCATAAAAAATAATAAAAGAAAAGCACTTCTCTCTCTCTCTCTCTCTCTCTCTCTCGATAGACCATCTCGGGGCGGGGCGGGTGGTTGATTAAAAAGGCCGGAAACAAACGATTTGGGGCTTTTTTTGTCTTTTGGATATTGGAGCCATTCGAAAAGCCAGGGTATTCGGATCCTCCGAATCAATCCTGACCATTCATTTTATATCCCAACGGTCGCGACCAGTCGGGGAAGTGGCTGTTCCCTTTCCCACCTTTTGCTTCTTCTTTAATCATCATAAACCCTAGCGGCTAGCGCCACCCCCCTCCCGCGGCCACCACCATACTTAGACATAGATAACGAGATACAGATCAGAGTCACACCGTCTCTCTCTCTCTCTCTCTCTCTCTCTCTCGCGTCAAAACGACCGCATCAAGATTTGCGTGGCAATTCTGAACTCCTCGATCGGCCCACCTCTCTCTGTTCGTAAAGAGATTGAAGGGTGAAACCAAGATCAGATCTTTTCGTTTTCAAGATTGGGTTTTTGTTTTCTTTGGGGGAGGGGGTCTTTTTGGGTTTTGTGTGAATCTCTCTCTCTCTCTCTCTCTCTCTCTCTCTCTGTGCCGATGAGTGCATCGGCATTCAATTCTCGACCGGTTCTTTTCTCGAAGGTTGTGGTTCTGTATTCTAGACTGGCTCGGACTACCGAGTAACAACTCTGTCTTTCGTGTTGGTGTTTGCATCCGAGTCATTCTGAGTGTCATTCGTGTAATTTTGTGCTTTGGGTCCGTGGAAATGAGTGTTTTTTCCTGTTTTTAGTTAGAGGAAAGGGGGTGGGGTTCGAGTTCCCAGCCCACTCGTTGGACCAGCTGAGTCGGGAGAATAACTCGGAGGCTTGGTGTGAGTCAGAAACCTGAGAAGATCGCGAAGCGGGCCAGGTTGGACCGGGCGGCAAAAATGCCGTCAGTGGGGTTGCGTCGGAGCACCCGGGTTTTTGGGGTGGTCAAGGGCGTTGATGGTGGTGCCCGTGTTCTTCGCTCGGGACGACGTCTTCGGCATGATCCTCTTGAAAACAAGCTCAAGAAAGCCAGCGGTGGCGACGATTGGCTCCCCAATGAAATGAAGAAAACCGACAGTGGCAATAGTAACAAGAAGAATCACAATCTCAATGGCGCTGTCAAGAGCAAGCAAAATGCATGGGCCCATGATGCTAAATTGACTAAATTCAAGAAACAAGTGCCTTCGAGAAGTTATGCTAAACCGTCCAATGCAAAAGCGTCCCCCAAGAAAGCCAAGAGCGATAATTTGGGTCTTGTATGTGAAAACAAGAAGTTCGGTGTCGTTTACACTCGAAAGAGGAAGAGAAAGAACGTGTTATCGCGGGAAAATGTTCGGCTTTTGCCAAGGCAGCGAAGGGATCGTCAAGCTGTGTTTGCTGCTGTTGTCGACCGCTCGTGTGGGTGTGTTACCGAGTTTGCTTGTTTTTTGAGTTTGGTTTTGGGTTATCTCAAGAGGGTTAGCCTGAGGCTTTCTGAGCTTGCAGCATTTTTGTTCTCTGAGCCGATTAGTGGTGCTTTCACTTCTAGTGGAGTTCGTTTCTTGCGGGTAAGGATTGGCTCTTTCGCTGTAAAAGGGCTTGCGCTACCGTCTTTTTCTTTTTTTTTAAGTTTTGGGTATGGGGGTTTAAATTTCGTAATGGATGCATTTTTTTTTCTATTTCTTGTTCTTACGTTTATGGTTCTAATGAACAGGTTTTTCTGTTCTGTGTTTGGTGATGATTTCAATTAGTTTTCTCATAATAGTTTTTCCTGCAATTATTTTTCAGGATTGTTCTAATTATAGAACTGGAATTTGCAAGTTTTTTAAGTCTCGACAATTTGTGCCACTGTTTTCTGTGGACTTTTCTGCGGTCCCTCTCTGTTTTGTCGACATGCATCTCAGTTTAGCTTTTAGATTTGGAATTCTGTCGCTTGTACCTTTAAATAACTCGCCAGACGGAGACACTGCCAATGAAGGGAGTGATAGCGACGAAGATGGTATATGTGTCCCCATGAATATTGAGAATAACGACACAGTAACTGCTATTCATGGGGTTGATGGTTCTGGTAGCAAGTTTGTGTTAAATCCATCTGTTAGATCTTCCAGGCTTGCTGGCCGAAATTCTCAGTTCAGAAATGGCCTGAATTCCCGTGGTATTCAAAAAAGAAGGAGCTCTCTCGGGAGGAGGAGAGCCAGAAACCCTTTGCATCTTGGTATGCATAAAGCTTCTTTAGTTGCTGATTTCGTTAGAAGCAGGAAAAATGGCATCCCTCTCTTTTCTGCAGTATCCAAGACCAAGCTTAGGAGTTCAGTGCACAGCTCTGCTGCAAACCTTAATGAGGATACTTCTAATGTTGTTGGGGTGGCACAGGACACAGATTCGTCCAGCTGCAGTGCAAATATATTGGTCACTGAATCTGATAGATGTTACAGGATAGAAGGAGCCACCATTATGTTGGATCTCTCTGATTCAGGAGAGTGGATACTTGTAATTAAGAAAGATGGTTTTACGAGATACATCCACTCAGCACAAAAGAATATGAGGCCTTGTGCTGCTAACCGAATCACTCATGATGTAATATGGACTGGAGATGCAAATTGGAAGCTAGAGTTTCCTAACCGACATTACTGGTTCATTTTCAAGGACCTTTATAAGGAATGCTCTGATCGCAATGTGGTGGCTTCCAGTTCTAAGGCCATACCTGTGCCAGGAGTCCACGAAGTATTAGGTTATCAAGACATCAAGATTGCTACGTTTACCAGACCAGAGACATACATTTCTCTGAAGAATGATGAGGTGGCTAGGGCTTTAGCAAAAAGGACTCCAAATTATGACATGGATTCTGAAGATGAGGAGTGGTTGAAGATGTTCAATGGTGGAGTTCTTTTGGAAACCCAGCATCATGATCTCTCAGAGGACAATTTTGAGTTGATGATTGATGCCTTTGAGAAGGCTTTTTATTGCAGTCCAGATGATTTTGCTGATGATAAGGCACCTATGAATCTTTCTGCAGCATTGGGTAGAATGGAAGTTGTTGAAGCTGTATATAGTTACTGGACAAAAAGACGGAAGCAGAAACGGTCAGCACTGGTTAGGGTTTTTCAGGTAAATTTTTTGTCCTGTAATATATGTCTAATATCCTATATTCATGGTAGTATCCAAGTTGTTTTCTGGTATACGATGTTTCTCTGTGTTCTTCATAAAGCTGTACTGTTTATGATATCTTAATATTCTTACTGTTTTTCTGGAAAGATAGTCATTTTGTTAGTGTGCCATATATTATAATTGTGGGTGCTCCTACTCATACATTGTTGTTTTTAATTGATCCATCATTCCTCCTCTATCTCTCTCTCTCTCTCTCTCCCCCCTCTTCCTTTATTATGATGCAGTATTTTTCATCAAATCTATTTATTTTTCTATTGATTCTTTCATTTTGTTTGGTCTATAAATTGAAGGTGGGTAGTCAGATTTAACAATTTTGGGGAAGTTCCTTTGCATTTTGTCTTCCTTCCTCTGATAACTAATGGCCTAGTTAAATCTGCTGGGACAACAAAAATATGGACCATCCAATTTTGGAACATTGTTACTTTTCGCATACAAAGTAGCAAAAACCCTATGCATTTATTTTTCTTTTATTTACTAGCAGTGTAAATCTGTCAGTAACATAATTAATATATGCTGATTTATGCGCTGGGCACCATGAAAAGTATTGTTGCTTAAGGTCATAGTCTCTATGCTTTTGATCTGTTCACACTATTAATGTGGATGGTCCTTCCTTCCTAACAGGGAAATCAGCCAAAGAAAGCTCCCCTAATTGCCAAACCTGTTCTACGCAAAAGGAGGTCCTTCAAACGACAATGCAGCCAATTTGGAAGAGGCAAGCAACCAACTGTATTGCAAGGTAAGCCGGCAACACCCTTCTGGTATCTTCTCCTTGAAAGATTGTGCCATAACTTTTAGAGTTTATTTTTACAGAACGCTTTAATTCTGTTGTGTGATGAAATTGCCATAGGATTGGAAGATTGTGGTAGGTTCTTTTCAAAGCACCTCCTTTTGCTGGAGGTATTTTTCCCACAAGCATTTCATTCTGTTCTGGGCTTGGGGGAGGGAAATAAACAAAATACCAGGTTAAAAAAATTTGTTATCCATTTAATTGCTGGCCAGGAAGCAGACTATTAATGGCTTGTTAGTTTTTCTATTAACCTTAGTCTACATTTTGTTGCTCTTTTATGAAAAAAATAAAATTTTCTAGGAAAATTAAAACAGAATTTTATTTGGTACCTGCTTGAATGCTATCTTGTTTTTATGGTTGCCCCATTGCTGGGCTTGATTACTTCTCTGTGTTTTTGCTAAGCATTTAGGTTCAGTATCATTTGCTTGTCATGCAATCCTTTATCATTGTTCAGTAATGGCAGCTGAACGAGAAGCTTTTGAAGAAGAGAGTGCCAGGCTTAAAGTGGAAGAGGCCAAAGTTTCGGCAAATAAATCTGCAGAACTAGCCATAGCAAAACGTCGCAGGGCTCAGTTGCTGATGGAGAATGCTGATTTGGCAACCTACAAAGCTGCAATATCGCTTAGAATTGCTGAAGCAGCTTCTGTTGCCAATCCATCAGAAGCTGCTGTTGTCTCTGACTTCTTAGACTGATGGATACAGGTATTTCTGATTTTAGCTGATCTTGGCCGTTCATATTTAGCAGGGAATTACAGTATTGCGACTTTTTGAAGTCTTTGGGTGAAAACCTTTGCAGAAATTACAATATCTTGTATAGAGCTTTGATGAAGAATGTACACTCTGTATTATTGTAACCTCACAAAAGGGCCTTTATTTTTGTTTATTTTCTCTTGGGGATATGATTAATTTCCTTGGAAGAAAAAAAAAAAAAAGAAAAGCGAAAATGTCAAGAATTGAAAATAAAATGAAAGTTTAGCAAGAAATGCGCATTTTGAACACAATCACTCGTCCTGGGGTGGGTGCTTTGTTTGGGATTGGTAACGGATGGTGCATTTTTAGTGCAGTCTTGATTTATATGGAGGTTTACATATCCTTTGTTGGCCATTTCCTTTTATTATTATTTTTTATTATTATTATTTTTGTTTTGTTTTGTTATTCTGAAGTCGTTTTCCTTGCCAATGCCGTGCCATTAGAGTGTTGGAGCCTGTGGATGCTCCGGCACTTTTGCATTCTCAATCTCCTAGCAGTAAAGCGTGATCATTTGCAAATAGTATATTGAAGCGTGTATGTCGTCATTTTTAATATCATTCTGTAATTTAATGGGAGTTGGAACATCTGACCTTCGATCAAGTGTCAAGAGCTCAAGATGAAGGGCATCGACAGCCCAAGTTTTCATGTTGATTCGACTTGTGGGTTCATATGTTGGAGTCTAAACTTAAGACTTCTGTTCTAGAAGGCCGCCGATTGAACGTAGGTTTTTTGTCACTAGTCAACTCAAAGCTCGTTAGGCATATGGTAACGCTTATGGCTATTGGATTGACGGAGATAGGAGGGGTGGGCCCGTCTGCTTCCAGCAGATCGCCGTAGTACAAATCTTCCATTAATACACGAGTAGATATTTTCCTGATTTGCTGGGGTTGGACTTCAATCATTTGGGGTTGGACTCAAATTCATGTCACACTTTCAATTTTCGCGACCCCAAAAGGGGTCGTCCAACTCACACGAAACTCAGGTCAGATTTGCTGGGCTGAACCAATTGACTGTCCTACAAATTGAATCCATTTCTAGGATGCGTATTGTTACGGGGTCATTATCTTCTCCCCAAAAGGCAACCTATTGGGATGTGCAGTACACCCGTTTATAACGCCCAAGTTCCCTCTTTTTCTTGACGATATGGGAGTGGGATGACCGCAACCCGTTACATTCTCTCACACTAAATTCATCAATATCCTCGTCGATGTTCTTGGACACGTCACGGGGTCATTACCTTCTCCCTAAAAAGTAACCTGTTGGAGTGTGCAGTACACCTGTTTATAAGGTTTAAGTTCCCCCTTTTTCTTGACGATATGGGAGCGGGATGACCGCAACCCGTTACAGTATGCTCGAGATGCCTTCGTGGGCATGTATGTGCCTGACATGGTTCAGCTTTTCTAAAGACGCCATCCCTCCGCATCTCTTGCTTCTTTAGCCAAAACGGCAACGAGGACAAGATTGTTTGAAGCTTAGTTTGTTGTCTTTCAGCGAATAGATCCAAGAGACCAAATCACTTCCTTTGTTACACTATATATTCTCGATATTCCATTGTACTTTACTATGGCCTGCGTCCAAAATTAAGCCTCTTTGACTCGCTAGTTCATCTTCTTAGTGATCTTTACTAGGTGAGCTATGTGGACGCAACTTGCCATTTTCATTGTATAAATGCCAAAGCTGTTCATATAGAGTTGGACAGGACCTCCTTTTGCATGGCGATGCTGTTGGCTTTAGTTTCAAAGTAGAACGTTTATCATCAATAACTTTAAATCACAATATTAGTATATGACAAAAAAGGGGCATGCTACAAGGATCCACACTCTAGGGTCCAGAGAATAACGAAACAGTTTTACCCATCTCCTTTTTATTATAAAGAGCTGGCTGTTTTCGTAGCTCAAGACACCTCCAGGTTAGTCACACTAAAGATTGTCCCTTCACATTAACAACATTATAGACATGTCGAAAGAGATACTTATGTTCTCCTTTGTGGAAAGAATACTTGGACCTGCCATTATTGGCTTTCTGTCATAATCCAACGTTGTAAAAGCCAGGGACTAAACGATTCTAGCCAAGAAACAATTACATTCAAACGACAGATGTGAAAAAAAAAGAGAGAGAGAACAAAGATTGAAACGTTTTAAGTTACGCAGAACACACCGAATCTTTCAATTTCCTGACAAAATTTGGCACACTAGTAAATGTGTATAGTCCGTCAACTCCCTAAGAAATCCCATTTGTGTCAGCATATGCTTGTTTGGTAATCGTCTTCCCCTTACTCAAACCACGCCTTCATCAGAACCAGCCTCATCTTTTTTACGTGCCACCAAAACATTTTTGCTAGTCAAATGTGTAAGCTCTCAGGATAGCCACTTCTTGTAGTTTGAAGCCTAGAAAGTTCATATATAGTAAAAAGTAGTTTTATTGCTGCTAAGCAATAGAATTCACTATGGTTGCTGCGGCCACTTTAGCTGGAGATGACCTTGCGAGCTCAGCGAGGATGTCAGTGAGCAGCCGGCCATCAACTGGCATGATGGGTTTATCATACATGAAAAGCGGAACCACCACGTGGACATCACCAAATATTCAGGAGGTGTGTAGCAGCACAAGACTTGTGTTCGATCAGGGAAGTAGAGAAGATGACGAGGAGGAGCTTAAATGGGCTGCAATAGAGAAGCTGCCAACGTATAATCGATTGAGGAAAGCAATGCTGGACAGGTTTTCAACAATGGAAGAATTGGCTAAGAAGAGGTTGATGTTGCCAACCTTGGAATTCATGACAAGAGGCAGCTAATGGACAGTATACTAAAAGTTGTTGAAGATGATAATGAGAAGTTTCTTCACTGGCTTAGGCTAAGAACTGATAGGTGATTACTCTAGATCAGTCCGCTATTACAATATGATCCAAGTTTGTTTTCAACTTAATTGTCAAAGTTTTGTGCCAACTGTTTTTTTTTTTTTTTTTACGGAGTTTTCATTCTCTTTCTAACTTATTATGTTAAAAGAATCTTTTGAATTTGGAAAGGGTGAGAATTGAGATTCCTAAAATTGAAGTTCGGTTTGAGCATTTGTCAGTTGAAGGAGATGCATATGTTGGAACCAGGGCACTTCCAACTCTCACAAATACTGCCATTAACACCATAGATTTACTGCACTTTATCTGTGTCTAGAATTCTTCATTAACTGATTGGATTTCACTGTTCATGAAAATTTATCAAATGCTGAGCTTAGTCAATGTGCTGGGAGCCATGTATTCTGCTGTCATGTTCCTTGGAGCCACCAACACTTCATTGGTGATGTCGATTGTATCTGTTGAAAGAACGGTTCTATACTGTGAAAGAGCTGATGGGATGCACTCAGAGTTACCCTACCCAATTGCACGGGTAAATAAACCAAAATCCTTGATAGCTAAGGTGAACTTGGGAAATATATCTCATTAAGCGAGAGCTGCATTTAGAAGCGTGTTCGACAGTATATGCTGCAACCAGAATTTTATTTAACACTGTAAATAGACATTTCAATATGCACTTTGGAAATGTTTGGGATAAGGGTCATCTGGTCACAAAAGAGAAACTTTACCGCTGTGCTATCCAATCTTACGGCTTGCAGGTGGCGATCGAGGCAATCTGTGTTGCATTCCAGACCTTGGTCTATAGCATATTGCCTTACTCCATGATTGGCTTCCCTTGGCTAGTTGACAAATTCTTCTGGTTCTATTTCTTTGTATTTATGTGCTTCATGTACTTCACATTGTACGGCATGATGCTTGTTACCCTCACTCCAGGCCAGCCAATTGCTGCCATTGTCCTGTCATTCTTCCTCAGCTTTTGGAACATGTTCTCTGGCTTCCTAATCCCCAGGACGGTGCGTTACCTGTCTGGGAATGATATATATATACTGTCTTCTTTATTTGTCTTTCTCCCTTTTTTTTTTTTTTTTTGTTGTCTCCGTAAAGGAAATCATTGAAATAGACCGAAACTGCAATCTTATTTTCAAGCACCATTGCGTAACATACATTTTGCGGCGTATAGGTTTGGACAATCTACTGGGGATCTCCAGTGGCTTGGACAATCAATGGCCTTGTAACCTCTCGGCCGGGTGACGAAGATGATCCAATTGAGGTGCCCAACAAAGACAATGTTCCTGTGAAGGACATTCTCATGGGCTTTGGTCTTGAATATGACTTCCTGCCACCTGTTATGGGTGCGCATATGGGTTTTGTCCTGCTCTTCTTATTTGTCTTCGCTTATGGAATCAAGTTCCTCAATTTCCTAAGCAGATGAAGGGCACAAGAGTGGCAACAATGGGCTTTCTGGAATTTGGGCTTCTCTCTCTCTCTCTCTCTCTCTCTCTCTCTCTGTTGGCAATGTATTCACATTTCTTCTCCATTCATCCTAGCAAGTTTTTTTTTTCTTTGATTCATTTTAATTGTATTGAAATGTTCTATTCTAATACAATTGCTTTGCCTATTCATGTCTATTCATGTGAATAATATCTTATACATTTCTCATTTCACAAATTCAGTTCTTTCTTTCTTTTTTCTTCCCCCTTTTAGTTCCATTAATTGACATAATTAACCATGGATCATACAAGAAGTATAATTTTCTCCCCTCTCATACATCTTTTTGTAATCTACTATAAGCATTCAATTTGAAAGCTTAAGCTATTAGGCAATTGAAAGTGTTTCTTAATTTTGTGAATGTGATATTCATGATAAACAAATTAAACTTTAGCATTTTCGAGACACAAAGTATACTAAAAAAAAATAATTAATAAAGCCTAACAATAGTGAGATTATATGTTAGCAAAGTAATGGTAATTTCATGAAATTGTAAAATGTACAAGAATTGATTCGAATTCAAAAGTTTGGGCAAGATTTGATCCTTTTTTCCCTTCACTTCCCACAGGTCAGGTCACCCAGAACTGCAATCCATTCTGAAAATTGTGCATTACAGCACGTTTACATGTGCAAGGTCTAGTAAAGTGTGTCCCATGACAATGATTAGCAATAGAGTTTCCTATAAAAGGGAGGGAGATATGCAAACTAAAAACCTTTATACACTGCCTCAAGTAGTGAGTGCTCTTCTAACCAAAATCTAAGAAGAGAGACAAGGCAAACCATACCATAAATTTTTCCGCTCAACTCAATGGGGAACATTAGATCAGGTCGGTGTTACCAAACTCCTACCTAGCCTCAGTTTTGACAGGAGCATTTATCAGGTCCCGAATTTCCTTCTTATTCTTTACCAGGATCCATTTCCTGGTATTGAAGTCTAGGCTGTCTAAGTCCTCGGCAATTCCCATGTAGCCATATAGAAGGTGTTCTTCCAAGTTATCTCTCTCAAATCCTGCTTCCCAGCCAATGCTGCTTTTGCCCTTGTTGCATGTTTTTTGCTCAAAGTCTTCTCTCCCACATTTATTATCAGCAAAATACTTATGGAGTTTCTCTGCATTTCCAAGTCCGGTGAAGGTGCCCAAAAACTTCACCAACATAACACTTTGGTCAGCGGGTTTCCCTAGGCACACCTTCATTTGGACCCCAACAAAACCTTTACCTATCCATTTCACAAGGAAACAATGAATAAGATGTATAGTAACTGCAAATGACTTTCCTAAGTCTGACCTTATAACAACCACAGATCAGTCATTGACCTTGTAAAACATTATGAGTTATTCAGGCAGTGTGTGATGGTTTCAACAGATATCAATATAAGCCTTTTTGTCTTGCTTACCAGTTCAAAGCAATGAGAATGTGGTTTCAAGTAAACTTCCTTTGCACTAACACAATATCAGACGAAATATATTCTTCTCCATGAATTCCCTGCTAAACTCAATATTTGCATAATTGCATAAAACCAACAAGTAAACAAATTGTCTCACCTCTGAGAAAAGCATGAACTCCCTCAATTGGTATGACCTTCTGTAGTTCTGGATTGTTGTTTGACATTGAAATGTTGCAGATGACAACAACTGGAGGCCAGAGAATCATATTCTCCTTCTGTGCCAAAGCTTCTATCTTGGGTAAGACCTCAGGAACCCATGTAACATTACCACAAGGCACAGAACTCTTCCAACCCATCAAAATGCATATTGCTTTGTGAAGGCCCAAGTGCTGTGCCCTCAATCCAACTTTGTGAGACATAAAGGCATGTGTTACCAATCGTTGAGTGTTCATGAACTCCTTTGACAAGCTGTAAAGCACACGTACAAAGATTGAAAATCAAATCAACATTTGTTATATAGTTGCAAAAGGAGCATCGCACACAGGTATCCCCTTCTTGCCATTGATAAATAAGTATGGAGCAGGAATAAACATCAACTGTGCTGACTTTCTAAGAGAATCAATTAGATGACAATAACAGCAGCATAGCATAAATGCTCAGAGCAAGAGTTACTCTGATAGACCATCTCTTGCCAAAGTAGTCATAATTCACAATGAACAAGATTGAGGGCCAATAAACATAACCACATAAATATCAAGCACATTTCACTCTCATAGGAGAATCTCAAAAGCTTCATGATATACTGTTTTTAATTTGTAAAAAGGTATTTGGGCAATGCTAGTGCCAGGGTGCGTGAGATGGACACCAGCAAAACATCCACCCAAGAGGTCACCAAACAGCTGAGTAAAAGGCTGAGGAATGTTTTTGCAATGACTAATGAGTACAATAACAACCCAGAGAAACTTCAAACAGCAAAAGTTATAGGTAGCACATGCTAACCAACTGCTATTGGAAGAGTAAAACTGAAAAGATTCCCGAAACAGAAAAGACATTAACGTTTGCTGCAATTACCAGACGTAGTCATGGAAAAGAAACAGACCTTTTGCCGCATACAATGCAGAACAAACTACCTGCTTTTCCTTGCTCCTTGTATCTTCTTCTAACTGAGGAGTTCAAGTTTAACCTTTTAGAGTACTCTAAAAAGGCTTTGTCTACTAGTTTCTGAAATTCCTCTGAATCCTCAGTTGGCTCAGCCTCTACAGTATTCACCCCATCTTCTGATAGGTCATCATCATTTTCATGTTCATCCTCATTATATTCATGATTTCTTTTCCCAATCCTTTGCCTTCTGTGAATGCCAACTCTTCTATCAGTCTGGTGTGATTTATACAAGCTTGGAAATTTAGGCTTTGGATGACCCTTGATATATTTAAGAGTTGGTTTGTAATGTATCAATGAATGCCTTTGTGCATGTGCCAGAGATTCTTGAGAAAATAACCAATTCTTAGATGCAGGATTGCCAAGTTGTTCATGGCTGTTGTATGTCCTCCTAGCCTTCCTGCAGGAACCATGGTCAAACCTCTTAGTCCTAGATGCATGTAAGAAACTTGTATCCTCATCGATCCATTTCTCACCACTATCATTTATGTCCTCTAACTGTTCAGGCAAGTTCCATTTTCTTGACATAGTTGTCCTAGGATCATGGTTAATTATATCTTCCTCCATAGTATACTTTCTTTTGAGCACTTTGTCAGATGGTTCATATGAAATAGACTTGTCTATCATTCTCTGCCTAGGTATTTCCAGGTTGTAAGTGGACATAGGATCCTGAAATCTTTCCTTTTGAAACTTTGGACTAGCTTCTCTTCCAAATCCATAATTTGATCTCAAATGCGAAGTTTGGCGGTCCTCTGTAAAACATGAGAGAGGTGTTTCATTGTCTTGTGATTCTATCCTTTCAAACTCAACTTGAGTATGGCCAGAACCCAAACATTCCCTATGGTGCTTTGATGCACATAATATTCCGCTTGTATCACAGTCTTCAGTGTCTGCCAGATTCTGCATGTTGGAATGACCATATTCAACACTTATGTTCTCATAAGAATTCTCAGCACAATCAGCTTTGTCCAAAAGGGGGTACATAGGCCTTGACAATTCTTTGTGCTCATAATCCACTTTGGAATGCTCAAAGTCCAACCGAGAATGTGGAGGCATCATTCTGAACAAGTCACCAGATGGATGCAAATTGCCATCATTCACTATTCTGCGTGTCTTTGGGTACAGATAATCTTCATGCTCCACCCTTTCAGGACTATAAGCACCCCGTGGATAATCAGATACAATTCTCTTTCCAGATTTAAGATCTCTCACATCTACCATCAATCTTTCATAATATGTATTTGAATGTACAGGTTCCATGAATTTGGCACTGCTCCTTGGACATTCATCATCAGAGGTAGGCAAGGGTGCACCTTTCCTATAAGGATTTGAGAATTCAAATTCCAAAGCCCCTGAAGATGTGTCAGCAACATCTTTAAACCAAGCGGGGCCCTCAGAAGTCTTGGAGAGAGAAGCTGGAACCTTGCTGTATGAAAAATCCTTTGAATGAAGCATATGTCCTTCACATTGTTTGAAATACTCAGTTAATGATATCCTTTCTGAAGGCATAGGCTCTGGATAAGGATGTTTTTCTCGCTCAAACTGGTCAATATCCACATCCTGCGACAGCAATGGTAAATGCCTGAGAGTGTCACCATAAG
Organism: Bruguiera parviflora; assembly: GCA_019804595.1. NCBI lineage: Eukaryota > Viridiplantae > Streptophyta > Magnoliopsida > Malpighiales > Rhizophoraceae > Bruguiera > Bruguiera parviflora. The sequence goes on from CM034044.1 coordinate 7,141,004, forward strand.
TGGAGGTTGGGACCATGTGCAGTGACATCTGATATGGTACTCTCGTAATCCCATCTTCAAGATGAACTGATTTCTGACCTGTTATTCCATGCCTCTCCATGTCTGCAATCCTTTTTCCACCATAATCCCAGTCCTCACTCAATCTAGACGACCCACCGTGATGATCATACCCATAAACTTGCTTCAATCTGTTGCTTTTACTAGCAACATCATAATCCAAATGTTCCACATATTTGCATTTCCTTTGTGCAACCCTTTCATCGTCATCATCACCATCAAACAGGGGCTTATGTCCGTGTCTGTCCAACGAGTAAGGAGGCAAAACATTACCTGAGTGGACCCTTTCAGTCCTGCCTGCACCCATAGGCCAACGAAAGGCGTCATCCTCCCTCCTTTCAATGGAACTACTCTTTCCCTTGCCTGCCCCACCAAACGGTATCCTTGTTTTTCGAAAGCCATCCATCCTCATCCTACAACAAGGGCTCAAGTTCTTGTAGGGATGCCCACGTGGGGAAGGAGACTGGTCCATTTTGCAAGAGATGGTAATCACTGTGTCCTGCTCCTACTCACTTCATCATTCTGCACCGATTTTACTTAGCTCTGATTTTCAAGATGCAGATATTCTCAGCTCCTCGCTTATTGTATCTCATCCCAATGATCTCATGTAAAAATCTTCATAGTAATTTCCATTACCTTAATGTAACAATCTTTGTCAAATACTTCTTAAATAATAAATCTATTCCTTTTCCTTCCGTGTGTCCACGCAATACGTAAAGCGCTTTACTTAGCAAAATTCGAATATGGCGCATATAATGTTTAACATCTACAAATTGTTATGATTAAGTGAACTCAAGCAAATGGAGTCAGTCAGTGCAGAACATAAAGCCCAAACACAGAGACAGTAGCCAACCGTTACCTAAAGATGATGCTGCCGGTGGTGGTCGATTTTGATTGCAGGCAGAAATTAAGGAACAACCCCGAAACAGATTGAGTTCCGGTAGCACTCGGCGATCGTAAGTTGGCGGAAAACAGAACAAAACAAACCTTTTTCTGGTAAAGCTGAAGCTGTTAAAGGAGAGAAAGAGAAAGACCCTTCAACGCCATCCATCGCCCATTTGATTTTTCATCTCTTTCATGTAATCATGATCACTGAACATTTGCATTTGAGCGTTTTTCCTTTTTTTTTTTTTTTTTTTCTTTCTAATCTTGCTGTTTGATGCCCCCCACCCCCTTTTTTTGCTTTCCTCCTTTTTCTCTTTTTCTACGTAGCGTGTGCCACACGATTTACTGCAAGTGGTACATGATCGGGTCGACTACGATCCAAGCCGAATGATTTTAAGTCTCAAATCATCCGAGTCTTTTTTTCGAATATATCAAATAGAAAGCCTTGAATATATTAAAATTTTCACACGTCAAATTAAAAGTTTTAAAAATTATTCAGATATTAATTAATTAAATTTTGAGTTATTATACTTTTAAGAAATTACCCGATACAAATATGGCCGGGTGGAATTTCAAGCCAATTAAATTTGAATTAACTTTTACTACTTGTAAGAATTACGAAACCACGGTTTCCTCATTCGATGGAATCGTTTAAATCTGATTAGGATGCTTGCGAGCGAGTTCACTGACGTTGCATTCACGGGTCACAAATTGACTTGTGGACAAAAGCTAGAGGTGGTACTGATGATGTCCAAGAACGACTGGATCGTGCGATTGTCACGCCGGAATTCTCTCGTCTGCTTTCTATGGCTTTAATTCATTATTTACCGCGATGGGGGTCTGATCATAATGCCAATGTCTATTTTGTTTGAGTCGGGCTGTGCATCATGATGCGAACAGAAGCATAGTTTATTTACGTTTGGACAAATGTGGCTGCGTGATGAGACTCGTCAGCGAACTGTTCCTGATTCTTGGGAGCTGGTTAAGCAAGGCAGGCATCCATCTTCCCTAACCCTTTGCGTTTTCCGCCGCCCGAATTCTCTTCAATCAGAGCAATTGGTCTCGGGGAGTTTGGCGCCTTTTGTTGATGCCTGCCTTACACTGTCTCAAATCTGTCCAATGTCAGCAGGTTCCATGAATCGTTGCTTCGCGAGGAACAGTTACGAGCTCAACGATCGAGAGCTTCTTGGCTCAAAGAGGGTGACAAAAATACCTGCTTGGCTTCTCAGAGGCACAAACGGAACTCTACCGGCAGAATAGAGGATGCAACAAGGCAATTGGCAACACACCCTTGAGAAGATTGCCCCTGTTTTTACCTCTTATTGTGCTGCCCTGTTCCACTCAGATTTTTCTACTGATGCACGGCCAGCTCTCGATGTTGTGGGTAATAAGGTAACCGCAGAAGTGAATGGACTTTTGACAGCTACGTTTACAAGGGGGTAAATTCTTACTGCGCTCCACCAGATGCATCCAACGAAGTCCTTGGGACCTAACCGCATGCCGACCTTATTTTGTCGACGATTTTGATCGATTGTTGGCGAGCGTGTGCTTAACACGGCGCTCCATATTTTGAATGGCAGCGGGCATCCACAACTTCTAAATTATACATTTATTCGTCTGATCCCGGAAGTGGTTAACCTAAACATGCAAGGGTTACCGACTCGTAAGTCTCTACAACGAGATTTTTGCATTATTGACAATGGCTTTGGCTAACAGGCTTCAACTTTTTCTCTCTCAAATTATGTCGGATTCTCAAAGTGCTTTTCCCGCTGACGGGTTTTATGGCCTTAAAACTTGACAAGACAGAGGCATATGATCCGAGTAGAATGGTCTTTCCTTGAGAGGATGATGTTGCAAATGGGTTTTGATGCTTCCTGGGTGGCCCTTGTTCTGAGATGTGTCTTGTCGGTCTCGTATTCCCTATTGCTGAATGGTGAACCGGGACTCCTTGTCACTTTTATCTTTTCCTTTTCTATGCAAGGCCTCTCAGCTTTGGTAAATGATGCTCATGCCAGAAATGTGCCCCCTGGTTTACGGCAGCGACTGCTCAGGCTTGTTCCCTACATGAAACAAATCCTCGATGCCTATGAGCGAGCATCTAGACAGCAGATGGGTATGCATGAACCATAACCAGCATTACGGACACGTATGAGATTAACCACAACTGAAAGCCCAGCCCCAAGCATTACCTTGGTCTTCTGACACCTATTGACACATCAAAGAAACGGGTGCTTAGTATGGTTGCGGATAGAATTAGACAGAAATTTTCAGGTTGGAAAGAAAAAAGTCTGTCCAGAGTAGGAATGGGATGGAAGTTACTTTCAGAGCAATGATTCGGACCATTCCTACCTATGTCAAGCATTTTTCAACTTCCGCTAGCTCTTTGCATGGAAATCGAATCTTTGGCAAACAAATTTTAATACGTGTATTATTATAATTGTCAGAAAAAACAAAAACAAAAAAAAAAAAGAAGAAGAAGAAAATAGTATTATAATTGTCCAATCTATCAAGCTGCGACAAATTGATTTTCATTCAGTTCTCCATATCTTCCTCAAATAAAAAAGTTATTAGCACTTACCAAACTAAATCATTAACTGTATCAAAATATACCGTGCACATTAAGATTTCAATTAATATCTCACAGTAATACCGATGAATTAAATTAGATTAAGAAATTTTTCATCATAATTTCAATTGTAATTGCTGATAGAATTATTATCATGTACTGGTAGGATATTACATGTCGTTAAATTTGTCATGGATAAATGTATGTATAGATATGCTTATAAAAATAAATTATGTAATTTCTGTGTTGGATGATTTATTATGAATATTCTAACTTTTTGATATTTATTTTCTTTTTTGCAGTCTATTGAGAAATTTCTTTAATCGTAAACTATACAATAAATATAATTATATGCATCTCTCCTGGGAATAAATCAATTAGGTGGATATGTCCTTGCCTAAATTTGTTAAATTTTAGTCAATTAAAGAAGCAAAAGTCCTATTATTCACCTCCATCGCATGATTACCGTAATAGAACCTAATGTCTTATAATTGTTTTAAAGGTTATGCTATGACAAATTGTTGAACGCGTTGACTGTGTTACATGTTGCAATGTTTCAATCTTGGAATCTTTTGTTGCAATGTTTCGTTCTATTGTTTATTGTTTTTGTTCTTATTCGCGACAATTGTGGCATAGCAGCAAAATACATGCACAATCTCCATTTTATGATTCTTCTCGTTTCCTACTGACTGCGTAACCTGTCATTGTATTTCTTTTTTAATGCACTTAGTAGCTTTTTGCCTACTAAGTGGAAACCACGGAAGAAAGTAATTCATCGAAGAAAATTGACTATCTCGTCGCGATTGACAATGCCTGTATGTTTAGGTCTACAAATTTCTTGAATGGTACATGTGAGACATTACCTTCTCATATTAGACTATACTCATGGCTCTCTCTAATGCCTGTGTTAGGAAATAGGCCGTGGCGATGTAGAAATAGACACAACGAAATAGAAAATAAATAATAAAAAAAAAAAAAAGCTAGACGGAAAGAATAAAGAGACATAGAGTTAGGTGGTTCGGATTAAAATCTGTGCCCACGAGCAAAGAATTACTAAAAACATTTATTACCATGGAAATAAGAGACACATCAATCTGCATCCCAAATAGTGTAGGATCGCAACGAATCTGCCTCTCACACCCACGCGGAAATTTTTACGAGCAAGAGTTACCAAATAACAAGTAAATAATAGATTTGGGATAGACACCCTATTCAATTCAAAATTTTGAAAAATTAATTTTATGGATTTTTTACTTTCTCTATTTTTAATATGGTACTTTTTAACCACATAATTTAAATTTAAAATTTTAAATGTGCTGTCTCTTTTATGTTGAACTAATTGTTCTTGAACACGTTAAGAGCTCAGTATCATTCAACAAAGCACATTCACAAGTCAATTTTATTTTATCTGATCTTGGAGTGTGTGTTTCTTAATATTTTAAGAGTATACTCAAATATACATGTATTACTATTTTTTTGAACCTATAAAAAGCATACATTACGAGACATCAATTCTAGTAGCACTTATTAAGGAAAATGTAAAAAACCTAAAAAAGTAAAACAAAAAAAAAATCTAAATAAGTTAAATACTGGAATTCTACATTTAATATTTTATATTAATTTAAAATTTTAAAATTTTAAATTATTAATTTTTTATTTTAATACAAAATTTTTTAATTACATAATTTATATTTAGAATTTTAACAATTGTTTTCATTTTCCTACTTATTTTTAAGTTTATAACACTATGTCCCTTTTTGTAACAATAATTACATATCATACTTTTATGTTTAAATTTTGACTTGCACCATTAATTATCATTGCTAGAGTCTATATTCTTGAGTTTTCCTCTTGCGAGTAAAGAATATGCAAAGACAAACGGGATTTCTCATCGTAAAGCTGTTTATCAATGAGCTTTCTAGAGAAAAGAGCTGCTTTGAGATCTGAAAGAGAAATAGTCAATTTAACATAAAGCGTATTCTTTTTGAAATTTCTGTAAGGTAAGTAAAAGTTGCACACATCAATAGAATTGATATCCATAATAATGGAATTGAACTCGTCCAAATGGAACTTGATTGGCTTGTCTTATGCCATACGAAACATATGCAACTGATGCTTTAGATGCAGTTTGTTGTAAGGGATTTAATCTCATATAAAAACTCTAATTTTTTTTTTTTCATAATCCCAAAGCAGTCTTTTTTTTAGATCACTTCGTGAAAAACTTCATTTGACAAGCATAATTGAATTATGGTAAGCGTTTTGCATCCATGTCATTTTTATTATTTTTATTTTTTTTTTGATATGTTGTCATGGTTCTGGGCATTTTTTCTTGTCCCGACAAGACATTTTGCAAACTAGTATCTTGACTTGCCGCAAAAGAAAGCTAATTTTGTGATTAAACTTCTCAATTTTAAATTTTGTTGATCTCATCTTTGGACCCCGCAAGAAAAATGCCAAAGCTTTGTGATTTGCACTAGTGCGAAGATAATAAATAGAAATATGAAATTTACGTAATTCGGCTTGGAGCCTATGTGCATGGATGAAGAAAGGGTGAGAATATTTATCACAAAGTAAATAAAAATATTACAAATATCACTTAAAAGATTCACAATACTCAAAAATTTAATATACTCAAATTGACACACACTGTTTTTTTATTTTTCTTTTGTACAAAATACAAACCCCGCATATACGCATCAATGACACAAATGACAATCAAAAGAGAAGGTTAAAGCTTTTTTCTCGTCTACACTGTCTGTATCAAAATGGCATCCATTGTATACGAGATTTCACTAGACAAAGTGTCAAATGTAGAACGAATGAGCCTTCAAAAATGGCTCATTTGTCCTGTGCCATCCCTAGCCTTAAATGTTCACTTGTAAGAACGAACGAGCCAAATTAATCGTGGGCGCGTGTGGCAGGAAAAAGTGGACGAAGACTTTTGTTCATTTTTGCCTGCCTCGACTCGTTTTTATGATTTAATTTAATTTTTTTTTCTTTTATTATACCTATACAGCTTGGGACCGCAACAGTTTGCATGTGCAATTCCTTTTAGAAAATAATTTTAAACATGAAATAGTAACATGGGAATGTCTATGTATATCACATATAATAAAACTAGTTTATAGTCTATTTCTATAGATGGTACCAGCCTAACCATGTTTTCGTAGATTTTCTCTTGTGAACATATGAAGGTTGAAATGTGAGATAAAAACATAATTTCATATCAATTCAAGGTCATCCGGACTCAAATATATTCATGTGTGTATTATTGGGAGAAAATATATTTTACATATATAAATAAATCAGCTTATCTATTCAATGTTTGTCATTTATCACATCTTTTTGCATTAATTAGTGTTGGTATATGTCAATTGTATATAATAAATATATATGATTTTTTTTTTTACTCGATTAAACTATTTAAAATTTTTCTTGCATATTATAAAGGCAAGTAAAACATTTGAACTATTATTCGCAAAATTAAATAATATATGTCCATTGAAAATAAGATTGATAATACAAAGCTAATCATAATTTTAAATGGAAAGTAAATCCAATGTGCAAAGTTACAAGGTAGGACGTAAAGAAACCCTGAATAGGTACCATCACCAGCAAGGGGGAATTTGGATCAAATGTGATATTGAAGGAGAATCGAGAAGGTATGGAACTTGGGGTTGAAGGAAGATTCCTACAATAACTGAAAGTTTCTCTTGGAAAGTTTTCAAACCAAAGCAAGTGTTCTTGAGAGCTTGCTTGGCATACATGTATTTTCCCTTTGCTTCCTAGGGAATGTAGTCAAAGGAAAGAAAGCTGTTCCGAGAGTGAATTATTCTTGAAGCAACAGCAAAACAAAGACAGCACATGGTGACAAGGATGATACTTCATACTCGTGCAATACTAATTAATTAAGTTTCGTTGCCCTTTTGATGAAGGGCAAGCCACATATTCCAGAAGCCACAAATAATCTCTCTGTGTTAAAATAAAAGTAAGACTATAAACTACAGACCCACAGAGTGGAAAAATTCATACACTGACAAGCCCTTTTTTATTAGCTTTAAGTAGCAAAAATGTAGATTATAGCATATGCGTGGGCTCTGAGTGAAATTGGAAAGGAAACTAATTAACTGTTAGTGTTAACCGTATACAATAACCGATTAAGAATATATATATATATATATATGATGGAAGCATGCACTAGACCAGCGCTGCAGACAGCTAGATTTTGGCTTAGATAGATTAGTAAACTGAGAAAGGAGAAACGCGGCGAGTATTGTCAGCAGCAGGAAGCAGACAATGGAGGAGAATCATGAAGATCACCGAGAGAAGATATCAAGGTTTGCCATATCCACATTTCAAGCTCGAGAAGAAGAGATCGAGAGGAAGAGGATGGAAGTGAGGGAGAAACTTGAAGTTCAACTGGGCCGGGCAGAAGAAGAGACAAAGCGCTTGAATCATATGTGGGAAGTAAAGTATAAACGTTCCATCTATACGCCGGAATATTAAATGTCACTCATTTTGTTCTAATTCATATTCATACACATTCGTACGAACATAGAAGTGCCAAGGATTTTAATTAAATTTATGACGTACTTATGGTATCATAGGAGCTGGAAGTGCTTGGTGATCCTTTGAGGAAGGAAGTTGCAATGGTGAGAAAGAAGATTGACGTGGCTGAACGAGACCTAAAACCACTGGGGTTGTGCTGCCAGAAAAAGGTGTGAGTTTGAACTTTGGATGCACATTTGCATTGCTAAATATTCCATTAGGTCCATCTTGTGCCCATAGATGTGAATTTGTATGCCAAACGTTTTTCATTTCTGATTTATTATTATTTTCTTCACTGTGAACATGCACAACTTGAAACACTTGGACAACAACTTGCATATAGACCACAGACATATTTTTGACTTTTTTTTTTTAATTTTTATTTTTTGTTGAGACATGCAAGCAATTAAGTTTACATTCCGAGTGACAACAGGAGAAGGAGTATAAAGAAGCCCTGGCAGCTTTCAACGAAAAGAACAAGGAAAAAGCTCAACTTGTCTCCACCTTAATGGAGGTATCCAACACTACGAACCTTTTAACCATCAATTGTTTCTCTTATTTTGGCAACAATATTTCTAAAGCATTCGATTTGATCTCAAGCTACTGAGCGAGAGCGAGAGACAGAGGATGGCTAAGCTGGAAGAACTGGGCAAGTCCATCGAACACTTACAGTCTCAGCTCCCTCGCATTGGTGGTTAGGCTTGTTTGCCCCTATTCTCTCGGGGCATCCTTGTTAAATTTCTTATATAAAAACATCATCATTAAATATTGATTTTGATTCTTACAATCAATTGTTTTTCTATCAATAATTTCTTTAAATTGGTAAATATTAATGTGATTAGACAACTCCTCTTAACTTATAATTAATTTTTTTGTTGAATTTTTGTATAATTATAAAATTTAAATGAAAATTTTCATATATATTGAAAAATTAAAGAATTAGTTATATATATATATATATCTTCATAATTTAATTTAAATATATCTATTAATATTTAAATTATATTAAAAATTATAATTTTTAATAATATAATAATATAAAAACTATTTTAGATTAATTAAATTATGTTATAATTAATTTTTCATTAATAATATTATTTAAAAATATTTTAATATTCTTTCATTTAATTTAATTAAAATTTATTATATTATGTATAAATGATAATAACAATTTTTTTTAATTTTATCATAATAATATAATATGATATATTGTTTAATATAAGTTATGAAGATTATTTCATATTTATTCAGAAGATATCTTTTCATATATTACAATATTTGTAATTTGTTATATAAGATTTATAAAATATATATAATTTTATAATAATTCATAATAATATTCAATAAATTTTTTTTATTAATTTGAAAACAATAATATATACTCAAATTAAGATAATAAAAAATATATAATATATATCATAAATACATTATTAAGTTCAAAGTATCATTATTATTACAACCAACTCTTATATTATCAATATATATTCTAAATAACTTTTGTTATAAATCTTTTATCAAAAGATTTGTAATTATGAAATTTATATTAATATATTCAATAGACAATTTATGTTTCTTAACCTTTTTCTTAATAGAAAAAAAATATCTTTAACTTTGAATATTTGACATCTCTTGAATATTTTTCATTTTTAAAGAACAATACTATTATAAAATTATTATAAAAAAATTTTAACAATTTAGTAATGGTATCAATAACCAAAATCTTAGAATAAAGTTTTGCAATTATAATACATAAATTATAATTTTAAAATATACCATAAATTCTATTTTTATGGTAAATAAAATAAAGATAAATTATTTTATATTTTTCCATGATACTAGTCTTTCAATTAATAAAAAAAAAAAACAAAATAATTGAAAGTAGATCTTTTATTATCAAAATATCTAACAAAATTTGAATTTGAATATCTAATTACTTCTAAATGATTTAATTTTTTATACATAACATATAATTCTTTGTTCCTTACAAGCACCGAATCACTTCATTTGCAACTTTCCAATAGTTAATTCTAGAATTGCTTTAATATGTACTTAGCATTTAAATTGATATTCGATCTAATGAATATTTACAAATACATCAAATTACCAACAAGAAAAATATATAAAATAAATTATATTTTCTTACATTTTACATTATTCTTGAGATATTGCATAAGATTAAATTTACTATCCTTTCATACGAGAACATCTGCATATGAATATTTATTTATATTAAATTTCTCCAAAATCTTTTTGAGAGATAATTTTTAATTTTATGTAATATATTTAAATCATTAGTAGTAACATTAACACATAAAAGTAGAAAATGAACTTACTTTTACAAATCTTTTGGTATATACACTGATTAACGATAATTTGTCAAACTCAAAAAATATAATAATATTATTCAACTTAAAATATCATTGTTGAGAAGTTTGTTCTAATTCATATACTAAGTTGACAACATGATTTGATTCTTAACTTATATCAAAAAAAATTCAAGTTGATCCATATAAACTTCTTTTTCAAAATCTCCATTAATAAAGATGATTTTCACATTTATTTAATATAACTATAAGTTATACTAAACCATCAATACTATAATTATTTTTAATAAATTTTTCTTTAAAATTGAAATATATATATATATATTTGCATATTCAATATCACCTTATTGAGTATAACTCTTAGTAACATATTTAACTTTATATTGTTTGATATTGTTACTTGAATCTTATTTAGTCTTAAATACCCATTTATAACTTTTTTGCAATTTAATGAGATTTTAAATATTGTTTCTTTCCATGAATTTCAATTCATTTTTCATAACATTAATCCGTTTGTCAAATTTAACACTTCATATTATTTATAAAAATAAAATTAGATATTTATTGATTTTAATATTAAAATTTGACTCTTATAAATAAATTATATAATTATCTAAAATAACTAATTCTTTTTCTTTTTAAGGTTTGTTTAATGTTATATCTTATTGTTTAGTAATTAGTTGTGAGTTAACTTTTTTGAAGAATGTCTTTTCATTCAATTGTATTTTAACTTGTGGAATAACATTTAATGAAAATGTAAACAAGCGAACTAGTACAAATGAAGAAATTATTATTCTAATTTCTTTTATGTCCACCTTTTAACACTAATTACTTTCACTTATTTCACAATTTTCAGTAAATCTTTTATTAATAATTTTTAAATTCTCAAAATATGATTTAGGTAATAAAATATGTACTTTAAAACTTTTTAAGGCAACTAATAAAATAATAATTAATTATTAAAAAGTTTAATTTTTTTATATAAATTATAAATTTTGATTTTTATTGAGTAACTCCAAACATTCAAGTGTTATAAATTAAGTTTTCTTCTTATTTACAGTTTAATAAGAGTATTATGAATTACTTTATTAGAAATCTTATTTAACAAATAATTTATGATTTTTAATATATATATATATATATATATATATTTACAAAGATTTATGTACGAAAGAGTTACTCATTATGTTTTAAACCACATTCATTAATGTTTAATTACATCTTTCAACTACGTCATTTTACTAAGGTATACTTGGTATAATATACTATATACATATGACATGACTTTTAAAAAATTTTATAAATGGACCTAAATACTATTGTAATTTATTATATTTACCATAATATTTACTACTTATATTAGATTTTTTGATTTTCACCTTTTTATTTAATTGTCTTTTAATCTCTTTTATGTATACTTGAAGTGCATCCAAATATTGAAAATTTTCATAAAGTAAATAGAAATAATTATAATATGAAAAATTATATATAAATTTTATAAAATATATTTTTTACATTAAGAGATAAAATGTCAAAAAGTCCATACAATTTCAAAAAAACTAGGTTCTTTTTACGACCACTTCTTGTAGTGTTTGGTTTTCTTACTCTTAGTGCAATTAATATATATTCTAAGATCAATAACATTTAAATTTAAAAGAATTTTATTATTTATTAATTTATCTAATCTTTTTTTATATATGAATCAAAAGTTTATATAATAATTAAATAAAATCATTATGATGCTGGAGAAGGCACTAAAATGTGTTATAAGAGTGCAAAAGTGTCTGGAAGTGGCCAGAGTTTAGAAACTTCTAGTAAAGACCAGTTGGATACTCACTAGAACTTTCTTGACAGTTTGTAATTATTAGACTCTAGAACATTCTTTGTAAATATTTTAGATGTTCGAATTGTAGCCACACATTGAGGAAGTGCAGCCACTATAAATAGGCCACTTCTCCCCAACTATAGATACTTTTGGCAACCACTCAATACATATCACTTGCACAGTCCTCTTGTACTCTCTACTTTCTAGCACTACCAAATCCTCTTACTTACCTCCCAAATCATTTCCATTGTATCATTCAACACTCTCTTAGACTTACTTAGCTTATCTTCTCTCGCAAGATCGACTAAGTGCCATACGAGTTAGCACACACGCAACATAACTCCGTGACAGGTGGTATCAGAGTAATGGTTCCAACCTTAGGTACAACCTGCTATATATTGTCTGCAGAAACAACGAGTATGGCAAGTGAAGAAGGATTTGCTATCACCATTGTAGAGGAGCAACAAGCGGGGCAATAGCCTCGTGGGCATGAGGAGTAGCGTGCTCCAACTAAGCATAGCAAGTCCAAGGCTCTAGCAAAGAAAACCATGGACAGCCGAGTTGCTAACTTGGAAAGATACGCTATTAATCTCAACTCTATAGTGAGCAACCTCAGTAATTAAGTTGATAACTTGATCCACGAGAATGCAGAGATCACACGAGCTGCCAAGGTTATGATAGAGGAGTTTGGCCGCTCATTCAGGGGAGAAATACTCCCCCTGAATCAAGATCTATCCAACCTGTGCAAGTTTGTTGAAGGAGAGATTCATGACTTTCATAGAGAGATGAAGTTTCTGTACCGAAACAACTCTCACATTACTAACACAGTCATGACTGCTAGTACCACTACACTGCATAATTTGAAGGTCCTGAAGCCTATCATATACAACGGCACACGCAACGCCACTGTAGCAAAAAACTTTCTCTTTGGTCTTGATCAGTATTTCGAGGCTATGGGGGTTGTTGATGACTTAGCGAAGGTTGGCAATGCCCTAATCTTCCTATGAGATGCTACCCAACTCTAGTGAAGACGAAAGCACTCGGAGAGGGAGAAAGGCTTGTGCGTCATCAACATATGGGAGTAATTCAAGGTTGAGGTATGCAGGTATTTCGTGCCTCACAATGCAAATAGTGAAGTTAGAGGGAAGTTGTGACGCCTAAGTTAGACAAGTAGTATCTCTAACTACATCAAGGAGTTTATTATGCTCATGCTGGAAATCGAAATGTCTGATAAGGAGCTTCTCTTCCACTTCAAAGACAGCTTGAAGGATTAGGCAAGAGTCGAGTTGGATAAGTGTGATGTGCAGACTTTGGATGTTGCCATTGCTGCTGCTAAAACCTTTATTGACTACTCTGCCTATTCCAAGAGCAAGAAGGCCAATTCTTGTAAGAGTGGGGGAGACAAACTTGGGCAGAAGAAGCAGGAGTCTAGTTGCAACAAAGGAGGACAGCAAAGATCCTCTAGTGGTCATCCTAGGCATGAGAAGCAATCTGTAGGCAAGCGTAACACAAGTAGTCCCCCAAGACTCTATTTCATTTGTGATAGATCACATTGGGTGTGAGATTGCCCCAACCACAAGGCAATGAATGCGATGATGCGAACCACAGGGCAATGCATAACTTTATAAACATGTAAGAGGCCAACTGTCTAGGCCTTAAACTGACGAGGGGGAAATGGCACCATAAAGGCAATTAACTCAGAGGCAAAGCCAATTCAAAGTGTAGCACAAGGAGTTGTTACCTAGATCAGGGGATGGATTAATAAGTTGGACTTTACTGCCATTCCCATGGATGACTTCAAGGTGGTGTTAGGTCTTACATTCTTCTGCAAAACCTTGGCTTTTCTTATTCCTACTTTTAACTCTCTAATAGTCCTCAATACTCGCAGCGGCTAAGTAATTCCCTCAAAGTGCACGGAGAAGTCACAACCAATAATGATTTCTGCCTTATAATTTAAATGGTAGCTCAAGTTGGGTCTAGGCGATGCAACTACCACAAGGGAGCAAAGTAATGGGGAAGACGTAGCAACACCTACTCCCGCACTACCATAACCTATCTAGGCAATCCTTGACGATTACAAAGACATGATGCCTTCTGAGCTACCAAAAAAGGTTCCATTAAAGTAAGATGTAGGTCACCACATCAAGTTGGAACACGGTGTCATATTAGCCTAAATGATCTGTCGAAGAGGAAGAAATAGTTGGCTAATACCAAGCGATACTTAGAGGACTACGCAATGGGAAACATAGTGAGGGGGAAGCCGTTGCCCAACCAGTTCAAATCCCTACGTAAAGTTCACAACGGCATGGTAAGGAAGTGTGAAGGGTCATTTCCTATCATTAAGCACATAGGAAAGGCCGCCTACCAAGTCCAACTCCCTTCGAAACTAAAAATCTGTAATATCTTCTAAGTAAGTCTTCTCAAGACTTTTTAGGGAGATGAAGAGAATCCAAGCCAAAGCAAATCCAACCATGCCCCCACAGTCGTGGTCACCAACAAGGAGGTACAACATGTCCTTGTTGATAGAGTAATCCAAAGTAAGGAAGTCCCTAATTACACTGAGCACTCAGTGAAATTGCAAGATCTGCCCAACCAAAAGGCTAGTTAGGGACAAGATGACCAGCTTTGGTAGGTTGCCGATCACATTCAACAACTTCAGCAAGAGAATGGAACGAGGATATCGTAGGATCGAGTAGGGGAGGATGTCACGTGGGAAGCTTGTGTCCAGCCCATCTAGCAAGTAAGGAAGTAGAATCTTGGGCCAGGAAGACTCCCTGCAGGCTACCAGTAATGGCCAGCCCCCTTTTGCTGTTAGAGAAGGCACTAAATGCATAAGTGCCTGGAAGTGGCTAGAGTCCAGAAACTTCCAGTAAAGGCTAACTGGACACTCAGTAGAACCTTTCTAACAACTTGTAATTATTAGACTCTAGAATATTCTTTGTAAATATCTTAGATGTTCCAATTGTAACCACATATTAAGAAAATGCAGCCACTATAACACTCCTCCCCAACTGTAGATACTTTTGGCAGCCACTCAATACACCTCACTTACAAAGTCCTCTTGTGCTCTTACTTTCTAGCACTCCCAAGTCCTTTTACTTGCCTCCCAAATCATTTCCACTGTATCATTCAATGCTCTCTTAAGCTTATTTAGTTCATCTTTTCTCGTAAAATCGACTAAGTGTCACGCAGATTAGCACACACACAACCTAACTCCGTGACATTATGCCTTTAATTGGAGCTTTTATATGATTTCTTATAAAAAGGAATCCTTATTTGGATTTGGATTTGTAATTTGAATCGTAATGAATCCTTATATTGGATACTTAAGTAATAACATCGTAATCAAATCATCAATACCATGAGAAATTTGAGTTAAATTTGACTTGAAATATATTAAGATATTAAATTTACCTTTTTTTAAATTAAAGCTTATGGTTTAAACAATTTTTCTAAAAATGTTTAGGCTTCTTACAAAAGTGATACTTATTGTGCTTTCATTCTTTTTTCTTTTTCTTGAATTGGTAATCTTTAGTGTTTATTCTTTTCTTAACCTTCTTTCTAATGAGATTGCTACTATTGTGATTTTTTTAGTCTCATGTGTTTTTAAATAAACACCGTGACTAATTCATTAACATTTTAAAGTAATACATATTCAAAAAGTAGTGAATTTAAAATGAAATACTATAAAAGAATCATTTTCCATTTCTTCCAAAGTCTTAAGTATTATTTCATGGTAGTGAGCTTTGCCATCAAAATATCCATAAATGATTTGTCAAAAAAATAGAAATGTTATTTCATAGACTATAATTATTTTTTTTACACTTTTTATTTGAAGAGTAATTGTTTTAATATTGTTGACAGTATTCATTATTAGAAACATAAAGTTTAACCTATTATTTCGTTCTCACTTTATTATGTAACTTTTTGGCCTCACATTTCAATCAATAGTAGTAATGGATTTGTCTACTAGCAATACTAAGTCAAAATTCATAATATTTAAGTAGAAATTAATTTATTCACATCATTCTAAGAAATTTAATTAATTAAATATAACCATAGATGAAACATGTGAATAAATTAAAACATCCAATTATAAATAGTCATAATTAATTATAAATTAAATTCAATAATTCAACTTCAAAAGATATTATAATACATTATCGTGTATAAATATAATGTTAAAATTTAATAACTAATTAATTATTTTTTAATTAAATATATTTGATATTTTAAAATAAATAAATATATTTAACAAAAAAAAATAATATATCTTAATAATATTACTAATCATAAAATAGTAGTTTACTATTTATTAGTAATGTCAATTTACTCAATTATACTATATTTATAAATATTTCTTTAAAATTATAAATAAAGAACTATTTAGTTATATTGTTAAATATATTAATTTGATTATTTTAATAACTAGCTATAATAATAATACAAATATATCGTTTGAATATTTTAATTTAATTATTTTAATAATTAATTATAACTATAATATATACGTAAAACATATTTATTTAGTCAATTTGATGACCACACATTATATAAAAACTGCATGTATATAAATACAGGTCATCGTTTATTAATAGTAAAAGTCATATCAAGCAGTTTATGCGTTTTTTATATTGGTAAATAGATAAATAAACCGTAAAAGAATTGTGTCATTAAAACTTAAAAAAGAATTGAAAATTCTTTACAATAAAGCGTTGTCGTATCCCTTTTAATCAACTTTTATAAGGCATAATCACGGCGGAACTAAAAAGTCTTTTTTTCAATATCGTAAAAGTCGATTTGACGTAAAAGCCAAAATAACAATTTTCATGCAAATTATAAAGGCCGAACGAATTAATTTTGGCTACAGGAACTAAACATAACTATATATATAGATTATTTTACATAAGAGTGGAACAGATCAATCTCCGGATGAAACATAAAATTTTAGTACTTTTTCAATTAAAAAAATCATAAATTATATATATATATATATTTTTGTTATCCATACAAAAAAATATTTAATTTGTTAAATACTCTGATATAACTTGTTAAATTTATTAAATCAAAATATTATCATTAATCATTGATTTTAAATCTTAAAATTGATTATTCTTATATAAATAATTCTATTAATAATATATTAAAAATTTTAATAATTTAAATTATTGATGTGATTAGAAAACTTACTTTAATTTATAATCAAAATTTTTAATTATTATTTTTTTGTAATTATAAGATTTAGATTGAATTTTTTGTGTGTATTAAAAAAACTAATTATACGTACATATAACTTCATAATTTAATTTAATTATATCTATTAATACTTAAATTGTATTTAAAATTATAATTTTTAATAATATAATAATATATATAATTATTTTTTATTAATTAAATTATATTATAATTAAATTTTTAATAAGAATATTATTCAAAAATATTTTAACATTATTAGTTTAAAATATTCTAACAATGCTTTCTGCAACAATTGTATTAATGTTCTCGTCTTCTACACACAGCATCTACGTACGTGAAACACTGTCTAGTCCTTAGTCAGTCACAGACATCCTTTGTGATTGTTTTGTTGACCAATTGATTCCGACTTTGTATATAATTTGATATGCTTTTTGGCTTTTTCAATTGGCACCCTTAACCTTAATCGTAGATACATTCAATCTTCAACTATAAATTATTATATGTAATGTTTAGCTGATTTTTCTTAATATTTTATAAATTAATTTTATTTAAAAATATCTTATTTAACAACTATTCTCAATTACGTTAAAAATGAAAATTTTATTATTATTTTTAAATAAAAACAAAAATTTTATTTAATTAACACTTCTAAAAAAAATTGAAAGTTTTATTTTTTAAAAGAAATTGAAAACATTCTGTTTAGAAAATACAAGAAATTAAAAAAACCTTAAAATGATTTTTTTTTAATTTATTATTTACCTAATATCTCTTCTTCTACCCTTTCATATATATATATATATATTCTCTTTAATTTTTCTCTCTACTTATTATTTCTCTATTCATTATTTTATATTTTTTTCTCTTTTTTGTTTCAATATTTTTTTCTCTCCTCTATTTCTTTCTCTATTATCTTTTTTCACCTTTTCTTTATTTTTTCTTTGTCTATTCTTTCTCTCTCTTAGAAAAGATTTTGTAAAAAATATATATATATATATTGATAAAAAAATAAAAAAATAATAAAAATAAATAATAAATAACAAAATTAGAACAACCAACAACGAAAAATAACATTAAAAAGTTGACAACGTAATCAAACGAACCCTTAATAAATCCATTCGAATCAGTAAGTTTGTTTTAATCAACTATTTTTATTTTTTCTTTTAACGGTTTACTCAGAAGTATACAATTTTTCTTCCCCCTAAGCCACTTGTCTAGGTATGTCTGCACACAAACATGTTCATGTAATCTCAGGGCCAAGATACAATGGCACGGAGGTTTCAGCAATCATTCAAATTGCTAAAGAAAATTCCTACTGTCCTTCAATTGGATGGAAGCTGTTTGTACTCTGCCAGCAGTTTCGGGACATCATCCATACGCAGCTGGAACAAAACAATGCCAAACGAACAAATCGACGTTAAAGCAATTAAATTTTAAAATGGGGGCAGTGTATTGAATTTAAGATGCTTGCACAAAGAAATCAGAGAACCAAAAAGTATAAAATAATGCCAATATTCCAAATATATATATATATATATATATATAGTTTCACCATCGGCTATCAACACCGCAGAAGTTGGGTAACAAAAGATGCAGTTCAACTTTTTCCAGCGCACTAGTCAGTGTCATGGCTTGGCTACAAAAATTGATTTAGAATGTTAATCACAAACGGAGAGGACCCTAGGACCCCGAAAGTCCACTGTACTAATGAACAACCGCCCAACTTAACAGTTCCTACACAATGACAAGAGAATATCCACAGAGGTCATGGTTGCAGCCTAGGGTATCGTGTTATAAGAAATAATAAAAATGGATGTGTACTAGTCTACAGAAAAATATTCCTGCACCTATCCGGAGTTATAATTTCTTTACCATGAAGGAAATGTTTCATGTATGTTGATGCAGAAGAAATCCAAAAAATTGCTGTCGATAAGGCCATTATCCAAATATCATTGTTGTATAACTCGAGTGCAGAAAGAAAGTGCAGCAAGCCAGACAATTTTGTCATGCTAGCATGAATTTGCTGCTTAAAAAGCCAAACCCTATGCCTCAAACCTTTAACCATGGCATCCCACAATGACCCCACACCAGTTTACTACAGCCAAAAAGACAGATATCAACCATGTAAAATAAAGCATTTTTAAATTTTCTAGTAGGCCAGCTATTAAGTGAGAAATAAGATAAAGATTGCACCACACTCACGTGAGTACTTTTCATGTGATAAAATCGATAAGAATCTTTGCCAGGAAAATTAGACTCCATGAAACTTAAATCAGCTCCGCCATTAGCTCTTGTCATTACATAACCATAAACGAGGAACCCCACCATCCAGCAAAGAAAGCATGAAAAGAGAAAAAGAGGGAAAAAAGGCTGAATGAGAAGTTATGAAATTACAAAATGAAATATATCCTCACATGAAAGAAACATAAACAGCAATTCTCCCAATTAATTTCCATCTCTTTTTTTTACACGGATCAATTTCTTATGTTAATGGTCAAACTACTATCATAAAGTAGGACTCTGTTGTTAGCTGCCATAAAAAATGCAGGCTAACTTGCCGCAACATCTCTTTCACTTGCTAAAATTATATTATAAGTGATCCTAAACAAGTGATGGCAGTCATTCTTACAGGTCATGACGAGCAATCAAGCGTTGGTAGTCACGAAGTAAAGGTCCAAGTTCCTTAAGAGGTAGTGACCTAGGTGCGGCATTTCTCCAGTGTTCACGAAGTGCCTGAATTCCCAGTTTAATTTTTGCACTCCAAAAGTGTTAAAATGTGATATAGACTAAACACCATAAACAGATTGTGTCAAAAGTTGGACAACAATACAAAACCTGCCCATCATCAGAAGCTCTATCTGAAATGAAGCCTGTGGCTAGTTCAAGAAATTCCCTGTCCTCAGATTCATCTATGACTTGGAGCCCAGAACTAGAAAGGGAAACTGAAATTTCCAGTCTTTTTTGTAATTCTGAGATAACAGAGTCTTCCCTCTGGTTTTCCTGTCAAGCATATTGTAGATCATTCACATATTCAGGAAGAACAAAGAAAACAAAGAGGATCTATGAATAACATGCTAGAAATTGAATAAAAGTTAAAAGTCCTAATGGCAATGATTTGCAGTTAAAGGAATCCGTAACACAATTTGTCCTTATGGTAATATTAATTAATCAAAACTTTATAAAAGTCAAATTATAAACTTTCGCATTGTACATTACAGATATTTATCAACTTATCATTGGTTCCTGCGAGACTTGATCATGCATTCTTGAAATCTAACTAATTCATGAGGAATACTCTGCTAATACAAGCCAGTTCAATCATGACATTGTACATCCAACCCATGCCGGCAGAAGGCATACTAGTACTGTGGTTAATAGTGATTTACTACTGTCAGTCCATCAAAGTGTAAGCTTAGAAGATGGGTTCAAGCTCTTTGATGAACTGGCTAAGAAGTTAGAAAAAATATGGAGACTTCAGAGAACCAAGAAAAGCAGTTGCTTTTAAACCTTGATTGTAGATTGCACACTATCAGTTTCTAAATTTTCTGAAAGACTTCTTGATGGAGAAACAGCCAACCGCTTTGCAATAGGATCCCCTGCAAATAAGGTAAAACTTGACCACATAGCCATGGCAATGACCTCATTACAAACCTGTCTTAGCCAGGAATTTGTGACAAAAAAAAATGATTTGTTGATGTGACATAAATAAGAAAAAAAAAAAGAAAAAAGAAAATTAAATTTCTCACACATTTATGAAACTTTCCACAACATTTCGATCTTGTCTTTTACCTCCACCTTATCATTCTTTTGCAAATTAGTATTGTATCTATAACACAGTTGCAATACATTTGCCATTCAGCCTTCTTTCAATATCCTGGATCCTTTTTATTACAATCACCAAAAAATAAAAAATTCTCTAAACAAGAGTAAGGTTGTAAAACAAGCAGTGATGACTTTCAAGACAAACCTAGTATGTAACATCATCTGCAGGCACCACTAATATACTTCCATTTGAAATCAGAAAATGGTTGTTGAAATGGACAATAATGAATTTCGAAACATAGTGACAGTATCTTCACTCACTAGTCCATAATTTGTTGATTTTATATATGGTGATAAATAAACAATCAATTTCCCCATCTCGAGTTGGAAATATTTCCCAGAACAAAATTCGACAAGAATCAACCTAATCTATGAGAACTCTGAGTCAGACCAGTGAAACTTCCAAGAAAAACGCATCTTAACACTCCAATACTCAATGTTTGCCGTTCCTACCAAAGCAAATCTGATACCTTCTGGTACCAACCACCATAGATCACCAAATGTTGACTTCCCATCAAAGCCACCAAATAATAGGTAACGTGAACCAATGCATGAGAATGAGTGGTATGCTCTAACGGCAGGAGGGTCACCAGCAGTCGGCAGGCGCTTCCACTGTGCAGAGACTTAAGAGGAAGAATAGGAAAGAAAGAAATTGACCAATCATTAGAAGAAGTGCATGGGAAATGGAAATAGAAGTAGTGTTAATCATTTCAAAGCACCATGGTCATCATGGAACAGTGGAAACACCCACAAAACAGTAAACAATGGTCTGCTAAAACCATGTAGAGCATAGATGCTGAGATGTTGTTATATATGCATGACCACATTGTGTGTCCAATGTGTTAAAGTAACATAGCTAAATCAGTGAGCAATAGAATGCCCAATTGTAAAGGCTTGATTAGCACATCTCAAAAGGTGAACTGACTCATTCAACATAAACGTCTGTTTGATCTGTCTCCTTTTAAACTGCAAACACCAAAGTTTTCTTTGACCTAAACAGTCCTAGATGCTCTTTCCTAAAGCCATATCACAGGATTATAACAAACATTAAAAAGAAAATGAAAGAATTTTACAACAAATTAAAAATTGTGTAAGCATTACTTCAACGCATAATTCAACTAAATTTCTGAACTAACCCAAAACCAATGGGAATATTTATGACTGGCAAAGCAATCGAATTTGTTGATTCACAAAGCAATCTACCTCCAAGAGCCTTAGACTGTTGCTTCTCAATGAATCATGCCTTATGCAAACAGGTTTCAACTTCCAAAACCCAAAAGCACAAACCCTTACAAGTAGCCATTCAATCTAAAGTAAAGCCACTGTATTTACTTTGAGCTAAGTACTTACATAGAAAGACTGCCAATGTAACCCCTACATAGTTTAAATAGAACGTTAATTTCCAGAAGATATTTGAAAAGCACATACCCCTATCTAAAACAATGGAGTCATTGTAATAAATGTCATAACGACTCAACCAACCACCAGTTCCATGACCTCCAAACAGCAAGAGCTGCAAAAAAAAAAAAAAAAAAAAAATACAAAAAAGAAGTTTAGTTAGATCATTCCTCTTGGCACCAACAAAGAATTTACAGAAATTAGAGGACCATCAACTGCAATTATTACCTGATTCATCACATTAAAATATGCCTATAAGATTCAGAAGATTAACCGTCGGACATACATATTAAACCAGAATGCCAACTGAAGGGTATTAAAGTCTATTTTAGGCACATGTGAAATGACTACTTGATCCGTGGACTTGAATTTTTGGGGAGGGGCATAAAGTGAAATGACTTAATCTTAGGATATTTTATTTTTTTTCATTTTATTTCTCTTTCTAGATTCTCCCTCAATGAGTTAGATCTCATCCTAATGTAAGGAGATGTTATTTGGGTGGGTGGGGAACATCGTTCACAAAGGGTGCATGCAACAGGTATCAAGGACAGCAGATTTAGGCCCTCTCCAAAATTATTAAACCCAGCTTAGGTTCCAAATTAACGAGCCGACATCAATATGGATATCCCCTGCAATTTACTATTCACAAAAGTATCACCATACAAGATTGAGAGATTGAGACAAAAGTGACTCCATTTAAGGCAGTAATCCAAGAAAAAAGTTGAGATTTCAAAGATGTCATTACATAGTGACCTCCAGATGTTATGCTATGGCCACAACGAGGAGAAGGAGCTTGACCAGGAAGCTTTAACTGAGTCCATCCAGGTGCTTCATTTTCTTGCTTCCACAATAAGGGAGAACATGATATCTTAGTTAATTAAGGAACCAATCCAGAATGCATGGATGTGCTTTGGAGTTTTTCAAGACACAAATGCATCAACATAAATGAAAAAGGGTTGATAATGGTGGTGAACCTTTTCTATAGAAATACAACAAAACTACCGAAGGCTCACTTGAACCATTTGCAGCTCCTCAACATCAAAAATCAAAATTCAGTTTTATGGAGAAGCCAGCATAAATGCATGTAAAATCTGGTAAGTGAAAATTAAAATTCACAATGTTCAACATTCAATATGACCATTCTGTTGTCCATCATCATTTCTGGTAACCAGAAATTTTAGCTGACAGATGCGCATTGTGATTACAGGCCTCCATTATACCAGGTAAAGACAACCCCAAAAACCCTGCTCCTTTCTACTCTTCAAAGAAAGAAATTACAAATCCATGCCCTTTGCTCTAAGGAGAGCACCTAAAGCTATGATGAACTAAAATGTGACACTACAGTACTTACAATAGACAGATCTAGTCTATGAAAAACAACTATCTTGCCAAAATATTTTGGGAAGGGAACACATCAAGAAAAGTGACGTTTATACCAAATAACAATTCAGGAAAAGTCACAGTGCATAAAATTTTCATACAAAAATTTCAACTACATTTATGATTAACTATTTCTAGATGCATCATCACTGTAAGCATTATGCACCATGCAGTTTCAAGGGTACAGTCAGTTTCAGCTCAATTCAACTCAACCCCCTTCCTTCCACTGTCCACTTAAGTAATCTAAAGTAATTAATAGTACTATAAGACAAAAATTACTAATTTAAGGTGCATTTCATTGCTTCTATCTGATTAGCACACTAACTGGAAACTTTTGTCTGCATGTCTCCTAAGGAAACAGACAGCGTTAAATCCAATAAAGAACATGCAACAATTTATATCCAACAATGGAACATGACAAGCTAATGCACAAGAAATAACTTCAATGGAGAGGGGACTCACAAGGCAGAAAATAAACCAAAGCAAACAGTAAGGTAGATATGACATCAAGCCATCCTATAAAAGGACAAGCAGAATACATCTGCTGCTGTAAGAGATGTGCTAAAAGAATTGACAATTTACCCTCTTCAATAAGACCCTTCAAAGCCCACAAATCACCCATAATTGGTCCTGCACCACCTGTCAAAAATAAGAGAATTATTCTTATCAATTATAAGTATTTAACCAAAAAAAAAAAGGGCTATACCACCAACCACACTCAATATAAAAATGAATCTGAAAAATTGAACCATAACTAATTCCCAAAATCAAATTTAGTCATCTAAATGACGACGTATCAACATCAATCAAAATACTCTTCAATTTACATTAGCACTACTTTCACTCCTACCAAGTTGGAAAAAAAAAAAAAAATCACACAAAACAATTCTAGTGATAAAGGCATGTCTTAAGGGGAAGGAAAAAGGAACCCAATTATGGTATATCAGATCTCTACTTTGTTGTGTTTGTAAGGAATTGTGTGTTACTGCTATTAACATGATAAAAATCGAAGAATCAAAACAGAAGTTAATTTTGTTTATAGCCAAAACAAATTTGCTGCTAAGATAGATGATTAAAATTTTTCAGAGCTTGGAAAAATCAGCAACCAAAAACTTTCACCTGCAAGATTTAGAACTCATAACAGAATAAAACCATTTATTAAAACCAATTGCTTATGAAGAGACTCTGAGCCACTTCACCTCTACCACCATAGACAAGCAACCGTTTCTCAACCATGGTAGCTGTATGGCCGCATCTAGGTGGAGGCAATGTGCTAGAAATTGACAGCTCTATCCATTCAAGTGATACTGTTCAATGAACAAACACACAAAAATGCAATCAATACATCTGTAATAATAAACAACTGAGCAAACAGAACATTAAGGGGGAAAAAAGAAGGTCCAAAAGCCAAAGGAAAGGAATTACTTGTGTCCAAAACATACACATCTGACAACCACTTATGGCCATCCCAGCCGCCATACCTGCATTTAAAATATATCTTCCCAACCAAGTCAAAACAGAAAAAACCAAGGCAAGGCAATTGAATGATGCCATTAAGTCAATACTCACATAACAATTTTTCGATTCCCAATGGATGAAGCCGCAGCAAAATCTCTTGGTGAAGGTAAGTCACCAAAACTGGTCAGCTCCGACCATTGCCATATATCTGCAGAAAAAGCAAAGTTTTAATCCCAAGAGGAGGGAGAGGTGGTAAAGGGCAGCAAGAATTTCAATTTTAAGGATGCGTAACGGCCTGATGAGGTGGTAAAGGGCAGCAAAAATTTCAATTTTAAGGACACGTAACAGCCTGATAAGGATGAAACCAAGAAAGAGGTGTGGCCAACTACAAAGGATTTAAGAACTTCTTTATGAATTATAGAGCAATGAAACAGTGAAATGAGCTGCATGGACAACCAAATTCTTACCTGTATCTAGAACCCAGAAGTCGCCCAACCTGAAAGATCCAAATTGATAATTAAAGAATGTTAGGAGTTCTGTTGCAAAATGTGGAGCTTGCACATGTACATGCTTGCATATATGCATTACAAACCTTCTGCTGCCAGATCTCCCACCAAAGATGAACATATGACAATCAATTGAGACAGCAATGTGAAATGCTCGTGGCAAAGGTCCCACTTGTCCGTTGGACCCACTTCCACTGCACTCTGGCTGAAACCATAACTTGTTCTCTGCCGGATTTGAAAATCAATAATGAAGGAGGCACCATTAGATAGGCATCAAAGACTTTGGTCTTGACAAGAATCCCAACTACAATATAAATCGACGCATGTGATCCCTATTCAGAATAGAACTAACAAAGGAATCCTGATAATCAATAATCCTAGACAGTCCAGTAATCTCCAATAGCAACACACATGAATGCACACATAAGCACAACTCCATGTATCTGCAGGGCCCAATGCTGCTTTTCTCAAAGTTATTTGTGTTCCCCAAAGATAGATGCAGCCTAATGTCTTCGATGCACTCAGCTACATAGCATTACTCTACAAACAATTTAACTATATATATAGAATCATCTAACCATATGATTAAGTGAAACAAGAACACTAAAATGATCACTTAGAACTCATTTGAAGTCCAAAGCTATTGCAACAGCTCTTCTTTTCTTTCTTTCTTTTTTATATTTTTCCCCTTCCATGCATGTCCATTTAGTAATCCTCCTCTGACAGCATTTATTTAGACAATGATTTAACTCAGAGTAGCAATCAAGATATCATATCTGCAATTGCATTGTGATTGATGAGGAAATGGCTATATTGTATATCAAATTGCAGTTGTTGCAGTCATGAAGTTCTGTCACCTTAAACTGTAATCCAATAAACTTACTCATATATTTCAAGATTTAAATCTGCACCAGATGCTCCTATATTTTGATGCTACTTTTTATGCATTACAATGGCTCTATCTATTTTGTATGCATAACTATAATTACACGTGAGTGCATGTGAAAACTTTTCTAAAAGAGCATCGAGTTTGATGAAGGCACCAAAGTGGACACAAATCAAGTACAAAACCAGGAAATTACTAGAAAGAAAGAAAATAAATAAATTCTGCCACCCTCCTGGCACTGTCAAAGCATCAACAGAAAAATCAAGACTACTAATCCAACTGCCATGCGAGTAGAGAGAGATTCTTCCCGTCTTTCAAAGGCCCTTGACTGTCCCTAAAGCGTTAAAAACTGACTGGTCCAAAACCACATAATTGAAGAGCTAACTCTGAGAATTTCCTACTCCGATCACAATGAAGCAGAGGGAAGTACTAGACAAAATCTCATCTGCTTCATTTCTAGCTTCCTACTTATATATATATATATATATTCAGAATGATTTATTCTCTTTTTCTGCAGATTAAGCTAATGGCATAAAGATCATCATTGAATAAGTATGAATTGCCCTTCCTACCTAATCAACCAATCAAAATAATCCCCTCCATCTAGCCCAATCGTCCCAACCTATTTGCATCAAAACGAACCAGGTAATAGAAGAATGGCCACACACACACACACACACAAACACACACACGCACACGCACACACACACATATATAGAGTTGGTGAGATAGAGACAGAGAGAGTGGAAGACTACCGATATCGTAGACAAAGATGTCGCTGAGAAATTTCTTGTCGATGAGGCCGCCGAACACCACCACTTTCGATTTCCCGATGGTAACAGCGGTATGACCGCTACTTCCAACAAAAATTAAATTTGTTTAAGCATACTCATTATCGTTGTTGTTGTCGTTGTTGCTGCCGCTGCAGCTGTTGTTGTAAGCAGAAACGTAGCACAGAGAGAGAGAGAGAGAAAGAAGTGGTAGATGATACCTACGAGGTTGGGGAAGAGGTCCACGGAAATCCGAGGAAGATGCTCTTATCCAGTAATGCATTTCTTCCTTCTGCTTTCTTCCTTTCTTCCTTTTCTTCAATTCAATGCTTGCGTTTAACTCAATTGGGATCGGATCTCTTCCTCCTTCCTGTTTCACATTTCGAATCCGTCTTTTATGTTTCGCTTTATGCAAAATAAGCCATCTTATTTTCTTCTGCTAAAGCGCAATTCTGTGACTCGGCCCAGAATATCCTCAAACGATATGAACAAAGTCTTATTTTTACTCTTTTTTTCTTTAAATATATCCTTTTATTTAATTGAATAATTACATAAATTTACATATATCTTTTTTTTTTTTTTCTCCCCAAGAAGTTAAAATGACCAAATGACCAAAGTCTTAACTTCTCTTTTTTATTTGTAAGGATTTTATTAGAACTGTGAGATCTTCATTCTCTTCTAAATTTTTGGTTATTTTTCTTTTGCCCTAGCACTATTAACTAAGGTCTGACTATAATTTTTAAAATTCTGTAAGATATTTATTGCATGTGAGTAAGTCATATATTATAAAGCATACTTCTTTCTCATCATAAAAATAAAAATTAAAAGCTTCAAATAACTTTTTTTTAGAAGTGATTTTCTTTGAAAAAACGAGATTAAGATACAAATTATAATCTCATTCTCGTGCACTATCCAGAGCTGGTAAATTATTAATTTGCAAACCCCAAGGCCTATAGCTAATTGCTAATTTTTGTAGTTAGCCATAGGTTAAGTAGCATCTTCAGCTTTGTATATTTCATTACTTTCCATGTTGTTACTGCAGAGTTAGAGGCTCTATGGAGATGCATGTTTAGAATTTAATACTCTGCAAACTGATCGATATATGGTAGGTGGCCTCGTGCAGATTATGGTCCCGAAGATTGTAAAACTTCATGAAAGAAATTAAGGCCATTAGCAACTGTGTGGTTGAAAAAAGGAAAGAGAGAAAGAGAGAAGCATTATTGACACCTTGAAAATAGCCCAGAAGAAAATAATGGTTAGAGTTTCTTGTCGATGAGAAAAATATTGAAAATTGAGTAACATCAATAAATATAAAATTTTAGACAATAAGATATATGGAGTGCATCATGTTTTTTATAGTAAAATATTTTTCAATCGTTTTTATTGTGGGAATATGTTTACGCCAAGTTATATAAATTTTTATGCGCTTGAATCTTCAACATAATATTATTTTTATCTCAATTAATATTTTTTTAAAATAATTAGTTTAAATATAATAATCTAGTAAATTTCTCACAATAAATTAATGTTAGGATTTCATTATTTTTTAAATATATTTTATAACAATAAAAAGAATCCATAATAAAATATGAGGTAGACAAATTTAATGGTAAAAATAATTTCAATATGTTACACATCAAAATATAAGTCTTATTAGTTTAATAATCACTAACTAATGTGCTTAAAGGTGAAAAACACTTAACACGACCATGACCGTAACTATGACAAAAGAGAAAAAAGAAGAACTCATGGGAAAAAAAAAAATTATATATATATATATATATATATATATATATATATTTTATTTTAGTTATCAAATAAAGTTTTATATAAAGTTATTAAACAAACTACACTTATTGGTTTGTGGTCTAAATTGGAGTTCTCGTATATGACCAAGTCTTTAACTAATCAAACATACTTAAAACACCATTCTATACTCTCCAGATAAAGGATGCAACACTCATCCAAAATTTCTTAATTGAGTTTAATAAGGTAATGTTAAAGTTGAAAAATATTCATATTAAAATTGATAATGAAGACTAGGCTATCATCTTCTTGTGTTTCTTTCTACAAAAATCTCATTAACATGTTGTTGTAGACAAGGAAAGGTCTTTCCTTAGATGACGTAAAAGTATCATTAAATTCAAGAGAACTGAAAAAATAGATGAGGAAAAAGTTCGTAAAGAATCAAGCACACAGCTTGATTGTCCAAGGTTAACTTAAAAAAGACACTCTAACAATAGAGGTAAGTTTAGGTGAAAATTCAAGTAATGTTGAGTCACATGTTACTAATATCACGAAAAGTGACATATTTGGAGGATTGGTCCAAAGAACAAAGTTAAAGGGAAGCAAAAAATATGAGTAATGAGATAAAAAGTTTTGATGGTGTTAATCGATGACTCAAACGATGAATAAATCCTTAATTCAAATTATACGTTTTATATATGTCATAATAAGTACTAATTCTCCATGTACAAAATCAATTAATGGTGAAATAGTTTTATTGTTAATGTAGTTATTATTCAAATCAAAATTTATGATGGTATTATCATAACATTGGAAGTCTAATGCATTTTAAAGTTTAAAAAGAATTTCATATCATTAAGTATTCTTAACTATTATAATTATCAATTATTAACTGAAGGTAGAATGCTTAAAACCTATAAGAGCACATTAATCATGATAATAGGAAAGCTAATTAATGGCCTCTACTATACTCAAAGAAGTACAATTATTAATGATACAAATATCCTAGTAGCAAATTTAAATTCCAAAACTACTTAGTTATGCCACATGCAATTAAGCCACATGAATTAGTGAAATATGACCAATTTAAAGCAAATGAGGTTTGCTTGAAAGTTAAAAAATAAGCAAGTTAGGGTTATATGAGTATTGTACCCTTAAAAAGTAATATAAAGTTAAATTTAGCATAATAGTTCAAAAAATGTGAACTATATTCACTCTAACCTGTAAGACTTACTTTTGTTCCATCCAAAAGTGATAAACGATATTTGTCAACTTTCATTTATGATTTTTCAAGGAAAGTGTAAGTGTGTTGCCTCAAACAAAAGAGTGAAGTGTTTTACAAATTCAAACAATGGAAGGTCTTGATTAAGAAACAAAATGGAAAAGGATAAAGTGCTCAAGGATCAACAATGATCTCAAATATTACTTTAGTGAATTTAAAGAGTTTTGTAAGAATAAAGGTGTTATTTGACATCTCATAATTAAATATATGTCATAACATAATGAAATTGCAAAATGGCTGAACAAAATACTCTTAGAAAGAGCTAGTTGCATGCTTTCTTAAACAAAATTATCAAAGGCTTTTTGGGCTAAAACTATCGATATGGTTTATTATTAAATTCATTGGTCACGATTAATAGTAATTAAGATAAAGACTTTGGATAAGGTATGGTCTAATCCTTTTGTTGATTAATCTAATATTAAAATATTTAGTTATATTACTTATACCCACAAAAAAAAGCTTGCATTGAAGGTAAATAAGTGCATATTCCTAAGCTATATAAAAGACATCAAACGATATATGTTTAGGGTTTAGGGTTAAATTTATTATCAGTAAGGATTTGACAATTAATGATTATATTATATTCTCAAAGGCAAAGAAATCCATCATGATTAATAATGACCATAAAGTCAGCAAGTAAGTGGAATAAAAGGTGAAAGCTTTAAATTTTAGTGCGAAAGGATAATGAAGTTTGATTAGTAAATGAGGACATAGAGTAAAAGGTTTGATCATAAGCTACAACACTTAAGCAATAGGTCAAATCAAAAGTTACAAAGTTAGAAAAAGAATTTTATAATATCACAAAAGGTAAACAAAAAAAGAGAAATTACACTATCTATAAGATACATATCATGATCAAGTGCATTTTTCTTATCTATAATTAAAGAGATCGACAATTCAAAAGCCAATTCTTCTTAAAAGGTTATTTCCTGACTTGGATCGTCTTAATGGCTCATCACCATGAAAGAGAAGCTTAAGTCTCTATATGAGAATAAAATAAGAGTTATGAATCCCTCGAAAAGTTAGAAAACCATTAGATACAAATAAGTATACAAACAGAAGGAAGATGTAAGAACTCAGTTAAAAAAAAAAAAAGAAATTGATAAAAATTGAGAAAAAGAAAAAAAATAGTTAAAAAGAAGAAACAAAAGAATATAAGAGAGCATAATTTTAAAAAATTTGAGTGGGAAATAAAATATTAGATTTCATTCATATCTTTTATAACATAGTCCATATATCTCTTCTCCATTTATACTCACATAAGTAATGCATGAGTTTCTAAAATGGAATTATGGATACATGTAAATGGAAAATCAAAATACAAAAGAGAAAAAGAAATTGCAAATAACTATTTTTCCTTCCAATGCTTGTTTTAACTACCTTTAATAAGCTCTTATTTTTTATTACTTACTCTGTGACTTTAATATACTATTAAGTACATGTTCTTAACAATTACCCTTTACTCCACAAAATCCTTATTCTCAACAATTATAAAATTCAAAGTTAAGGAACTATGATTACATGAATGGCAAATCCTCCCATATTGCTTCCTTAGGTGACATATTAGATAATGAACCAAAATTTAGGTAGTAACTTTATTCTTCTATTTAACCAACCTTCTATCTAAGATTACAATTGGTTCCTTTCAAATTGTCTTCCTAGATCTATCATTGGTAGCATCAGTTGTATTATGACCTTACCACTCATTACTTTTCTTTAAGACTAAAACATGAAAGATTGGATGAATAACAACACTTAAAAGTAGTTATAGTTGATATGCCATATAACTAATCCACTTAAAAACTTTAAACATAGCCTTCAATCTAACATAAGTAGCTCGAACTCTAAAATGTCTTCTGAGAGAAAAGTCATACATAGCTTTCATGATATGTTTCTGTAAAGACCCTTTACAACCCACATAAATTTTGTTCTTTTTCTTGATGTCTTTATTAGTTAAGGAATAATAATTGAAATTATAATTGCTTGTTTGGTTATAAGCTCTTAAGCAATCTTATCTATCTTATAGCTAACCATAATCTCTTCCACCTATTATGGCACCATAATAATAATAGTTAGACAAGCAACTTAAACAAAAACTTCACACATAGCTTGCTTAAGTTGTTTGAAAGCGTATTATACTTTAAGAGTCCATTTAGATGAGTCTTTCTTC
The DNA here is from genome assembly GCA_019804595.1 of Bruguiera parviflora. Lineage (NCBI taxonomy): Eukaryota > Viridiplantae > Streptophyta > Magnoliopsida > Malpighiales > Rhizophoraceae > Bruguiera > Bruguiera parviflora. The sequence goes on from CM034044.1 coordinate 7,173,820, forward strand.
AAAAGTCCAATGAGAAAGAATTCCTTAATGATAAACAATTGTCCCTCTAGGTAGTGTCTCCACTTAAAGATTCCCATATGAATGGCAAGGAATTCTTTCTTATATATTAATTAAGTCTTAATGTTTAACATTAAAAAGTTTGCTTAAGAAAGCAACATGTCCTTTTTGCATCAATATTACACCCATTTTAGCATCACTTGCATCTATTTTAAGGTGAAAGGTTTATTAAAATTAGGCAAACTCAATATAACAACTTTACACATAACGTACTAAAGTTGGTTAAAAGTAGATTTTACTTTAAGAATCCATTTAAATAATTCTTTCTTCAAAAGTTTAGTTAAAGGTTTGGTCAGCACTCCATAACTTTTAATGAACTTACAATAATACCTTAAAAAGCCAATAAATCGTCAGAGTTCTTTCAAATTATCGGAAAATGACCTAAAAAGAAAGTAAATTAAGTTAACGAAAGACACTTGCCTATAATATATATAATGTAAAAAATAAAATGATCATAATAAATAAATTTAATATGACATGTAATTGAATTAATGTAATTATAATAATGTTAATATTAAATAGAGATAAGAAAATATCAAACAAATTTAATTTGTAACATTGTGAGATTGCACAATAAAAATAATTGAGAATATAAAGAATTAGATATATTGATTTATAAAAATTTAAAACTTTTATTCCTATATCCTCTCCCAAAAACTACTGTCTTGGAAATTTCAAATTTATTATCAAGTTTCTCAATAAAATAAACTAATAATAATAATAATGTGATCTTTGATTATAACTACACAAAGATCTATGACTTTATAATAATACTCTCACATAAATGTATTTTTAAAATTTTTAATCTCTCAATATTAAAATCTTAAAATGCTCACAAAATATTTTTTAAAGTTTTACTTGCTTATAACAATTTTTTTTTCTCTTATACGTTCTTAATTTTAGACCGAAAAACAACTTAATATAATCCTCTTGATCTATTTGAATTTGTTGCTTTAAATGGGGTTATTTATAGGCTAAAAGTGACTAAGACCCTAAGAAAAATAAGCTACCATAGATGAATGCTTATTGAAATTTCAAAATTAAAATTGCATTATTCCATTGGTGCATTTCCAAATCAAGAAACTATTGTCCTGTTACTATATTCAAAATAAAAAAAAAGTATTGCCCCGTTGGGTTATTTTCAAATCAAAATTATATTATTTTGTTTGTGTATTTCCAAATCAAAATTATATTATCCTATTGGTGTATTTCTAAATTAAGGGCTGATTTGTCTTATTGGTGCATTTTCCAAATCAATAATTGATTTGTTCTGTTGGTGATCTTTCAAGATTACATTGCTGTGTTGATGCACTTTCCAAATCGAAAATTGGCTTGTTCCATTAGTGCTCGTTCGAGATTGTGTTGTCCTGTTGATGCATTTTTCAAATAAAAAATGAATAGTCCTACGGGTGCATCTTCCAAATCAAGAATGATTAGTCTCGTTAATGCACTTTCCGAATCGAGATTTGATTTTCTACTAACCACTCCAGCACACCCATTATAATCTCTAATTCGAACTAATAAATTATTTCCTCGTAGAGCCTTTGAAAGATTGAATTTTTTATTTATTTATTTTTTAGTACGTATATATCAAGCTATACATTATAAAAATAATAAAAAAAAATTCACTAGTGCAAACTTATTTATTCAAATTAACTTTCCTCGAGACCAAACTTATTTTGCAAATTAAGTTTCATCAACATGAACTTAATTTTCTAAAACTTAATTGCATCGCATGAATTTTAATATATTTTATTTATTTTTAACTGTCTAATTCAATGTGTAACAAATGACTAAATGCTTTATTGTGTATAATAATAATATTAAATGAGCAAATAAAGTTGATTTGTAATCACCCAATTATTTTGATATATCAAAATTAAATAGTACATGATCTAACGAAGACTTCATTACTTCTATCTTGGAAAGATCTATAGATACTCTTTTTACTAAAATCACATGACCCAAGTATTCTACCCTCTTTTGGCCAAAAGAACACTTTGAAAGTTTAGCAAATAATTTTTGAGACCTTAGCACTTGTAGGACTAGCCTTAGATGATGCATGTGAGGACTAAAGCAGGGACTACACAGGAGGATATCATCAAAAAAAAGAAAAGAAAAAAGAAAACTTGCAACAAGCTTTCTGGGGTAGGTAACAAAGGCATGGTTCGTGAGTAATTGAAATGTAGTTGGGTATATATATGTATAAATAGATAAAAACAACTTTCAATTACCATTCCTAAACCCAATTATGAACCATCGTACCATGGTTCATAATTAAATTAATTATGCGGTCTAGATGTGGAAGATAGTGAGTCAGGTCGTATGTTTGGACGTTCTCAAAAATATGTTACAATCCCTCCTCACCCATTGGCACACATGATGGTCAATGAATTATACCGGGAATATTGGATCCTAGAAATTATGTGCCGATGGAGGTTTGTTCCAAGACAAGTAGGACGGATCTCCGAGAGGCCTGCATAAATTATGCACAATCAGTCGAACCTTGTTCAATCTTTGGAACATACAGACGTAGAAAAATGTAAAGATAGACTTCAACTTAGCTAGAAGGTTTTCACAAAACGAAACAAATTAACACGTAAACATGCTTAACCGCGCTGAATTGAGGAAACGAAGGTAAAAAGGACCCAAACGACAAAGAACAGAAATGACCCATTGATTCCTTTCCCTGGTCAATTCAAATAAGTTAAATCAAAACTTATAGAACTCATTTGAAAAATGACTTTTTCAGAGCACTTTAGAAAAGGCAATAAACCCTTTCCTTGCCATCCCAGGGCTAATACCTAAAAGTTGGCAAGGCCGTTGCCACAAGACCATTCAGGGAGAACAACGCAGCACTTTATAAGTTCCGAGATTCATTTAAGCATCATCTATTAGTCCATATATAGCTTAATGACATATGTAAGAACTTAATTTAAACCTAAAATAAGCATTGACTCACCTTGGCTGGCACACATAAATGAGTACGAAGCTTATTGCGAAGAAGAAGCACAATCCACCGACAGCAAGGTAAGCAAGGCCTAAAGCATTATTTTTGCCACCAATCCAGCTGGTGGTCGAAAGAACCAGCCTCTTTTTGCCCCCATAACCGTAGGAATTATAATTGTTCTGTATTTCCACTTCAATCACATCATCAGCTTGCAGGTCAGCTTCTATCCTTCCATATAGTTTTCTAAACGTTGGCAATGCCGCCGTACGCATCCACACCATAAGATCTTCTTGTTCGCTCAACTGATACATGCACAAAATAATTGACACAACCATTTTAGCCGTTTAATTAAAAATAATAATAAGTTTGCACAAACAAATAACTCTCAAATTGTAATGGAGTAACCCTATTATTACAACAATGCTTCTCTTTCATCAATTGGCCTACGATGCGTAAGATCAAAGGTGACGAAAGACCAAAGGATACATACTTACAGGTACGCTGGAATTGAGTTTTGCACCACCAATCAGACTGCCAATCTGGAAATTTTTAGGGTAGACATCGGAGGCAAACTTGTGCTCTTTGTCACTTTTCCATGCAATGTTCTTTTTGTTAACCTCCAAGACCTCGTTCTCTACCGAAAACCTGTAGGTGTCATTGAACAAACTCCAGGCAACCAGGCCACAAGGAACAATCGGCTGTCCATTCGCATAATCTTCAGGTTTACAGTTTCCTACGGCTCCCTCGCTGGCTTTGGACAGAAGCTGATTCTCACTTCGACTTCTTACATATCTGAAAAGGAAATTTTTTGGCATTTGGTCACAAAAGCTTCTTTCTTTTCCTTTTAGTTCTTGTTTCTTATAACTGAGTGAATTTTCCATTTTTCTTTTACAAAATAAATTTTGGGAAAAATAATTTAGCTACAGATGATTTGAATTAATCGGACTTGTAGGCCTATGCAAACAAAAAAAAAAAAAACACTAAATATTATTATACAACTTTGATTCAGGAATCCGGGCGTTCGATATTGATGAAAGATAGTCAGACAAATAAATATTGCACACTCTATTATATTACTTCAAAAGAATGGATTTCCATTATACTAACCTGCGGTGATTCTGGTAGAAATTTTCAAGTTGGTAGTAAATGAAAATAGGGCCTCTCATTTGCTTCGGAACCTGGAATAGTGATAAACAGTAAATGCATTTCTTGTCGAAAGAAATGCAAAGAAAATAGCAACTAGAATAACTCGATCGTGGAAACTTATTTAAGGATTCCAATTTGGTGCAAACGAGATCCACCTTGTAGATTTTGTTACTTACAGATTATTTACAAATTGTGTCTGTGTCTTTAATTAACAACGCGAAATGTATATGTACATATACATATACGAAAGTATTGTAACGGACGAATGTCGTCTCCCATATATATAAATATGAGTGCTGAATATTCTAATAAACTGCTTTCTAAGAAAAGAGCAATAACCCGTAACAGCACACACACACATCTAATATTTGGAACGGGGATTAGGGGCTCACAGTCAATTTCCTCGTACAGGTCTTGTTTGTTGCACCGGTCTGGATGAACGTAACAGGGTCATCGCCATAGCCTTCAGGAACGCAATCTTTGTCGTAGCGATCTTTAAGCTCTACTACCTACAATTAATTAGTATGTACGCATGGCTATACAGTTCAGAAATGACAATGCAGGATAAGTTTCAGCCATTAATGGAATTGTGACAAACATGTCAATACATTTGCAGTATTAAATTAATTATGAATATGTCTTACACTTTTTGATGCAAACAAGGTTGCCAATCCGATGGGGATGAAGACAATGCCGAGCAATGCAAACGTCGAAATGACCTGAACCCAATATATGTTGGTAGGTGTCAATTATCAAGGATTCTCTATGATTTCCCGAGTATAAAAATACTAAGCATTAATAAATCTGAAGCCAAGATATATATATATATATATATAAAAAGATAAAGACAAACACTACTTGTTTGTGAACAATACCAATCCTGGAGATAAAATGGGTTTACAAGCAGGTAGCTCTTGCTGGTTGAATTTGGAATCTGCAGTAAATTAATAATTTAACAAATAAATACGCGCGTAAATTTTCTTATCCACGACGAATTCGCAAAACCAACGTGCAAGCAAAACTACAGTAAAATTTAGAGCGTCAGAGTTTCAAAATAAAAAACACATTAGCCTATTCATAGGCAAATGCATAAGCGCCATAATCAACAAATGCTGCACACAATACGTGGAATCAACCACATCCCATGATATTGTTATAAAAATCTCCGTCTAATAAATTCAACTCGGACTTTCATTGCTCACAATTTAGAGATCAATTGATTATATGAGTTGGTCACAATTTATGAAGAACAGTATGTGATTCATAAAAGGGTCGGTAAAGGGGCAACACAAGGTAACCTAGCATGCATGCATGCTAGATGTTAGAAGAAAGGGGAGAGGCAAAGCACAAAGACACCCCCCCCCCAAAAAAAAGGAAGAAGGTAGAAACAACATTTGGGTTTTTTGGAAGTTTTCTTGGAAGACGAAGAAAGAGAAGAAGAATGATCATCCATGTCCGATCCATCAGAGCTCCCTGCTGCTTTCATTTTCATGTCAATCAACACGCTCTCCAACATTGAGGAAGAATTCATCACCCAAATGCCAAAGAAAAGGAAATAAAATGTTTGTCTTCTTTTTCTCCGTTCCCTCAAGTACTTTTTTTTTTATTCTATTTTATTTTATTTTTCTCGTTGTGGCCAAAGGACAGAAAGTTATCACCCTAATGCAACTTTAGGGCGAATCTGTTGGGGGACAAGATCGCCCCCAAAATGCAACAGATCCTTTTATTTGTTTCACATTTTCTCTGGATGTTCTTTTCCATTTTTGGGGATAGGCCTTTTGGGGATAGGCCTCTTGTTGTACTCTCGTTGTGCTTCGTTTCGGTTTGAAACACAGTGGACGGTAAAAACAGGCCTACCCGCGGAGGACCGTTGATAGCAGACCGTAGAATGATAAATATGTAAAGACAATATTATATATATATATATATATATATATTTTTTTTTTTTTTTTTTTCTTCCAATGCAGATCAAGCATCAGCAGCGAAGGATCTAAGAAGTTTAGTTAGTAAGATAATTTATTTAAAAAATAAATTAAATTTATTTATTTTATATATATATAAAATAAAAAAATTCAATAAAAATTAAATATATATATATATATATATAATTAAAAATAATGAATTTATTGTATTAAAAAATGAGTAAGTGTAACAAATATATATATAAAGAAAATTCAAATATAGTAAATAGTAGATATGAAAAATACAATAAAATTTATTTAGTATTTATGATTTTTTTTCAAAATTTTTTATACTATAATATAAATTAAGTATTTTCAATTTTAAAACACGAGCTTATAATAAAAAATTTTAAGTACAAGTTGTGGAAGGTGAGAGGAGTAAAACAATTATTTTGTTTTCCTTATATTCAAATTTTTGTTGTCCTCTTCAACTTAAATTTTTCTATCTATTTCCATTTTTATGATAAGAGGAAAAAATATAATCTGTTTCTATTTTTGATAAAAAATGACATATCTTGCCTTGAAAATGTTCTTTTTTAGTTGGCATAGATTTTTTTTTATTTATTTATGATTAACATGAAAAATTAATTAAAATTAGAGGTATGAGCATGAGACTATACAAAGTGTCACATTTTACCATTTAGTTATATATTTATAATTATTTAACACATAATTGCAAGTAACAATTATAATCACAAATGTACAATAAATAATAATAATAATAATAATAATAATAATAATAATATCATTTTATCTATGTTGCCATACAATTTACGTCTATCTAGTAAGACTCACATGTAAAATGTTAATTAATTGTATTTGGTCAAATAATTAATCGGTTTTCGAGTACCCGTGCAACATTACAGAGACTTATCCTCTATTTCTTGCAATATTTAAAATTGAAACGAAATGCGTGACCAAAAACAGCCGATGAATTGGCAAATCTGGTTGATTACTGCTGTTTTCGAAGGGAGTCGCATCACGAAGCTTACTTCTTTATTTATTTATTTTTTTTACTTTACCCCAAAAAGCCCTCTGGACTTCTTTTTGTTAATTTCGACATTGAATTCCAATTAATATATATTTTTTTTATATTTATTTCACATATCATGTTATTTATTTATTGTGTTTGTTCAACGTACCATCACCAAACTAGAATTAATTTATTCAGTTGCCCCCTTTTTTTTTTTTTTGGTCGACCATCGTTCTGCTGACAGAGTTGCCATTTGGCTGAGAGGTGAGGAGGAAAAAAAAAAAAAATGTAACTTAAAATATCCAACAGAAACAAAAATTTAAGAATCAAATTGTTGTGGCGCAGGGCTTATTCTTTCCCCGGCCACGCAAAGGCCATTAAAATTCCAAAACAAGCCCGGGACGCCTTGGCGGGAAAGGGGTCGGACGCGCACCTCATTTTCCCGCCAACCAAAAAACAGCAAAGACTTCGATGCATTTGCACGCAGACGGAGCAGACGCGGCGAGGGAGCGACGAGAGAGAGAGAGAGAGAGAGTCTGATTGGGTGGAATCGAAGATCGATCTGATTAGAGTTAACTAATGGATGCATTTGGGGGCTATGTCGTGGACGAGAAGGCCGTGCGGGTGGAGAACGTTTTCCTCGACTTTCTCAAGAGGTAGCTTTCCTCCCTTTGTTCCCTTTTCTTTTTTATTTTATTTATTTATTTATTTAATAATTGTCCTCTGAATTTCTTTCTTTCTTTGTTTTTTTTTTTTTTCAAAAATTTTTTAATTATTATCATCAATTGCTGATAGAAACTCTGATTTTTTTTTTTTTCCCACCAACGAAACAGCTTTAGATTGGATACCAATAATAATAATAATAACAACAACAATGTGGGCGGGGGAGGAGGAGGAGGAGGAGGAGGCGGCGGAGGAGGAGCATACCCATACTATGAGGCCGAAATTGAAGTGATGAAGGCGAACGAATCCAATACCATGTTCGTCGATTTCTCTCACGTCATGCTTTTCAACGATCTTCTTCAAAAAGCCATCGCCGACGAGTACTTGAGGTTCTATGCTTTTTCTTCCTCCTCCCCCTCCTCCTCCTCCTCCTCCTCCTCCCTCCCTCTCTCTCTCTCTCTCCTCTATCTTTCTATGTTATAGTCTTGGTTTTTCTATTGTTTTGCTTTGGGAATTATGAGCCTCTGGAATTGTGAATAGATTGGAGCCATACTTGAGGAACGCATGCAAGAGGTTCGTGATGGAGCAGCAGCCTACCTTCATATCAGACGACAATCCTAACAAGGATATCAATGTGGCCTTCTTCAACCTCCCCTTCTCCAAACGGTAACTACTTTGTTTAAGAAGAGAAAAGAAAAACAAAAAAAGGGGAATTTGTTTAAAAACGTTCTCCTCTCAATTTCAATTGCCAATTTTTGAACTCTTTTTTTTTTTTTTCTAATTTTATGAATATTGCAATTGTTTCTATAGGCTAAGAGAGCTAACTACCGCAGAAATTGGTAGATTGGTATCGGTGATGGGAGTTGTGACTCGCACAAGTGAGGTAAGGCCTGAGCTTCTCCAAGGGACTTTCAAGTGCCTGGAGTGTGGTAGCGTCATCAAGAATGTTGAACAACAATTTAAATACACTGAGGTCGGTCAGTTAATCAATCAGTTTGCTCGGGCCCTTTTGTACCTTTTTCATTCCTTTCTGTGTTATGATATGAACTTGTGATCATTTGGCTCTTTTGTATACAAGATTTGTCACTCTGCCTCTTCTGCTTGTGTTAATTTGCAGCCCACCATTTGTGTAAATGCAATGTGCAATAACAAGGCTAGATGGGCTTTGCTTAGACAAGAAAGCAAATTTGCTGACTGGCAGAGGGTAAGGATGCAGGAAACTTCTAAAGAGATTCCTGCTGGCTCCCTTCCCAGATCGTTGGATGTCATTGTCCGTCATGATATTGTTGAACAGGCCAGAGCTGGTGATACGTAAGAATTATCTGAAAACTCAATTGTCTCTCTTTATTTCCCCTTTAACTTTTGTTTCACTTTTTGAAAATGAGGCGCTATTGGATTTGGCTTTTATTTTAGCTGCAAATTCTGGTTGCATGCAGTGTCATTTTCACTGGTACCGCAGTTGTAATACCAGATATATTGGCATTAGCATCTCCCGGAGAGAGATCAGAATGCCATAGAGAAGCTCCTCAGCGGAAGGGTTCTACCATTGGACATGAAGGGGTGAGGGGTCTAAGAGCATTGGGAGTGAGAGATCTTTCCTATCGCCTTGCATTTATTGCCAATTCTGTGCAGGTTAGTTTGAGGCTTGCATATCTCCAGCAAATCTATTGCTCAATTGATGATGGTTTGCATCTTCCGATTCCAATATCCGTATTTCATTAAAGCTTCCATGTCTAGATTTGTGATGGTAGAAGAGATATGGACATCAGGAATAGAAAGAAAGATGCCGATGAAGATGATAACCAGGAGTTTATGGTCAGTTCATGGTCAGCTCATATTTAAACATTTCTATTACAAATCATGGTCTATGTTTCTGGGGCTACACTCTGCCTAATTTTCTGGCTTTTTATTTACATGGGTGGGAAAATGCAACGTCCTTTGTTTAAATTGGCAGGCAGAGGAACTAGAAGAAATTCAAAGAATGAGGAACACCCCTGATTTTTTCAACAAGCTGGTTGATAGCATTGCTCCAACTGTTTTTGGTCATCAGGATATTAAGCGAGCAATCCTTCTTATGCTCTTGGGAGGGGTCCACAAATTCACTCATGAGGGAATCAACCTTAGAGGAGACATCAATGTTTGTATTGTTGGTGATCCCAGCTGTGCAAAGTCGCAATTTCTCAAGTATGCTGCTGTTATCTCACAACTTATCAGTTCTCAGTTTTAGTCTATGCAAAAGAAATCACTAATTTTATCCTTCTTTACCTGCTCAAAGGTATACTTCAGGTATAGTTCCCAGATCTGTCTATACTTCTGGGAAATCCTCATCTGCTGCAGGGTTGACAGCAACTGTAGCCAAAGAACCAGAAACTGGGGAATTTTGTATTGAGGTATGCTTCTCTTTGTTTAGTCATCAATTGCTTTCCTGGGTGATCCTCTAGGATCAGGCATAATTAGATTCTTCTTCCGTAGATATGTAATTTGTTACTGCTCCCTATGGTACTCCATATTATGATGACAGCAAGAAAATTTCTGCAAAATAGTGAAATAAGCATGATAACAAAGTTTGATATAGAATATTAACAAGGCAATGGCATGTGTTAAACAAGTAAGACAATAGATGTAATTATTTCTTTTTCCTTTTTGAAATAACTAAGTCTCATAATTGATTGTGACTGAATAAAGAAGCTTATCTCAGGCTATTTAATTTTGCACTTCCCATAGAATTTACCGTGGGATGTGAAATCCTGAATAACCCTCACATCAGAGGAAACAAAGGATGAAAGAGACATCTTCTTAATGGGATTTGTTCATAATTATCTTAGTAGGGCTTTTGATGCATTAGTTTTTAAATTAGCAGTGAAAGGTAACACCAAAGTAAAAAAAAGATGGCAGCAAAAAGAGAGAAGCCATGTATGCTATACCTCGTATTTCTTTGCTTCCTAATTTCCACCTAATCTGTTGACATGTCAGCCCTGCTTTGAATGGCTTTGTTTTCTGCTTTTCTTTCTTTTTCTCGCAGGCTGGTGCTCTGATGCTTGCTGACAATGGAATTTGTTGCATCGATGAATTTGACAAGATGGATGTCAGAGATCAGGTAATTTTTGTTACACTGCATTATGTAACGCGGCATCTTAATAACATGAACCTAACTGTATGCCATGACAGGTTGCAATTCATGAAGCCATGGAACAGCAAACAATAAGCATCACAAAAGCAGGAATACAAGCAACACTTAATGCTCGAACATCAATTTTAGCTGCAGCTAACCCTGCTGGAGGACGCTATGATAAGTCTAAACCACTCAGGGTGAGAATATATTTCTAAACTAGTTTCAAAGTATGTGCCTGATTAAGAAAAGGCAAAAAGGTCATGTATTTTGTCCCTCTATTAACGGCAGTTTCTTTCTAAATGTCAACTTTTTCCCCAACTTTGTACCCTTTGCTTGTTCCTTTGATTAATGATGTCGATATGTCTTTCCAGTATAATGTAGCTCTTCCTCCTGCAATTCTCTCAAGGTTTGATCTGGTATATGTGATGATTGATGACCCAGACGACCAAACTGATTACCATATCGCCTACCACATCGTAAGAGTCCATCAGAAGCATGAAGGTGCACTTGCACCTGCATTCTCAACCGCGCAGCTAAAACGTTACATTGCTTATGCGAAAACCTTGAAACCGAAGGTTCCACACAATATCTATTCAATCAAGATGTGGTATCCTAAGTGAAACTGTTAATTTATTTCACTGTATATTGCCTCTTTTTGACGAGCTCCACATTACACAGCTAAATTCAGAAGCAAGGAAACTGTTGGTAGAATCTTATGTTGCACTGCGCAGAGGTGATACAACTCCAGGGACCAGGGTTGCTTATCGCATGACAGTTAGACAGCTGGAGTCATTAATCAGACTGTCCGAGGCCATTGCTCGCAGTCACCTGGAAGTTCAGGTTTAAGCTCTTAAACCTACAATCTGCAACTTGATATTCATTAGCACCAAAAGACTCAGGAGAAACAACCTTTTCACAGGTGCAACCGCGTCATGTACGTTTGGCAGTGAGATTGCTGAAGACATCAATAATCAGGTAAGGAAATTGTATAAACACATCAAATATACCTCCCTCTCTTCCATTGCTGTTCTGTCACAGATGCACAAACTATAGTTACAACGTATACATAAATAGCCTAGTGCTTTGTAACTGTGTTTTGCCTTGCCATGCAGTGTGGAGTCCAGTGAGATTGATTTATCCGAGTTTCAAGAAGGAAATAGTGCTGATGGTGGTAGTAATGGTGGTTACGACCATGATGGTGATGGTGGTGATGGAAATGACGGTGCGAATCAAACTGCTGCTCAACCAAGTGAAGTCAACAATGAGACCGCACCCAAAGATGCAGGTGGGATTTTTGCGGCCCAATTTCTTTGCACTCTTTAGTTTCTTTCCACTTTGATCCTTTACGAAGATTTTCTTTTTAACTGCTATGTCTAGAAAGTGGAGCGCAATATGCTAGACAACAGAGAAAGAAACTTGTGATAACCGAAGAATACTTTCAAAGGGTTTCACAAGCCCTGGTCATGCGCTTAAGACAGCATGAAGAAACCATACTGCATGATGGTAAGAGGGAAGAGCTCTTACTTTTGTTATAGCATTTAGGTTCCTTAAATATGATCTTGATTATAGTAATGCAGCTAGATGCTAGGCTCGGTTATACAGAGCATGTAATATTATGATTTCTGCTCTGATGATGAAGTACCCTTGCCTGTTATGCATAATCCTTTACGCTTTCTCTCTGATGCATTTTCTTGAATAATTTCCTGAATGTTCCTTTTTTAAGAGTCAGGGCTGGCAGGAATGAGGCAGGGGGAGTTAATCAGGTGGTATGTAGAACAGCAGAATCAGAAAAATAGCTACAGCTCTGTTGAGGAAGCAAAGAATGAAGCTTCCAAAATCAAAGCTATTATAGAGGTATCTTCGTGTTTCCACGATATTTTGACGTGATACACATTCGCCATTACCATGAACACATGCTTGTATTGCAGAGTTTGGTTCGGAGAGAAGGGTTCTTGATAGTGATAGATGATGGCGGGCTATCAGAAGCCGGAGGTGAAGGACAAAGGATGGTATCCAGAGACGACAGGATTTTGGCCGTGGCTCCCAATTATGTAGCAGAATGATGTGATGCATTCTGGGATCAGTTCTCACGGGAAGGCGCTTGAACTCAAGCCCAATAACCGGATAATCCGTTGCATGTTTGGTTTACTTTATCCGGTAATATTTATCAGAAGGTGGCCTTGGGAGGAGAGCAGAAGTTTGGCAAATCATGGTCAAACCAATGAAACAATCGTAGGAACAACTGTAAGACTCTTTTTCCGAGGTCATCTCACCCTGGCTGTACTAACACTAGTGTTTTAGGTGGATGGGTATTCGACGGGTGTAATCCTTCACGAGTTACAAATTGCGGAGCAGGTGTAATGCCGATCCAATTTGTTGGATCTACGCATTGGATGGATTAGGATAAGTCCAAATTGCTGCTCTTCCCTTAGTTGGAAAGTTTCGTTGGTTAATTGCAATTCCATTAAACAAATGCAGTCACAATGCCTTTGGATTCCTGGGGCAGTTGGTTGCCATCGACGCCAATGGGACTTCCTTTTTTTGTTTAAATCTTTTTTGTTCGAAGTCAAAAAGGGTAAGAGAGAGGGAGATAACTCAAACACCATTTCTCTTTCAGAATCCAAACTGACGTAAAAAACAAACGACTCCTTATCGAAGTTGAGTACACTCAAGCACTGAGGTACGTCGTTATGTTATGTTGCTTAAGTAGACACATCTCGTGATGACTGGGATTGTGGTCAAAGCTCGAGCCTCTTCTCAACTCCGAAGAGAACTCTGCTATAATTCATTGGAAACTAGGCTTAACTATTCATTTATTTGTGCGCAAAAAACAAACCAAAAAAAAAAAAAAAGAGGTAGAAAACTTGAGAGTGCGAATCTTGGGGCAGCATCTAAAAAATGCTTGCAAGATATGTATATGTATATCTAAAAGAAGCCCGAAGCTTTAGGCAGCGGCAAGGTGATTTCTCGGACGCTCAAATGACACATTGGATATGTATAATGGAGAATAATTGAGAAAATAGTTGTGTGTGTTCCTCGTATTCAGGATATATATTTATATACAATATAATATTTGTTTAACTGTGGGAAAATTATATTTTTGTATTCTTTACTTCTAAAGGCCTTCTTTACTGAGAGGACAAAATTCTCGGATTTAAAAATATTTATGTGCTTTTTCGTAGAAGAAAAAAAAAGATTTTGTTTATGTTAAACTCCTTTCCCATCTATCCTCTCTTATAACTAACTTTTTTTAATCGTCATACATACTTATCCTATCAAGTTATAAAACACTAATATGAAATTATGTTATTAGATTGGTATTAGTATTGATAAAACACATCTTAATCTTTGTGCATCGACAAACTCACAAACTGTTTTTTCATCCTATCAATTTTCCCACGTTTTGATTTTAATTTTTTTGTGCAATGGAATTCATAATTCTTTTAAGTTATGAGATCTGAGATAGGTATGGTTATTTGCTTTATCTTTCGTTACTCTTGAGTGAGCTTCATCTTTGTTCCTTTTACTTCCTTCAATAATGTTTGTTGATTTTTTTTTTTTTTTGTGGCTAAAGAGCTAATGCATATGTTATAAAGCAGCGTAGAGTTAGAGGTTGATCAAAAAATGGACCAGAGAACTATACCCTTCGTGTCAAATAAATAGTTTGCCTCTTTCTTTCTTTTTTTTTTAATAATAATAAATATATCGTTTAAACTGTTGCTTTCATGCTAAAGTTTTCATATTATGAAATAAATGAAAAAATTGGCACAACCTGCGAATTTAAAAATTAGTAATATATTGACACAGGAATATTATAAAATCTGTTTTCTTTTTCTCTCTCATTCTAATTTATTTTGAATATAAAACTATATATCTTTCAAATTATTAAGGATAAAATATTGTGAATAAATATGAAAAGACAATCAACGATGTGTTATATCTTTATATGTCACAATTAATTCATATTTTTGGAGAATAAATGGCTCTCATTAATTAAAAACAACTATTTTATTGCAAACAGTGACAACTTTTCGTTCAAGTTTGCAGGAATTGATGTCTCAGATTTCCAAAACCAAAAGTCTCCCCATATAATTTTTCATTTACTTGGGCATTGAATGTCTCGAAAATCTGTAACATGATACGAATTGGAGAAACTAGAAGGTCCTCATATAATAAATTATTTATGAGTTGCACATAATTTTTGGAGAAACTAAAGAGTCTTGGTAGTAATTAATTATAGGCAAATTAAAAGTTCTATTTAGCATGAATATATAGAAACTATAAATAAAATAGCTACCCGCGGAAGAAGAGCATCGATAACGTGGAAGGGTTTCATTTGCTGGATTTCTTTCTTCTCTCTATTAAGGGTATGTTTTCTTTTTTTCTTTTCTTTTTTTTTTTTGGCTGAATCTCAAAGAGTATTAGGAATTTTAGCCCTTTATTATTACTCCTCATTTGGTTATTGATACAAAAAAAAAAAAAAAAAAGACATGTGGGAAACACTTTTTATCATATAAAAAAAAAAAAATTAAAGACCTGTATATTTGTTATCGAAATTATTTAGAAACTGTGGTATGCCGACAAATGAAATGTATTACTGGACATCGCATGCATATCCAATTTGTTTTTAAATAAGTTTTTTTTTTTTTACCACAAAATAATATTATAAAAATATTTGGTGATAGGGTGAGTAACATAAATTAATAAGTCTGAATTGGTGAGCAACGAGGCAACGAGCTCTCGTAGAAGATTTAAGTATTGGCTGTACCTTTCAGCCGATCTGTCGTACAAGCAATCTCGGAGCCCGTTGGTCAACGTTAGTGCACAATGATTCTCAATTGATGGGCGGTGGACTTTTTCCAATCGGGCTGACGAGCGGGTTGGACAACTTTGGAGCATTTCCTTTAAACTAAAAAAAAAAACCGTGGCTAGACATGAATGTCACAATGATAATATTGAACATAAATTAAAAAAGGAAAAAAAAAAAAGCACTTTTTAAATGCAAAATGAAAATTCGTGCAAGAATTGACGGACAAACCAGAACTATTCTAAACGCCGACTTTGAACGTTCCTTATAGTTTTTTTTTGTTCTTTTTTTTTTGGTCAAACAAAAAAATTTTAGATGCTTCGAGTTTTGGATTTAGAAAGTGAAATTTGAAACAATTGAAAGCAGATCTCCACAATTTACGACAATTCTTGCATCGACTGGGTTCGTGTGTAGACATCTTTCAGCCGGGGGAGCGGTTCTTTTTTTTTTTTTTTGGTTGACTGACCAATAGATGGGGGTAGATCTATGGGGATATGAAGACAAAATTCATGTGAGAGAACTCTAATAATTTTCATGACCCTTATTTATATAAAGTGAGTGTTCCTGCATCCCACATGCATATACAAAGAGAAAATGACTGAACAAGAAAAAATATTATTATTATTATTTTTTTGTTTTTTGTGTTTGTGTGGAAAGAAAGCTTTTGCATACCAATATGAATATATATATATATATATATCTTACATGCCTTTTTTTTTTCCTCCAAAATTGAAGCTCGTGTGTGTTTTTTCCCGTTCTCAATCTTATCAGAATGATTTTTCCGATATAAAAGTAGGCAAATTATACCGTTAAGCAAATGATTTCCTACCCCTTTTTTCAAAAAAAAAAAAAGAAAAAAGAGGAAATTAAATAATAACGCTTAAAAACTAACATAATAACTAAAAATAAATAAATTAATCATATCTCGTTTAATGTTATAAATAAATAAAATTAAGTATAAAGACTTATTATATTATTATTTTGTTATCATAATGTAGTGAATTTTCTTTCCCCTTTTTTCATACATCGAGGCATCTGCGAGAGATTTCGGGAGGGTATGTGAACAGGAGGATTGCGCGGTGATGGAGAGAAAAAGATAAAAACTATATGGCAATTTGCAAACAAGTATAGTCGGGGTTGGTTTGTTTAATTGACAGATTTATCCAAACAAACGAGTCCTATCTTTGGTACATCAACCACGTACCTGCCCCAACAAATTAAAAATACAAACCCCACAGACATGCACTTCTAGGATTTTGTCGTGTCATGAAGTCGTGCCAGCTAGCTTCTGTGCAGCATTCCTTTCCATGGCATGCCTTTGGTTGTTAATTGTTAGCCACTGAATAATAGAAATCCTCGACAAAGCAAAAGCAACGTTGCCTCGGTACCATTAACTAATTCAATTCAAGTTAACTATAATCCGGATGGATGGATGGGTTGTCAGTCCCCACTTTGTGATTTATTGTCACGATTCCACCTATCCCAAAATTATTAAAAAAAAAATGCCGAGGTTGTGCAATTCTTCAGGTCCGTTCACCAACAAGTTCTTTGTGAATTTCTTGGCCGCGGCATTGGTGATTTGTTTGATTATTGCTAGTGGGAAAATAGACTTGGTTTTGTGTTTTTTTTTTTTTTTGTTTTTTGGCATTCTTAATCTTCATTCAAACAGTTTAACTTTGTTGGTTGGATGGTCCCTGGAAAGCAAAACTTTTGGGAATAATCTTTTTGGAAGTCTTTGTTATCTTTGTAGATTATTTTAATTTAATTTTAAACATATTTCAATTTTTCAAAACAGTTTTATGACTTTAGATTTCATTTTAGATTGATACTATATTTTTTGATGGTATTTGATCAAATCGTTAAAACATAATATTTGATCTAAAGAAATGAAAATCAAAAAAAAAAAAAAGAAGAAAAAGAAAAACACCTGTGTATTTTGAAGCTACATCTGTACTCTTAAACCCTTTTCAATTTTTCAAAACAATTTTATAACTTTAAATTTCATTTCAGATTAGTGTTGTTTTGGACCACATTTAATTCAACCCTTGAATATAATATTTGACCTAGCGAAATATAATTTTTTTTTTAAAAAAAAAAGAAATGCAGACGTGTGTATTTGAAGCCAAAATTCCTCCCAATGGGCTACCAAAGCCAGTGAATTAAGCATTAGATCACCCAGTACAAAATCAAAGCCTCTAAACAAATAATAATAATAATAATAATAATAAATTGAAGTTAAAATTATAGTCCATCCATTCCCTCGATGTTCCCATGGAACTAAATAATGGCATCGACGGTCAAAAATTTTCACTCAAATAACTAGAAAAAAAAAAAAAAAGAGAGAGAAAAAGGAAAAAGAAAGCAAGAACAATATGGACAGCAACAAGGTCAACCTCAGACGGCAACCGCCGAAGCTCACGATCATCTGCCAAGCTCCTCCTCCTCAAACTCCACCGAAAAGCCCTCTCCCAAGCACACCTCCACCGGGGACCACCACGCAAAAGTCAATGGTCCTGGCCGTCGGATCCACGTGCTTGTCGCCTGTGCCGCCAGGATCTTGCAGCTCACTTGTGAACTTGGCCACAAATCCGACGGCACAATCATTGAGCGGCCGCTTAAACAAGCGGAACCAGTCGTCATCTCTGCCACGTGCCCCAGAACCATTCTTGCCAATTTTACGAAATGATGTCTAATATTCACAAGCGTGTGCGTGTGTATATATATATATGTATATATAAATTTGTATTTCAAATATTGTATTTAATAGTTTTATGAAATGATGTCTAAACAAAAATATCAATCTGAAACAAAATCTGAAATTATAGAATTATTTCGAAGAATTAAAAAAATAATTAAAACTAGAGATTTGCTTTCAAATATGCACGCGTATATTTCATTATTTTTTAATTTGTATTTTGTTAGATCAAATGTTGTATTTAAGCGTTCAAAAAAGAAAAAAAAAAAAACATTTGCAACTGACTAAGGGCTATTTTGAAAGAGTGAAAAAGTTTAGGATTAAATTAAAGAATTTCACAAAAATTTAAAACTTTGAAGCAACTTATCCCGTCCGTTAATTTGTATTCCAATTTGACCATAATGCTAGAAAACAGCCCATCCCCTCGAAGCTTTGTTGTCCCTGCCCCGACCCTTTTGTTTTTCTCCCAAACACGTAATCAATCAAAGCAATTTCTATGTAGGAACAAATTGACCTTACTGATGATAACTGGAAAGTCTGGAACACCATTAAAAAAAAAAAAAAAAAATCAAATTTGGTGTCCCCACCGCACCCCTTCTGTTTTTGGCCTATCCCAAGTTCAATTATGCATCCCATGTGCTTGCAAGCTAACCAAGTTTACTCGAAGCAAAACATAAGCGGACGAAGAAGAGGAGGAAAATTGGTGGAACAGCCACCCAAAGGTGTATGTTGTGGACCGTCAAAATCACTCGAATCGAGTTTAATCTTGTCCACCGCGAATATACCAATAGTCAAACAAGAAAATCGGTTCGTGTCATATTTTCAAGTGTGATAATGCTGTTACTTTCATTTCATATCATATCATACAAAAGTTCTATAAGAAAAAAAAAATAATAATAATAAAATAAAATAACTGTGGTAGAAATGAGAAACGAGAAAAATTCTCTTCGAAAATCTGCTACTTGTGTCCTCTAATAACAATAACAATAACAATAGACTTGAAGAACTAAATTTTAAAATTGTTTAAAATAATAGTATATTGAAATAATCGTTCTTGATAAATCTTAAATGGCAGCCCCATGATTAGTATTAGTAGTATTAGGTGGCCACCCACACCTTGATTTTCTTTGCCACCTTTGATTGAGGAGATTGCCAGCTATCATTTTCCCACCACATATCTCTTGCCCATTTCACCCCCTTAAATTAATTTGATACCCCCATTTGTTTGAAACACTGCGGTTAGCAGTTATCTGAACATGCAAGCCCACTTATCTCTATGTGTAGATTGCACCGATTAAATTAATGGTGTAGATGAACATACTATTTATGCATAATATAAACAAGGGTAGGGAAGGTCATTTACAGGTTGGAAAACAAGGGGGTGTTTACGTGGAAGTAATGTCTACATGATGCCAGGGTCTCAAGCTAAATTGGGAGATGACAGTTGGCTTCAACAGTTACGTTGAGGTGGACTCGTGATTTAAGAATAAAGATTTGTCCTCAAGAGGCCTCTATTGCCTAAGGTGATAAGAGAGACACGCCCACACAAGAAACCAGAGAGCAGAGAGACGGAGAGAGAGAGAGCGAGAAAGAGGAGGAAGATTCTTCGGATAAAGACACATCAAGTTAGTGATTTCAATCTTGTTCTTGGTTATCATGTGTTAAAAAGTACTTGGAGAGATTGCCGTGGAATTAATCTAGTTAGTTGCTAAACCATGATATGGTCATCTAGTTAATTGCGTAGAAGTTAGTTTCTTAGATAAGCTTTGTTGTTTTGTTTTCGTTTGTTTTTAAGCGTGCCAGTTGCCTGATTTTCTTACAACTTTTTTATGTGATCAGTTGTTGGGTTTTGGAGGTTGAAGATGGGTTATTGGAAATCCAAGGTTCTCCCGAAGATTAAGAAGGTTTTCGAAAAGGACAGCGCTAAGAAGGCCGCAGCCGCTGAAGCCTGCAAATCCTTTGATGCCTCCAAGGTCTCTTTTCCATACAGCCTGAGTGTTTCACAGTCAAAAGTGTCATTAAATAAGTTTGATATATTCGTTCGTATCTTTTTTTTTTTTTTTATATAAAAATTATTTTTCACTAACGTTTGTATAAACTTTTTGTCCTTGCCCCAGGAGGAAATCACCACGGAATTTGAAGACAAGAAGACGGAACTCCAGCCCAAAGTGGTAGAAATTTATGAAGCGGCCGCGGCCGAAATCAAGGTCACCTTTTATTTTCCGTTTTCTACTACAGCTAGCAACGATTATTGACAAGAAATTAACACCACCTATTTTTCTATAACGATACATTATTCACATCAAGCAGATGTTGGTGAAAGAACCCAAAGAGTCAGGATTAAAGAAGCACTCCGCTCCGGTTCAGAAGTTCCTTGAGGAGCTTGTTAAAATCGGTACAAAATTTACTTCGTACACGATAGTACTGATTGATGAATGAATATTGAACTTGTAACGATGTTCTGTTTTCGGGACAGAGTTTCCTGGGTCAAAGCCAGTGTCCGAGGCATGTTCCAAGTATGGAGCGGCCTATGTTCCAGGTCCGGTGGCCTTCGTGTTTGAGAAGGTGTCGACCTTTGTTGTCGTAGAAGAAAAGGCCGCGGAGCCAACACCAGAAGCAACAGCTGCTGCTGCTGCCGCAGAAGAGGAATCCAGCGGCAAAGAGAAGGACGTTATCGTTGAGAAAGAAAAGATAGAAGAGGCTGTTGTAGTGGAGGCTGAGAAGGCCGAACCAGTTTCATCACAGCCAGCTCCTGCGGCTGTTTATGAGAAGACCGAATCCGCGGCATCAGAAGCAGCTCCCGCAGCTGAACCTGCTAAGGTTGAGGAAGCAGTGCCACCGAAACCTTAAGGCAACACCTGCGCCCCGCCCCAGAAAAGAGAGATTGATTCGTCTACCTTTGTGAAAATGTTTGTATTATATGAAGGAAAAAAAAAAAAAAGAATCAAAAACAAAAAGCGGACAAAAATTGCTATTCCTTATCGTATGTCCTTCCATTTCTTTGTATGTAATTTGTTTGGATGGTATGGTGATTTTTGTGTATTGTTTTAATCTTTCTCCGTGAGAAGCTGTAATGTTTTCTGTCAAGCAGACACATTGTAAAAGTTAAAATATGATTTTTTTTTTTTCCTTCTCCCGTTTATTCCTTAATTTCTTGCAAAGGTCGATTTAAATATGAATATCACATTCTTTTCCCATTTGTTGACACCTTGCTGACATAGCTCGAGGCATTCCGAAATACTGAACAAAACAAACCCTTCTGAAAGAGGCCCTGCTCTTGATGACTGCCGGCATACAGCCATGGTATGGCAAGTTGCATTCTTCACTACACATCTAAGCAGAAATAGCTACCTACCTCTCTTGCTGAATTTTGGCCTGAATATGTGCAACGTGTGCACCTCCTTGCTGGCAATGTTTGTAGCACACGTCCTCCTTTAGTCAAGGTATGAAGATTCTTCCCCGCACCATAAATATCATCTTGCCATCAATCTGAACCAATCCAATCCAAGATATTAAGGAGCTTATTGACTAGACGGGTAATACTGTGCTCTGTTCGAGATTTGAACGTGCACGATCAAGGAAACAACCTTAAAAAGGAGCAGCAGTACAGGATATTTCAAATTGCAAAAGACGAGATGCAATTATATAAAGGCAGTTAAACATGAAAACGGCGAGTCAATGTAGCAGGTGAATCGTGATACGCGATCATACAATCGTAAACATTAGGGATGATCTTAATGTCAAAAGACAACAAAGACTAGGATTTCTGATGCACAAGATTGTTGGAGGCAGTTTTAAATTAAGCACCTGAAACTTTAAGTTGTGCTTCTGATGTTCGAATAAGCCCTTATTCCAGGAAAAAAAAAACAAGAGCTTGTTCTCTTGAAACCTGTCTTGTACCTGGCACTGCATGGTCAGAACTCTCCAAGCTCAGCCTCTTTGTCAGAAATGACTCGTTCCTCCTGAAATGACCAGGGCAGTGCTTCTACATCATATAATGAATGAAGAATCTCCCAAGATGTTTAGATGGTGAGATTGATCAGTTCTAGACATTACTCAAACAAGCACTAAGGCTAGTCCTTAGGAGCAGCAGATAAGTAAAAGTCCATTAATGTCAAAAGGTAAAGCCGCAGTCAGTGGTGAGATAAAGATGCTCAGGATAAGGTTGAAAACTTTAGGATTTAGTATAAAAGAGACATAATGAAGAAGGATAACCAGGGGGTGAAATTTACAAAATTTAATGATATACAGTAATTTTCATTCGTGGATTTATGCAGAATGGAAATCAAGGAAATTGAGAAACCATGAACCTCGGAGGAACCTATTTATTTGTTGTAGAGAATTGCTCTGCTTCCAGTGGAATGCTTTCTGGATACTGCCAAAGTTCGATGATGTGGAGACCCTCTTCTTCGGTTGATCTCTGGAGGACAATTCCAGAACCAAAACCCGACTCCCTCATCCGAAGGCGTATCTTGCAAGGGTGATTTGCTGGAAGAGTGACCATATCTAGGCAGCCCTTGGGGGACAAGAGGGTAGCAGCAACAGGGACTATCCTGTCGATTAGGGTGCGGCCACCGTACCCTTCAGCCAAAGGAGGGGCAATTCATTGGCAACTAACTTCATTTCAGGCGTCGGAACATATGGTGGTTTGACAACCAAGACATCAACCAGAGAAGCTTCTCCAATCCAGAAGCAACGTCAGTGTTTACTAACTCAGCGCGAAGGCCATGCACTTAAAGGGTGTCCAAAGCAACTCTAATTGAACAGGTCTAAGCATGAGAGCAAGTGAATTGACATTACATCCACCACCACAAAACCCACATCCACGCATAGTGTTGACTGAAAGTTTAGTGGGTTAGACTGGTCAGCCGAGGGCGCATCTACTAAGTGCAAATCAATCGTCACAAGGTTCATAAACTTCAACAGGATGGGAACTCACTCGTCTAAAGGACATCACCATGATCCGCCTGGTCATCAGGATTTTTGGGCCCATTCAATCATAGAGAGACTGCATTTCCACTAGGAGACAAACACAACACTTTTTTTTTTTCCCTAATAAAAAGAAAACAAAAAGAAAAATAGTAATTGGAATTGGGGTCTACTCTCAAGTCTGTTACACTTTTCTAATATACTATACATTACGGATTTCATCCAGTTCATTGATAAAAATTGAACGTGACAACAGAGATAGAACCATGAAAAGAAAAAAGAAAAAATAGCCTCGACCGACGACAGACGGCGGTAGGCCGGAAACCGCCAATGCAATTGCAGAGGCGGGCGAAGAGAGGCGGAGAGGAGAGAACCGAGGAAAAGCCGAGAAAGTGAAGAGCAAGAAAGCTGCTGAGCAAGTTCGGAACGGAGAGATGCGAGGTTAGAATCAGTTGAATTTTGGTATATGCCCTGCCGCCATTGAGAAATACAAAAATAAATAACTACAACAAGACGATTGCATTCTCCAATTTTCAATTTTCACTGAAAGCTTCTAATAAAAATCAACATAAGTAACCAACCTTAAAAAATTGCCGAAAACTATCATTTCGTCCCTAAACTTTCACTTTATTTATTTATTTTTGTTTTGAATTCCATCACCATAGATTTGGTATTTCTGATATTGTTCCCATACTTCTACCCTCTACTCAAGCTTCTGAAGTATAAACTAATTTTTGCCCTACTAGAAATTGTCGGAGAAAAAGACTGCCCCCATCGACATGATATTCAGAACATAGTACAAAAGCTTTGGAGATGCGTTGTACACTTGTACTACAAAGCCGCATTGTCTTCTTTGGTGAACTCTGAAACAATTGATAACTGAAAAACAATTTGACAGAACCTAGATAAAAAGAATGTTGTCTTTGCTTCAACTTCAAATCATTTTGCTAACGTAGATGTTCCTGGAAAAAAACGATGGCACAATAATATTGCCAATAACGTGGTTGCTTTGCAGTTTGCTGCACCAGTTCGGGCCTTCCTGCGCGACCCCATGTGTAAATGCTATTGAGTTGAGTCGATTCATTGAGGATAGATTATCCTAAACTAATTGAAGAAAAATTGGAGAGAGAAAAATCTTCCTCCCTATTAAACCCACCGCGTTTTAGAAAATGTATACAAAATTGTAGTTATCTGCTTTAATAAAAATGTGTTACAAATACTTGAAAACTTAATGCTTCACAATTTCAACGACTATGAAAAACAAAGAACAAAATGTGCATTAAGAGAGCTAATGGGAGTGGAAAAAATTCAATTCTCTTATTATAAAGAAAAAAACTTGCGGAAATAAACTTCTAAGTATTCAAAACCATTTTTAAGAAAAGTATTAGGCTAACCAATTTAAAATTGTTACTCTAGGCATATTTATGATTTAATGAACCTTTTTATAAGAAAATAACAAAATATAAAATTTTGTATTAATTCTTATATTAAAAGGTTTTTGGGTTATAAATAAGGTATTATTTAATTTAATAATACCACTTGAATTACATGAGAGGTCCAAAAAAATTGGTAATCAATTTAGTGCTAATATTGGAGATCTATATGGGTATCTTTGATTATACTCTTATTGTTTTACATTTGTGTTAAGATTGATTTTAGTATGAAAAATATATGAAAATTGTTATTCAAGTTTTTTCTTTATTATTTTATCTTTAATATATATATATATATATATATATATATTTAGCTATCTTTTTATACTTTTGTTTCTCTTGTATACATTTTTATCTTTTTATGAAATTTTACATGTAATGAAGTAATAATATATGCAATATACTGCAAAAATTTTATAATTTTTAGTTGCATATTTTGTGAGAAATATTTTTTTTGTTGTATATTGTCTTTCAAAATTAATATTGAAAATAATAGTTCCATGATACAAAATTTGCATGTATAAAAAGTAATTATCATAACCTTTTTAACCAAATATTATTTGTCATTTTTGGATATATCAATTAAAACTAATTGAGTGCTAAAGTTTTCGATCAAATCTCAAATTTTAAGAAAGGAGATGAATAGTAATTATATTTAATTTTTGTCTCATGCATTTAAATGATTTTTTAAACACATGTTTCTATATGTTATTTTTCAAAACACACCACACCAATGAATTAAGAGGCCAAATTATGGTAGTTGACAAAATTGTGTGGTCATTGAAGATTTGAAAGCTTTTAAAAGGTAAAACAAAACTTTTGGTTAGTTAACCTTTACTAAGATATTGCCACGTGGTAATGTTGAACAAAATAAAAAGTCACTTTGGACTTTTTATTTTTGTTGGCTAATTATAAAGTACCTTATGTTGATTTGTGCTAATAAAAATCTATTATGTTTTAGTATTTTTTTTTTTTGCTTATTTAGACAATAAATTAATCTTTAAAAAATTTATAATAATTAGTTAGAATTTCAAGAAAATATAAAATCTATATCAATATTTTTATAATTTTATACTCTACAAGATTTTAATATTATTTTTTTTATAATTGATATATTATAAAAATTATAATTTTTTTTAACATTTTTAATTATTAATATTCTTCAAGGTTATGTTTGAAGGTGGAATATGACATGTTTGATTCAAACTAGCTAAAAGGATTAGAAAGTGTTTTAAAAGAATGAATTTTGAACTCCTTAAACAATTGAGAAATTTGAGTAGCAAACAAGCCTTTTTCACACTTATAAGGAATGCAAAATGAAAATTGATGAAAAGTTTATGGAATATGTGGAATATATGGAATTTTTAATTGATCATCTTGAAACCTTAATATCTAGGAGACTTAAAGAAGAGGTAAAGATTGACATTGTTCTTAAGTTGTTAATAGGCTTTTAGAGAGTATTATGAGTTAGAATACATTAAACATATCATTAAGTGGTATAATGATTAAGATGCCCTAAAGAGAATATGAAAGCATCATATTGAGCATGCTACAAGGTGTTCCATTGTGTTATCGATAAGTCCTAATCTTGGAAGCTATAAGACACATCTACTTCATTGAAATAAAGATTGATTCATTGCTTTTAAGAGTTAGGCCTAGGATTATTCAAAATGCCAAGAAGTATAAGATTTCACCAACTAGCAATTATCTAATTTAAACTCATTTTCTTTTCTAAATCATATATAAAAAAATGTTTGAGTTTTAGTTTTGATGAATGATGTTATTGTACATATTGTTCCATGTTTGATATCATGTATGTTTGTGTTTGATGTTATATATGTAAAACTTTGTTGGAAATATCTATTGTGTTACTATATGTGTTCAATTATTATCTACAATACTTAACACATATACTTTACATGCATGAAATATAAACTAAAGGATTTGTTTATCAAGTAGAAGTTGTTAAGTTGGTAAGTTTTTAAAAACCTTTACCTAAGAACTTAAATTTTTCATAATCTAAATAAATTAAAATAATCTAGTATTAGTATAAAATATGATGATTAGACATATTGTACGCTTTTAATTCTATGACTAATTATAAATTATTGTTAATCTATTTCAATATTGATACAAATAAATGGTTAATGTTTTAGTATTAATCACTAATAAATATTTCAAGGTTATTGTTAAGCTATTTTAATATTGATACAAGTAAATTGTTAATGTGTTAGTATTAATCATTAATGAATATTTCAAGGTTATTGTAACCATGACTATAAAGGTTATTTTTAATGAGCTCAACAAGGAGGATAAGTTGAATGGTGAAAAATATGATATTTAGTATTATAAGGTTTAGTATATTCTTGAAGAGCATGAAGTATTGTAAGTTATCAACCATGTCATGGTGAACTCTATAAAGGGTTCCTTAACTCAACAAAGGTAAGAATAAGAGGCCTTTAAGATTTTAAAAAGAAAGAATTATATGGCTTACATTACTTTGCTCAACAATATGGAGGATGATCTCATCCATAAGTTTAAAGAGCATAAAACTACCTATACAATATGATTGACTTTAAAAAACAAGTTTAAGGTTAGTTCAATAACTAGGCTAAAATAACTAACAATAAATTTTGACATATATATAGAGAAGTCATACTATAACATGAAGCAACACCTAATGGTGATCTTGAATATGATTAATGAGTTTAAAGTAGCTAGTTATACCCTTACAAATAAATAATAAGTTTAGGTTGTCATTTGTTTCATTCTTTTGAATTAGGAACATATGAAAATCAATATGATGTATGCAAGATTATTAAGATTTTTAAAGATATCTCATACTATTTAATTTTAAAGGAGGAATGCCTTAGGGTTATTATATCTTTTGGTATAGTGAATATGGTTGAAGTTAAGACTAGTTTAAAGGTTGATTTTGGTTTGAAACATAAATGACATTACAAGCATTATAAGAAAGAAAAAGGTAATGGACAAGTACAAAAGTAGAATAAGAATGATTGTTACAAGATACGCGGTGGTAAGAAAAAGGCTAAGATCAAAATAACATGTTATAATTATAGCCAAATGGGTTATTTTGCTTGTGAATGCACTAATTTGAAAAATTTATCCTTTACTTTTACAATATTATTGTTTTTGTAATAAATAATAAATTTAAAACAATTGATAGTTTTATAAATACATATTTTATTTTGAATGTTTAATAAAAAAAATAAAGAATTAGTTTAAGAATAAAAAATATTGTAAATATTATATGTATATTAATAGAGAAAAATTCTAAAATTAAGTATATAAAATTTTTGTAGATCATATCTTTTATATAATCAAACAAATACTTTTTATTTTTAATTTAAAGATTTAGTAGGAGTAAAGATAATTTTTTAATGAAAGCAAACAAAAGTTTTCAATAAGATAACTTTAAATTTTCCTTTTGCTCTGAAATTTTTTAAAAATCTTAATAAAGGCAATACATATACACTTGCCCTTGTATATGAAAATGAATTGTTTGATTGCTAAAGTAAAACATTTATAAAACATTTTCTTATACATATATAGAAAAAACTAGTTTCTTTCCTTATGTTATGTGTAAAGTTTATCAATTTAAGTTATAATATAGGAAAATTCTAACATGAAAATTAAAAATCCTAACTTAATGTAAATTAGAGAATTAAACTAAAAAAACATAAGGATAAAAACTTTCAAATAAAGAACCATGACAATTGTAACCTAAAATGATGTTATTTAGTATAAAATCCAAGGTAATAAAATGCAATAATATTTTCAATACTATATTACTTATGACTATGTCACGCAATCATATTTTCTATTACAAAATTTTAGTCTTATGATGACACTAAGAACACTAACAAAGTATTTATATAATAGTACAAAAGTCAAGTGATAACATATATGATAACTTTCCTAACTTTTATTACTTTTCATAGAAACCCACAAAGGATATAATATTAAGCCCTTAAATGTTTCCCACACTTTTCACTCTTTTTTCCTTCCCTTGTTATGACCTCTTGAATGTCCATACCTATTTATAAAGTTTGTAATTAACACTTTCAACCATTTAGGTTAGCCTGACTTAACTATTAAGTTAATCATTCATTGATAGTTTACATGGTTTCATGGTTTAATGGCCTTCAAAAGTGCCTCACTTCCCTCCATTTTTAAGTATTATGTTCAAGTATTTTATATAACACTTTTTACCCTTTGTTCTTATACTCAGGTGGCACTTTCTACTCACTCTAAATTGCTTATAAATGCTTCCACATTTTTGGCCAACAAAACCTCTAATTCAAGCTATCTTTAAGGAGAATTAAATACCTAGAATAACTTAATTAGCACATAAATTGCCTATTAGTCATATACCTATATTATTAAAAAGCAACACATATGATCTCTCTATGTTTGTGGGGTTTCAAATCATACTTACTTGTTGAACTTTTCTAAGCTGTTTGCCCTATATGTGTATATTACCTAGTATGTTGTTAGCTTGGACCATAAACTGTATGCTAACATCTCGTAATGCCATGATCAATTTAGAGACCACATGTTAGCAACTTGCAATAAGCACTTATAGCATCAGCTCGAACCTATGTTTGTGCACTAACATTGATTAACTTTGGTAGGAGATATGCACTACTCACCTAAAGAGTATTATGGAATTTAGTTATATAGTAGGAGGAGATATTGATGTGCTTAACCTGCCAGTTTATTGCCAATAACATGGTATCATGTTACTAGTGCACACTACTGCACCAATTAATAGCCTAGACACCTTTTCCACTTGACGCCAATACCACCACATGTTATTGTAATACATCTTATACTTTAGTCTCCACTCATAGACCCACTTATTGCCAACACCATAGCCCAAACCAAGTATCCCCCAATTTAACTTTTGTACACACTAACTCCATATTTACCGTATTTCCTCTAATGTGTCTAGCCCATACCAATTCTATACTAAACATTGGTACAAAGTGCCACTAAATATTTGTATTTTCAAGTTAAGACACTTAAAGGGCTAACAAATCACTCCTACTAGTGAAAGTGAAAATCCTTATTAGTAAGATGAATCAACTTTCCTACATTTATAACTCCAACACCCTACTAACATTATGTCTTAGATTATAATTTCATAAGGTTGATAACTTCCACTTATAAGCAATGTTACCTAAATTAACAACATTCTTAAGGTTAAAATTATATTTTGAAGAAAACTTATACTATAACTTACCTTTTTCTATATACCCTTATGCCTCGTTCTTATTATTTTGAATCTTATTAAACAATACTTGCATCTAACTTGCATGTAACTTGCATGACATCTCAGCACCCGCTACTCTTTTCCTTATATCTAATTTTGGAAAATCAAATTATGTTTTGTGACATGTTTGTTTGAAGAAGGTTTGGCCAACATATGATGACTTGCTTTTTCCATTATAGCATCTTTGTTAGGTATACCTACATTTGTCTTCGACTTGATCACCTATAAAGTGGCTACATATTTCATATCTCCTTCTTTTTAACCCTTGCTACACTTTCAAGGTAGACAATATAATACAAAATTTCCCACTTTTGTAGATAAGAAGATGCTTTTCACTAACAACAAAACATGTTAATTCTTATCTATGATTATCAAGCACTCAAACAAGGTATTAATGCAATTTTTACTTATACAAACAAATCTAACTCTAGGATCATATCAAAATCTTCTAACAGTATTATAAAGAAATCAAATTTATCAATTCATTGACCAAAGGTTACCTCAACTCTTTTTGCCATTCCAAGAATGTCATATACCATTTAGTTGATTGCCTTTACACAATTGTCACTCTAGTTACTCACATTTAATTTAAGTGAGTCTACCACCCGTTTAACTATAAAGTTATGCATTGTACTAGAATCCATCATTATTAACAACATTTACTTGCTTAGCTTGATTTTAACATAAATTAGGTCAATTTATAAGACATGCTTTGCATACACCATATTAATTAGTCAAATAGGATTGACATAAGAGGTGTTACTGCCATCTAATTAGCATCATTACCATCTTTTTTAGTTATTAAGGAGCTCAATTTCTCCCTTTTTGGAACTCTTTTATCTTGTATGGACCATTGCAAATAAAATAACTAATATTTGATTTGTTTTTACTATAGTTTAAAGCAATAACTCTGCCTTCTTATTTTTTATTTTCCATTTGCTTATATTCTTAAGAGTCCTTTTTTTTCTTCTTACCCTTACCTTTTAGCTATTTACTATTAGAAGAATTAAAAAAGTTGATTCAAAAATCAACTAAGCCATTAACAATAATAATTGTGAGGGGCAAGTCCTACATATCTTACCTTTTTAACTCAATTTGGGCTTAAGGTTAGAGTCCTAGTATGAAATTAAAGAGCTTATCTTTGTCATACATTAAATATTAAGCATAAAAAAGCTAAGCTATTTGACATGGTCACAAATCATGCCATTATATTTTAATCTTTTCAGGGACTTCATTGCAATTTATAATGTATTGTAAGGTAAGAACTGATCCTTTAATTCCTTTTTTAGAGTGTCTCACATCTTAATTCAAGGTTTGTTTATGCTTGCATTATCCTCAAGCTTAGTTTACCACTATAACTTGGCATCCTTAGTATGATACATACTAGTATCACTTTTTTCATATTCAGTACATAGGTAACTTTATAGTATTACTCCACATCTCACAATAAATTCTCAGTGGCTTTAGCATCATGTTCACTCCTAAAGATCTTGGGTTAAAGTACCTTCATTTTTAATGAGCCCTTACCTCCTTTACCAAGTAGGCTACCTATAATCTTGGTGAGGACACCAACATTACACTCTAGATTGCTAAAGCAATTTATCTATAATGAATCAACATTATCACAATAAAATTACAAAGATGTACTAATATTTTTAACTCATCAAGTCTTATCAAAATTAAAAGGGCTTGCCTTACAAGGACATCATTGAGAGCTTTTTCAATGTTGGTCATCCACTCTTGCACTATATTAAGAATTGATTCACTAGTCATAGATCAAATCTTGGCACTTTGATACTAGTTGTTGTATGACCAACTTTTTCACTATAAGATTTTGGTCTTGTGATAACATTAATACACTTATTAGTCTCAGCCAAATTCACACACAAGAATATAAACAAAGTATTCATACAATAGCATAAAAGTAGAGCAATGACATAATACTTGTAAGAACCTTCCCAACCTTTATTTCATTTCACAAAAGTTTACAAATGATATAATACTAAACTCTCAAGTGTTTTCCACATCTTTCACTCTCTTTTCCTTCCCTTGTTGTGTGCTCTTAATTGCCCATATTTGTTTATAAAATTTATAGTTAACACCTCTAACTACTTAGGTCTATATGATTTGGTTACCAAGCTAATTATACCTTAGTGGTTTACATAGTTTCATGGTTTAATGGCCGTGAAAAGTGCCTTGTATAATACTTTTTGACCCGTACTCTTCTATTTAAGTGACACTTTTTGTCCATTCTAAGCTACCTATAAATGCTCCCATATATTTGGTTAATGAAACCTGTAATTTAGGCTATTTTTAAAGAAAATCAAACACTTCGAATGATTTTAGTAGCACACACATTATCCATTAGTCATTTATCCACAATATTAGGAAGTACCATCCATAAATACAATTATTTTGTAAATTCCCTCCAAATCTTTATCTAAAACAATGACTAATCATGCTAAATGGAAAATTAAGATAAATTCATAACAAATTTGATATATCCTCCCCTCGTTATATTACAAATAAATGAAAGGGAAAACAATATACCATTTAACCCTACAATAATATTACTCAAATAACCAATAAGACATTCATCATTTAACGGAACTTCGATGTCCTTTTTCAAAAGTATTAAAAGAAAATTTTAAATTAAAATTTATGATCATGAAAAAGAGAAATAAATACATTAAAAGCTCTTCAAATTTGTTGATAGTATTAAATGAGATACGTTTTAAGTTAAAGTTATATTCTCCACTTTTTGGTATTTTTTGAGAGGAGTAAATTCCATTTGCAATAAATTTTCTTACTTTCTTATTAGTAAAAATGATATATTAAAATAAATTTTTAAAAAAATTAATTAAGAATTCTATTTAAAATAAATTTAATTAAAATTAAACTTATTTAACTCGTTTAAATTATTTATAACTTAATTTTTTTAATCTATAATAATTTTTTTAATTAATAAATAAATATTCTTAAAATTAAAAATCTTTTAATTAAATTTTTGCTAAAATTAGAAATTTTAGCACCTTATCATTATTAACTTCTAATATTATGCAAGATTAAAGTTGAAGTTTTGCTTACTTATATAGATTTTTTTCTTCTCTTTTCTTCTCCCTCCCTCTCTCCCCAACCTGCTTTCTCTCTCTCATATTCCTCGTAAGATCTCCTCTCTCCCTCTCAAACACTCTCCTCTCCCATTACTCTCTCTCTCTCTCTTTCTTAGAAAATGACTCATTTCTCGAAATTAGAAGTCATTTTCCCTAAAAGGAAAAATAATAAGGAAAGATTTTTCGTAGACATAACAATTCTTTTCTTTTACCCAAGATTTTCCACTTTTCCAAGCGTTGAAAAAAATAGATTAAATATTTTGCTTTAAACAAATTAACCTTAGTGTATTGGAACTAGGAATAAAAATTTTTAAAAAAATAAAAAAGAGAATGAGTGACAAAAAGAAGCACCAAATATCATACATACTATATGTGTATCTGACCATTTGGCCGCAGTGATGGAGAAATCAATGCCTTCCTTCGCACATACATGCATATCACATATGTACGCATCAGTGCAGAGCTACATGTACATACGCACGATTCACGCTGTAAATCTGGCTTTGGTTTAAACTATCAACTGGCTCTCTCTCTCTCTCTCTCTCTCTCTCGCTATATATATATATATATATATATAGATGCATATTTGATGCGTTGCATATTGTAACTAATTAGGTTCACAAGGTGATGGTGGTCAATGTCCATTGGTGCGCGATCTGTCCTACCAGCCGGTGTCACTGCGTGGGAATTGCATTGGGTTGTTTAGCCTGTGCAAGCATTTGAACAACTTCTCTCATGGTCGGCCGTTCCACGCTGTGCTCTTGAACGCACAGCAGGGCCACGAAAAGCACCTGTATTGCTTCATTCAGTGGAACTTCGTTTAGCCTTTGATCCAGAATCTTGACCACCCCTTCTTTACTCGACTTGGTCTTGGTCTGCATCTTGCTCCATTGCACAATGTCTAGCCCTTCTTCTCCAAAATCACCAACTGGCTTTTTCCCTGTGATTAACTCCAACAACACCACCCCAAAGCTGTACACATCACTTTTCTCGTCCACTTTCAATGTGTATGCATACTCTGTCACCATCACAAATATTTTAGATTTAATTCAGAATCAGACGATATATATCCTGCAGTATGAATACTAAATAGATCAACTCTGTCATTTTCATTGACGTCGAGTTATAGCCTGACGACACAAGTCATTAATTAAAGTGGCTGTGGATGGGATACCGGCGCAGTGCGGTAAATGGTGGGCGACCACATTATTCAACATACCATTTTTGTCTCACCTGTGGCACGTTAGTATGAAAACATATATGGCCAAATAAGGTGACTATTTAGTGAAAACTAAGAAAGGTGATTGTGTAGACAATTCATGGGTGTTTATTCTTTTCTCATTGGAAATGCACTTCGATTTGCAGAGAATCCATAAAGATGCACGCGGTTGAACTCATCTCCCAAGGTATGAAAAGAAAAGGCAGCTGCTTATGCTTTTAACTGTTTGCAGCAAATGAACATCGCACATCCCACGTATATATTTCCCTTTTCTTGTCTTGGGGAATGTGAAGATTAGACCCAAACACTATCCTTAACTGGCTTTGAAGGAGCGGAATATTTTTTTCACTTCTCTCTCTGTGTTTTTTTTTTTTAATTCTTATTTCTAGGTTTGGTTCAAAAAAAAGTTAGCAAGTATGGATATGTGTTTTTGGCCACAAAGGAATATGCATGAATAATCAATTATACACGTTTCCAGATTTTTGGGTTTGAGGTTATATGGTGATCGAATGACTTGGACTAAACCCAAAAAACCAAAAAAAAAAAAAAAAATTATAGTTTGACTTTAGGGTGCATTTTGCTTTTGATTATGTTGAGGACCTAAATGTAACAAAAACAACTGAAATGGAGTACCTGGAGCAATATAGCCATAAGATCCGGCGATTGCAGACATGCATTGTGATGCTCCAGTGTCTTGCAAGAACTTGGCAAGACCAAAATCTGCTATGTGAGCTTCAAAATCTGAGTTGAGCAAAATGTTATTGGACTTGACATCCCTGTGGATGATTAGAGGAGAGCAATCATGGTGCAAGTAGCATAGTCCTGTTGCAGCTTCAATGGCAATTTTCAGCCTGGTATCCCACTTGAGCAAACCACCCCTTTTCCCATGCAATACTTCACCTAAGCTTCCATGCGGCATGTGCTCATACACGAGCAAATTGGTGTCTTTGTTAGAAACAAATGCCAGCAATCTTACTATATTTCTATGTCTGATCCTGCCTAATGTCTCAATTTCTGCAGAGAGACCATTATCATGAGAACAGCCTTTGGTTATTCCCAACAACTTCTTCACCGCCACTTGTTCCCCGTTAGGCATTAATCCACTGTAGACGGTCCCTGCTCCGCCTCTCCCTATGATGTTGTTTTCCTTGACACATTCCAATATTTCTTGAATTCCAAAGTCTAGCTTTTGGAATGCTGTCAGCTTCCAGCGATGTGAATTGCTTCGCATCTTTCGAGTCTTAGTGATTGCCAGAACAATAAATGCAAATGAACAAGCCAGCAGCCCAAAAACAAGAAGAAGCTTGAATTTCCCGGAAACCTGAGACCTTGAACCACTCTGGTTATGTAACTGCAGAGGAGAAGTGGACGAAAAGTTGCAGGGGTTCAAGTAGGAGCCACAAAGTTGAGGATTGCCAATAAAAGATGTGGAGTTGAAGAATGCATATTGCCCAACTTCGGGTATGGATCCTGAAAAGTTGTTGTGGGAGAAATCTGCAGAGGTCAAGCTCTTCAGGGACCCAATTTCCTTGGGAAGGCTCTGGTTCAAGTGGTTCCAAGACAGATTGAGGTAATTCAGTATGTGAATTTGAGTAATCTGAATTGGGATTGGACCTGAGAGTTGGTTTTGGCTCAAATCTAAGAATGTCAACGTAGTGCAATCACTAATCTCGGGCGGAATAGTGTCATACAAGTTGTTTCTACTCATATCCAATGTAAGGACATTTCTCAACTGACCTATTTCAGGAGGAATTTTCCCAGTCAATCGGTTTCCACTCAGCAGAAGATTCTGCAACTTAGAGAAATTCCCAATCGATGAAGGAATGGGTCCTGACAAGTTATTGTTTGAGAGATTCAGCTGCTCAAGTTTTGAGGACACCTCACTTGTTTGATGTGAAATTTCTCCACTCAAGTAGTTGTTCTGCAGCTCCATGAGTGACAAGTCTGGCAAATAAAGAAATCCACTTGGAATGGATCCTGACAGATAGTTCTTCCCCAATCTCACTCTCCCTAGTGTGTCACAATTGCTGAGATCATCAGGTAGAGGCCCAAACAGAAAGTTAATGTGCAAAATCAGAATCTTCAGCCTCCTTCCTAAGCAGAGAGATTTTGGGACTACTCCAGTAAGTCTGTTGCTAGACAGATCAAGTTCAATTAATCTGCCATTTTCTCCAAGCCTTGCAGGAATGGCTCCAGTGAAATTATTGTGCCACAACTTCAGGACTTCCAACTCAGGTAGCTCTGCGATGCAATCAGGGATCTCTCCATCCAACTTGTTAAGGAATAGGTTCAAAAGAGAGAGTTGTTGAAGCCCCAAAAACTCGAGTGGGATATTTCCTGTTAGCTCATTGTTTGAGAGATCAAGAGATTTGATGCTGCTCAAATTGCCTAGCTCGGGAGGAATAGAACCAGAGAGCTCATTGGTTTGCAAGAAAAGGGTGTCTAGCTTGTTGAGATTTCCCAATTCTGCAGGTATTGGACCCACCAGGCGGCAATTTGCCAGGTCTAGATGGACCAGATTGACCAACTTACCAAACTCATATGGAATTCCACCTCCAAACTCATTGTAATAGCCCAAATAGAGTTGCTCAAGGTTCGTGAGATTACCAAGCTCACCAGGTATAGCTCCACGCAAGTCATTTCCCTTGAGCGACAGATAATTGAGCTGCTTAAAGCTTCCATAGCTTGGAGGGATGGTCCCTGTAAAGTAATTCCCGCCAAAATCCAAGTGCTTCAGCCGAGCAAGTTGAGTAACACCTATTGGAAGAGAACCATTGAAGTTGTTGTCATAAGCGTCCAGCACTTGAAGATGATTCAACTGAAAGAAATCCCAATCCAGCTCTCCACCGAATTGATTTTCAGAAATGTTGAGGAACCGAAGCCTTGAAAGCCTGTAAATTTCTCGCGGGAACTTACCATAGAAGCCGTTTCCGGAGAGTGAAAGATTGACAAGACTCTGGAGTTGGGTGATCATAGGTGAAAGAGGACCAGAGATGTTAGCATTGGATATATCAACAGAAACTACCGATGTATTCATGTCATTACATCCGATGCCGGTCCAAGAGCAAAGAAGCAAGTAGTTGGACATGTTCCAGCCGTTGAAACTAGAGTCATGTGAATGAAAAGATTGTTTCACAGAGACAAGGATTGAAGCTTCTCTCTTCATTTTCCCGAGGTTGTACGGATCATGGGAAGAAAGTGACTGAATTGAATTGAGAACAATAAAAAGTAGAGCAGGTAAGGCAAATTTCACATCATAGGCAGCCATGTTTGTTTAGAGAAAATGGGTTGTGTTTTGGAGAACCCTGTCTTATTTATTATCAGACATTCAGGCTGGATAGAATCTATGGGCATTTCACCCCACAAAAGAGGGGGAGTTCAACTAAATTTACACAAGCATGAACAAGAAAACAAGCGATCAAGAGAGAGAGAGAGAGAGAGGGAGGGTGGGAGGGAAGGAGGGAGGAAAACAAGGTGGGGTATGTGGGGAATAAAAAGTTCTTTCGCATTAACAGTATCCAAGATGTGGTCTTCCTTTTTTCCTCTTTACCCTCAGTATATTTAGATGCCATCTTTTGCTTTTGAAAAAGAAAAGAAAAGGAAAGCAAAAGCAAAAGCAATGCTTTGCATAAAGATACGTAGTGCAGCAGCCGCTAACAAAGTGGCAACAGACCGTTTCGTCAGCCATTATTTGAATCTTCCGCTGCTTTCAAAACCACAGTTACCCATATGCCCTTCTGCTTTTATTACATTGCCAAACTCATATTCACTTAAAAAATATACGACGATGATGCACCTCTGTCTTGTGGGTAGGGCTGGTTGTTTCCATGCCTCGTGGATACTCGTTGATTGTTGATGATGATGATGATGATGATGCTGGCTTTGAGATGATGCATTGTCCCTTATCATCGTCGTCGTCGTCAGTGATTGCAATTCCTGTTATTGTCGTCATATTTCATACCCGTGTGGTCTGGTGTGGTGTTGACAGTGGAATCTTCCTCATACTGGCATTCGCAGGTGCCTTCCCTTTTAATTAACAAAAGCAATTATTTGGTTAAAAAATGCTTTCAGTTGGCCATGCGACTAGCTCTATTTCATCATGTAAATCCTAGTGTTATGTTTGAATATCCACAGCATCTATGAGTAGAAAAAGAACAAACCATTCTGCTCCGTATCCTTCTTTTCATCTCTTGACGATGATGTTTAGCTAGCTTATTTAATTTCTTTCAGCACAAAATAAACAACAGAAATTTTCAATTTAATTCACTTAGAAAAAAGTCAACTCACTTTTATACTTGAGATAAAATAAAATATTTAATTAAAATAAAAAATGTATTATTGAAATAATAAATTTATTATATTCAAAATAAATAAATAAAGTATAGTTGTTAATTCTACAATATGTTTTGCTATTTAATTATTTGTCCTTGGAAATTGTACCCACTGTACATAACTCCTAGTCCATATATATATATATATATATATATATATATATATATATATATATATATATATTTATTTATTTATTTATTTATTTATTTATTTACAGAATCATCAGATCTGCTTTGTTGTCAGCAACTTCACGTCCACGTATACTGAAGGTGACTTTCTCTGTGCGTAATATTAATAGTCATTGGCCAGGCAACGACCTTCATCTAAAGTTCATTTATATAAATTCTCTATTTTTAGCAGGTTTATACGTCTAGAGGCTGGGGATGTTACATTATTATTTCCTTTTTTGATTGTAATCCTTCAATTTATATTATTACTTGTAGGCATTGCGGCCGTGCAACCTTTTCTCCTTTCAAAAAAACCTTGTTTGGGACAGACTTCGCTCCCATAT
This sequence comes from Bruguiera parviflora, assembly GCA_019804595.1. Lineage (NCBI taxonomy): Eukaryota > Viridiplantae > Streptophyta > Magnoliopsida > Malpighiales > Rhizophoraceae > Bruguiera > Bruguiera parviflora. Next base: position 7,213,017 of record CM034044.1, read on the forward strand.
TCCTTTTTCTTCTTCTTCTTAATTTTTTTTTATTCCTTTTTCTTCTTCTTCTTATTTTTTTTTTAATTTTTTTATTCCCCCTTTTAACTTATGACATCTTCTATCAATCCCAAAGCTTGAATTGTTTGGTGGTAAATTCCACCACAATCATCATAAACCAGGGTTAGCTATTTGACGGCCAAACACTCAGAGCCATAAAGATTGTCAAAAGTGACAAAAACAGGACATGAATCTTGAAGAATTAGTAAGTGGGTTTGCAAGATACCCTTTTCAAAAAGGGAAAAAAAATAATTTTTTAACAAAAAAAAAAAAGAATAACTAACAGACATAACCAAAGTTGAAAAATCGATCTAAAATTTATCTAGTCCAAAAACCAAATTGCAAGAATTATTGGTTTAACTAATGGATCGAGTGCATGGGTTGATAATATTTGATATTTTATAATAATTCATAAATATTATATATTTTTTATATTCAACATCATTTTATGAACTTTTATAGTGATTATAACTATTTTTTATGAACTTTTAGAAATAATGTTTTTTCTTGAAAAGGTATTTGTTTAATTGTTACTTCATAGTAAATTGATCATTTTTATATAGAATATTAATAGAAAAATATAATAGAAAAAGAAAGTTTTGCACGAATTAGAAACATCGTTTCATATCTTAAATGCCTTATCTAGGAACTTAGGTATTATTAACAGTAAAATATTTTTGGACAGATTTTTTAAATAAAAAGTTGAAGAAAAATTAAAAATTTTAGTGGGGACAATGCTCGGGTCAATCAGTGCAATGAGTGGATTTCGAATAAATAAACAAAATGGGCTGCTAACTTAAGGTTGGTTTGATTATAGTCTCAAATTTTTACTGTTAATTTTTACTTTTTGATATTTTGATTTTACTATTTGTTGAATTTTAATATTGTTTATTATTCATTTTGAATTTTTTTCAGTAATAATTATTTTTTATTTTAATTCTTTTTAAAAGAAATCAATAATAATATGTTAGTTTGTTAATAATAAAAGTCAAAACATGTCAATTTTGATTCAAATTAAAAATTAAAGTATTACACATCTATATATAAAATTTATAATTTTTATAACAAGTACCCATGATAATAAAGTTAACATTATAATTAATGTCAATATATCGGTTATTATATTATTGTGTGCAATCCTATCTTAAACATGACTCATCTGTAGCTAGAAATTTTGATTAATATTAATTGGCTCATGTGATTTTGAAGTATGACTTGCCCTATCATTTTCAATATTAACATTCTCATCAGCATATTTTAAAAAGAAGTAATTTTATTTTATTTATATACTAATAAAATTATGAAGTACACAAGTAAAAACAATATATTTCTACCTTTTAAACCACATTAGGTAACAAAAAATACATGTAATTAAATAATTCTTCTTAACCTTAAAGTCTCTACCTTTGTCTATAGTCATGTAAACGATAACGCTCTTCGCGATAAAAGTTAAAAAAACTCAAACATGTTTGTATATCCAAAATAAACCAAATGATACTTCCTGCGTGGAGTCATGAGAAAATGATATTCTTGTCGACGCATAATTTCCACAAGTATTTTAGCATCATTTGCTATTCCTTCTTAACTCGTTACGATGAATATAAATCTCATATCAAATGAACATGCATGCAAAACATTTTGAGTGGTTTCAATCTTTTTTTCCATGGAGTAGGATTTGTTCGACAATTAGAATACGACCACAAATATGAATATCATTTATTATTTCAATTCAATCCTGCCAATAATCAGTAAAAAACCATTTTATTTGCATTATTAATTAGGAAAAAAAAACTTATTATTTTATTACTCATTAAAATAATAAGAGATTATATGGGATAAAGATTTAATCTTGAGAAAAGGATATTAAAAAGCTTTTTCTGTTTCTTGTTTTCTCACCAAATCCATGTGAACGTGAATGGTAACAATTCTGAGAAAATTTTTGAGTTTTCTAAGATATTTTCTTTCCCATCAGTTTATCCAAACATGTGAAAATCACTTTCATATCACTTTTCTTTCCCAGCTTTTTCATTCTCACCCTTCTTTTATGTAAACAAACAAAGAGTTAGAGAATCACAAACCAAATAATACTAAGAGGTCATTATTCAGATTAACATATAACTTATAAAAAGAATGCACATTTAACCAATTTGTTACGAGGCATGGGCATGGGAAAATTGAATAATTACCCTTTGCTTAAAATATCACTTTGGTTTTTTGTTGTGTATGCAATTTGAAACATAAACAAAACACCCAACTTGAAATATAACACCATACAAAGTGCAGCTTGTTTGATCCTAAACAAGCAAAATAAGATGAGTAGCTACCTATGAATTTAAATTATAGTCACAACGTATATAAATAAAAAAAAAAAAATTATAACCGTAACAGAGTGAAATATGCATGCAGCAGATATAAATAGTTAACAAGTCTAGATTTATTTCAAGAAAAAGATTAGAGATAGATATGAATTTTTGTTCCAACCATTCCTCACGCCAATATTTAAGTTTGATATTATATCATCCACAACAAATAGGTATAAAGGGCCTCTTGAGCTCAAAAATTTCAGTCATTCCATTATTTTGCATGTAGAACACCAGAAGTTTGAAAAAGAAGAAGAGAAAGGGAAGATTACCCCAGGGGCTTAGCTTTGTTGGAGAAACTGGAGCTGAGGATGAAGCATCTATAGGGCATCTCTTGGAAGCTAAGACCTTGAAAGCCAAAGAATTTGTTTTTCCAATACACAAAAAATCAGAACCTAAACACCCATGTAGAACACATATAACAATTTAAGTTAAGAAACCCTAGAAGACTCATTTATTTATTTATTTTAATCATTTGGCACCTCCATCACCGATCTAAATAAAATTCAGAAATCCCTTACTTTGGATGGTCATGTCTCTGAGTTAAGAGACCCAAAATCCATACGATACGGAATCAAAACGACAAAGAGCTAAAAACTAGCCAACAATGTGGCATGACAACTTATGAACAAAGAACAACTAGTCAACTTTTAAGTTTTCTTTACTTACTCTTTTTATAACAATCTAAGTCAAGAAATCTTAGAAGACCCAAATTTTTTTTTAATCATTTTGCAACTCCATCATCGATCTAAACAAAACTCTAAGAATTTCTTTATAGAAGAAAGAATTACCAAAGCTCTAGGCAGTGGTGTGGAATGAAGGTGAAGGCGATGTAGTGTGATAGAGGCAGTAATGTAAAGCGGCGCCAGCATCGACGTTGTAGACGGGTGTCGGCACAAGTGTCGGAGCAGAACGGGTAGTTTGCAAAGCTAGAGAAAGAAAGACGATGGCTTGAAAGTTGAAAACATCTTTTTGATGTGTTAAAAATCCTAATTTCTGGCCAATAATTGATTTCACATCTTAAGAAGATAACAAGATCGGACAACTTTTGCCAAACGTGTTGTTTATTGTCTGCGTGAAAATACAATGAAAATTTAGATATCGACAATGATACTTAAATAAGGCCTTGTTAATAGTAACTCAACATTCGCATATGCATGCTATCAGGACAATAGGGGCTAATGAGTTGGCCGCTGCTAACGTTGCCAAGAAATGGTAAATTAAATAGAAATAGTTAATTTGTGTCATTTTATTCATGTATCTGTATACCTTTTTTTTTCTTTTTTTTTTTTTTTGGAGAGACAAAAGATTTAGTTTTATTCATATCGAAATGTGCAGTATATCTTTGTCAATAAAGGGACAACATGATATAAACTAGTTTTAGTCCATGTATTCTCTACTGGACATGAAAGACCCTCCTTTGCTAGTGCATGCACCACCCCGTTAGCATCTCAACGCATATGATTAATGTTGAAGCTTAAGAAATGGGGAGCCATATCCCTGATGTCTTTGACCAATAACTCAATTTTGGAGCAGAAATTTTGCTTGGTCTGTATAATGCGAATGGCTTCTAAGCAATCAGACTCAATAAGTACACATGAGAGGGCTAAAGCTAATGTTTTATCTAATGCCGCACGAATAACTTAGAGCTCTAGCATGGTGGGGGAGAAGACACCACACAACCCGTTGGAAAAAAACGAAAAGTGGCTCCTTATGGCTGTCCCGAATAACCACTACAATGCTGCTTGCTCCATTACCTATGGATGCATCAGTATTGATCTTAATGGTGTCGGGAATCGGTGTTGTCCATATTGCTGAAAAGTCCCGTGGCTAAGATTGGAGGCTTGAGAGGTCTTCCTCTCGTTTGAAGTCCTGGTATAACTTCATCTCCATGTCAATCACTGTATGTGACTGAGGTTGTTTCTTTTCCAAACGTCACAAATTCCTTCCTGGCCATAATGCCTAAGTTATCATCGCTGCCAATTCTACAGCCTCAGTATCAGCAATTTGCTGAAGAGACATGAGCCAATCCCCAATATCCAAATGTTGTATCTCTCTGAGTTGAAGTCTAACTAGACTAAGAAACCAAACACCAACCACCGAATAACACTGAAAATGTGGGTAAAATTAGTACAGAATTATTATTCATATGTTTTGTATTTTGGTCAATTAGCTGTTGTAAAATCCTATTCCTAAGGAATTTCCGTTATTGACCTAGTCTAAGGGGTTGTTACTACACAAATTAAGTTAGTGGATTATAGGAGCTATTTTGATGGGTTATTGTTAAACATGTTAAGTTAATGGGTAATGGAAGTTATGTTGGTGGAATTGAAAATTTATAAAAGACTTGCAGGAAATGGTATTTTCAATTAATGAAATCAATGCTTATAATAGTGGTATTAGAGCCACTACAGTAAAAAGTGTGTATTTGAGTATTCAAAAAAAAAAAAAAAAAGACTAGAGTGTTTAAATATGTAAAGGAAAAAGAGTTGTAAAAAGGTGAGAACTAAAAGAGAGTTTTTGCAACAATTGTAATGACCACAGATTCCAATTTTGTGCTTACAGTCATCCCAAGCTTTGATAATCACTATAACCATTTGAGCATACTTATGGAGAATTTTTTATGGTCCAAGGAGTATTGGCTAGTCATTGAATTTGGAATTCAGAAGCTGCCGACAAGCACGACTTTGCCAGGTGCCTAAAAAGTAGAATTAGAAGGTAGAAAGTTAAAGGGCTTGAAGGAAAAAAGATTATCTCTTTTAGGCTATTAATCATCCCATCTTGGAAACTATTCTTTGTAAAGAAACTTTTAAGGATATTTGGGATTTTATGAAGAAGAAATATCAAGGCTTTATTAGGGTGAAGTGTACATAGCTTCAAGCCTCGAGAAGAGATTTTGAGAGAATAATGATGAAGAACAAAGAATTTGTATTAATTATTATGCTTAAATAATGGAGATCAGTAACAAGATGTGATTCTATGGTGAGAAGATAAACGATGTCACCGTTGTAGAGAAAATTTTGCATTCCTTAACACTTAAGTTTAATTATGTTGATTGCTTAATTAGAGAGTCAAAAGATATAAATGCATTCTCTCTTGATGAATTGCAAAGCTCCTTATTAGTCCATAAACAAAAGATGAACATAAGTTTAATATTAGAGGATCACGCATTGAAAGCTTTTACCAATACTCATTCTAACAATTTCAAAGGTAGAGGTAGAGGAAGGGAAGATTAAGGAAATAAAGATGTTAGCAGAAATTTCAAAGCTAATTATAACTAATCTTAAGGTAAAAACAAAGTATAGGATCTTGGTCGATTCAAGGTAGAGTGCTTTAGAAGTCACAAAGTTGGTCATTAAGTATCTGAATGTTATATTAGGAAGCCTCATGATAAAGAAAAGGAAGAGAGTTTAAATTTTGTCAAAGAGAAGGAAGTAGAAACGTTGTTAATGATTGTTCAAGATAGAAAGAAATGTGAGTTAAATATTTGGTATGTAGATACAAATTGTAATAACCATATGAACAAAAATAAGTCTTCTTTCTCTGATCTAAATTAAGATTTTGATTCTACTGTAAGTTTTGGTAATCATTTTATTGTAAAAGTGATAGGCAAAAGTTGATCTTAAGATAAAAACCAATAGTTGTTTTGTGAAAATAATCTTTAATGTTTTGTATGTTCCTAACTTGAAAAGTAACTTATTAAGTGTTGATTAGTTATAAGAAAAAGAATATATTATCATTATTAAGAAGGCTACTTATGAAATTTATGATTCTATTAGAGTTATTATTGTAATTTTTTAGATGAGTTCAAGTGGATTGTTTCCACTAAAGATTATAGGTATTCAATCTTGTTTGGTATGAAAGATTTCTCATGGTTATGGCATTTTCTCAATGGCCACTTGAGTTTTGGTGGCTTAAAGATCCTCTAGCAGAAAAACATGGTCCTTAGATTACTACTCTTTCCTAAACCTATAAAAAATGTGTTGTTAGCAAACATCATTCTCAATTTCCTAAAGGGAAGTCATAAAAAGCAAAGGATGTTTTGCAGTTAGTGTATTTAGACATTTGTTGTTTAATAAACCTAACTTCTAATCACTAACTACTCATTTGTGGCTTTGTTATTATAAAAGACATGCCTCAAAAGTACTTCACCAAACATAGCTCAAGTTAAAGCCTTTCTTAGCTACCAAAAAAGAGGTCTTAGGATAGTACTAAGCCTTAAACATGTGAGCCAATAGAGAGCAATCATTCATGAGGAGACATCAAGCTTGTTTTCTAAGCTTAACAAGGTAAAAATTATAGCAATCCTAAAAACCCAAGTCACCATCTAATTTTGAAGTAGTGAGTTTACTTTAAGAGATCTAAAAAACTTTGCAATTAGATTTAGAGCTTTCCCACTAAACCATCAAAGTGAGTTCATTATATAGGTTTCAAATAAGCAAAAAGCAACCTATAATATACATAGGAATGACTTAGATTATAATTTTAACAAAGACTTCTTTACTAGTCTAAGATAACATCTTTTCTTTCCATCCTCTGATCTTCTTTCTTACCTTTTCAAGAATTAAACTAAAATCTTTTTTCTTAAAGTAACTTATTAACATAGGTAGGTTAAGATATTTTTAGTGGTTTCTTACTATCATTACACTAGGGTAATTTTAAATGGCTTATTTATTCTCTTATTGCATATTTTGGCTAAAAGATAATTTTATCTTATCTAATTTAATCTTTTTCCTCAAAGTCAGCTCATATTGGGTAAGGATATTCTATGATAAAGGTATTCTATTATAAATGCCTAGATAAATATAGGAGTATCATCTGTGAAAGAAAAGATATTAATATCCCTCTGCCTTACCACTTGGTCATCAAAGAGGAAAGACTTTTTGTATATAACAAGAAAAGATATGGGAAAAGAGGATCCCTTTAACAAATATCCCTTAATGGTCGAATGTACTCTCTAGAAATAAAATTCACAATGACAAAATATGACATTATTAGTATATACCGCATAACTGTTTACACCCAATACGTAGCAAATCTCATTTTTAACAAAGACTTGGATTACAACTTTAACAAAGACTTCCTTACTAGCTCAAGATAATGTTTTTTCTTTTCAACCTCTGATCTTCTTTCTTACCTTTTCTATAATTAAACTAAAATCCATTATCTTAAAGTAACCCACTAATATGGGTAGGCTAAGATATTTTCGGTGGCTTTTTACTGTTGTTACACTAAGGCAATTTTAAATAGCTTATTTATCCTTTTGTTGCACATTTTGGCTAAAAGAGAACTTTATTTTATCCAATCAAATCTTTTTACCTCAAACCAACTCATATTGGGTAAAGATATTATAAGATAAAGGCATTCCATTATAGATGCTTAGGTAAACATAAGATTACCATCTATGAAAGAAATATGTGTAATATTTGCGTAATAACTGAGGCCCTTTTGTAAATTTAAATCCTATAAATATCTCTCTACCTTACCACTTGGTCATAAAAAAGGAAAGGCTTTCTGTATATGATAAGAAAAGATATAAGAAGAGAGGATCCCTTTAACAAATACCTCTTAGTAGTCGAATGTGCTCCCTAGAAGTAGAATTCACAATGACAAAATATGACACTATTAACATATACCGCGTAACTGTTTACACCCAATCTATGGCAAATCCCATCTTTAGCATAATCTTCTCCAAAAATAGCCCATTTTATGTGATTATAAACCTTATTCATATCTAATTTTAGAGCCATGAATTTCTTCTTCTTTCTATAATTATGATTCACATAATGGAACTTCTTAAACCTAATAAGTGCATTATCCATTATAAGACAACCCTAAACAAAAGCACTTTGAGACTCCAAAATGATATGTGAAAAAGCAACCTTATGTTAGTTAGCTAGAGTTTTCATTATACTTTTCATAATGACATTAAAAAGGCTAATAGGCCTATAATCCTTGTGAGAAGTTGGCAAAGATACCTTTGGAATGAAGCAAATATTTGTTTGATTAAGGTAACTTAGGTCACCTTTGTGATTTAAGATATCCAAGGTCATGGAAATCATATATTTGCCTATAATATGTTAAAAGGATTAATAAAACAGGGCAAACATTCCATCCAAACTAGGGGTTTTTGTTGTGTGCATTTGCTAGAGTGCTTGAAGGATCTCATTCCTTGTATATATCATGCTCAGCATCTAATTCTTATGCCAAGAAACCTATTTATCAATAAGATCCAAAACTAGGTGCATATTTTTGGGTCCTTGCGTATTAAAGATAATCCTATAATAAAATGTGAAAACAAAAGGCAATCACTATGTCCAAAGAGTACACAACACCTTGGTCATCAGTAATCTTCCATTTTTTACTATGTCTTTACCTTTAAAAAGTGATTGAATAGAAAAACTTGGTATTTTAATTCCCCTCTTTTAACCATATAGCTCATGATCTCTTAATCCATATAATTTCCTCTTGATTCATTAATTCATCAACTTTATCCTATATTTCTTGCAAGGCTGTGAGATAGAAAGCTATTAAGGGGAGCATCTCAAGCTCCTTTTAACACCATAACTAGCATCATAATACATTGTGACCCTATAGCTAACAACTCAAAAGGGAAAAGGGAGGTACATGCTTGATTCCATGCTTTAGAGATTGTAGCCTTGTCAAATCTTTCCTTAAGTCATATACTTTTAAAGTGAAAATATTTACCTTTGTTAATAACTAGAGATAAAAGGAGGTGTTTCAATTATTACCTCAATCGAGTAGTGATCTAAACCAAAACAAGATAAATGATTAACGCTATTGCAAGGAAATAAATCTAAAAGCTCCTTAATGTCAAAGGCTCGATCAAACCTTTCTTAGATGTTCTTCCTCTCTTCCTTACCATTGGTCTATATATATTGGAAACCCTAGAAGTCAAGCTCAAATAAATTATATTCATCCACTGTGCTTTTGAAACTATTCATAAAATTAACTTGTCTGGGCTAACCTTTAAGCTTTACATAGGAAAAAGAAATTTTATTAAAACCAAGGCTTGTTAAATTTTCTATTTAAAGTACCAAATAAATGCTATGTAAAATCTTTATTATTATCCTGGGGCCAATCGTAGATTCTAATAAAATGTCATTTTACAGCTACACTTGCATTTAAGATTAAAATATCGCTATGATGTTAAAAGGCTATTTGTAAACTTATAAAAATTGAATCCTGCTAAAACAAGCCTAGGCCTCTCACCCGAGATCTTAGCCAATGCCATAACAATCCACAGAATCACCATTTAGAAATCTTAATTTTCACCTTCAAACCTTCCATCTCAGAGAAAAACTAAACTAGAGACTTGAAATTCTATAAGCTTTCGTAATCTCTTCACTACACGTTATGTCCCTAGACCACGATAATTCCAACATAGGATTTTCACGGTTGTTGGTAGAACTACCCATTAACCTCTATAAATAAATTCATAGAGTTGCTATGGATCTAAAGCAAAGAATTGTTGTCTTTCTTCGAGTTTTGATAAAATAAAGATTTACAACATAAACAACCCTCATGAAAGTCTTTTATTTGCGCAAAGCGGAGGTTGGTGTTACATGGCCCTATGTCAATTTTCTACCACCTCTGTCGTATACTAATCATATGACAAAGACTATGACGTGACATATTTCTTTGATCGGTTTGAGAAAATACAAAGATTGATGAATACTTATTAATTGAAAATTAACATCTATTAAAATTGATTATGGGGAAAACTAAAGATTGAGAAACTTAAAAGGCTGAAATAATTTTTTAGGAAATTGAAAATGTTAATTACAAGAGTGAAAGAGATTTTTATTTAAACTAATTAGGACTCCATAAAAAGTCTTATCTAAATTAACTTAGAAGTTATAAATAATACTTATTTAATGGCATACCAAGAATCTCAATATATGAAAAAAACCTAAAAGTGGGCAGGTCACCCCATAACTAAATTAAAAATAATGACTTTTAATTTTGTCATCTCTGCTCACCTTTTGAGAGAATTATATTTTTTTTTATAACTAAATGAGATAGATTGGTTGTTCTCATTGGCTTTGGCTTAATGGCCTTTTCTTCAACATCATTGTATTATTTGTTATTTTTTAAGGTGAAATCTTAGTCTAGTATTTGTTTCCTGCCATCTTCTCTTGTGGCCATTTCTTTTTGTTGTGGTTTATCTATTTCATTGCCTCATATTTCACCATTTTTCAAGTAAAAGAACATGGTGTTCAGTATCTTCTTGCCTTAATACAAGGATGGCTATCACAAATATAAGTTGATTATTACAGATGTTGTAAGACCAATTTAGTTTTTTCACTAACTAACTATTCTATTGAATCACGTTATTTATCTTCTCATTTCTGATATTTTTTAAATTCTCAAATTTTTCCAAAGCAATATTGACATATAATTCAAAAGAAACAAAATATGCACTGAGAATAGACAACATAGATGCCTAATAACTAAGTAGTGTTTGTTAATTGTTCAATAGTAAGAACTGTAGGTAACCATGGCCAAGAGTCCATGGCCAACACGAGTGATGATAGGTTACAAAATAGTAATAATTTTAGATAACCTGTTTGATTCTCCTTCCAATTAATATATAATCTTTTACACAAATCTAATCTTTAATTGCTTCACAAATCTAATCTTTAATTGCTTACTTGCATCCTGTTTTAAGCTATTTTTCAATGCATTATAGACTTATGTTTTGGGTTTTGGTTTGGGTTAATATAACCAAAAATCAGGACTCTTTTTTTTTTTTTTTCAAATTATAAGCTTAGAAAAGTAACAATTTAGGTTTTATAAAAATTTCTTATAACAAATATACTATAGCGTGACCCGTTAACAGAGTAAAAATGATGACATGCATATAAGACAAAATACGTTTTAGGATTCATATCGGATGGGTAATTTTGTTAGGCCAAATGTATTTTTAAACTCAATCACTTAATTTTTTTAAAAATTAATATTATAAAAAATTACAAAAATCTAAAACTAAAATTAAGTAAAACTTAAAATTAAAATGTAGACACTTTTGTCGATTTTTCAGATAGCAGTGGTCGTCTTCTCCTGCCACTGCCATTGTTAACGTCTCCTTCTTCCTCTCCAATTCACAACAACCTACAAATAATAATGTAGATTCCAACACTACCGCCACCACAGCCGATCTCATACCTGCAACTCGGCTTCGATCTCTCGACTGTCTAATTGCCATTGAGGATTTCCACAACGGCTTCCAAAAGTACAAGCAAGCCCTTTTATGTCGCCGGCCTAATCAATCCCTACAATAAATGGACTGGCAGCACCACCAATGTTGTCCATATCGATGATGTCCCTGATTGTGGTGGCAAGAAGTTGAAGATACTGTACTTGTTCGAGAAACTTAAGAGAGGGGGGGGGCGCCAAGGCTGGAGGTAACCTTATTGCTATGAACAAAAGCCATTGAGATTCTGAACGTAGAAGGTGATTTCAAGTGAGTTAACTCAATTAGGGCCGCAAGAGTTTGAAATTGGGCTCATTGGTATTGTTTAGATAACATAATGAAGGGTTTTTCGTGTAGAATTGCATAAGCCTAAGGATATCTATAATGGGATTCCTTTGACTTTTCTTGGAATTAAACTAGAGGGTTTTCCCGGAATCAAGGCCAGAATTCTAGCAGCAACCCCAAATCGGAAACCCACAAACCTGTTGTTACTTGTTTTTTCCTTCTTTATCTTCAATTTACCAAAAATTGTGTAGGTATTTGATTTTTAATTTTAAGTTTTTGTAATTCTTTTATTGTACTTTTAATTTAGGTATTCCATTTAGCTATATTTTGTATTATGTCCATACGATCATCTTTGCTCCGTAGCCATGTCATTGATCTTAATTATTTCTGTTTAGTGAAATTAACGGCACGATATCTTTTTAATAAAGAAAATTCTGGAGAATGCGAATTATCATTTTTGTAAAATTATGATATATTTATTAATTTAAATAAAGGTTATAATATTTCTATATATTAATTATTGTGATTTTATAAATTTATTTAAATCCTTTTCTTGAATTCATTAACAATAATTTAAATAAAATCTTTAAAAAAACTTAATTATTATTATCTTTTGAATAAAGAAAACACTGCCTACAGATTGAGTATAAATTAAGGGTATTAAATTTATTATTTAATTACAATAAGTGTTATTTTATATTTGTGTTCAAAATTTCTTTAATATTTATAGTAAAATTTTCTTTTAAAGTAAATTAAGATTTACACAAATTTACGCGTGGCACCTAAAAATTTATTTTTAAAAAAAAACGTAATTTTCATAGTTTCTTAATGCATTATTATTAAGGATGGAGAGCAATGAGCTATGCCGGTAACACCTCAAACTCTCCGACTCCGGGTGAGACAGACACTTCTCACGGGCCCCGCATCTTGAACCCCGACCCGCTTGGGCTGTTTGCATTTTTTCTTTACGTCAGCATTCTTCCCTTTAGGGTTTTTTTTGTTGTTTTGGTTATTTATATTTTGCAGTAATTGTTAAAATAAATAAATAACTAAGCAAAGATCATTGCAGATTTGCAGGAGAAAGTGAGAACAAGAAAGGGATTTTAAATTGTTCACTTAAAATTCAAATGAAGCAATCAAAGGATCCCTTCGAGGCAGCGTTTGTGGAGTCGCCGCCGGAATCTCCCAATGGCTCCGAAGAATTCGACGCCCAAACCGCCGCCGCCGACGCCGCCACCCCTGGTGGTGGCGCTGCCGCGGTTTCCACTCTGCAGAACCCTGTGCTTGTTGCTCGAGAAGAAGAGGAGGAAGAAGAAGCACAAGAAGATTATGATGGTGATTACGATGATGAATTTAATAGGAAAGCTAATGCCAGTGGTAGCGGCGGTGGTAATGGTAGTGGTGTTGCCCTCGCTGCTCCTGCTCCGCCAATTTCCGCTTCGACTTCTGCTTCCGCTCGAACAAAGCCCAAGACCAAAGATGACTTCGATGAGGAAGACGATGACAACATGGATGTTGAGCTTTCCAAGTTACCCTCCAGTGCCGACCCCGCTAAGATGGCCAAGATGCAGTTAGTGCTCTTAACACACCCACCACCAATGCTGCTTGCTGCATCATCCGTTCCTCTTTTTTATCTACCGAGTCATTGACAATTTGCTGACTTTGCTTATGCTAACCCTAGTTTTATTATTATTAACCCGGTTCGTGTTTGCTGACAATTCGATGTTGGAAGGATAAGAAGTGCCTGTATTAACTTCTCAAACTACGAGTGCTGGCATGGATGGTTCATTGTTTATGCTTCTTTGCTTGAAGGCTACTTATATCGGAATTATGAAGGAGTAGATAGATGAACTGATTCTTCTCCATAGTTATAATCTCTTGATGTGTGTTGCAGTGAAAGTGAATTGGGAAATTTGTTTAAGGAATTAATTACAATACAGCACTATTCTGATGTAAATCATAGGCAGTCGATGGTTAATACATTGCAAAATGCAGGATGGCTCCTTTTATTTTTCTAGCTTCTGTATTTTGTGAATCTTGTGAAGACACGTGCTCATTATTCCGTTTGCATCTCTTCAGGTCTATCTTATCACAATTCACTGAACATCAGATGAGCAGATATGAATCCTTTCGCAGATCTGCACTTCAGAAGGCTAACATGAAAAGGGTAAAAATTCTCTCTCTCGCACAAATATGCTACTGTGGATATGCCATCCCCAATTAAAAATGGGATTAAGGTTTTGTTTGTGTTTTTGTCTCCCAAATATGCTACCGTGTAACAGCCCACAGAAGAGAAAGAGCATTGTCCAAAGGTGACTCAAAATTACATTTAGTGGATATATAAGCTCCTAAGCATCTCTTTTCTCTTCCAATGTGGGACTTACATACTCACCTGCTTTGATGAGTATTTCAATTCATGAAGGTTCACCTTCTTCTTTTTCAGTGTCACCATTATTATCTGTGGCTTTGTTTTGTGCACTTTGTGAAGAAGCAAAAAAAAAAAAAAAAGGAACAAAAAAATGTAGATTGCTAGAGCAAAGCAGTATGTAAGGGTGGTCCTGGGATGCCAATGATGAGGCTTTTAGCTTGACGGTTAAAGGTTGAGGCCTTGGGACCAAAAGGTTTTAAATTGAAGGCCTACCATTCACTTGTCAAAAATAAGTGTCCTCTTGGGATATTTAGAAGTTGATTCCATTTCTAAAGTGAAATAAGCATTAACATTTTGATGTTAATGGTGTGAATGCAGTTGTTGGTGAGCATCACTGGAACCCAGAAAATATCTTTACCAATGACAATTGTAGTTTGCGGAATTGCAAAAATGTTTGTTGGTGAACTCATTGAAACAGGTATTTGTATGTGTTGCATTTGCCAATTGCTTGCTTGATCTGATATCCAGAATAGAGATGCCTATCATTTGTATATTGAAGGGTTACATGGGTTGAAAGAATGGTTTTTTGAGCATATAAACAAGTAACAAGTGACTTCTGGTTCAGCTTTTGCATTAGAAGTCCTTGAGATTCACATGCCACACTCAATGGTGACATAGTGATGGCATGGTGAAAGTCACAGTAGTTATTGTGGTGACGAATTAGAAGCAGCAGCAATTGGGTGATAATGGTGGCAGCGTCAATTATGACTGCAAGAGTGATGGGTGGTAGGGGATGGTGTTGGCAGGGCTTGTGTCAGAGTGTAGTTTGCATTGAGGTTTTGCTTTCTGATAGAGCTAATGAACTTCCTTGTTTTCACAAATCCATGTTCATTGTGCCTACTTTTTCCAATGTAAGTTTCATGTTTTGTCAGTTTCATGCAGTCAATTTTACTTTTTGCTTTGTATATGATTTGTTGATGTACATGGTTGCAGCTAGAGTTGTAATGACTGAGAGAAAGGAATCTGGGCCAATTAGGCCATGCCACATAAGAGAAGCATATAGAAGACTGAAGCTTGAAGGCAAAGTACCAAAGAGATCAGTACCAAGGCTTTTTCGGTAGTTCATGCAAATGCAAATTTGGTGGCTGCTGTCAGGTATTTTCCTAATTTCATGTGTGCGCACACACACCCATGCATGCACATCATGTTATTTATACATTAATTAAATTGGTTCACATATTTGGAATTTCATGACCAGAAGGTCCCATCTCTCCCAAAACAGGGACCTTCATGTACTGGGGACTACTTTTTTACCTTGTGTGTTTTGCATTCCTCTATCACCCCTGCATGTTAGAGGTAGTTTTTAACATCAGAATGAGGGATGGAAAACATAAGACATTTCCTTTTATGTTAAGTGGGGATGAAATTACTATGTATGGTACCTGTTAAAGTAACACAATTTGTATTTCATGTCGGAGTTTGCGTTGAGATTTTTCCTAAGTTTGTTCTGCTCTTTTGGCCTCCTTTTTTCTGTCTTCACTGTTCTTTACTATGTTCTTTTTTTCTTTATCCTGTTCTTAGGTGGATCGTGCTGTTGGAGGTATGATGCCATCACATGGAACATTTAATCAAGTAGAACTGAGTCAGTCCAAGCTGTATAAGTGTTTGGATTGCCCCGGCCTTTGTAAAATGCACGTGTATGTTACAATCCAAAGACTGAAGCCTTGTCTTGGGTTGGTTTGTATGGTGCTGGGTTTTAGCAGATTGAACTGCAGATTACTTTTGTTGTAGCCTTGAATGAAAATTGGTACAACACCTCCTCTTTTTGATTGCAGTTGAAGCTCTAACCGGTCATAAGCCTCAACTCAGGCAAACTCTCCATATCTAGTATCTTTTTACGCCCACTTGTTCAATTATTAATCAATTAATACTTGATAGCTTGATACATCGTTATCCATTACATTTTTACACAGCGAACTGAATTGATTTTTCTCTTTGGCCATCGCTTGTCAATTCTGATCGTGTCCGGTTAAGGTTCATTGGCTTATGGATACATCTTGCTTCGGAAATTGGTATTGTTTCGGGGCCTTTAGATTAGTTTACTCGCTTGTGTTTTCAGCTTTTTATAAGTGTTCTCAGGTTCCCGCGCAATCGAACAATTCTGGTTCGCACACTGCAGATTTCTTTCTCCAAACGCAAAGCAGCTTTGCGGAGCGTCGCTTTTGCTACTCGAAATCTTGCAAACATGCTTAATGGGTCCCTTATTTAAACATACATCCTATGAAAAGTTTGAATCGCAACAAAAGAATGCATACCCATTCACAAATTGGAGTAATTCTACGAATCATTTTCCCAAATAATAGAAAACACACATGCAAAAAGGCTCAAGGTAAAATGCGGCAAAGGGAACTGAAAGAGCTAAAATGAAAATATTTAACCTGGGAAAAGAACAACGAAGTTGCAGAAACTTTTGTACATCAGCTCCACGATCATTTTCCTTCTTTTGGGTTTTTTTTTTCGTTTTTTGAGCTTGTAGCAGCAAAATTCTTCAAAAAACATCCACGTAAAATGCAACAGGGGCCTTTGCAATTTCACCCTCTCAGGTTTTCCGATTGGTGCTAGCATCCTTGAGGCTCTACAGTTGAGCACGGATGTTAGTCATAAGACGTGCCTTCAGTCAACAATACCTTCGAAACTTCATTATTTACTCAAAAACACAGGGAAGGGTGGAAAAGTTTTATTGTAGAAGCAATCAAATAGTCCATACTTAATCTTCTTTAGTACTTGGAGCATTTAAATGGCTATTATTATGACATACCAGCCGTTTGAAGGATCTGCTGTTTGGTGATTTCTTTTTCTCCTCTAAATCCGGTTTTGCACGATCCAAGGCCTACAATAGAGGAGAGCAATCCATGAGTGCATTTTGATAGAAAAATACCTATCTTTCTAAAACACAGATCATCCAGCAATCTTCGATGAAAATCATTGATTGGATCACATTTAAGTGAGCCCAAAATATTAAATTTATTGGGTCTATCGGAAAGATGGAAGGACAAGTAAGCTATAGGAGACAATATGAAAATGTGCCTTGCTGAGGCAATAAAGTCTTGGATAACTTCCTCCAGACATGTTTGAAGTAAAATAAAAACAGTAAACAAGGGAAGACAGTAGCAGCAAGGTGGTAATAGTGATGAAAATCACATGGTGATGGCATTGCTGGTATGTGTTGGTTTGGCATCAGTAAGAATATAATGCAATTATAAAAATTTTATTTTGGCTATCTAATGAAGAAATTCTAAAAACAACAGAAAAGAAAAAACATTGTGTTGCCTTCATGTTAATTGAAGTATTTCTTTTGCAAGAAGTGTGACACCACACGTTCATGAAACATTCCCCATGAAGTTTGCACCTCCAATTATGGAGGGTGATGCTGGTGTTTGCATGGCAGCAGCAGTGGTGGGCCCACCTTGAAGGTAATATGCAAAACCAAATATTGTGGTTCATCATTCCCTTAGAAAGAGTAAATTCTCCAGAAAATTTGTAAAACAGAGTAAAGAAAAAGTAAATAAGCACCGCTTCCAGAAGTAATCCAAGAAAAATGCCCTGGGAGCAGTTTCAACACACAACTATGTTGTAGAATAAATCAGCAGAAAACCCAAGTCTATAATGGACATAAGCTTGAGAATGCTCAATGCCCATGCTGTTTTTTGGCACCTCATATGACCAAAAATTTTATAGTATGTATCTTGGTAGTGAGACAAAGGTAATCCAGTATGCCAAATGAAAAACCATGTTGCCAGCATGAGCTGGATCAGATAAAGGTTGCAGACACTAAACTGTTACTGGCCATAGAACACACAGCTTTCACGAGGTCCAGATTTGCATTATTTTGGTTCTTAAGCAAAAACAATAGTAACAACATGGCCTCTTTATATTACAAGGCCCCATCATGGTCCTCGTTCAAAGTTGACCTAGTCAGACTGCATGCAGCTGAGCATTGAATAGGCAGCAAAACTACTGAAAGAAAAAAGCTGCCGTGAATGTTCTATATTGGGAAAGAATAGGTCTGAATTCCTCATATTATCCTTCAGATTTCATTTTATATTCAAGAAAGGAACTTTTGGAGAAAATTGAGCACAGAACACAGAAAACAAAATGAGAAGATAAAGTAAAAATTCAACCTGAATCATGGACTCAACACGTCGTCGCATGCGAGTATGCATGAACCCCTCTGAGCACTGTGGAGATATGAATTGAAGGAACTAAGCTCTTAGGACAGATAAGTGGCAGTAAGAAATAAATCAAACTCAAGCAGGCAAAGCAAACAACTTGTGTTAAAGAAACATCACCTTAACATGGTAACTAACATAAGCGTGGAATGTTGATAGATTCCACACGGTACTGTCCAGTCGTCTGCCTTCCACATGACGAGGAAAAATGACTGCAATGTTTTCAGTTCCATTACAATCCTACTGTAAGGATGAAAACTGGAGCAAATCAAATGAATTCCATTCTTTTCAAATTACCAAAAGATACAAATCCTGCATTAACGGCTAATGCTTCAGCAGGAGCTCCTTCCAATTCATGAGGAGGATGAGTAGACCACAAGCAAGGAGGAGCACTATTTAGCCCAGCTGTTCTTCTTGCTTGCACAAATTCCTAAAAGGTACTCAAATCTTTAATAGGCTAGATGACTGACTAAGACCAGATAAAGCAAGGACACCATAAACTTATGGTTGAAAACAGAGATGCTTTCCCTGATGACAAAATAGAACAGTTCAATTATATTAAACAAAAGCATCATCTCAAATCTAACGGCAAGATCTTAGATATACATAAATTTCTATCTTAAATATACACTTCTGACTTGTGACCTCCAAAACATCAATTTAATTGGCAAGGAAAATTGCACATGCTGTACCTGGAGAAAAGAAGTTGCTACGGCAGTGTCAATTGAATCCTTAAATCTCATAGGAAACACAACAGTAACCTTTTCTGCCTGCATGCCCACCATTTGTCACGCAAGTAGATACACAGCACAAAATTAGTAAGTCCCAAGAAGATGGACAATGAAATTTATAACTTCAACTGAACTTAAATTCTGAGATATTCATACTTGAGGAAGAACAAAAAAGGATTCATTAGGCCGATGCACAAGGGCAAGAATTTGACCCACATCAGGAGCAACAGTCCTCGAAGCAAGACGTTTTAGAATTAATCTTAATGGCGCACCTAGTACCACTTCTCTAACAGATGCAATCTTTACCAAAATAGCACTCCTGTGCTCTGCAGGATATCAACAGAATATGATCAATGACAAAGCCATTCCACAAATTAAACCCAACAGGCACAATAATTAGCTAACAAACAGTGTATTCTGGTTAGTGGTCGGTGGAACTCTTCTAAGTCCCCCTGTAACATCATCTCCAAACCATCCACATTGCCCGGCACAAGAGCAAGGTCTAAGAAGTAGTAACTTGTAACCTATCGTGAAGTAGACGAAAATGTCCAGGTAGGGAAACGAAAATGGTTTTAACCTGAGGAAAATACCAACGTGCAGGTTTAGAAAATTGTTTTATTTCCCCCCACAATGTTGAGCCTATTGCATATGATAATTACTGAAGATGAGAATAAGCATGATACTGAGACCCAAGTACGCTGTTCTTTGGCATGTACAATGATAATAATAGACGGGCAAGCAGCAAGATCATATTAATATGAGTGAGCATTTGGAAAGGAAGCGTGCAGAACCTTCGTCTGGGGGCAGTTTTGAGAAATTGAGTTTCAAAGTGAGGTTAAAGCCGTCTCTTGGGGGATCAAGAATTTGAACAGCAGCACCATATGCAGACTTAACAGCTTCTATTGCTCCAAACGGGAGTCCACCCGCGAAAACAGTTGCCAGATGCGGGGCGGGTAATGAGACAGACAGCAGCAGAACATTCGGATTCTTCATTGATACCTATATAATGTATATAATTTTATTTTATAAGCATATAAATGAGGCGAAATTACGAAGAAAAGGAGGGGCTGCCGGTGGAGGGAGGAAGGGTCACCTGAATGTGGTAGCGGACATCATCAAACTCAACCCAATGGTAATCCAATTCAACTGCTTTTTCAAGGCTGCAGCCCAAAAATAAAATAAAATAAAATAAAAATAACTATAAAAAAAATAAAAATAAAACACACACATTCGGGTGTCAGTTCAACTGCTCAATTTCTCAGTTTCTGAGGATGATTGTCATAAAACTCAACTCAACTCATGCATACGAAAAGCACAGAAATGGAGAGAAGGGGGGGGGTGGTACGTACTTGTGAAGGCGATTCAATAAGGTCTGGAGCAGAAATCTGGACTGGGACTGCAACAGAATCATCGGTCTCTTTATGCAATAATAACAATAATAACGATAATAATAATTACAATAATATACGTCCCAAATCAAAATCAATATCAAATGCTAAAAGATTTCCTCTCTCTCCCTCTCTCTCTCTCTATTTTCACCGTCTTTCTCTGGGCCTGGGCGTCGAGGTGGCGTGGGGAGAGGGGGGGTTTGTGAAAGCGAGAACCTTTAGCTGACGGGACGAATGGAGCAGGCAGCCCCACAACTCACACCAGTCACAAGCCAACACCGTAAAAGTCTAAACTAAGCTCCAGCATCCGTCAATGTCGGCCTGTTATCCCTTCCAGGTGGGATTGGAGATACGGTTTAATATTGGGGGCATCAATGTAAATTCGACCGCTTTGTTCGGCACAAACCGAAGGAATCCGGAGACATCAATTAATGCCGCGCGTTTCCTTCACTCTCCTACCTATAGGAATCACAATTGGTCTCTTCTTTCATTTTTATTATATCTTTATACATATATAATTTAATACACACACGTATATATAAATAAAAAAATTGTTTTCATTTTTTTATTTTTGATATTTTTATTAAAAATATTAATATTAATTTAACTAAATGTTTAGATGAAATTTAATTATCTTATTATTACAAATAATGTAATAATAATATAATTATGTAATATTTATTTTTAATATGAATAAATTTAAATAAAATTAGAATTATTAATATTTTTATAATTTAATTATTTTACTATTACACTTTTTATAACAGTAATATAACTATATATTATTTGATAAAATCAACATAAAGTAATATTAAAAATATTAAAACTATAAATTCTTTATATCTCCCAACAATAATTTTAAATTTAAATCTTAAAAAATTGAATACATGTGCATTAAAAATAAATATTAAAATTAATAAAAAATAATATATATGTTATATGTATCTAAGTTAAGTTATTCAATCAGAATTTATTATTCATATATTGATAATATTTTATTTTGGTAAATAAAATATTACTCTTCTACTATTACTTTATTCTAGTTTTTGTTAAAATATAATGGTATCAACTAAAAATGAAATAACAAAAAAATTACTCGAGTAAAAAAATTACCCTATGAAATTGAGTAATTTAAATAATATAAGGAAAATAAATAATAGTATTAGTTAGACATATTTGATTTTGTAGTGTAAAAAAAAAAGAGTAAATGTATGATAAAATTTTAATTTTATTAAAATATTAAGAAAAATTATAAACTAATTATTAAATTAATATCAAATATTACAAATTATCAAAATTTATTGAGAATTTTAAAATTAAAAAAATATTGTTATATAAGCATTTTTTACTTAAAAAATTGTAAGAATTACTTAATTTTTTTTTAATTTTGGTCATACTAATATATATTAATATTAGACTTGCACAATAAATAAATTTATTATATTTGCTAAAAAATACATTTTTTCTTATGTTTTATTTAAGAAAATGAAAAATAAATTTTAAATATTATTTTTCTTTTTAAAAAGAAAAATTTAGAAATGATGTTTTTTTTCTTTTTTTTTTCCTTTAATAATAATTGTTTCCTTTTTTTAGAATTTTCTTTTATTTTTTTATTTCTCTTAATTATATATATTTATGTTGAACAATTTTTAAATGAATATGATTAATTGTTAATAAGATTTTTTTATAGTACAAAAAGAAAACAAATTCTACATAAATGTAAAAAAAATAAAAAAAATGTCATTTATAATATTAACCTATAATAATAGGTAAAGATTACTTGGAATTAAATTTTTCAATAATGATATTAATTGATAATTAATGAATAATTAATTCTTTCTCTCCCACACTCTATCACTTCTTAGACAAGTTATAAGTTAACACCTTTCTCTTACTCTCTTTGTTATGCTCATAAGTTATCTCTTTCTTATTTTCTCCCTTTTCTTTTGTTTTTTTATAGTGCCCTTTCACTCTCTTAGCTTTTTTATCTTTAGGTCATTCATTTTCTTAACTTTTCTCTCTATGGCTCTTTTTATCTCCCTAATTCTCTCTTTCTTATCCCTTATTTCTCTATTTATCAAAATTTGTCTCCTTGCACTTTCAACAAGATGGTCTAACAATAAAAGTATATTCTTGGATTATATTACTATTCATTTAAATGAAAATAAAATCAAGGTTATAATAATTGATAAATGTGTCTCTATTATATAGTGTGATGCTAAATATGATTACCTTTCTCCTTATACCAACAACATTATTATTGCTTTAATTAGTTATTTGGAAGGCATTGAAAGTTCTTACGAATCAATGGAGAAAAATTGATTATTATATTCCACTTTAAAAGTAATACTTTAAAAAGCAAGACATTAGTTTAAAAAATTGAAACCACGGTAAGTTCTCATATATTTGGAATGGTTGTTTTAAGCACAAAACTAACATTCCTTAAATTCAAAACTCACTTTTAAATAATGGAGTGGGTCTTAATTTTAAGATTGAGGTATTGAGGGTCTCACTTTTTGATATTTAGGTTATACATTTTTCAAGGCTGATCTTTTAAAGCTCTAATCACATTTTTTTTAAAGCTTATGCATCTTAAATCATTCTTTTAAACACAAATCTATCATTCCTTAAACTTGGATCCCACTTTTAAAAAATGGGAGTAAGGCTTTAATTTTTCAAATTACAATCTCACTTTTTTCAAATCTTATCTATTTAAGTTCTAATCACATTTCTTTAAACTAATGTGTCTAAAATCACTCTTTTAAGCACAAAATTATCATTCCTTAAGCTTGGTTTTCACTTTAAAAGCATGAAAGTAAGGTCTCACTTTTTTCAACTTAAGTCTTACTTTTTTATATTAAGGTCTCACTTTTTTTAAGTCTTTTTAAGACTTGATCACGTTTGTTTAAGCTTACATGTTTAAAATTGCTATTTTAAGTTTTTTTAAGACTTTATCACATTTGTTTAAGAAAATTTTGTTTTTTATATCATAAATTTATCTCATTAATATGAATTAAGTAATTGCACGATATATTATAATTTAAATAAATTAAATTTTTATTTATAATTGTCACTATGGATAATGTGAAAATTTTTTAAAGAAAATCAAATATATTAATGTTTATATATTTTAAATTCTAATTTTATAAAAATTTGAAATTAATGTGAAATAATATTGAATTAAATTGAATAATTAAAAATAATAATAATTTAAAATGATAATTTTTTATTCATCATACAAAATTTTTAATAATAATTAATTAGTTAAATAAAATTTTATTTAATTGAGATTTTCATTTTAAATTCTTGATTTTATTCAAATACTAAAAAAAACCATAAATTAACTATAAGTGAATATTAAATATTAAAACTTTAAAAATCTATTAAAAAAATCTTATAATTAAATAAATACCATTTTATAAATAAAATTAACAATATAATGAAAAAAATAATTAATTTTTTTCTAATTTCAATAATTTATATTTATAGAGATAATATTAATATAAATCACTCTTATATAGATATATAATTTTAAATATCAAATACACATGACTCATGAGCATTTAGTCAAGAGGTAAGAGGTATTTTGGATAAGGCGAAAGACTCCATCATTTTAAGATATGTGTAGATGTTTTTCCACTACTTTTACCGATATCTAAAGGCAAATATGGAACATAAAATTATGAAATTTGTTGGGTTCAACTTGACAATCCACAGAAGAATTATGAGATATTTTGAAAATAATAGCTAGGAGAAGATCTTAAATTGAAAACTAACAAACAACGAGAAGATCTAGAGTCTAAAGAATAAAGCACCCTTATTGAACGAAGAGAAATACTAGATATAACAAACCAATTAGCCTAATTGTTAGGGTTATTTCAATTATCTAAATAATTAATTTTATAATTTGTTGGACAATATATATATATATATATATATATATATATATATTAAAAGGCAATATGATTATTAATAAACTTTGTTTTTTAGTTGTCTAGGGCTTCGTAAAGAACGAACCATCATTCAAGATGGAAGCATAAAGAGGCAGCTCGTGCTTAGGGGCATCAATCCTACTTGTCTTCTCCAAGCCTTTGACGAAAGCATCAAGCTTGGAGGCCTTCTCGGATACATCTCTGGCACCTGCTCGAAGAAGTCGTTAATCGTACTGGGCACAAAAGTTGGCGTGAATTCCAAGCCCAACTCCTTTTACGAATAAATAAAAATAGTAAGAAATAAAGGGAAATCAAGACCTACGGTGGGGTGACAGATAGGTTAATTGTAGAATTGTGACGAGATTGTCAGCCCCTCTGTGAATAATAACGATAAGCTCTTTTTTAAAGAAAGTTTATCAATCATCGCTGAATTAATAATAAAAATTTTAATTAGTAATATTATTAAGAGATACTAATTTAAAAAATTACTTAATTAAAAAAATTAATATCTAAAACTGAGAATTATGATTAGGATAATGTAAAACAATAATAATATAAACAAAATATACTTGGTTTTATATTTAAAAAGAAAAATTGGATATATATTAAAATTTTAATTTTATTTAGATATTAAAAAATTATAGACTAACTATTAAATGTCAAATACTAAAAATTATAGAAATTTAGTAAAAAATTTAAAAAATTAATAAATATTACCGTATAACTAAAATTGATAATATAATAAAAAATAATTAAATTTTATCTCAATTTCAATAATATATATTTACATATAATCTTGTATAGAGCTCACATATTGTGTGAGTTTTACATATGATTTATTAATATTAAGAGAAATTAAATTTTAATTTTATTATATTTTTAAATTAATGTTAAATATCATTGAACTAAATGAAATAATTAAAAATAATATAAATATATAAAGTTAAATTATTTTATGGTTTATATTTTTTATTTTATTATGTCATGCTAATTTTTATAATGATTAATTGGATAAAATATATTTTACTTGATTAATTTTTTTATGGGTTAAATATTATTATTTCAAAATTAGTATGATAGAATTAAAGTAATTGAAAGAAATTAATTAAAATTAAGTGGTAAATTGAAATTAAATTTTTATCTTTGATTGTTATTCTTGTAAAATTCTTTTTTTTTTCATTATACAAAATTTTTAGTAATAATTAATTAGTTATATAAAAGCTTACTTAACTAAGTTCCCTTCTTTCTTCTTTTTTTTTTTAATTCTACAATTTGCAATATTAATATTTCAAAGTTTTAATGTGAAAAAAAATGATTAAATAGATGTTAAAATCTTAATTCTATAAAAATGTTTAAAAAATTATAAATTAACTATTAAATTATAATTAAATACTATAAATTATAAAAATCTAATAGAAAAATCTTAAAATTAAGGAAAATCATCATATAAGCCTTTTATACTTAAAGAATTATATAGAATTATTCACTTTTTCCTAATTTCATTAATATTAATAAACACTTATTTATATCTATGTAATATAATGAACTTGTCAGATTTATTGAAAAATATAATTTTACTTGTACTTTATTTAAATAAAAAAAATACTTAAATTACAAGTATTTTTTTTTCTAAAAAATAAAAAAATTTAAAGTAGTTTTTCAAGAATATAAAAAGAGGAAAATAAAAAAATTTTAATTATAAGTATTTTCTTTTTGAGGAAAAAAATTAAAATTTAAAATAATTTCTTCTTTCTAAAAAATAAAAATATGAATTTATAATTATTTTTTATTTTTTAAAAATTATTTTCCTTTTCTTTTTTTATTTATCTTAATTATTAATATTTATGTTATGCAAATTTTAAGTATATATAGAAAATTATTATTATGAAATGAGTAAATTGTATTACATGTTAAATAATTGTATTATGTTAATATTTTTTTTATTAATTAATAATGTTACCAATTACTATACATAAAAGTATATATAGTTATATAATTATTTTTTGTTATAAATACATTTTTTAATTATTTATTTTATTAAAGTGATAATTGATCAAGGTTTCTTAATAAAAACTTATAAAATGTCTTTAGAGACCTATTAGGATAAGAAAAAAGTTCGACTTAAGGTTGAATGAGAATAATTAATTATAATTGAAATTGATTAGGACTATTAGTTATAAGTAAAACTCTAATATATTTGAGAGTTTATTAAGAAAATTTTAAAATTAAATAAATATTGACATATAAGTATTTTTTAAAAAGAATTATTTAGAATCACCAATCTTTATTTTAATTTTGATAATATTAATATAACTAGTACTAGACACATAGAATGTATAAATTTATCATATTTATTAAGAAATATTTTTTTATATTTTATTTAAATAAAAAATTAAATTATAAGTATTTTTTAAATAACAAATAAATTTGAAAATATTTTTAAAAAATAAAAAAACTTAAATTATATAATTGGACTTGTGAAAATAAGTTATATAATTTATAGTATAACTTACAAAAATCATGAAAAATCAACTAAAATAATATAACAAATAAACAATAATAAAGAGAACTATAAGGACTAATTTTAAAGAAAAATTAATTAGATAACATTTAATTGAGAAGACACCAATGTTAAAAAATAAAATTGCTTAGATGAAATCTAGTTAAGTAAGAATGAAAGAATAATAACGTAAATAAAATATATTTATGATTTTATAATATAAAGAAAAAAATTAAATAAATGTTAAAATTTAAATTTTATCAAAATATTAAAAAAATATAAATTAATTATTAAATATTATAAATTGTAAGAGTCTTTAAAAAATTAAAATTAAGTAAACATCTCTTTGTGTAATTCTATTATATATATAAATACATATAGATAGATTTATTTTTATATTTTCTTTATTATAAAAAAATTATAATTAAAAAGGCCATAATTTATATATGCAATAAACATATAAATAAATTCTACAAATAGGATAGTGTAACAAATTTTATAAATATATATAGCAGTAAAATTCAAATCAACAAATTGACATGCACATTAATCTGAAAAAAAAAAAGAAAAAGATAAAATTTAGTTAATAAGAAAATTATTTGAAAATAATAATAATAATATAAATTTAGATAAATTGATGTATATTAAAATTTTAATTTTATTAACCAGTCTACTCTAATCTACGGCCGTTCCTTTTACTTTGACCAGATCACTAAGGCA
Organism: Bruguiera parviflora; assembly: GCA_019804595.1. Taxonomy (NCBI): domain Eukaryota; kingdom Viridiplantae; phylum Streptophyta; class Magnoliopsida; order Malpighiales; family Rhizophoraceae; genus Bruguiera; species Bruguiera parviflora. Next base: position 7,240,786 of record CM034044.1, read on the forward strand.
CGGGATTGATGGAGAAACTAATAAAATGAGCATGAGAGGAGAGGAATGAGTGAGTGGGGATGGAAGGGAGGCGATGGGGAAGGCCTGGGACTGGGAGTTGGAGGGGACAAACGCGCGCGGGCACTCTGCTTCCTCTCCACAACCACAACCACAGCCGACGAGGAGGAGGAGGAGGCGCAGCAGCAAGGCGGCGCCACAGCATTTCTTGTTGGTACTGCGATTACAAGATCACCGCCTTCAACGTCCCTCTTTTTCGTTTTGGCCAACGACATGCCGCCTCTCTCAGACTTTGGTTCTCCGTTGGGGCCGGCTTTGCCCTCGCCTCTCTCCTTCTTGTTACACTGGTATGTCTCTCTTCCACTAACTCAGCCAGTTGTCTTTTTTCATTCATTTAATTAACCTGGCAGACTCCTGGTTATTGACGTCGATGATTGTTTTTTTTTGGGGGGGGGGGGGCGCGTTTCTTGTTTGCAGATTCTAATTTGGCAATTAGGCAGCGCCTTGCATGTCTTTCGCCCAACCACTGACCTCTCTGATCTTTCTGGCTCCTTGCTTTTTGGATTTTCTCCTCGGGTTGGTTTGCATTTTTATAGCCATAATCATAATATATATATATATATATAATCTAATTATAGCTAATTGGATATCTCGTGCCTTTGCCTTTTCTTGCCTTGCAGCTCTATGGTTTGAGACTGTCACTGGTCGATGCTACCTATTTACTCCTTTCCACCTTGATATCTGTATCTTTCCATGAATTTGGGCATGCTATTGCTGCTGCAAGGTCAATTCACCTTTATTATTTTCCTTTTTTTTGGGGGGGGGGGGTCCAGTCACAGGGACTGGGTTTTTAACTCTTGTACTGAATACCCTTTGCCAAAATTTCCCTTTCTTAGTGGCTTAGTGCTATGCATAGCATTTTCCTAGACCCATCTGTGCGTGTCTCTCCATGTTTTTGTGAGTGTTTAGATATGTTGAGCTGGCTTTTGTAAGCCTCTTGCTAAAGCTAGAAAATGGAGCTGATAAAAAAATTTAAAGCGTTCACTCTATCATCCAACCACTTATTGATGTTGTTCTCTTTTTAGTTTTTCAATCACAGAAAAAGCAGATACTTTGGCAACACGTCTTAGAATGGGATAGACAGTATTTGTAACCAAAATATGAAGCATTGATGGAGGCTTCATGCTCTAAATATTGTTTTCTGGTGCAACATGCTATTCAATTTTTTGCTTACAAAAATGCTTGATTGTCGCTTCTTGTCTTGTCTGAAAGAAGTGTTGTTTTGGTTGGAGTCACTATAAAGAACTTCAATTGGCTGACTGCGCTCATAATTCTTAGATGGTTCAACCACCATGCTGGGCAATAATTAATTTTATGAACTTGAAAATACATATCTGAACTTGCAGAAGGCTAGATTCTCATACAATATTTTTTGGCACCTTTTCATCGTAGAGCAGTGAGGGCATACAGGTGGAATATGTTGCCATTTTCATTGCAGTTCTTTTTCCTGGTGCCCTGGTAGCCTTTGAGTATGAGTGTCTACAGCCCTTACAGTACTTTACGTCCCTCCGAGTATATTGTGCTGGTATTTGGCATAATGCTGTGGTAAGCTCTATTCTTTCCATATCTTTCTCAAGTTGTGGTGTTCTAATTAGAGTCTCCCTCAACTTTCAATCTTGGCTATTCATGTCTTAGTACTAAGGCTGCAAACAAGCTGAGCCTAGCCAAGCTATGTTTTGGCATATTCAGGTTTGGCTTGTCTAACAGATAGGCCTAAAAATGACAGGGTCAATATCATTAGCTAACAAACCAGGCCAATCTTGTTCAAGAAAGGCTCATTTACTAAATGAGTTATAATGATTTGAGCCTCTATCAAGCCGAGCCTGCAATCTATTGATGAACGACTTGTTTAGGCTTACAAAAATAATGGAAATAATTAGAGTTATGAAAATTGATAGTTATAAATAACAATGAAATGACAAAAACATTTATTTAATGAAAGTAACTACTCAAAAAATGAAAATATTTCATTTTAGTGTATATTTGGAAATATATAATACACAATTAAAAAACAAGCCTAATTATTATCAAGACACTTATGAACCTTAATGAGTGGATTGTTCAGGCTTGGCTGATTTACCAAATGAGCCTCAAAATTGAGCTTGAGTATCACTTGTTTCTGTAATTGAACATGATTGAGTGAGCTCTTATTGAGCCAAGCCACCAAGCTCTTACTAAGAGTATTTGCTAGTCTGCAGCCTAGGCCATACAAATGGTCTTAGAGCCTACATCTAAATCTCTATGGTTCTTCTACTGCCATAGCTATTTGAGGATTGAAGTACTTACCCAATTTCTTTTGTTATAAGTTGAGGAGTGCCCTATTGTCTTTCCTAAGCTTTTGGGCAGACTTTGGGCTAGAATACCGAAATTCGATCATTCAATTTGTCAACTTTGGCTGTTGCCAAGTAAACTTTCCATGTATTTGACATTCATAACTCAATTTTCTATAGTGTTGTGCAGTTTGTGGATTGGCATTATTCTTCCTGCCTATGGTCTTACATCCATTCTACTTGTATGGGGAAAGCCTTACGGTACATAGTTATTCACTTGTTTATATTTGTGTGTGTGCACACTGCACATGCACTACATATGTCTTTGTATGTGCATTTGGGTGTACTGGCTTGAAACATTTTCCCCTTCCATTCACAAGATATAAATGGTTACTTGGAATAGGTTTTGGATATACCTTCTACCTCTCCTTTGTCTGGATATCTGTCTCCTGGTGATTTAATCGTGTCATTGGATGGCAAGTATATCCACAATGAACAAGAATGGATGGAGGCAACCGCTCTAATTAATGAACAGAATCTTCAGAATTTGAATCATTCAGATCATTCTCAAGGTTCAGTAGTTCACAGCAGAAAGGGATACTGCATTACTGCATCTATGATGGCAGAAAGCAAGAAACTGCATTTTGTAGACAATCAATATACTTGTCCAAATGAACTAACTGAATTTGTAATGATTAATTGCTTTGATTCAAATGAATTAGACTATTTGAGAACTGAAGATAATCAACCAAACAGAGTACAATGTAGGCACTGCTTGAATGCCAGGGATGTTGTCAAGCTCAACAAATGTGGTGATGGATGGAGAACAGGAATAATTAATGGAAGCAGCTTGTTGTGTTCACAGGTAATTGTCTTAACATTCTCAGGCAGTGATTATCCTTAGAGAATTTTCATCTCATGTATACTAATTGTTTAAGTCTAGTGGAAACCATAGGCTGGCACTGACAATTTTGTTACTTCAAGTCCAAAGAGCAGCACTTAATGCAAAATTTCAGAAGAGCATTAATCTTTCTCCATCTGTTTTGTTTATGAGAAAAAGAAATTAATGAGCATTTTATCTGTTACTAAATATATATGGTCATTGTCTGCAGGGTGAAGAATGTTTTATTCCTGTTCAGTTGCCAGGGTTAGTATGGGCTGAGATCACCTATGTGAGTAGTTATTCTCCAGGATGCTTGCAGCTGAGGAGAAATGCACATTCAAATACTGGAATTAAGGACTTTGTAGAGCATGGCTGTGGCGGGACTTTTGTTTTTGTAGGTGACTGGATCTCAATGGCACATTCTGTTCAGTTGACTGCTTATCTACCCCGTTGGGAATTTCCCTTCAGTGCATATCTTCCAAGCATCATGGAAAAGGTCTTAATGCGCACATTCTATGTATCCCTTACACTAGCACTCCTCAACAGTTTGCCGGTAATTTTCCTTCCTTTTCTTGTAGGCCTTCAAATTTCGTTGTAAGTATACTTGCCTGCTCATTGTGCATGTTTTTCTTTCTTTCTCTTATTTGGAATTTTGGCATAAAAAAAAAAATACAGGGAGAGATTCTTTTTTGTGCCACTTGATTTAGGCAAAATCCACTATGCTATGTTTGGAAAAAAAATGAAAGGGAAGGAAAATGAGTGTAAGGAAATTAAGGAAATAGGAAGTGGATGAAAGCAAATGAGGAGTCAAATTTGTCTTTTCACTTTAATTTCCTTCCCAATCATAGCGTTAGGAGTCCTTTGAATATGAGCTGTCACCTTAGTATCCTGTAAATAGCTCTGCTGGTCAAAGAGCTCAACAAGATTAGAAAATTGCTGACTTGGAGCCCACCAGATGCAAGTGTTATTTGTGGAGTCCAATTGAGATCTCCAACGTTTCCCTTCCCCCCTAAGGGTAACCTTCACTTTTGTATCTTGTTATTTGACCAAATCCTATTTAGAAACCTATGATTTGACAAAAATCCACACAGAGCCATGTAGTTCCAGTCTTGACACTTTAGTGCCACGGGAATGGTCCTGCAATCAAACTGTCCAATAGTGTTAAAAATTGTTGATGTAAAACTTACCCAGATGCAAATGTGGGATTAATGTGGGATGCAACCTAACCAGAAGAGTGGATTGGATTCCAAATAAATAACAGGACTGACATTTATGTCCAAATGGTCACCATGTCAGCAATATCATTGAGCTATTGACTAATGAAGATGTTCACATGTCCTAAAGTGACATCACTTAAATCACAAGGCTCTAACTAGATTCAGCTGAGAACATGGTCGAAAAGTGAAATTCTCCCATCATGAGATTGGGGACATCTTTTAGGTACATATTTAGAAAGTTGAAATAGAGGATTTTTTATCACTGATGCGAAGAAACTAGTCGTGGCACTGCAATTAAGTTACTCCCTTATTGTTAGAAGGTCATGAGTTCAAATCATGGATAAAACCCTTTTGCCAGATGTTGGGCAAGCATACCTATTGACAAGCCTTTCCCAATGCTTGCAAAATGGGTGCCTTGTGCACTAGAGATGTCTTTTAATTTGATCAAAAAAACTAAATTTCATGTCATAGCAAATGCAAGAGCTGCAACGTGTAAATAATACAATTATATTTCAGGTATATTTTCTAGACGGTGAATCTATCTTGGAGACTGCTCTATGCTGCTTTACTCCACTGGGCCCAAGGAAGAGGGCACAAGTTCTGCAAGGCTGTCTCCTTGGAGGGACTCTCGCTTCCATACTGGCTTTTATAAGGCTCTTCTTCATCACTCCTTCGAATCAAAAAGTCGGTAATCTTGATCTCACAGAGAAGAGAATGCTTTGATTTATTCTTCATAATGATTTTCGCACTTCAGTTTCTTTTGAATGCTAAAAAGCCAGGGGCATATTTAGATGAAATTACAGTGTACGGGGAGAATCCACTCTACCCTTGCACTCGATGGTTCTATAGAAAAATTAATCTAGGCTGGAGAATAATTGTTTTACTAGTGACATCAGTTGGATTTCATAATTTTGTACTCAGATTACGGTAGGATTGGCCCTCTGTGGATATTGATATCGCATATCTTTTATCGTCCATAAGAGATAATGAACTTGCTAGAAGCATTTAGATGCAGCAAATATTCTTCTTGTGATGGATGCTGTTGTGGGTCGGGATCATGTGTTAATAATGCCACGATACATTCTGATCAACCCACTTTTCCAATCGGAAGCCAGAAATGATAGTTTGGCGTTATATGATAGTGGTGTCCACATCTATTGAATGAAACTTGGAAATTGCAAGCAGCCATCTTTGACATTGGCTTAGTTGGTACGAGTAAAGTTTACAGGGTCTTAGGTTGAAGCGGTGGGCTTGCCATTCCTCGACAAGAGGGAAATGCTACGGAGACAGAATCCTCGGAATTCACAGGCAGACGCAGAAACAAAAGGGCGAGGAGCATCTGGCTGAACACATCCTTGAGATCATGCAGACATTTCATTTCGAAGTTTAAACACCGTTACGAAAATTACACACCTCCTGGTTACACGAGAATGAAAAAGAAAAAGTAATGTCACGGAATTATTAACTTCTCTTCAAAAAGTAGTCTGTTGGCATATACAGTATATCTATTTATATAATTCAAGTTCTTTCTTTTCTTTCACAACGTGAGAGTGGAATAGAAAAGAACAATTCATTATATTTTTTTTTACCGAATTCATCGATGTCTCGTCGATATTTTTAAACATACATCGAACTAGTGAAACTGAGAATTTTTGATATTCCGTGTCAAATTAAGATTTCACGGTAATAAGAATAAATTCTGATATCACCTTATCACAAAGTTATTATTTTCTCTCTAAAAATTTACTTGTTGAAGTGTATAATATATTTGTTTATATGATCTAAATTTTTTCTTTTCTTTGACAATGTAAAGGTAATATGAACAAAAGTAATCCGTTATACTAAGCTAACATTGGATTAAGATATCTATACATTGAATCAACAATTTATTACTTTTCTTTTTATTTCTCCATTCTAGAGTGCGTGTAGTTCTTAGATTTTTTTAATTGTTTTTTTTTTTTGTTTTTTATTTTAAAGGTCCACATATTTGCATATTTTGTTCTTGCCAGGGGGATTAAGTGTGACCTTCCACATAGTTAGGATCTTATGATAACGGAGTGTTCTTAGGATCTTATACTAATAGGGAATTTTTATCAGCATCCAATGTGAAAAAGACAATCGCATAACAGAGTATCTATCTTTTTGTGACTATGAGCCATCCGTTTATTGATTTTCATTGATAACCGTTCTTCAATCCGGTGCCTGATGATTTCAACATTTTACCTTTTATTAAAAGAAAAATTACATTTAACACATTTTATTTTAGATCTAGTAATAATTTATACTTTATATTTTTAAATGTAACAAAAAAATATACATATTTATAAAGAGATTAAATTATTCTTAAAATATTAAAATAAAAATAAAATTATTTTAAAATTAAATTTAAAACTTAATTATTTATTAAATTAGTTTTTTTAAAGTTGATATTATTAGTCAAAATATTAGTTAAATAAGTTTTTTATATATTTTCTTCATACTTATTTTTTATAATTATTTTTAAAAATATTATAAGTTTTATTAAAAGAAAAGGACGTCCACCTAAAATCTTCCAAAGCATTTATAGGTATTCCTGGCACGTTAAACAATAACACACGTATATGAATAAACAAATATATGTGACGATTTTTCCCACCCCACAATGTGAGAGTCACTGGGACATCCTTTTTCTGAGCAAACAGGTATTTTCTCAAGTAAGGATGCATGTCTAACGTAAAGCTCCAGGCAATAATAATGCCTGCAACGTGAGATTTGCATTTGATGGCAAGGAAAAGGAACATGAACTGACAGCAGATAGAAACATGCTGATCAAAATTGATGAAGAGTAGCTACCGTGAACCTTAGAAGATCTCCATGTCCACAGATTGCACAAGTACTCCATCATCTTCCCACGTGACATCCTTAGCCTTAGGATCTTTTCCAATTAATTGTAGGGGAGCGTCCAATGGAGGTGGTCTCTGCATACAAAAACAGCATTCAAGAGATATAATAACGTTCCTTGCAGTGCTCCCAAAGGGAACCATTACACTTGACATTCTCAGTCTGCCAAAAATCAGGCTTTGGGGGGGGGGATGAAGAATAGTAAGTACAATTACCATGCATCGTATGAGAGGCCAGTTAATTACACGGAAGAAAGGATGCTGTTTGATCTCGTTGGCACCAGATTTTGATCCTAAACGCTTGGCGGGGTCCCTATTCAGCAATGCGTTGATCAACTGCCTGGCGGCAAGACTAACCTGAAATGTCGAGCCAGTAAGATCAACCAATAATATTGAAGAACAATAGACCTCATTTCAATCTCTAGAGACTGCAAATTATCTGAGTACATTAATTATAACTATCCAACTGATTAGATGGTCAAGATGAAAGCTAAAATTATATGCAAGCAGAACACTATGTTGTATGACTCAGATACCGAACGAAAATGAAACACTATCTCTTACTGGAATGCTACTTGGAAACGTGAGATCTTTGTGCAATATGTTCCCAAATGTCTTTTGTCTATTCTTTCCTCTGAAAGGAGTGCGGCCGTATAACATCTCATATAGTAATATACCTGAATTCAAAATGTACATTAAAAAGCGAATGACTGAACGAGGGAAAAGTCAAACAATTTATACTGTCACTAGGAATGTTCAAACTGAATGCCAATCTTTTCAGTCAACGGTTAAAGACTTAGTGTCCATCCCATGACAGATTATGTGCCAGGTTTCAACAGTAATGGCCATTTTGCTGTAATTTTCTTCTGCTTTAAGTGCTACGAAACATGAGAATATTCATGACGGTCGATGCTCCTGACAGTCATTAAGCCGCTACACAAACCAGTGACAGCAATGAGGGACCTTGCTTTCTAACTAATTACATATATCAAAGGGCATGCAGCTATGTAAAACCATACAAAGAAGAACATATAATTCCAGTTGCATTGGGCAGTAGACCTAAAGAAATGGTCATTAACAAAAATAAAGAATATCATGATGCAAATGGACCACATTAACACTGCTAGCCATGTGGTCTGGCAGAGCTGCTTGGGCTCTTAGTCTCAGGTCTAAAATTCAAACTCTAGTCCTTGCAAACTGGAAAGAAAAACCAAAAAAAAAAAAAAAAAAAGGCCACATTTCTGCATACAGGAGGCTCTAATGTTATGATAGATAAATATATGGTTAAGGAGGAAAAAAGAGAGCAAATGATGCTTATAGTACCACATCTGACAGATTCTCTTACCAAGAGCCCACCAATCAATAGCACTACCGTGCCCTGTGCCTGTGATTATTTCCTGAAATCAAGAAGCCCATAAGAACTCTCTTACATGAATAAATGACCGACTAGGTACCAACATTTCTTTTAAGACAAATAATTCCTACAAAACATATTATCAAATTGAATAGGCATGGGCAAATGCAAAAAAATACCAATCCAAAATCACCCAAAAAGTCAGTCACTCTTAACACAATATAGCTCGGAAAGCATTCCCTTTTTAAGCGTCATAATGGTAACTTAACAAGAATTAGATATAGTGGGCATATGTACCAACCTGAACATAAGAAGTTAAATGATTGAGCAAAAACAATGTTCTTGTTAAGGGCATGTTTAGTTCAGCTGACAGCCACTATAGTTGACCTCTAACAGCTTATGATTGACAACAGATGAATGACTGTTACAAAGTTTTGACAGTTAACAAAACACATAATGTTAGCTAAAAGTAACTAATAGTTGTTGAATAATAGCTTATGACTGTCTACCCAGTGAACCAAATACCCATTAAATAGGTTAACATGAGATGATGCATATAAACCAACCTCAGTCCTTGAAAATATTTTCAGTAAATAGAATAAAGCGCCAGCATAGATGGACATTTGACGTACTGGAGCAATATATTCTTCAGTTCCAACAAATGAATTTGACCGTGTTACTGGTTCGGCAACAAAAATTGGTGGAGGTTGATTCCTTGAGCTTCTGTTTTTAGGTAGAGGGCGATGTATAATCTGCAACAAGAATTAGATCCAAATGCCTGATAAATGAAGGACCTAATTCCAAAGGGAGTTCTGAGGTATTCAAGTATAATCCATGACATTCCAATATAATATCAGAATCCCATTTAATTTGAATCAAAAGAAAATATAAGGAAGCTTCTCACAAAATAAGGTCACAGAAAGAATGAAAACAGACAATTTCAATGTTCTTATTGCAAGTAGGAACTAATATCCATTTGTTGTCTTTCTCTTCTATAGCAACCAGTCTATGGAATTCTCAGTGATCAAACAGGATTCCAAAAGCAAATGACTAAGTTTTTGAGGCAAACAATATGTTTTAGTTCAAATCACAGCCTATCTAGATAGAATGAAATGCAATTCCTGTCAACTGTATTGGCTTCCTAGTGCTATTGGATTAGAGACTCTCCCTCCTATCACCAAAACCTTATCATTTGGTTGTACATTTCTCTATGTAGTGAATACCAATCCATAGTCAGGAAGCCCAAATGAAAAATTCATGCAGTGAAGAATATGATCTTCCAAAATGAATAAAATAACATACTTGTGGTTTGCAGGAAGTCATGAATGATAAATCAAAGTCAGTCAAAACGATGTGGCCATCCTTTTGGAGCAAAATGTTTTCAGGCTTCAGGTCCCTGTATATTATTCCTGCAAAAAATTATTAGAGGAAAGGTAAATACGATAGAGACGAAAATACAGGACGTAGAAGACACAAAAACATAGTTCCAGAGAAGCTTTGAGTGCCACACATTATATGTTCATTAGGACGCTCATTAACAATGTTCCCTAAGTCAATTATCAAAAGAATATCAAGAAGATGCTGCTCTGCTTAATTCATCGCCTAGTAACTCAAAGTAGTTTTTACACTTAACCTCTCCAACTGCGAATCACTTTAAGCATTGTACTAGAAGGCAGTATAATATTTGGAAGTACCTTTTCCAAGGATATAACTCCCAACTTCTAGGAAGCAATCAAAGATACAACTTCTCGGAGCTTCATTTAATTTATGATGCAATATGAAGAAAAAGGCAACCAAAAGTGATGCAGTAAAACCAGAATATAGCAAACAATTAGATACTCTTAGTAGACAAAAGTACCTAAACAGTGAAGATATTCCAAGCTGGCAACTACCTCTGCTGCATAGAACCTGGATATGTAAAGACAGTTGACAATGAAGTAGAAAGGATTTTTACATTCATGATGCAAGTAGAAAACTGTGAATACCTTGCAGATTCCTCTTTAACTAATTTCATAGGTTGCTTATCAAGCAATGCAAACAGTTCTCCACCGGGGCAGAAGTCCGTTATCAGGCAAACATGTGTAGAAGTCTGAGGCAATGAGGATATAAACACGTCTGTCATCCAATAAATTAACTTAAAAAGGGATCTAACACTTTTGGTAGTACCATCAATCTAGATTGTTATTAGATATGAAGCCATGCAAAGACCCGGCAAGAATTGTGGATACAGGCATGGATGTTACCATTTACTTCATTCAAATACTATCTGTATTCATACTATGTTGAACAAAATGTTGGTAGATGGAGGAAGACTAATGTCTTGAATCAACTAATCATTGGCTTCTCCAAACTGTTATTTTTCTTCACTCATTATTGTGACTACAGGTACAAAAACAGGATATAAAATACTCGAATGCAATATGGTCGTTACATGCTGTCCACATGGAGGATGCATAAAGTTAAATTTCCCATGAAAAGAGCATCCATATTTAATTGGAAGAACAAGGAAAGAGAAACTAAAAGCCAAGCGCCTGTAAAACCCTACAGTCATATGTCAAATGATAGTATTCTTTTGCTTATGGTAGAATGCAACTTAAGATTTAGCTATCTGCAGCTCTCATATATGAAAAGTATTCACCAATTATTCATATCTAAACAAAATTCCAAAAATGAAAATTAGCAAATGGAATTACTGTGGCTTAAGCAAGGGTTATGAAAGGGAAACAATACTGATAAAATAGTATCATATAGGAGAAGACCTGAAAGGAAGAGTACAGTGTGGGAAGGAAGGGATGATCCAGATGTGAAATGATTTCCCTTTCAATGCATGCTCGGTGAACCTGTAAATTCATAATGAATTATGGAGATATTCAATATAAGACTCAGGGGTGATTCTATATATCCAGTTAGACCACCAGAGAGCCAAACATGTGATTTTTCAGTGCCTCTCTAGAGATACTTACGAAATCAATCCATTCTCAGATTTCAGTAAATTTTAAGATGTCCAGGACATTTCTGTTCCTTTCTTTTTTTTTTTTTTTGAATCAAGAGATTGTTTCAAGTGCCCATATCCCTTTGCACTCCTTAACCATGCACAATCTTTTCTCCCACACTCAGTAATGCTGATAAAAAACCACCCATTACCTTGGGCTAGTCATAGGATGTTAAAGCAGAGACACAACAGTAGTTGCTCTCAGATTTGGTCAACTTCCATGTTATGCACATCTTCTCATGAGGAAAATTAATATGTTAAATGCATGTAAAAATTGGTTTGGGTAAACTATAAGAGTTCATCAAGCCAGTTCCTTTTCCAATAGAAAGTCTTTGAAGTACTTAAATGTGTAGGAAGGTAATAAGCGATAAAAATGCAAATGCATGCTACATGTGAAACTTTAAACGACATGAAAAGTACATAATGAAAATGAAAGTTAGATCAACTTTTTTCAAACACGTTTCATAGGCTGCTATACTTAGCGTAATCACCCCAGAAGCAAGATCAGCAGTAGGAGAAACCAAAATAACAGCAACAGAAGGCTATGAAGTAAAGCTGAAGTCAATTTCCAGCCAGCATGCAACGTTTAACCACAATAAAGTCTCAGAAGAAAAAAAAAAATTTTCCAGCAATCAAGAGAACAAGTTGATTCAGACCTTGTTACGGTTCAACATCATAGATTTCTCCATTGCCTTCATAGCATATAGTTCACCTGTGCCTTTCAGTTCCACTAAATGAACACTGAAACAAAACAAAAAAATGGTGCCATCACAAAGAAAATGAAAGAACAGAATCCACAACAATAAATTCTCTAAAATTTGCTCTTAAAACAATAAAACCAACATCTTCTTGGGATTTCACTGACTTGGAAGACAATTATATGGAGAGGAGAGCACCAAAAGAAATACAGTTGACATTGTGAGAGTGTCTAGACTCATTTCAATTCTCCAACTTATGCAGCCCGATAATACAAATTTGAAGTTTCAGGTAGATGCCTGACCCAAGAATGGATCATGTCTTAAACTCTAACACTTCTTCTCACGTGAATACTTTGGGCTGGAAAATTGAACAAACAGCACCCTCCTAGGTCCAGAAATTAACAATTATTTACTATTAAATGTGAAGGCAGTGTGATTTGAATTCGTGATCTCTTGGTTATGAAGACTTTAATACGATTTCAAGAAACCATTCAACCCAAAAATTTAAACTATTAGATAAGGCTCAAAATGGATAACATATTAAACTCTAACACTGGCATATCAGACAGCTCCTCTTCTGAGAAAAAAAGAAAGGAATTTTTTTTCCATAATTGCTACAAATTTAGAAGGAAACTAAGAACCACCCAACAGAGCCTTTTTCTGATGTCAATGGAAGGCCTCACTTTCATTTCAAAGCTCTGGCAGGCCCCTGCTCCAGCATCCAGACAATGATTGCTTCAATTCCTGTTATTGTGGAAAGGTTCGAGGTATCCACTAAAAGGAAGAGATGACATGCATGCTTGGATTTAAAAGATCCTTTCTTTGACAGTTGCGAAGGACAATAGGTGGGCAAATATCATTTCCTTATGGTCAACCCTGGACAAAGATTTGCTTGCATATCCTGAAGGATGAATCTTACACTGAGCATGGTTCCAAGCTATGTTATATGCACATACCTACATCTGCCCAGCTAAAGGAACATGAAGATTTGCAAACTTTAAGGTTATGGTTCATCTTTCATCTTTAGTTAAGTCTTATTTTGATTCAGGGTTCTTTAGACCAAGACCATATGGCAGAATTGTTCTCCTGCTCTAGTGTTCCGTCATACATTCCTGTGATTGCTGTGGCAGGACCATTTGAAAGATTTCCTGGATCTTCAGCATAATTCCCAAATTGCTTTAGGATGTCATTATACTGTTTACTCCATGTTCCTCTCTCTTTTTCCCAGTAAGAGTCTTGAAGCATCTAACTTTATTTGTGTGGAACACATCAACCTAAAACCCATGAACCTAAAACCAACATGGTTTTCCATTTTAAACTGCATGTTTTAACTGCATCGCTTTCATTAGTTTTAACCATTCTTGCTAACACTTGCTGATGCCTGAACTGGGTTAAAGCAGTGATTAGAATCCCAACAAGCAGATCAGCTTTGCAGCCAATGTTAATTATGGACTGAACTCAAGGTCTCCATGCAGACTGTAAATTAAAAACATATTATCATTATATGGATCATGCAAGTAACAAAAACTTGTTCACATAGCAATAACAATGAGAAAATTTTGTGAGCAGCTGATAGCCTAGAGAACAAAAGTGTTATGCAGAGAGAACACCTACTTCTATCAAGTATTGTGTAAAGATGAGAAAACAGGAGCTACCTGCCAGTATCACCACAACCTAAAGGTCTTATTGGCTTGAAATGATGTAGCCCAACCTTTTCAGCACGTGAAGTGATCTATCCAGACCAAATGGATGAGATTTACTAAGATGAGCAAGAGTAATGAATAACAGACACCATATGATGAGTACTAGATGACAACAAGCACGCCAACAAATTCAAGGTTAAAAAAGTTGAGAACTAAAAGGACTACATATATAATTATTTCTAGTGATTTATGAGCACAGCATGCAATCCAAAATACCTTTCCAAAGAAATAAAATTTATGCAATTTATTTTAGAATGCTGAATGAAAGCATTCATTAATTATCATTGTGAGACATGTTTTGTTATTAAGAAAACCTAGAGTAATTCATTCTTCCCATTCATTTTGTGGCAACTGATACCACAACACGAGTAAAAGTAGAGATAGAGTGAATTATATTCACAACTTCAGACTGGCTTGAATATTCCAGCAATAATTCCTTAGCATCTATGACATCTGAATCTAGGACAACTAAAACTATCCCTTCTTTGTTACATTTATCTTTGCAGAGTGTGGGAAAAATTGGCATTTTACTTTTCTATATTAAGACAATCAGAGTAAATATGTTATGGTAGAACCCTATTATTCGCATCTGCTAGGTGCCAATGAAGGATAGGGAACACTCAAGACCTGATCGTGCAAATAAGCAGGGAACCGCATGATTTTAAATGGCATACCAGATTAAAAATCATTTACATATAGTAGGCACTTATGTTCTTTTTATAGGGAAATTTAGTAAGAAGAGCTTAATGTTGAAAGACAAACTTACTCTGGAAAAGAAAAGGCAAGGAAAGTCAAAGATGAGATTTAATTCAGGGGGCATTTTCAAAATCTAGTTCCAATGGTACTCTTCATGGTGCACACATTTTTCTCAGTCTAAATGTAAACATGCTTGCACATCCGTGTATGGGAGTCGCAAAGTTCTCCTGAACTCAGAGGTTTGTCGAACAAAACAATGCTTTCCATAATAATGATCTTGACAATACAAAAATAAATGTTGCTACTGTGATGACATGGTATCTATAATTCAGCTACCGGCACCTTTTGAATTGCTATCCAAGAAGGACTGTCCCTTTTGTGAGGCCTTGGAAAGACAGGCTGTGAATGAATTGCCCACAGATCTTCTGGTCTCTATAAAAGTATAATAATAGATACTACATAAGCAAAGACATGAGAGAAAAACAAAAAAACAAAAACAAATTCAAAACAATAAGAACCAGGGATGCATTCTCTCTCCCTGTGGTGGGAAGCAGTTAAGGGAAGGATGGGTTAATGTATTGTAACTCAGCCATTGGAAGGAGCAAGAAGCATCTGAACGTAAAACTGAAGTAGAAGTATAGTGTGGGAATTTTTATTTAATCATTAATTCTACTTTTTGAAATTTGGCAATGCAAACTTTCCCTACTTTTTTAAGTAGCTGGAAAACCACAGAGACTAGTGTTCATTAACCTTTGTTACTTGAACTTTTCATGCATAATCAAAGAATTGAAACCACAAAAAAAAAAATTTGAAAGAAGAGGATAATGATCTTTGAGTGATTGAAAAATACATTATCTTGTTTAGTCCTAATACAAGTGAAAGGAGTACCTTACCAAGTTGGCATCAGGAAGTTCCCGAACAGCTTCATCAACATTTTCTGCAGTAACCTTGACCTGATAAAGGACATGTCAAAGTATTAGTGGCCGAGAAGTAAATTACAATAATCAGATTGCAGAATTTACGAAGGCATTATCCACAAAAACAACACTTACTTGAATGATCTTATCATTTTCTTACTACTGCTGTTAGAGAAGGATGCACGTATTGGTAAAGACTCACCTTTTCTTATCATGATAAACAATGTGAATAGGGCTGTTCAATATATTATAATGCATGGCAAAGCACAGACTCCACAGGAATAAGAACAAAAATGAGGAGGTAGGCAATAGCAGCTTAACAAAATTTATATTGTTCAAGCAATACTGAAATTTACTAGTCTGGTTTCCTTAACCACATCAAAAAAAGGGACAGAAGCAAACCTCTTCATACACATGTCCAGTCAATCAATATGTAGTCAATAATTTGAGAAACTTTGTTTCATCTGCTTATTATCATGGACACTACATGGCTGCTATAGCAATGAGAAAATAGTAACATGAGGAAACACAATGAAAAGAAATGGCATACCGACTTAGTACTTTGTTGCTCTGTTTGCTCAGAAAGACGATTTTGCAAGGGCTCCACATGATCACTCCCATCCAATTGAACACCAATGAAATATTGAAGCTCACCCTGCACAATAATGGGACAGGTTTAAAATAATATGTAGGATAATCTGACTGCTGCAGATAATAGACTTGAAAAACAATCTGATAGCCACCTTAAGGTCACGCATAGGTTGCAAGTGAAACAAGTTCCAAAATTTCTTACCTGCAAGACAAGTATTATGGAGACTACGATATTAGGGTAAAAAGGGATCATATCTCCTTCCAGGAGAAAATTTAGATTCCAACCAAATACATTGATACGAATCCTTCAACAGAATGATGCAAGTTCTTTGCAGCTTTAAGCATATAAGCCAATCATAATTCTAAGGTTTTTAGTAGCTTTCAAGTAAAATAGGCTGATCATGTAATCAGCAGAGCAAGTGTATATTCAATATATAAACTGTATTATACAAGTTTTTACCAAAGCTTACCACTCTTAGTGTAATTGATAAACTGAACAGTGATCTCCTGTTGTTCTCTTATGGCATCTCTTATCTTTGAGACAGTTGCTTGGTCTGTTTCAGGCCCTTGAAGAAACCTGTATAATTCATTAAACAAGTAAGAATAATATTGTCATTGCCGAGAGAAAATAGCATGGATCAGAAGAGAATTGTGTCAAATCACAAACTAGATTCTGTGCTGTCTTTGATATACACATTAAATTTGGCACAGCACACAGAATTCCACTAAACTTGTATCTAACAAGAACATGATAAGAGTCAACATCAGATAGATCTGGCTCTAATATTCTACTCAAACAGGAAGACAAGCGACCGATTAGAGAAGGCCCTTGATTCTAATTTTATGATAGCATTGCAATTTATTGCATATGCCATTTAGCATTTCTCTCTGCCTGTTGAAGAGTTTAAACCATCCATCTGAACAATCTGAAAATAATATCATGTCCACCAATAGTTTAAAATCTTTAATTGCAACTGCAATTAACAGATATTGAAAAATGAACTACATTTGTGAAAACTATATATGGCATTGCCAATCACATTTAGTCACAACTTATTCAAATAATTGATATGAGAATGAAAGAAACTTGTATTGCACAGAATGTCAAAACACAAGTAGTAAGTTTTGAGGTAATTGTGCAGAACAAAGCATGAAAGGTAGCGAAAGTATAGAGTCCACTAAATTCAGTATTTTCTTACCGACAATTTCTTCCTAAGATCTCTTCTCGTGTATATTCTGTTAGCTCAAGAAAGCTATCAGATGCAAATATCTGCATAGAAAGGGCACATGCTATGATCTTTACAATAATAAACTGAAACTCCTACATAGATTAAGTGTTCTAGAAGCAATCATACTGCCAACATAGAGTGCTAAGATGTAATCACAATAAGTGCTAAAGCCTTCCCTTCTTCATGATGATGCTAGAAGCATGAAAGCAATCATGTGAGAAGGAAGCAAGTTACAACAAGGCTATGAAAATTAAGTGATGGAAAACAAAGTGATATAAAAGTACACGAAATTCATTTTATTAAAATTGTGCCTTACAATAGGGTTATCAGGAAGTCTAGGATCTGTGATCACAAAATTCTTTTCAATGCGTTCCAACGTGGTTGCCAAATCAATTCCTTGCCGGATGTCCCTCTCTCTTTCAGAAAGATCCCATCTACTGGAGCATTCAACTTCCTTAGTCATTAGAAACACAGGTTCCAGACTTGGTAGTTCCTCATGCTTTGCAGTAGAACTTGGAGATCTTCCTTTGAACCTGCAGGTTTACACTCATAATAGAGTGTATATTAGTAGTTTTAGGACTGGCTTAAACAACCAACGACATCAATTTGACTAAGATCACTGAATAGAGAACGGTCAAATACTTTTTCTTTTTTCTCTCTCTTATCATGGCCGCCAAATGCTACAAGATTAATTTGGGCAGAAAATCTTACTTTCCTTTCCTTAAGAAACAATGTATTAGATGTTACCAGGAGGATCAATAAGGCGTCTAAATGAATTCTAGTAACCTTTTGTTAAACATCCTTTTGGCTGTAGCAAAAGAGTGATGTTATGCCAGAGAACTAGCTACAACAAGAAGACTACAACCTAGTGGCATTTGACAAAATAATGGAAACCCATAAGAAAGAAGACAAAAGAGAGGAAAGGAGCTGTGTTAGGAGACTAACCCCTTCAAGGAAATGCGACTTGATTTCCTAGATTTCTTGCCAGGTTCCTGGGAAGCACTGGTGTGAGAGTTTAAGAGAGGAACATGCTTTTCAGGTCTGCCAGTGGCGTCGAAGTCAACAGACTTAGGCAAAACACAATCAAGGTTGTCTAACGCGTCATGACTCAAGGTTGGAGTGTGAGATTTGGGGCGGTTCAGGGCTTGGACAACCTCTTCAATGGAATCTAGAGCCTGATCCTTCTGGCGAGCTGAGAATGACAAAATAAAATGAAGGGGTGCAGTTCAATCTCGACAGCAATAAGAAATCAAAACTCTTATAATCAAACAAAATTTCACGATTTTACCATCATATCGAATCAAAGACTTGGGCAAACCATTTGGGCGCAAAACATTGTCATTAACACCCTCAGTATACTTGCTAACCTCCACCTGCATCCTAGTAAATCACAAATTCCTACATTAGATTACGAGAGGAGAAAAGAACAGATGCACACAGGATCACAGATAAACTAACAAGAAGAAAATGAATTGATCAGAGAAAGGAAAATAAAGGAGCAAGAAAATAAAAGGCTGTTTTTAAAGGAAGAAGAAGCTAATACCCAATGAATTTGATAGCATTGCCATGCTCATCCTTGATGGGGGTGATAGTGAGAAGATTCCAGAAAGGAGTGCCATTCTTCTTGTAGTTGAGAAGCCTGCCACAGTAGCTTCTCCCATTCTTGACAGCATCTCGTATCTTTGCCACTTCATTCTGGTCAGTGTCTGGCCCCTGAAGAAACCGACTGCACACAGACAACACATAAATACCCAAATGTATTTTTCCCAATTTTTGTTTTTATTCATAAATCTCCAAGATGATCCACTACATTAAAACCCAGTATGATTATTCATAAATCTCCAAGACAATCCACTGCATTAAAACCCACGTATGGTTGTCTGTATAACCAAGAACGGTCAGCATAAGTGTCAGTCAACAGCTGCTCTCAGCTGAACCAAACAGTCACAATCCTGTCTGTCCTGCTCTAAGAAGATAACTCCAGCTATTCCCACTTGTGCATGGAATTTGAAACCAAACTCTTGCTCTATATTTAGAAGCAAATGATTTAAACTGACATAAGGAGAAGTTTTACAATTACTGGCTTGTTAATGATGCCAGTTTTAGTATTACGTGATTTTCCCAGAGGATATGTACCGAGACAACTTAATTGCTTTGATATTTGTAAGGATGGATAAGAATAACCATAGTTGCCTTGCCTGGCTTCTAAAGAAGGACTGGACAGGATGCTTACCAGTTCCTTCCAATGACCTCTTTTGAAGAATAACCAGTCATGGTGAAAAACCCACTGCTGGCATACATTATGGGACATTCTGGTTTGGTGGCATCAGATACAACAAATGTTTGCTGCAGCGTGGCCAGAGCATCCTTCAACTCTTGCGATACTCTTGGAAAGGTTCCTGCCTCGCTTTCCTCTGATGCCTTCCTTGAATCAGCTGTGAGTCTGTCCATGGACATTTTGTTGTTTCCATCTCCATCTCCGGAAGGCCTCGTTATCGTTACGGCTCTAAAACTGCCTTCCTCCACGTCAGACTTCACTACCAGTCCCCATTCCGCTGTCCTTTCTGCTATGCTAGCTTCACTTAGTATTTTGTTGGCAGACCTTGGTCTGCCTTCAGAGCCATTCCTGTCAAATTCTGTAATTTCATCTTCAGCACAAGTGATCTTGGACTTGCCAGCTGCCTCACCTCCAAATGCCATCCACTTGCTTGCAGGCTCTTTACTACTGCTAGTGGTAATAAAAGTTTGTGACAAATTTCCCTCCATTTCATCCTTGCTAGCGGGATTGGAGCTAGTTTGCACAACACAATGACTTGCAGCTGGATCAAAGACTTTGATTGGTCTCCTCTCTTCCATTTCGCTTGCAGTTTCTCTTCCTACGATCAAACTGACCTATGATCAAGAGGGTTTATAGATCTCGGATGATCTGATGTTTCTGCTTTTATCGCAGTCCTACTCAAAGTATCTACCAACTCGACTCTCTTCCTCTCTCATTCATCCTGCGCAAACAGAAAGCAAACACATGAGACACAGACAGATGCTATCAAATTTCCAAACAAAACCCAAAAACATGTGCTTGATGAGCTTCATAATCCTTGATCACAGTTCATACATAGAATTACACAAATATTAACTTCCAAGGTATAAAACTTTAATCGCCAAAATTTTACACGGTCTGGCAGAAGGCAGAGGCTCAAAACTTATGAACATAGCAAAAAGGTAAAAATAATGGAGTTTTTCCTCTACTCCTTTTCTTCTTCTTCCTCTTGAGCTTAGATTAGCAGACTCTACAACTTCGGTCCTGGAAACCATCTCATACCTCTCATTAAAACTACCACTTTCTACGGCATATTGTAGCTCTTTTCTAACAAGTGCCAGTCCGACTACTTTTGGTCGACGTTGATACTGTGATTGGATCCTAACAACACCTGGAGCATAGCTACTCAGCTCAACTGTCTGTGCCAGCAACTGGCCAACCGCTTCAATTGGAAGCAAATGACTAACTTGGAAGAAGCGTACAAGGCACAAGAACAAGGAAAACTATAAGGAGTAAGAAGAAAAGGAAAAAGTTCAAAGAAAATGCAATGGCCAATATACTGATAAGGAAAGCTATAGTTAAACCAACACAGGAACAAGCAGAGCAAGAGGCCAAAAATTTAAAAAAAAAAAAAAAGAGAGAGAGAGAGAGAGAAACAAAGAAAGCTGCTGGAGTCACCGGAAATGTTGCCTGCAGCCGCTGCCAGAGTTGAAGTCTTCCGAGGGAGCTTGACTGACTGGTGTGAGGGGCTTGGAGGAACGTTGAAATGAACCATAAATCTCCTAAACCGATAAGTTGGTCAGGAAGTCGTGGCGTGGACTGAAAGGCGCTGCTCTACAAAAACGAGCGGTTCTTACACAATTCTGATACGAAAATGATGTTACCCGCCCGGGTGGCCACCTCACCTGATAGTTCTACGTGGGAAAGCGCAATTTTGGGGTCTTTCCAACAACAATCAGACCTAAACGTTTTTATTTCTTTCTATATAAGTTTATGCCAAGAGTGTTACCAAACGATAAAAATTGAAGTTTATTATTATTATTATTATTATTATTTTCACGAAAATAAATTGCATGAAAGCATTGCATATATGCGTACGGTGTACCGATTGATTAGCGGTTGATTCGCAGTATTCAACTTTATCACCTTATTTGGATATATATATGTTTCCAAGACTTTAACACAAATCAATCGGTTAAAAAAAAAAAAAAAAAAGCAAAAGGCGGCAAAAGCATAAGGATCTTAAGTCTTTTCCTCTCTCTTATTGGTTTAGCGTTCTTTTTTTATATATATATATATATATATATATTTTTTTTTTAATTATTTTTTAGTGGGGTTATTGGTTTAACGTTGATAATTGCGATGCTTCTCCAGAAAAAAAAAAAAAAAAACGTGGATAATTGTGATGATTACAACCTCCCCCTTAACATCCTTGTCCGGATCTGTAATTTTTCTTTTTCTTTTTTTTTCCCCCTTCCTTTTGTGCGGAAGGAACTTGAACGGAGACGTGTCTCAATTTCCCTCATTCAATTCCTGGACAGCCTCGCAAGGTCCTTGTTACCATCAGCTATGAACCCAAGAACTCATGTTCTCAACGGCCACTCGCCGACGTCTAAAATAATATTTTCAGCGCAATCTCGTTAAGAGAAAAAAGAAGTTAGAGGAGAGTTGGGGATGAATTAATATATGGCTCCTATGCATTAAAAAAAATATATTGTTTTTGAATTTTAAATTTTCTTGCAAAACAAATAAATAACATTTTATAAACTAATAATTTTTAATTGTTGTATGGTTTACATGTCAACTTAATTTCAATTCTTTTGTTTTTTTTTCTATTTACCAACATTTTCCCAATTTTTTCTCCTACGTTTCCTTAGATTGACTCTATTTTGTCCTTTAATTATCGCAAGTGATGGCTCTACTAAGTGCTAACTCCATAATTAATTAATTAATTAATTATTTTTTATATTTTGGGGTACAATGGAAGAAGCCAGACGTTGGTGTTGGCAAAAATAAGAAGAGTTGTTACTTATTAGTGAAGAAAAGTCCAACGTCTTATGTTTGGATTTGGTGGAGAGCTGAAGTACTCTCGTTTCTTCGGAGCCTCTAAAGGCACAAACATAAAAATGCAACTTGGGGGAGAAATGAACCGATGGAAGAAGCAACTGCACGTTGAGTTATTCTTTCTCGAGTCTCGAGAACCTAATGGTTCTTAATTCGTCCCGATGGCCCCTTCTCGAAGGCAGAGATAACCTTGTTCCACGAGCGAGGCAACGCAGTCATCAAACATTTCCTCCACGGGCTTGAACTTGAATCCTAACGCTGTCAGCTTTGAGGTGTTGAACTCATAGTACGGTCTACTCAATTGCTCAAATCTGAGGAGAATTCCCACACGGCGATTAGTTAATATTGATTTTGGAACCAAAATTAATGCATGTGTGACGAACGATAGTTGGCTGCGGGAAAATACCAACCCCCTGGGTATAGGCAGCCGAGGATAACGTGCCGACAAAAAGGATGCCAATTCATTGTTGTCCAGCACAGCCGCGTTGCAGAGATATCGCCCGCTGGCTTCTTTGTGCTCGTAGACAGAGATGTGGCAAAGTGCAACATCATCTATGTGGACATACCCCAGCCTTCCATGCAATTGAAATTTCTCCACCTCCCCTGTAAAATGTTCCAAACAAGCGGGCAAAATCAAGAAATAAGAGGGAAGGGCCATACGTAAGAATTGAAGAATCAATTACAATAGATTTAAGTCAGTTATGAAGAGGCATGTCTTTTTTTTTTTTTTTTTTTTATTAAAAGAAAAATTAATTGAGTTTTATTTAAATTTTAAAATTTTTTATATATAATATTGAATTAATTTAACTTACTTTTTTTAGGTGATTCAAATTAAAAACCTCTGAACTTATATATCCATGTATGGGTACCCAGAGTAGTGACAATGCGAAAACATTTACCTTTTTGGATCTATTTCTAGCAAAAATATATATATATATATATATTTTCTGCTTAGCCTAATCCATCCAATCCTTCCTTTTCTTTTATTTTCCTTCTCCCCTAATCTAGCTACTAAATTTGGTGGATATTTGGTCTGGGTTTGTAATGACAATTAGTTAGGAGTGGGATTGAATTTTAGGTGTCACAATGAACTTATCACTTGAAATTAATAATATATGGGGCTAAGTTTTTGTGGTTTCGATCTGATGTCATGTTTGTGTGGAGTTCTGAGGGTTGAATTTCTTAAGGCTTTAATGCAGGAATTATGCAGCCTTTGTATGTAGCTTTCTAACCGATTGATAAAGATTGAATTTGGCCATTCAAAACAGAAGAGAATTGTTTTCATTTACATTGCCGTCACAGCAAACCAATTCAGCGGTACGTCTGGTACAAGTAAACTAATATTTTTGTATTATGATTATGTAATTAATGGTTTAATTGATAATCTATCAATATTAAATCAGTGAGGCGAGATAACACACCTTGTTAACTATGGCTCTAATTGTGCTTCCACTACTCTTAATTATGGTGCTTAAGCAGAAGGCATCTAAAAAATGTTTGGAGTAAGAAAAGAAAAATACCCTGAAGCAAGCCAAGGACATCGGACGCCGTCTTACATAGATCAGGTGGCAGACTAGGTCCGATGACAAAAGAGGGCAGGACAGCAACCAAATCGATGTCCTCCTTGTTGCAAAAATCCCAAGCTGCCCTTTCGGCGAGCGTTTTCGATAAAGCATACCATATCTGCATGCAGCATATATATAATATGCACCACATCGTACATAGTCTAAAAATAAAGAGATCAGATAGACTCCCACGACAAGTTTATGTGTCATTTTATTTTATTTTTTCTTGTATTTGTATTTAACATTCTATAATTACTCGATTGTCTTTTTATAAAAATGAGATAATATTTACATATATTTCATTTTTTCTTAGATCCCACAACGTCGGAATGGAATGGGAAACTACCCTTGTTACCTGGTGTGTCTTGCAGAGCTCCACGGAGCTCCAAGATGACTCGTCAATGGACACAGTCGGGTCCAAATCATTTCGTGCTCTTGTTGCTGATGAGGATGAGGTGAGAATTACACGTCTTAGTGACGGATTCTTCTTACAGGAGCGCAGCACATTCAACGTGCCCTCTATGGCAGGTGTAACCATTTCTGCCTGAGAATTTGAAAACAAAAATTAATTGCAAGACATATACATATATATCTTTAGATATATCTCAGCGTTCTACTGCTAAGATTGCACTTTGGGATATCCCAAAAGTGCAAAGTTAAATAATAACAATTAACATTGCCTTTGGATCAGATGAAGGTTTGATTACGGGGGAAGCAGTATGGAAGACGCCATGGCATCCCATGATTGCGTCGTCAAAGCTACCCTCTTCCATCAAATCAGCTTTCACTAATCGCAGTCTCGCCTTGGCTCCTTCTAACTTCCATAGATGTGCTACTTTCCTCTCATTACCTGTGCACGTAATGTGAAAATCCACGACATATATAAAAGTGCATACATAAAAGACAGAGAGTTCTTATTATTCCCACAAACCCATGTTCTTATAATATAAATACGAATTTAAGCATACATTATTTCTAGTCCATTCTCCTTAACTTTTTTTTTTTTAAGAGAAATTTATTTTTGATTTTTCTCAGAAAAGAAGGGCAACTTGCAAAAGAAGGAGAGGAAGAAATGAATTAACCTGGATCTCTAACTGTTCCCATGACATTGTACCCGGATATGAGTAGTCGTTTAATCAGCCAAGAAGCAAGATATCCAGAGGCTCCTGTGACACAAACTTTTCCTTTTATTTGATCCATGCCTATCCTGAGTAAGTCAGCTCGGAATTGGTTTTCCAACTCATGCCTTATATAAACTTGGCCTCTCACCGAAGGCGTTAGCCACATTTGCACCCTCACTCACATTAACCTTATGTACGTGAAAAAATAGTGGGTGGACACTTGTTTTTTTTACATGTTTTCACAGGTGAAATGACAATATGCATTCAATGATGATAATCTTGTATTTCATATATATATATATATATATATACAACCAACGATTCTTGAAGTAATATTTTGATAATAAATTCAAGATACTTATTAAAATATCAATCAATTATAATAATTATAAATTATAAGTATGCATGCATGTAGAAAATATAAACACACATGCATATAACCTATGGAACAGAAAATACTACAATTATTGTATCTACGAGTATAACCAAATTACAAAAATATACATCTAATGGTACCTCATCGTATCAACAATGTATCAAAAACCCATATCTACCTAATTGAACTCTTTATATATATATATATATATAAAGGACTAAACAAATTTGTTTTCGTTCAATTACTTTTTGCCCTCACTAGTTTTTTCACAATCTTTCTTCTCCTTTACACTCTTGCTTTAATTAAAGTTCGGTTTTTAAAACTTGTGTTTTTCTTTTTTTCTTTTTTTAAAAAAAAAAAGAAAAAAGAAAAACTGTGTGAAAGATAAAGTACTTCTAAATCTTTTTTAAAACCTAAGAAATTTCCACCAATCAAGATCGAGAAGAAAATGTTAATATGATTATTTACTAATTCCTATAGAAAAATATGTTTTTGATAGTATTAACAATGAAAAAGATCATAACAGGATTTCAAATATGAGAACTTGAAATGAACAATTGAAGTGCATTTTGAAAGTAAAGGAAATTGCTGCATTCCAAGATAAATATATATATATAATCTTTTGTTATGTGTGTGTGTGTGTGTTTTATTTATTTTTTAGATTTTTTTTTATCTCACAGACAAAAAATTCTAATTACTTGACTGCTCTCACTTTATGGTTTGAGAACTTTTAAAAGAATAGGTGAGTGTAGTTACGAAGAAGGTAGGACATTCTATCCTTGTGAAGGCCCGTCATCTAACAAGTTAGACTAATTAATGTTGTGACATAAGGTACAGCAAGGTTGGACTCAGCTGAAGCAGTCAACAAAACTGCCGCAGTTTCATGCCATTCGTGCATTTTTCTTGGACGATGGTGCTTCACCTACAACAGGATGCCAATCTCACGTCTCGCCTTTTCTTTTTTTATTTTTAAAAATAAAAAAATAAAAAAAGAGTACGCAAACTACAAAATATGAAGAACCACGCGAAAGAGGTTAGGTGGTGGACTGATGGGTATCACAGTTTTGCACGCTTGGAACCTGAATCCGCAAACTCACTGGTAGCCAGCCCCGAAGTTTTGTCTGTATGTGTATCAACTGAAACCAAGATGTGCTTGTGGATATCTCTCCAAGACAAATAAAAATCTTTGAAGTCTCTGGAGTCTTGGAGTTTGTGACAACTTATCGGACTCAAACCAAGGTGTGATTGTGGTTATTGCCTAGAAATTTTCTCTGCTTAACTTGTTACGAGTATAAATATACAAGAGAAGGATACGTCGTCTGTTAAGGAAGAAATGAAAGTGAGTGAAGGAAGAAAGCGGGTGAAAGAAAAGAAATAAGGGCGTGACGTGTGAGTGATAGTCGTAAATAAGAGTGAAAATAATAATAATAATAATAATAAAGAAATAAGGATTAGGAGAGAAGAAACAAGAAAAATAGAGTGAGATAAAAATATATTGAAAAAAATGACTCATTTGGTGTTATTGTTAATTTTTAATTTTTAGGTCTTTTAAAATTGAAAATTATGTTTAGTATAGACTTTTAGATTTTGTTTTTTTATTTAATATGAATTTTCTTTTTCATAAAATCGTTATTTACAAAACTTCAAAATCTAATTTTTCTTTTTAGTTTTGCTTTCCCATATCGAAATCGTCAGTCTTCTAATGTCTTGTCCATCGACATTTGAGTTCATCTCTCAGCATATTCCGACGTTTTTGTCCCAATACGTACTCGCCTTTGACGTCTGATGATTTTTTCGACGTATTTCAACATTTTTGTCCAAAATCTAACTTGTGTCGTCTAATGATTGTGATTCTCTGTATTAGTATAAGGTTCAGTTCTCTTCATGTCTTGCATATTGCTTATTTGGAAGTTCTTTTACTATTGTTATCAGGGTATGAAACAAGTTTGATATTTCTGTTGGTGAAAAAAAAATGTAATATTATGGGTCCTCCATTTATACAGCCCCAGTCAGAAGATGTGATGCCACCGCGTAATGCTTTGATTAATGCCGTAGATTATAGATTATGAAATGAAGAAAAACGAAGAAAATGTAATGTCAAAATCGCACTTATTTTCTTCAATTTATTTGGATACAAAATAGTCTTTGTTAAAGCAAATTCCAAGTACTTCTTTCTGATTTTAGTGCTTCGACGAGACTGTTTCTTTTCACTATTTATTTTCTCGCTTTCTTCGTGGGATTGGATGTAACCCCACCTATTAGTCATGCTTATTTTCAAGAAAGTGTCTTTGATTCCTCTCTTTAATTCCACCGGATCATCGACAAAAGTGTCTTTGATTCCCTGTCGTTAGGCCTGTTCTAGAAAGATAAATTCTAATCCAACGCAATAAAACTAGAAAAAGAACCACCCAAAATATCAGTTGAAGTTTCCAATAATAAATCCTAAGTTTTTGTGATTTTGTGATTAAGATAATGTCATTATTTGGTTTCCACACAAAAAGAAAAGGAAGGGGAATTAATGCCTATTTTTTATTCAAACAATTGACTGCTCGGCCAAGTTAAGTTGCATTTTTTTTTTAACTTCTTTTTATGATGTTCCCAATTGCATATTTAACCTACTGCAGTACTTTTACTTTGAATTGGACTAGAATTATCATTCCCTGATACTTTGTGTGCAACTCTTTTGATTCTTGTGTGTGTAGATGAGTTACTTCTTGCATTTGTAGGTTAAAAAATGAAATACCATCAACAAAAGTGAATTGCTAATAATTATAACTCCACTAAAAATGCATTAATAGATATATATATATATATATATATATATAAGTTAAGTAATCATACAAGACACCCTTGATAGAATGACCTTCTTAAAATTTTATAGGCTCAACTTATACAATACTAAGTCAAACATGTAAAACGTTCTTTGTCAATACATGCATGATGCATTAAAGTAAATGATTTTGACAATAATTTTTTTAGAATTATTTTACATTTTTTATCTCTCATAAAAAAATAAATCTTAATTAATTATAAATAATATTATATTTTAAAAAATAAAAATATAAAAAATAATATTAATATATAAGTAAAATTTTCTCATTGTTTATTAAAAGTTGAAACTATATTAGTTAAAAAGGAATAATTAACTTTTGTTTATTAGATGATTTTTGTAAAACTTTCATAACGATCATTAAGTCCATTGAATTTGTTCTTTAGTTGGAGTTGATTTGAAATCTTATGAGTTTTCTTGGCCAATTCATTTTAAATAGTCTTCCAAACTTTGACAACAAAGGTGGTAGTCTTTTCTATTGTCTTTGTTTATCCCTTCTTCTATTAAAAAAATAAAGTAGCTTTTAATTTTCACTAGTTATGTATTACTAAAGGCAAGACATGGTTGGAGTGGAGATTTTATTGGCTTGTTTCAAACAAGATGAAGGATTAAAAGGCATACTTTGTTTACATTTAACCACCTTTTATAACAATCTTTGGTGAGTTGCAATTATACAATGTTTATACTTCGTTTCCTACTCTAATTAACAAGGATTTCACTTTTTTTTAACCAATCCAAGTAACTGTAGAGATATTTTAGGAATGATAAGTCCATTGAGAATATTAGTGTGTTCAGTCTTAGGTGGCTAGTTGTCTTATTCAAGGCTAACATTCTTACTACTACAACTCAAGTTAGCTTAAAGAGTATAAACCCTTACCTATGGACTTATTTAATGATAATGATGATCACACTCCCTTTTTGTCTTAATTAAGATCCTTTATTACCTCTCACAATCATATGATTTGAGAGTCACCTATAGAGGGTCGAAAGTGTAAACAATAACAAGGAAAAAGTTCATCAATAATTAATTTAAGGAGGGTTCCTCCTTGGCTTTTAATAATCTACCTATAACCATACCTCTGTCTTCCCTTCTTGGTTGCTCTAATCATTCCATTATTTACACAAAGGTGACTTATTTTTTCAACAAGGGTGGTATTAGTGATGTATCAATTGTCCTTCTTAAGTGCCATTGTTGGGATTTTACTAGTATGCTTGTAGACTCTTTGATTCCTCTATTCATTATCTAAGATAACATTTTTCTTTGTTATAATAATGGACTCCCTGTTGCACATCTCATATAGATCCTTACCTATTGAGAGACTCAACATCAATCACATTTGTCTTAGTTGTATGATAAGGTTAGGTACACGTAGGCCCAAAACCTCAATGCTACAATAAACTAGTTAAAAGTTTGTTAAGGTTTAGAAAAGACACTAGGCAAGTCCAAGATCTATCCTATTGAGGTGTGCCTAATCTAAAAAAGGCACAATGTCCAAGTGAAATTCTTAACATAAAGTCTAAAATAAATGCATGATTCATGTGAAAGTCTTAAGAATTCACTAAAGGAAGCTTAAGCTGCAGTGTAAGGAGCCATAGAGGAGACATAACTAATGCTTAGGCAACTACTAGAGTTTGAGGTCTGACTTAAGTACTTAAAGTTGGAGTTAAAGTGCTTCTATATGGATTTGCTATAAGTGTAATTTATATGGGGAGCAAAACATAACCTTGGCCTTGGCATTTCTATAGGAAACCAAAGCAAAATTACAAATATAGTTAGATATTTTCGTTTGTTGGGTAAAGGAGATGGGTCACAAGATTAGCTTAGAGGTGGTCCATATTTGGCCCCTTTAAGTGACCTATTCCATCACATCAAGGCCTCGAAGGATAGAATTATGTTGCTAAAGGTTCTAGCATGCTAAAGCATGCTTTAGAGTTATTCAAAATTGGGGATTGGATGAATAAAGATATGATGAAGCATTTGATACCTTACTTGGTCAACAAGATTTTTAGGGTATAGTGTAAGATGTTTGTTAAAGCCTAAAGGTTGGTAGAGAAAAATTTTCTTACAGTAAACCTATTTTATTTGAGTCCTTTCAATGTCTTTATTACAGGACAAAGATATTGTTGCTCCTTTTTTTTTACTTGTAACTATTATCATTTTGTGTTCATGAATAACCAATGTGATTCATTTATTTAAAGATGAATAAATGTTTGAATTTTTCTATTTCAATCTTTTTTGGGCCTTACGTGTGCCTTTTGCAATGTAAGACTTGAGTCTATATTTTCTTTGATAATATGTGTAAGATGTTTTTTTTGAAATTCAAAATGAATTGTTACTTTACATTTAATGCTCTAAGCAAATGCTCTTAGCAAAATAAGATTATAAGGTTATGTAGTATGCCTACAAGTCCCTTAATAGCTTATTTGCCCACAAGCCTGATGCCTTTCATAATCTTTTCCTTAAGCTCTATACCTATCATAATCTTTTCCTTAGGCCCTTAATTATAGTGTGATTAGTTACTTAGCCATTGGTCTACAAGTGTTTCACTAAAGCAAACTTAAAAATAATGCTTAAGTTAGCATAATTCTTTGAACTTGTGTTTTTAAAATACTTGTCATTATTTGTGATGATATCATGGAGGATGTTGAACTTGTATATGATGTTTTTCCAAACAAAGGTTTGCATTTGCCTTTATATGATTAATGCTAAGGTTTCAACTTGTACTCATTTTATGAAGTAATCAATGATAACTACTATAAATTTGTGTCCTCTAATAGTCATAAGAAATTGCCTAATGATGTTAAGTCCTTACTATACAAATAACTATTAGGATGTTATAAGCATAAGATATATAGTTAGGGACACATAAAGGTTAGCAAAACTCTGACATGTGTTACATTTCTGTACCAGTTTTAAGGCACTAATATTTAGGGTAGGTTAATGGTATCTTTGCCTAATTACTTTCTTTACAATTACTCTACTTCCCACATAGTTTCAACAAATGTTTTTGTGGATCTCATATAGGACATAATTTGTCTTTCTTAATCAAGCATTTATAAGTATATATAGCTTTTCTTTTACTAATATATATTTCATTACTTTCAAATGTAAGTGTTTTACCTTAACCTTTCCCTTCAAGAGTTTTCCATTTGTAAGTATATAATGATTATATCTATCTATAAAGAGGTCACATTAAATTCCAAACCTTATTCCTTGTTAGCTCATTACAACTTAGTCATATTAAGGTTTCTAAAAAAAAAAAAAAACCATCCAAGGGACATCTTTATGGTTATAGGTTATTTTCCTAGAGATTTAAGCAAGCATTAGTTGTCTAAAGGGATTTGCTCAAGGATAATTTTTGATCCTTTAGCTAATACCTTATGAAAGGTGTAAACTTTCTATAAGTATTTGACCATATTATTCTCTTTTGCCTCAAATTCAAAATTCATTTACCCTACTATTAGTTACAATTCACCATAAACTTTTAATTCTTTATTTTCAAGGCTCCAACTATAGAAAGTCCTATAAACTAGGCTTCATACTTTAACTTATTGTTTCATAAAGGGAAATTGAACTTTAATACATATTCAAGTGTAACCTTCCTAGCCTTACAAAAACAAGGCTCATGCCTTTTCTTTCTTTGCTAGATAATCTATCAGTATATGAAATTCATGGCTCAACTAGCAAATTTTAAGATATATGGTCCTTAAAGCCTATAAATTCATTAACGAAGTCAATAAACATATATACTTTTAAAGATTT
Source organism: Bruguiera parviflora (assembly GCA_019804595.1). Classification (NCBI taxonomy): domain Eukaryota; kingdom Viridiplantae; phylum Streptophyta; class Magnoliopsida; order Malpighiales; family Rhizophoraceae; genus Bruguiera; species Bruguiera parviflora. The sequence continues at coordinate 7,273,028 of CM034044.1, forward strand.
ATGAAATTAAAATTAGACGTTGAGTTTTCCAAGTTCAATTGACCATTGGAGAAGTCATCTTACTACTTTGACTTATGCAATAGTAGTTTAAATGATCGGTCATTTATTATCATGATGTAGTTGGCTTGGAAGTAAGGCCATAATCTTTTTATTATTGTTAATAATATAAATGCCAATTTATCAAACTTTGGATACTATAATTCAACTCCTTAAAAGACCTTACTTGCGTAATATATTTGGTCACTGCATGTTGTCTTCTTCTTGAATGAAGATTAAGCTTACTACAAACTTGTTAATGGAAATGTATAGGTATAATGTCTTTTCCTTGATAGGCTAGCTTAACAATGGTAAAGGTGATAAGTATTCTTTTAATTACATAAAAGCTCACTCATACTTATCTATATATTATAAATTTAATACCTTTTTAAGGACTAAAAAAAATAGAGATTACTTATTGCTAGATCATGAGATGAGTAGACTTTAGTAGGCCAACATTCTTATAAGAACTTGCACATCCTTGATGGTTATAAAGAAAGGGAGTTATGTGATCACTTTAATATTTTTGCATTCACATTAATTTCTTTGTGTAAAACTAGGAAGCCAAAGAACTTACTTGATCTCACCCCAAAGGCATACTTAGTGGGATTAAGCTTTCTATTGTAATGGTTAAGGGTTACAAATATCTCTTTCAGGTTAGTGATGTGATCCTTTACTATCTTAATTTTCATAAGTATCTCATTAACTTACATTTCCATATTCGTATCAATTTAGTTTTAAAATTTTGTTCACTAATTGCTAGTATGTAGTATTTGCATTTTTTAGCCCAAATGTCATTATCTTATAAAAATACAACTTGTACTCCATTATGAAAGACATTTTTTCTTAATTTACCTTATTTATAAGCATTTGGTTATAACCAAAGAACATATTCATAAAGGTTAGAAGCTCATGATCTAAAATGTCATTCACTAACCAATCAACCCTAAGCAACAAATAACTATTATTTGTCCATACTTAATTAAGATAAAGTCTACGCATATGTGCCATTTTCCATTAACTTTTTTTAACCATGATGATATTTGCTAGCTAAATAGGGTAAGTGACCTTATGAGTGAAATTGGCCTTCAAGAGCTTACTTGCTTCTTTTTTTATTCCTATTTGTCACTCGAGGCCTATGTTACGCTTCATCTACCTTATTAAGGGGTATTTGACATTAATGGATAAGATATGTAAGACTACCTCTAAGTTGATGTTAGGCATGTCCACTAGCAACCTTATGAACACCTCCAAGTGTTCTTGTAAGAAGTAAATGATGTTTTCCTTCAACTTTCCCTTAAGTCTAAATTCGCATAGTTTTGGAAGATTTATGAGGGATCACAGGGGACTTGCACTAATTCTGTAGTAAGGATGCCTTATTCATCTATGTCCTTTGGGTAGACATATAAGTTTACTACTTCCATCATTGACACCTTCCTTTTTCCCTTAATCCATACCAACTAGAGCTCCCCGACCTCTTTTTTTCCATAAACCTCTTATACTCTTATAGGGGGTGGGGAAATTCATCTTAAGATGCTTAATGGATAAGATAATGTCCAAGACATGTAATCTTAGTCTTCCTAAGATTATGTTATGCAAGAAAAGGCAAGTTAACTATTACTAGTTTAAAAATTACAGTCGAAATTTATAATACAAGACTAATAAGATAGGTAGCTCGATAACTCCCTCTAGAATGATGGACTTGTTGATGAACCCATAAAAGGGGTGGCTCACTAGTTGTTAGTCGTGTTTTGTTAATCTAATCTTGAAAAATACATTAAAGAATAAGATGCTAACCAAACTTATAGTGTCTATGAGTATACTTTTAATGTTGAAATAATTGATTATAATCGTGATGACTAGGGGTTCTTTATGTGGGTGCTTAACTTCCTTGAGGTCATTATCTGCAAAAGTGACAAATGTTGCCTCCCTATCTCTATGGTGTTTATCTTACACATTAAGGGCTTTTTAAGTGTATGACTTTTAAGTTGTTGCGTTATAACCTTTTTTTAAGGGTTCATCTATGATTCTATGAATAATTTCTTGTGTGAGTTTTAGGACTTTAATAAAGCTTATTCCTTACACCTTGTACAACTCTTTGTAAGCAAATCTTCTTGCTTAAGTTGCTTGATTTTAGTCAGTCCAATAGTTAAGCACATGTTTATTATTGTGTTAGTATGTTCCATTTTAAACATATTACCCTAAGTACCCCTCCTTAATTAGGTTTTTTATTGTATCCTTAAACTTTTACTACTCCTTTATTGTCTATTTGTGATCCTTATAATATACCTAATACCTTATTATACCTCTTATGTTTGGGGTAGACTTCATCTTGACATGTTATTTAAGCAACTTTTATCTTTATACTTTTATCATGACTTTGGTGTACAAGGCTATTAGAAAGGTATAATTAATGTACCTAGAGGCATTTAGGCAAATGCTTTATTGTTTTTATTGTGAGCAAGGACCCTCTTTCCATTCTTATTGCTTGCTATCTCACTTATGCCTTACCTATAAGGCTTCCTTTTATGCCTACTTGCTCTTTATCTCACATCTAGTGATGCCTGCTTCTTCCATTTTAATAAACTTTTTCACTAGGGTTATCATATCCATAAAGTCAAGAAAATAGGTTTTTTGTCTAAGGATTGTGAAAAAAGGGAGTTAATAAGGTTGCTTGAGAATATTACAAGTGATATGTCTAAATTTAAGTTTTTGATGTTTAGTAATTCCATTTCGAACCAATTTATAAACTCTTGCAGAGAGTTTGCTTTCACATTGTCTTACTAAAATCAGAGTTATAAGTGTCTTTTTTTGTGCTTTGTTAGTGATGGATCATGTAATGAAGAGGCTCTCTAGTTGGTTAGAACTTGTGACTAATTATATGGGAAGCTTTTATTACTACCACTAGTATAATGATAAACACTTTATATGTAGTGGCATTTAAAGCAAAAGGGCATTAGCATTCAAACCTATTCTAGTGATTGTTAGGGTTTTTGGTGTCATCATAACTATTAAGGTTTAAGAGATTGAATTTTTCCAAAATAGAGACATCCAATATCTCCTAGAATAAAAGAGAAGTCTCTCCCTTTACTTTCTACATTAATAGTAATAGATGTTGCACCTTTAAGATTATTATCTCCTTCAGCATATGCTTTAGTTCGGCCACCAACAAGTCATTATTGAATGTAAGAAGCGCTCTAACTAATCATTAGTTGTCCTATTTCTACAGGTAATGACCATGTAGGAAGATTAGGGAATGACTTCTTTAGTAAGACTTATCATTTAACGAAACTATAAGGGATGTTAGTGGACCAGCCTTATTTTTTGAAAACACTAGTCATTGCTGAATGCCCACCTTTAAGGGATAATTTAGAGGTTCCTTTGCTTTGAGAATTTTGTAAGGTACCTAATGTTAAGGTTGGGGTACACACAAGGTGTCATCCTAAATTTCAATGATCAAAGCGACTCTCATAGACCTTGTCATATTAAATAGGCAATAATAAGGATGAAGAGTATTTATGTTGTTAAGAATGTTATTAGTATAACTATTAAAAAGTTCACACAATTGGCTAATAGATCAAAATAATCAATAGTGGCAATGATTAGTATGAGATTTATGGATGTTGTCTATACTCCAAGTGATCTTATTAACTTAACGATAAGCTAGATGCTAGGTAAGTTAGGCATTTTCAATGTAGATGAATGTTGTATGTCTACCTATAAAGCTCAATTCAAGAATTTTTGAGAATTCTCCTATCCCATTAGATGAAGGTGAGTATGTCCTTAGAAGAAAGTGATGATAAGAACAACACACGACATAGTTCTTACCAGTGATACCAATTGACGAGGAGTTCATTAGAGAAAATATGTGACAAGACCGTATGAAATTAGGTTGGTGCGGAGGTCCAAAAAATAAGGTTTAATCTGAGTCTTATACAAAACACATGACTAAGAGTTAGGGTTCAACTTTAGTATTAGCATCGCAATGTTCAAACCAATAAGAAAACAGGGAGTTCTTAAGTGAACAGGAGGATTATAATCATTATCTTTTCCAAGCGGGAGCTTGATCTATTGAAAGATACATGTTGAGTGGGCTTTAAAACTGATGTAACGAAGGAGTAGAGTTCTCCGAGGCAAGATCTAGACCCCTAATTTAGTAATATAATCTTAAGTAGTAGTCTTCGACTGTTTAGGCCAGTGGGTCTATGGTAGTCCCAATTATTTGAGATTATTACTAAAAAAAAAAAAAAACAAAAAACAAAAAAAAAAACGACGGACGGTCTCTTCGTCTCTAACACAAATGGGAGGAAGTATCTCAGAAGACGAAAACATCAAGAATATCCCAAGCTTTTAACGTTGTCTTAAGTTTATTTTCAATTTTTTTTTGGTGCAAAATTACTAATCTTTATTTTTTATTTTTAATTTTGTGGAACGTGAAAAGAAATGTCGTTCAATGAGTTGTTTTCCACCCACGAACCCAACTGTCAGAGAGCCAAAAAAACTGAGCGCCGGAGCCAAAATCACGATGCGCTGGAACAGCAAAATGATTACATGTGGCAATTTTAGGTGCGGAGTAATAATAACAAAGGGCATTCTTAAGGCCGACTCAAGGAAGTCCCGAGGCAATTGGGCGACAGTGCTTTGTGATTATGAAAGCAAAAATAATTAGCATTGTGGGTGGTGGTACGGGCGGAGGAAACAGAGAGGGAAGGCTCAAAAGCGTCCAAATTTGTCTTTATTATAATGATTATGAAGGAGACAACGAACACGGAAGAAAGAGAGGGGCCGGTGAGTTATGATGAGCAAACGTTGGCCTTTGAGTGGCTTCTAAGAGAAGACAAATCAAGTGAAAAACAAAAAAAAAAAAAAAGACAAAGAAAAAGGTTGTCGAGCTGTGGATCAGCAGTCCTCTCTCGTTCATTCTTCTTCTCATCCCTCACACCGCAAGTAAATGATCTGGCCGGCAACAATTTCAGACTAAAACTCTGTTGATTTTTCAGGTGGCAGTGAAAGTAGAGTTTTGACATCCGGCAGCCGATTCTTGTAGTCAGCCGTGCATGGCAGCCATCAGGTGGCTCTACCTTCTTCTGGCTTTGTTCAGCGCAGGAACTCAAGTCGTCTATTGCCTTACCGATCCTGGCGACGGTAAGCAGCCGGCTAATGCATCTTTGTTCTTTTTCTTCATTTTCGTCATCAATTGGCAACACCATTGCCGGACATCATTTTTGGCCCATTACATTAGTCTTGTTACATAAGATCACGTACCGTTGTGTTTGAATTGAGTTCTGAATGCAAGATTCTTATCGTATTGCTTTCATTCTCAAGTCGCAACAACTCCAAAATTACGATGAAACTAATATTAAGAGTAATAGGCCAAGCATGCACATCGTTCTGAATGTAACTTGTGGAATCTAGTGTATGCTTATTGTAATGGTTTTTTTTTTATTATTATTATTATAAATTAATTTCCACTGAAATTTAAATTTGAAACTGACTCCATTCCTGTATAATTGGCCTAAAACTCAAGCCTTTCGAGCCGTAACGTTTTGGAAAATATCAATGTAGTCTGAAGTGCTGAACCGTGAATGAAATCATCACCTTTTGTTACGTTGCGGCTTAGAGAAGGAGATAACAAGTTCTATATTTCCGTGTAGGACACAAAACATATAATTTATTTATTTTCTTTAAATTAAGAGATTCGTTAAACTGTAAATTATGTTCTGTTCATTTCTATAAATCTTATATATTTTTTCTTTAACAAAATTAAAATTTAAGATATTTTATATAAAAATATAAACTAATAAATATTAATGTGTTACTCGAAGAATTTTAACACATATTATTTATTAACAACAATAGTATATAATTTATTTATTGGGAATATAATATTTCCTGATTTGGGTTTATCAACATGATACTATATAATTTACCTGATTTGTCAATACGTACAAATAATTTGTTTGTTGCTCATATGGTGATACAAATTTCACGATGCTTCGAATATCACGTGGCTTTACAAAACATTTCTCCACGAAAACAGAGTCACAATCTTCATAACAGCGGTTATGATTTGGACTAAATTGTGCTTGTAGAACATTTTCAAGATTAAAACTACAAAACTAAAAGTTAAAGGCTGAGTTTCAAGATGTTCTGTTGTTATCCTTCAAAGGGACACTTCTTTTTATTGCGGGTTCGCTGTAAAGTGTATACAGGGAACCTTCTTTCTATTAAGGTATCATTACCAGCATGGAGTTACTTTGAGAATTATAGTAATTTATATCCGTGCGTGGCTGAGTGCAGCGGCTGCACTGCAATCCCTGAAGGATGTGTGGGAAAACATCCCACCAAGCTGGGACCATTCCAGCGACCCTTGTGGAGGAGCAGCACCCTGGGAAGGAGTCGCATGCAGCGGTTCAAGGGTCACTGCATTGTGAGTAATAATCCTCACCTCAACTGATCAACAAATGTTGATAATAATATCTTTTGTGCATTAAGATTAATGGTGCTCATCGTGGTTGGCATCAAATAGACCCTGTTTTCTTTTGTTTTTCGTTTTTCTTTTTCCAGGGGACTATCGACCATGGGCCTCAAAGGAAAGCTAACGGGCGACATTGGAGCCCTTGCGGAATTGAGATCCTTGTGAGTTTCCCATTTTTTTTAATTTCCTTTGACGTCAATTACAGGAAAGGAATTTGCACATAGGCAGCAGTCTTATTATATATTGTAATTTGTCAATGAAGCAAGACCGAAAATCTATACTAACATTTCTATACTAATCGACATGAGATTTTTTTTTTTTTTCCTTTTTGAATTATCTTGTATTCAACTTGTGAAGAAATTGCATTTTAGGGACCTGTCACATAACCAAGACCTCGTGGGTTCACTTACTCCTCGGTTAGGAGATTTGAAGAAGTTGAACACGCTGTAAGATCCTACATACACACATATACTTGCCTTCGATCCAATTTTCCAGCAAATATTTACATATTCTTTCTTAATAACATATCCTGTAAAGTGTCGCTTATTTTTAGTACACAACTCTTCAGAATCCTTGAGGACTGTGGCTTCAGTGGTGGAATTCCTCAGGAACTAGGCAACCTTGCGGAACTATCCTTATTGTACGTAGTAGTTGTCAAAAAATGGTAACAGCAACCCTTTAATAGTTTTGTTAATTGACCATTACTAAATTTACATTAACAGGGCTCTCAACTCAAACAACTTCACTGGTGGCATCCCTCCCTCTCTGGGTAAACTTTCAAAGCTCTACTGGCTGGACATATCTGACAACCAATTGACAGGAATTCTGCCAATCTCAATGTCCGAAACCCAGCCTGGCTTGGACAAACTTCTACATTGTAAGCACTTGTGAGTATACTTGTCCCACACAACTCCAAATTCCCTTTCAAGGATGACAAGTAAGATGAGAATTTAAATGCCCCCATGAATGGCATTAGGCCCACAACATTGCATGAAGGAAGAATAACTAAATTTTCTGAGAATTTAATGCAGCCATTTCAATAAGAATCAGCTTTCAGGTCCCATCCCCGCGAAACTTTTCAGTGCGGATATGAAATTGATACATATGTAAGTCATACTTAACTAATTTTTTCACCCCTTTTTTCTACCCTTCTGATAGCTATTTTTTATCATTTAACAGTTGCTTAAGATTTTTCCATTTTTTATGCAAGATTATTTGATGGAAATCAACTTAATGGAAGCATCCCATCCACATTAGGACTAGTCCAGACACTTGAGGTTCTGTGAGTAAAAGAAACCTCAACTGATATTTCTTTCCTTTAGAGCACTCTTTTTCCCATGTACTTATCCTCTGCATCAAACTCATTCTGTTCTGACCGAAACTGTTATTTGGTGCAGTCGGCTTGATAGAAATGCATTAACGGGAAATGTTACTTCAAATTTGAGCAATCTTGTGAACCTAGTTACAATGTAGGTGCTCTGTAAATTTGCTAAACAAGTAAATGGCTCCAAAAGTTGATGGTGTTCAATCAAATTTCACACTCCGTTGTGTCTTGCCAGGAATCTAGCACACAATAAGCTGACAGGACCTTTACCAAACTTGACTCTAATGACTGGCCTTAATTCTGTGTAAGTTTGTAACATGAAAGTTGCCTTTCAATCTTAGTTTTCTATACTTGTCATGTTGACAAATACCAGCCTGTGATGACATATTTACTCAGAGATATCAGCAACAACTCATTCGATGAGTCAACAGCTCCCACTTGGTTCTCAACCTTATTTTCACTCACAACATTGTAAGTCTTCATCGCAAAGTAATAACCCATAATTTATATTATACTGTGCAGTCTCGTATTTAAACTACAGAATCATTGCAGGGTTATAGAATATGGATCACTTCAAGGGCCTTTGCCTGCGAAATTATTCAGTTTCCAACAACTAGAGACTGTGTGAGTTTTGATTTGGATACTTTACTTAATTCCGCTTGAGTTCTTAACCAGACAATATCAAAATCGCATATTTCTTTCTGGTACCATGGCAGCCAGCTGAGGAACAATGCATTCGATGGTACACTGAATATGAATGAAAGTGTCAGTCCAAAACTTCGGCTTATTGATCTACAGAATAACCAGTTTTCCTCTGTCAACCTAACTGTTGAGTACACCCATATTTTAATGTGAGATGTCACTGTGGCTATATTTAACATGTAAAATATACTGTGTATCTTCCACTTACCATCATTCTTAACTCTCAACATCATGTCTCAGACTTCTAGGAAATCCAGTGTGCACTACTCTCTCAAATACTAATTACTGTGAGCTGAAGTCTGCAAAGCCTTATTCTACTAGCCTGGCAAATTGTAGAAGTATGGTGTGTTCCCCTGAGCAGAAGCTCAGTCCTCAGAGTTGTGAATGTGCCTATCCATTTGAAGGGACCTTTTACTTCAAAGGAGCCATCTTCAAGGATTTGTCCAATGTGAACAGATTCCATTCCCTGGAGATGAGTCTTTGGGTAGAATTGGGCCTACCTCCTGGCTCAGTTTTCCTTCACAGCCCAGCTTTCAATGGTGATGACTATCTTCAAGTGCAGCTCGCACTATTTCCTACTGGCAAATATTTTAATCGCACAGAAGTTCAGAGGATTGGGTTTGCACTGAGTAATCAGACCTACAAGCCTCCACCAGGATTTGGGCCCTATTATTTTAGTGCATCTTCTTACCCTTTTTTCGGTAACTCAGAACAAATCCTTGCTTATCAATGTCATTTCCACAATATTATCAAAATTTTGATATGAAATTAAGTTATCTATATGTTTCAGCCAAGTATGAGACATCTCGTCTCAACTCCCGTATAGCTGTTGGGGTAGGGGTTGGAAGTAGTCTTCTAGTCTTGAGCCTTGTTGGGGTAGCCGTGTATGCCATTCGCCAAAAGAAACGTGCTGAAAAAGCTATTGGTTTAAGTAAACCATTCGGTAACTAACCAATTGCATCATTATTTTCCTTTCAATTTAACCATTCTGATGTTTGTATATTAGTCTATGAGGAAAATAGACATTGGAAACTGTCAGCCTAAATAACAATAAAATTTATGAAAAATTTCCAGCATCATGGACAGCAAGTGGCAGAGATAATGGTGGTGCACCACAATTGAAAGGGGCAAGATGGTTCTCTTATGATGAACTTAAAAAATGCACTTGTAACTTTGCTGAAAGGAATGAGATAGGATCTGGAGGCTATGGCAAGGTATGATCTGTATATCTTTTTTCCTTTCTTTTATACAATTAGCATTAATGCTCTCCAAATTCCTACTTTGTCATATTGAGCTCTATCCCCAGGTTTACAAAGGAATGCTTTCTGATGGCCAAGTGGTAGCAATCAAAAGAGCTCAGCAAGGATCGATGCAGGGGGGGCTTGAGTTCAAGACTGAAATTGAGTTGCTATCACGAGTTCATCATAAGAATCTTCTTGGCCTTGTGGGTTTTTGTTTTGAACAAGGGGAACAGATGCTGGTGTATGAATACATGCCCAATGGAACACTTAAAGAAAGCTTGTCAGGTGAGCTGACTACATTAGTACATTTCAACTTACAAAGGAGAGATTGGCAGCGGACATGGGAAGTAATGCTACAAATCTAAGTTGATCTATGTTTTAAGGGTTTTCTCATACATGGCAAGTGTAGGAACTCATCACAGGAAAACAAATGTTTGGCATGTTTTTGTTTTATTATTTTTTATTTCTCTGTTTTTTACTCCAGATTGAGGAGAGGAAAAGTCATTTACAATTAGTGTTAGGAAGCTTTAGATATCTGCAGAGAAAGCTCCCTCGTGGTCTTTATCTCCCTGGTCTTTTAAGTGCTTATCTTTTTATTGGTAATACGGCAAATGGTTTCTTGCATTGCAGGGAAGTCTGACATTCACCTTGACTGGAAAAGGAGACTCCGTATTGCTCTTGGCTCAGCTAGAGGACTAGCTTACTTACATGACCTTGCAAATCCCCCTATAATTCACAGAGATGTCAAGTCTACCAATATCCTATTGGATGAAAGTTTAACTGCAAAAGTTGCTGATTTTGGGTTGTCTAAGCTGGTATCAGATGGTACAAAAGGGCACGTTTCAACACAAGTCAAAGGCACTCTGGTGAGTAATTTTATCACCTACAACATACACAAAAGGGCCTGTGCCTTGGAGCAACTTTTCAAACCTCTGTCCGAAAACATTTGTTACAATTCTAGCAACACGATGTGGTATTTCATTTGCAGGGTTATTTGGATCCAGAGTATTACATGACTCAACAACTAACAGAGAAAAGTGACGTCTACAGTTTTGGGATAGTTATGTTAGAACTCATAACAGCTAGGCAGCCTATTCAAAAAGGAAGGTACATCGTCCGCGAGGTGCGACTGGCAATGGACAAGGATGATGAGCAATACTATGGCTTGAGAGACGTAATGGATCCAGCCATTGTTAGAAACACGGGAAACAATCATCTAGTAGGTTTCCGAAGGTTCTTGGATCTAGCCATGAACTGTGTCGAAGAATCAGCTGCAGACCGTCCTACAATGAGTGAGGTGGTAAAGGCAATAGAAATCATTCTACAAAATGACGGGATGAACACAAGCTCAACATCTGCAGCCTCGTCTGCAACAGAATTTGGGTCTTCAAGAGGAGGAGGTGGACTTAGGCATCCTTACAACGATCTGCCTAAGAATTCGAATAAGGACGCTAACAATGACCATGATGCGTTTGATTACAGTGGGGGCTATACACTTTCCACGAAAGTTGAACCCAAGTAGCAAGCACATGCTACTTACCGTGCAGCATGTTTTTTTGGATTTTTGAGATTTAAGTAGAATTAATACGAGTGCTTGTCCATTTGTCCTTAATATCATGAACAGTATATGTTTGACAAAAAGAAATAGGAACAAGAAATGGTTTTTTTTTTTTTTTTTTTTTTTTTGCTTTTTGGTGCATTATGAACTATTAAATTCACTTAATTACGAAAGAATGATTGGTTTCATTTTTGTACTCTGATTAGCTTTATATATTTTTTCGCCTAGCTTAATCTCATCTAATAACACTAATACTATAAGTTCTATTTATAAGTTTCCTTTCTCTCCAACATACTTGGCCTGACGAGAGTTTGTTTGATAGCTATAATTGTTTTAATTTCCCATTAAAAATTTTTGGTTCCAACAACTTTTTTGATATCTCTTATATTATATGTATTTGTAATTAAGTTTCTACTTTTAGTTATATGGTAACTAACTTTTAACAAACTTGGCTAATTTTTAATTTAAATTTCAAATTATAAAAAAAAAGTGAAAATAATTTTTAAATTATAGAATTTAAATTTGAATGTAATATCTAAAAATTTTCAAAATTTATATAAATTTAGGTTACTTATGTTATACTGATCAAAAAGCTAAGGTTGATGTATTTTTGGGATATAGGGTGTTTAATTTTAAAATTGGAAAAGTTTTTGTTAATAAAAGTATCAAATTTGATGAGAAAACAACTTGAAATTAGAATAAATCTCATATTAAAATTAAGAAATAAGGTGCTAACATCTTAACACTTATGTAAGTAAAAGAGTTTATAATTGATGAAAGTGCTAAACTCGATGATGAAAGTTAATCCCTATGAGAGAAGCAACATTGTTGTTCTTAAACCTCTTAACTTTATTGAAACATTAAAGAAATCAACATAGATAGATGTAATGCTTGGGGGCTAAACATAACTTAGAAAAAAAACCTAAGAACTTGTTGGAAAACTAACTCATAAGTAAGTAATTGGAGTTAAATAGGTTTTTAAAACAAGTTAAATGCTAATGGTTTAATTAACAAGTTAAAGGCAAGATTGATAGTTAAAGGGTGCTCTTAACAATATGAAATTGACTACTTTGAAACCTTTATACTTATTGTAAGGTTGGATACCATTAGACTTCTTTTATCTCTTTTTACACAAAAGGGCTTCAAGGTTTCCCAACTAGATGTTAAGTCAAGTTTTCTAAATGGTTTGCTAAAAAAAAAAAGATATTTATAAAACAACCCAAAGGCTTTCTCATTAAAGGAAAAAAAGAGAAAGTCATCCTCCTAAAAAGGCATTATTGAATTGAATTAGGTTGTATTGTAGGATTGATTATTACTTAGTACAGTTGGGGTTCGTGAGCAGAAAAAATAAGACAACTCTCTATGTCAAAGTTAATGGTACTGGTTTTTTGATAATATCAATATATGTTAATGATCTTTTGATATTAGTAGTAATAATGATTTCATTAAAAAGTTTAAAAAGAAAATGCATAGAGCCTTTAATAGATCTTAGAGAGATGTCCTACTTCTAAAGTATGGAAATCTTTTAAATTGATTAAGGCATCTTCATTAACCAAAAGAATTATACCATAAAAGTCATAAAAAAGTTCAAGATGTTTAGTTGCAAGTCAATTTTATCTCTATTGGTTATGAATAAGAAGCTTTGCAAAAAGAATGGATCAAAAGAAGTAGATTGCTTAATTTATAAAAGCTTGATTAGTTACTTATTATACTTGATAGCAACCAAACCTAATGTTATGCATGTCATTACTTTAATACCAAGATTTATGCAATCTCCTAGTAAAATGCATTTTAAGGCTGCCAAAAAAGTACTGAGATACCTAAAAGGCACTACAAATTTTGGTGTTATGTTTAAAAGAAACTCTAAATTAAAATTACTGAGGTTATCTAATTATGATTAAGCTTGTTCATATGAGAATATGAAAAGCACTTTAATTTGATTTCTAAATCTTCTTTTTATTTTAATTTGATTTTAGTAATTTTATTTTGTTTAATTTATTGTTTGTGTTTAAGGTCAAGTCTTGGTTTTGATCTTATAAAAGCTAATTGCTAAAATCAAGTTTTATTTATAGGTTTACATTTAAGTACTTATATCAAGTTTAGTTGGAAATCAAGCCAAGTTTGATATCAAGTTAAGCCAAGCTTTATATCAAGCTTACATTAGGCTTAATTTTGTGTCAATGAAAATTTTCATAAATGAGCTAAGTTTAACCTGAGTCTAAGCTTATTAAAAATTTATCAAGCTGAGCTTAAACTTGAAAAATTAAAACTTGAGCTCAACTATATTCCTACCAAGCTAAGCTTAAATTTAATAAAGTTCGATTTTGCTTAACCCATTTGCAACTTTATACAAAACCAAAAACAGTTACATTAGTCACCACTTATGAAAAGGAGTTAATAAAATTAACACTAATATTGCCTTATTAAATAGCAAAATAGGTGTGGACTATATCTTCCAAGATCATGTAATATAGACATAACAAGATTGTTTGGTAATTATAGTGCCAATGTTTTAAAACTTCTTACTATTTAGATGGTAATAAGGAAGACACATACTTAGTCTCTTTCATATATTTAGGTTCAATCTAATGATCAAATCATTATCATTGCTATTCAAATACAAAGGGTGAAAGATTCAACATTAAGCCAAATTACTAAGGATATCTGAGTTCTATCTTTTAAATTGTCTAGTTATCACATACATTATGTTAAAAGAGGTGCTAATAATGTTGTTTATGCTCTAACTAAGATAGTTTTGAAAGAAAAAAGGAGAAATTATATGATATATGTTTATTTTAAGCCATGTTTTTTTTTTTCCTTATTAATTAAGATGTACAAAATCTTGTTGAATAAATGAAAAACATTTTTTCTTCCTCTAATAATAATAATAATAATAATAATAATAGCACTAACATTGTAAGGATAAACTAATAAAGATGTGCATTACTACTTATTTATGTTTCTATCTTATACTTCAATCACATGTTATGTGGATGTGTTGGACCTTTTCATTTATTAGTGTTGGCATTGATTAATCAATTGGAATTATACTTAAACTTAGGTCATTAGCATCAAATCAGAATCTTCAACTAAGAGTTATGTAATATGATAGAGAATCTTTAACTTACTTAAGCAATATTGTTAATTAAGTAATTCCTAACTACTAATATAAAATAAATAAATAAATAAATAATACACATACTTGGATCTTTCAAAAGCCACACAGTAAGTGACATTAGTAATCATAAATAAAGGATTACAATCTAAAAATAAAACTCTTCATAAGAAAATATGATTATGTGAGAAAATATATTTGTAGAAACCCTTTAGAACCTTAATGTTTAAAAACTTATACTTCTATCCTTGATGTCTTATATCCTAATTTTAAAAGGGGGAGCATTAGATTTATAAGCATAGGGAGATTTATTTACATTATGTAACTTACAATTCAATGGGTCTCTTAATAGACCTAAAAAATATATATGTATATACTTGTAGAAGGTATAAAATTCTTTTATTAACTACAAATTTCCCAATGAAAAGCTAAAAATTTTAAAAATTGATATAGGAATACTCTCTAAAATAAGTAATAATACATAAACAATTGTTTCTAAACCACCAAGCATAAAAAGCCTACCAATTTGGTTAGATGTGCAAACCAAGTTAAGATTTTAAATTAATGGTGGTAGCTTAACTAGCTAGTTTCATCAGATACCTAATATTTTACTGACAATATTCCTTCATTTATAGGCATTACCTCATCATCTCAAACTAAAAAAGTCTCCTTATTTGTTAGTTGGCTCATAGAATAGGAGTCTTGTTTGCAATAATGAAAGGTAGACATATAAAAAGGATTATCAATCTTTAGACTAGATGTGTAAAAATGAGAATTAGTTAAAGTCTCATATATAACGTTTAGAATGTAAAAATTTATTAGAATAACTTTTACTATAAAAAAATAATTATGATTTTTTTAAAGAAAGATGAAAATTTTATTCACTTAACAAATAAGAGAAAAATATGGGCTAAATTAACCTCATTTCAAATAGTCCATCTTATATTGCATAAAGTTGTTTTTGCTAGAATATAAGTTATAGCATTAAATTGCCAATTAATAATAATGAAGTTAGTAAAGCCCAAAAAAAGTACACATATATCTTTTGCAAGTTATCCAATGAACAAATCTTCAAATTACTTCCTCTGGATGGCTTGGATAATTATAAGACTATTTGATTCCACACAGATATGAGATAAAGACAACTCTTTCACTTCTTGTAAAGCCTATCTAATTGTAAGGAGTTACAAAGTTTCAATAGAGAAATAACTAATTTTTCTTTTAAAGAATATAAGCATAAGATCTTCTTTATAATCTTGAATGATCAAATTGATGCCTGTCTTGCTTGGCAACATCTGAATTATTTTTTGTATATCCTTATCCATTGTAATCATAAAAGATCAAACTGATACACTCTTTGCTTACACTCTCCTTATAGTTTAGAGTTGGCTCCTTTATCTCTTCCTCATATTTATAATATAATTTAAGCATCATATTCATAACAAGTTAAGGAATGCATGACTTACCTTCCATCATTAGCAAGCTTTGAGTAAGCTAAAAAGCCTAGGCCACTATGAAAATAAGCTTTATAATCTCAAAATCATAACCTTTCAACAAGTAAATAAACTAGTCAAAAAATTCACCTTACTCTACTTCTTAAGTTTACAAACCTAAAGAACTCAGGAACCAATGCCTTCTACCTATGGGCAATAAAGCAACATATGATCAATTGTCTCAAACTCTCTACTATATCTCCTATATAATCAATTAACCATCAATCCTTTGTTGGCCAAAGTTGCACTTGTTGGAAGGAAACCTTTATGAGCATATCACATAAAATTTTTTATCATATGACTATTATTAACTTAAAAAAAAAATAAAGGAATAAGTATCATATTTTGTGCAATACTTCATATCATGATTATATAGTTAAAGTCTACCTAAAAGAATATGACCAACATTCATTGTCATAATATCACGCAAATTTTCCTCATTCAAATCAACCCTTATAGCAAATTAAACCAAATAATGACAAATAACAAGTACTTTAATATCCTTTTGAAGCCACCTACTTTTGTAAAGACGTATATGTTTCTCAATAGGTAACTTTAACCTTTCCATTACATTTTTCAAAGTCAAATTCTCCATATTTCCTCCTTCAATTATCAAATCATATACTTTTCCACTATAAAGAACACAAGTCAAAAAAATTTCACACCACTTCTAGTTTTTCTCCTTTTATTTGGTAACAATAATCATTACTATTTACACCATTAAAGACTCTCCTTGGATTAAGTACAAATTGATGCCTTCTTTTTCTTCAATATATTCATCATATACAAGGTCTCCCAATGCCTTTTCATCATTTATAATCTTAAGTAATATCACCTTTTTTATGACTAAATGTAAAAGTGATATCCTCCCTTACCACAAGTACAATATCAAGCTTGTGAGTTATCATTAGCTTTAAACGAGTTCTAACTAGAACTAATTTAGTGCCAAATCACACCAAATTTTTAATATTTTTAGTCTTACTAATATTGGCAACATTCTT
Source organism: Bruguiera parviflora (assembly GCA_019804595.1). Taxonomy (NCBI): domain Eukaryota; kingdom Viridiplantae; phylum Streptophyta; class Magnoliopsida; order Malpighiales; family Rhizophoraceae; genus Bruguiera; species Bruguiera parviflora. The sequence continues at coordinate 7,289,976 of CM034044.1, forward strand.
AATACTAACTTTAGTGTCTTGGGCAACTCCCTGAACACTTTTTTGGCCTATTTGATTATTTCAGAAGTCTTTATTTCCACCTTTAATAGATTTTCCATAATTAGAAGTACTAGTTTCATAGAGCAAAAATTATTTTTCAACTATTAAAATATATTGTCAGATATCTTCAAAATTAAACAAACAAATAACTTTCATTTTATTTTTAATAAATTGATTTAAACCAATAAGATAACAAAAAGCTAATTGCTTATTAGTCTTATTAAAACCAACCTTAATTAAAAAATTATTAAAAGATTCAACATATTCCTTAATAAACATATCTTGTTGCTTCAATGAATCGATTTTTTCTACAAATCCATCACATAGTTAACAAGTAAATTTTGTTTCTATAACTTGATTTCTATATCCTCCTAAGTACTAATTTGGACTTATCTTGTCGTGCACATTGCTCTTTAACTCTTTTTTGCCCTTAAAGTATAAGACCCTCATTAAATAGTAATTTCTAATTTTTCACCAATGGGCTTCCACTTGAAATAACTGTTGTAACTTGTTTCCCAATCAAAATAATCTTCTACCTATATTTTTCCATGAAAATCAATAACTTTCACCTTGATTCCACCTTTATTCAAGTCTAAAGAATGAATTAACCTTACTTATAAACCACCTCTTATCATATGATTAATCGGTTAAGCATTATAAAACAAGTTTTTAAAGTCTTTCAAACTTACTTGGTTCATAAAACACTTTCTAACACATTAAAGACATTATATTCATCTCTTCAAATCTCTATTTCAGCCCTTAGGAGTTCCTGCTGTTATATAACTTAAATATCCTAAGACAAATTTTCAATCATACATCTTAAATTAGTTCATTAATCTTGTTATATTGCTTGTCCTTTACCAAGACCTCTATTGTCATATCTAACCAATCATAACAAAATAGTAGGATTATTGGGCTTTAATACTAAGTTTAGCATGCTGAAATCAAAATATAAGTTGAATTAAGGTAAGAAATTAAAGTTGGAATAAGATTGATAAGGTTAAGGTTTAGAGGAAACCATAATTGCCAACAAATTTTGATATTTTTGATAAAATAACATATCTAAAAATATGTCTAACAAGCTTAAGCTCTATTTATACTAACCTTGAACCTGTGCTTTGCGTAGGTTTAAAATACTTGTTAAAAAATGTTAATGTGAATTTAATTAGATATCAAGATATAACCTAATAATTAACTCAAAATCAATAATCAATAATAATAAAAAATAATGTCTGATGCACTGTTGGTACTCTTCTGAGATTGTCTCTAATATTGATAAGTAAGGAGAATTTGGAAAAAGATGCACCATCTCTAATACTTTTTCCATTGTATACTCTCACTATTTTCAAGACTTATTCTTGTAACTTTGATTAGTTTAATAAAAAGGAAAAATAAAAAGACAAAGAATATTAGACATAAGATTATAGTATTTATGATACTCAATTTGCAAACTTAATTAAAATTGAAAAAATGAAAATTTAAATTGTTTTACTTTAGAAAACTAATAAAAGCTTATAGATATCAATGTATTAAATAGAAGCTTAACAATATATTTTTCTATCTCAAAAAGAGTAGATTAAAGTTGGGATATTTTTTACATTTGATCATTATAAAAAGACAAAAAAGAAAAGTAATAAATTTGTTGTGAAATATGAAATTAGGACCATAGTAGGTATGAACCTATGAAATTATAAACTAATGAATTAAAAGGAAAAAGAAGGGGACAAAACAGAATGGAAAGAAAAAGTGTCTTCTGGTAATATACATATGGTATTATAATTATAAATGATAATAAAAACTAAACAACATTAATTAAGGCAATTTAGAAAGAAATAATATCATACTATGACCATTAAAATATTTAGCACAACCTTATAAAAAAACAAAATAAGAGTGCCTCTCTACCATTATAACCCCACAAGCTGTTTCTGGAGAAAACCTTATGCATAAAATTCCACTCTTATTATAAAAAATGAGAAATAAAATATGCAATAAAATGTTAGGCATAACATAAGCTAAAGGGAGAGTGAAAATAATGTCGACTAGGAACACAAATCCCTTACAACAAATTATTTATATAAAAAAAAACAATTTAAAAGTGACTCAATCTAAAAAGCCAAAATATTCGATTTAAGGAAAGAAAAACTTATATACCAATAGATCTAGACAAATATAAGGAAAATAAAAAACAAAAAAAAAAGGCTTGCACTCCATGCATCATCGTCATTACAATCAAGATAACTCAAAGGACCAAATTGGCTATATACCTTGTAAAAATGATGAGTCATTCATTAAGCCCAATTATAAAAAGTTATGTTAAAAAGAGAAAATCAACAAGAAGGAAAAATAACAAAAAAAAAATTTCATGAAATTCAATTTTATTGTATCTGCCAAAAATATCAAAATGAGAAATTTAGATTGAAATTTAAAAAGTATTCAACCATTGAGAAAAATAAAAAATTTGACAACATATATAAAAAACAAAAAAAAAATTTTGATATAATTAGGAGTTTGAACATGGGATTAGTAAAAACATTTACTAAAAATTATTAGAAAAAATCTCTTGTATACCATAGAAAGTGATGAAAACATTGCATAAAACTTGCCTCCTAAAGATTCTATACATAAGCAAACAATTAAAGTAAAGAATCAGGAAAAAGAAAACTAGGCACAATTGCTCTTTAAGTGGCTTTCAAGACTCCACTCAACATAGGACATGATGAAGCAAGTGAATAGTATTATGATAACCAATAAACAATTTCTTATATATTGAGTAAATGGGTTAAACAAAGAAAAATAACAAACTGAAAGAACACTTGCATCCACTTTTGCTTAAGAACACTTATGGCTTAAGCTTCAACAACTCCCCACATAAGTGTAAGCTAAGTTTTCTTAATATGTTTCTTATATCTAGTGGATTTGACATCCATACTAAATGAAAAGAATTTAAAATAATTAACTCATATAAGAAAAGTACCTCACCTAAATAACCCTCAAACAATTGTATAAACATAAGCTCTAAACTTTGGTTGATATCTTTATAATCTATTTTCTTCATTTAATCACACTTTTCTAGGGCTTTAAATTTGTATATGGAAATTCAGATAACATTTTATAGAGATTAAAAAAATAAACATCTTATAACACAAAAGAATCACCTTACTAAAGTCTAAATTTGTAAATAGTAATGTATATAGGTGTTATACCATCCTAAACCCTTCTCATAAGAACTCCAATTATAGATGAAAATAACATCAAACCAAAATGATAGATTTCAACTAGATTTGGATTAGACTTGGAGAAGAATAGTTACAAGTCTATTAAAAACTTATTATTAACAAAATACAATATTTAAGTTTATAAAAATATTTAAAATCTAATTTCAATTTTTTTTTAATTAGACTAATACAATATTGTACCGAATTTGGAATTATATGATGTGCAAATTTGTTATATTTTGTTAGAAGGTATTAATAGAAATTCAAATAAATATTAAGATGAAATTTAATTAATATACTATTGTAAATATTATAACAATAATATAATTATATATTAAAATTGATGCTTATCTTACTATGAGAAATTTACAAGAAAATTAAAATTTTAAATATTTGTATAATTTTTTATCATGTGTTTTGGATTATTTATTTAATAAAAAGCTAATTTATATACCATTATATTTATTATCATTATTTTTAAATTATTGTAAGCTATAATAATCTCCATAAATAAAGATATCTCATAATGTTATAATAGTGAAACTAAAAAAATAATAATAATAATTATCAAACAATTATAAAAATTTTGTTTATATTCATATGCAACAAAAGTCCTCTTTTAAAGAAAGAGAATACCAAATAGATATATATTATGAAAACTTGATTTAAAGTATATTTCTATGAAAAAAAAAAAAAAGTATCGAACATTATGGCACCATAACAAGTGTTGCTATTGAACTATAAAAATGATTGGTTGTCATTAGATAAGAATATTAACTTAAATTCAAATTAAACAAATAAAATATTTAAAACCTTTTATTTTTCTTTTATTAACCATTCTTTAATAATAAAAAACTAATTAAAATATTTCATTTGATTAGTAAAAGAAAGAAATTTTTAAAACTTAATGAAATAAACAAATTACATATAGAAAGAAATAAAAAAAAATCTATGAAAAAGGTTTAAAATATAGAGACAATAAAAAACTTAAATTGTAATACTTTTTTTCTATTATATTATAACTATTTTACACTAATAAAGAGATAGACAAAGATAAAGAAATATTAAAAGTGACTTAAATAAACTTCTCTTAAATTTTCAGAAAAAAAAATATTTATGAGTAATTTTTTATTAATTTAAATTATTTTAAAAAGATAAAAAGTAACATATAATTAAATTATAAGTAAATTTTTTCTTTTAAAAAAAATTCTAAATGGTATAAAAAATTGTTTATCTTTATAAAAAATAAGAGAAAAAAATAAAAGTGAATTAAATTATTTTATTTTTTAAAACAAAAAGAATAAAATTTGAGTTTTTTTAAAATAAAAAATTTAATTTTTTTTATTTTTTTCAATATATAAATTAAGAAGAAAACAACTCAACTTTTGAAATTGGCATTGGTGTTTTTCTTTTTTTTTTAAGGCTTAATTTTGAATTTAAATTTAAAATTAAGAGTTCAATTAATTTTATTTTTAAATTTCGACGCAAGTAATAGCTATTAAAGGATTTTTTTTTTTTTCTTTTTAGAGCAGCTGAGTACTATTATGGCTATTAAAAGATTTCTCAAGTCTTTTGTTGAATGACTTGACGAAAAGTAGTAATTGAAATTTTTATTTAAAATTTTCACACGTCAAAATTTACAGCTAAGGTCTTAAAAGGTAGAAATAATGCTTTTTATTACCGAATACAGCAGTGTATTATTTTTATCTTTCTAATTCTCTAAGGCAAAGTCTGAATAATATGAATTACAAAGGAAGAAATGTGACCTCATCGGTGAGAAATTTAGCAATTTTTTTCAACAAGATGACCAAAAAAAAACAAAAAAACAAAAAACAAAAACAAACAAACAAACAAACAAACGAATGCAATGCTCAATTAGTTTAAATCAATACGAAATTTTCTGATATTCTCGGTAAAATGTCTATTATTCTAGGCATTGTCATAGTTCGTTTTGAACGCACAGCTCTCGGAAACACACAGGCAAAAGCGAGAGAGAGCGAGAGAGAGCGAGAGAGAGAGAGAGAGAGAGAGAGATCTTCATCATCATCCTCATCATCAGATCAGTGTTGTAGCAGCGCTTGGCACTTCAAAACTCTTTATTTGTAGAGAGGATTGGAAGAGCAGCATTATTCTATATCTTTAATATTTAATTCGAAAAAGATTAATTATCTATATATATATATATATATATACACGCGCGCGTATATCTATCTATATATATATATATATATATATCGATGGTAGTAATAGTAAGGAGGAGGAGCGGCGGAGGAGGAGAGAGATGAAAGGGGGCATCGGCGGGGCATTTCAGACGAAACGGCGGTGGAGATGTCTGGCTACGGGTGTGCTTTTCCTCGTCGTCCTCTCAATGCTCGTTCCACTCGGCTTCTTGCACGGCCTTTACAAGGGCTTCCATTCGGCCGGTAAATTTTTCCATTTCTTCTACATTCTTCCTTTCTTTCTCTCTTTCTTCCGACTGAGATCTGTTCCGCAATCTTTGTCTTAATACACGCACGCACGCACGCACAGAGGTATCATTTCAGATCCACAATGAAATTGAGTGGAATGATTGTTTAGTCCGCGATCGATTTGGATGAACTTGATATCTCTGTTTCAGTCGCTGTTATTATCAAAACGCTTATTCATTTCTTTGCATTTTGCATTTTTTCTGCAGGATATCTCTCCGATCGACCAAGTACGACTTCTTCAGTTTCAGTATGTATTTAGTTTTTCTTTCTCTGTGTGTGTTTTTTTTTCTTTTTTTTCTCTAACCAATAGAGTACTACAATCACGGCTATCTTTGTAAGCATAATCGAATTGAACCAGAATGGTCACGGGTGAATGCTGTCGTGTTTAGAACGTTGATACTACTCAGACTCATTCACTTAGAGTTAAAATTATCTCAGTGCTTGCGGGTGGCCCGTCACAAAGCACATTTGTTATTTTTCGCATTCCATTGCAAATGAAATGTTTAGTTTCCTTTCCTGCTTTTTTCTTTTTTCCCCAACTCAAGAAAGGAAATGAGGTGCTTGTCCATTTTCAATCTTGTTTGTTGAAGGACAATACTGTTATTACAAACATATGTGTCAGCTAACCAGCCTTGTGAGTGGGTTTAATAATTTCGTGATCTGTTTGATTGCCTCATTTTTGCAAGATTTATCACTACAAATCATGAATGGCATTTTCTTGTTTTCATAGATTGGAAAATATAATGCCGGCTAGTTTTTTCTTGTATTTACATAATTAAGCTAATGTTTGTGTTTGTAGATGCATTCGTCAAATCATGTACCGGACATTGACCTTATCAACAAATTGCGACCAACCCTTCCAAAGGTAGCGACTTGATGCTCTCATAACTGATTCTTTAACAATCATCCTGTTCTAGCATTATGAGTGGTGCTGCTTCTTTTGGATATCAGTAGTTAGGGCTATAGAAATTTAAATTATAATAGTGGTCAGAAGGTTGACAAGTGGATGCTGGCAACAATTTCAATAGCATTTGGGAACACTTCATTTTCTGTGTCCAATCTGTTGAAAGTTAGGATTTGGAGTTGCAAGCAGGTGAAACTGATAGTCTGTTTTTTTTTTTCTTTCTTTGGGCCAAGGCTATGGTCCACTTTTCTTGCAGAAAAGTGGTGGAAGTTTCACCATGGACTTCACGGGTCTGCACAACCATATGTTTTAGAAACAAGATCTAATCATTACTCTTTTTGAACTTCATTTTCAAATACACTCTTCTCATATTATGACGCACACTGTTGACTATGATTGTATGTTTCAGCAGAGCGTGTTGTATTGTGCTCTTGTTGTGTATTATAAGATTGTGTTAATTATCCTTTATGTTGATGTTTGGTCCTGTTTTCCATTTAGCTTCAATAAATTATCATAGAATGTAGATACATGTAACATCTGATATGATATATGAAATATTTGATATTCTGGGATTGCTTATGCTGTCCAGAAATGAGACGATGGAGCAATTTAAGTGAGACCATTAATTTATATTGGTCTTGTCAGCATGCATGCTTCCCTCTCTTGACAATGTTGGAAATCAATTTTAGGTGGTGAATGAATTTCTGTCAAACTTGTGGCTTGTAAATATGTTTTTCGTCTGTAAAAGGAATGCAGAAGTAGGGGAAGTCTGAAACCATGTATTGGACATTGATGTAGTAACCAGAGATTCAATTGTTGTCTCCATGCGCATAAGAATTTAGCATTTTTGTCAATGAGAGTCATTTTGTTCACTCAAGTTGTTTGGTGGGAAATAATTGCTAGAGGAATGAACAAAAAATTATGGTACAGTATTGTTGAAGCAAATAAATGTAACTAAAATTTCCCAACAGTTTTTAATGGAACTGCTTTGGCTTCTGGTCTCCCTTCCCCTGGGAATTTTATCTTGGCAGTCTTAGTGTAAATAGTGACATGTTTATCTCATTTTTTCTTCTTTTATTTTCCTTGTTCATTTTGAACTGGTTCAAGTTAGACGCTTCCATGATGTGCCCTACTTACTTATGGAAATAATATAACTTCATAGCCGAAATGATACATATTTCAAGTTCTGCAGCCTGCAAATTTCAATTATAGTTTGGAATCTGGTGTTGATGCATTTGTTGCCTATTTGATAGTCAATGTGCAATTAGAGTTTCAGAAAACGCATTTAATCCATTCTGTTTTTATTCTGTCCCAGGATTCTCATGGAGATTTTCAAAATGATTCAGAGGGAAAAGAAATTGATAGAGGCACACCAGAAGAATTTAAAAAGTGGAAAGGTCTTGTTGAGTTCTTGCAGCATTGTATAGGTGGTTGTTTCTGTCCCATTAAAGATTTGTATTTCTTTCTAAAATTGACAGATATTCCAGTGCCACCTGAAGCTGTTCCGCAACAAGTTCTCAGCAGAAATGTATGTTTGCATCTGAGCAATTATGAACAATAGTTTGTCATTGTGCATGTTTCTAAAGTCTTTGAAACACTTTGAACAATCTTTGCAGTACACTGGAGCTGGCCCTAAAATTGGAGTTAATGAATCGATGAAAAGTCAAGTTGAGGGGGTTGAAAGATTATGTGAGTTAAAATTTGGGAGCTATTGCCACTGGCGTGAAGAACATAGAGAAAAGATGAAGGATTACATGGTGAAGAAACTAAAGGATCAGCTTTTTGTGGCTAGAGCATATTATCCAAGCATTGCAAAGCTTCCAGCACAAAACAACTTGACCCATGAGTTGAGACAAAATATTCAAGAATTTGAGCGTGTGCTTAGTGAGAGCACAACTGACACTACTCTTTCACCAGGGTAAGTAACTGTGAGTTCTTATGATGTCTCTAACTTTATTAGTGTGACCTATTAATTATGGACTTCGCTTTGTTACAAAACAGTCATAAGCATATTCACTATTACCAAAGTACTTCTGCCTGTAAATTAGAAATATTTACTATCAGATAATCACCAGTGGACAGAGAAGTGTAAAGTTCTAATCCATTTTGCAAGAGTGTTATGTGCGCCTATACCAAATCTCTAGGGGAATCAAAAATAGTACCTGTCTACTGATGCAAATTTAGGCTTATTATTGATGCAGTGCAAAGCAGAAATGTTTTTTTCTTCTCTAAATTGTAGGACCCGAGTTTGGTCTTGCCATAGATTGAAATAGCAAACTGCTACAGTGAGGTACTGAACTGTATGCTTACACTATGGGATTTCCTTCATATGATCCAGGATTGTGCCTTGGCACAGCCAATCGGTACATGTTGATGCAAAGAAATGGGAGAAATAAGCCCTCTACACAGCATATTATTGATGCCATGAATTTTCTTGGTTTTGTGGGAATTATACTATTCTTGTGCTGTGCACTTGATGGTCAAAAAAAAGAATACATCATTTATTTGTGAGATCTGCAGAAACCATTTTGTTTCTGAAAAGTTATTATAACATCTTTAATACATAAAAATATTGTCTCTGTGTTCCTAAAAAGTAACTGTAGCTCAGATTTAGTACAATTATCCCAAAAGAAAAAAATCATAAATATTTGGTATTATATTGTATCAATCTTTATGCATTAGAGGTTTTTATTTCTGATGCTCACTCTTGGGCTTATTCAGACATGTGAATGAGGTTCAAATCTTTGGAGCAGGTGCACTTGTGCAAAATTTACAAAAGTTAGGATAAATTTTTGATTGCTACATTGTGGACTGAGATTAGGAAGAAAGTTATACCGATTGCAAATGTGATGGCTTCCTTGACTTTAGCTGCTGGATAGTTGAGACTTTGGGCTTATACAAGTCTAGGATACTTTGAAACCCTAGGTTCTATTTTCATCATCAGTGACCGTTCAATTGCAGCATAGTGTTGTATCAAGTGTGCATTATGGAGCCATTGTACAATATGGACTTTATGCACACATGTTCAGTACACACATTGAATAATGATTACTATAAATGCACTGCTTATGACTTTTTGAGCTCCCATTGTTGCTCACATGTTTGCTTGCAAGTGGAGTTTTTCCTTTCTGAGTATCATTAGCAGCTAGGATCTATGCTACATTTCCCATACTTGCCACTGTTTCCCATGTTGCTGCCTCATGTCAGAGTTGGGTGATTCGAACATCTATTGGGATTTCATCAATTCAGCATATTGCTTGAGTTCTAAGTTGCAATTTCTTGAATTGGGGATTTCTTTTTATGTGCCTAATTACTAACCATTTTCGTTATATGTAATAACTGGCATTTTGTTTGCCATCTCTTTCTTAAATGGTTCTGCATTGCTTCCGCATCTTCTATTTTAATCCTTTCTTCCTCTCTTTCCTTCCCTTATTTGCTCTAAACTTCTCTTTTTTCCTCTGTTCTCCTACTTTTATTTTAGTGCTGTTCTGCACCAGCCATCTTTAATTTCTAGTCTTTACAGAATGCCTCTTAATCAGCCCCCTTAAACTTTAGTTTTATGTCAGCTGATGCAATAAGGAGCATCAAAGATTTTTTTAGCATTCCCCATTCTCCTCCTCCCTGTCAAAATAATAGAAGTTCTGAAATCAAAGGTAAAGCTACAAAATTATATGTAGGCAAAACTCCAATAACTGTTTCCTGAGGATCTCAGGTACATAAATTACCTAAGTAGCTTAATTTCCCTTGGTATGCTTTCTCACATGGTTCTGGTGACATCTTTGTTGGCCACTTTTCCTCTCTTTGTGCATCATTGTCAAAGCTGCTTGCACATTGCACTAACCACAGTTATGTATTTCATCAGAATTGAGAAGAAACTACAGAAAATGGAAGCTGTAATAGCCAGAGCTAAATCATTCCGTGTGGACTGTAATAATGTTGACAAGAAATTGAGACAAATATATGATATGAGTGACGAAGAAGCTGGCTTTCACATGAAGCAGAGTTCTTTCCTCTACCAAGTAGCAGTCCAGACCATGCCGAAGAGTCTCCATTGTCTGTCCATGAAACTCACCGTGGAATACTTTTTGTCTTCTTTGCAAGATAAGGAGCTTTCTACGTCTGAGAAATACTCAGATCCCTCATTGCAGCATTATGTCATATTCTCCAATAATGTTCTCGCATCTTCTGTAGTAATAAACTCAGCTGTTACGCATGCAAGAGTACGTTCTCCCTTGCACTTTTTTCCGAATTGCTTATAAAATTTTGCAACTATAGGAATTGGTTATCCTGCATGTTTCAGGATAGCGGAAACCTGGTATTTCACGTGCTGACAGATCACCAGAATTACTTTGCAATGAGATTATGGTTTTTCAGAAATACATACTACAAAGCGGCAGTTCAAGTGTTGAATCTTGAAAATCTTAACCCGAAGATTCATGATAAGGTGGCTTTGTTAAGCATGTCCTTGCCTGTAGAGTTCCAAGTTTCTTTCTACAGTGTTGATGGTCCTTCTGCAACCAATTATAAAACAGAATATGCATCTGTATTTTCACGTGCTCACTTTCTGCTTCCTTATATATTGCACAACTTGAATAGAGTCGTGGTTCTAGATGATGATGTTGTTGTTCAGAAAGACTTGTCTGACTTGTGGACCCTTGATATGGGAGGGAAAGTAAATGGTGCCGTGCAATTATGTTCTGTTCAGTTCAGTCAGCTAAACAGTTTAATGGCTGGGCATAGATATAGCACAAGTTCTTGTGCTTGGATGTCTGGAATAAATGTGATTGATCTGACTCAATGGAGAGAGCTAGCCCTTACTGAGACATACTGGAAATTGGAAAAAAAGGTAAGCGAAATTTTAAAAGGGATATGTTATGTGCCATTGTGCTTGGAATAACCAGTTTTTTGACAGTTCTTATCTTCTATGGAAAAGCTGTTACCCATGAAAAAATAATGAACTAATCTGGCCTGCCTTTTAGATATGTTGTTTTCACCATTGCATACAATAGCTTTAGCCAAAATAAATGGATCTTGATTTTGACTCCTTTTGATTTTCCATGGCATCAGATTAGCAAGAGAGGAGGACCAATTGAAGCCATTGCATTGGCCGCCACCTTGCTTACCTTTCAGGACTTAATTTATGCCCTCGATGATGCCTGGGCTGTGTCAGGACTGGGTCATGACTATGGGCTTGATGACAGAGTCATCAAGAATGCTGCAGTTTTGCACTACAATGGAAACATGAAACCTTGGCTTGAGCTGGGCATTCCAAAATACAAGCATTATTGGAAGAGGTTTGTGAACCGAGAAGATCAACGCTTGAGCGAATGCAACGTAAATCCGTAATGAGCTGTGATTCAGATTTGCTGCTACTGATTCGTGGAGAATTTAAAGCACAAGAGGCATGTGAGAGCGGAGACCTATTTTTTCAGTGCTCAGAATTTTTCCTACGAGCTTTATTTCTCGATGGGATTTGGGTCATAACAAAGCATAGCCTCTAATTTTTGGTAAATAGGAGGAATAGACTATTTCCTGTGTTTTCCTGTAAAACCGAAGTGGATGAAGACCTTTAGGGCAGCTACAGTTGCCAGGCCGAGAGGATTGGGAGCAGGAACTGTGACTTATTGGCAAAGGCAGAGAGCGATACGAAGAGCTACGTTCTCTGCGATTTTGACGAATTGTGCGAGTCGATTGGAATTCACGACAATAATTCTGTTTACAGGTGCGATTCTTCCTTTATTTCAAGCTGAATAGGTAGCCATTAATTGTGTAAATCATCATTGAGAAAGCAAGTAGTTCTGTATCCTTCAGAGTGATTCTTTTTCGGGCTTTGATCTACTTTATGATGGGAAAATTAGCGGGCCAAGTTTTGTTATCGCGTTTTTTATTCTTGTAAAACATGGATCTATAAACACGGATCTCTTTTAGTTGCATCAATTAGCGAATTGTTCGTTCATCGGGACTGGTCAGTAGCTGATATGTAAAATCGCAACTCATCGCCTATTCGGATTATGTACTTCTGTTAAGTACGAAAATGAGGTTTGGTAGACTAATGCACCACAGGTAAGCACGTAAGACGTAATAGCCAGTACTAACGCAACACTTACCGCTTGTGAGTTTTCTTATGTTTTTGGCACAAAAATAAAATGACTTCTATTGAGATGTTACTCATTATTTTTATTGAGTTTTTTTATTCAAACTCCTTTTTCTATAAAGAAAATTTATTATTTAAATAATAATAATTTTAATCGGAATAATTCTATATCTAACCGATGTGTATTGAATCTAGGGCACGTTACGATAAATTTCCCCACATTTTAAACTGTCGCATCTGCAAAGATTTGGATTCGGATCAGTGAAAAAATCCTTTTTTCGGATGATCACCTGCGAGGCTCACACCTCGTCAAATATTTCTTAACATAAGCTGAAAAGAAGTGCAAATTATTCATGGACCACCAATCGCTAACCGTCGATGGCATTGTTTGATGATGCACTCTATTGATTTGGCAGGTCTCGCATGCCTGTAGACGGCAAGTAGTGGTTCCACGTAAACAGGGAGAAGTGCAGTTATTTCCGGTAGCAACCAGCCCCTTTTAATATTTACCAGTTAATAAAAAATTATTAAAAAAAAAAAACAAAACTCCTTTTTATTGGTATTCCAACTTACGATTAGTCATAATCAAACTATGTCCCAATGAGCTATCCAAATAATTAATAATTTAAATATTAATTTTAAAGATTCCAAATCCAAATTGTAGGAATGAGTGCACGATTTAGAAAAGAGAGCTATTCCATTTTATATTTAATATTTATTGAGTTTGGAAAAAATCAGCAATATTCGAACTAAAACGATCATAAAATTCTGAAAGAAAAGTCAGTTATCACGTCTTCTTCGTTTCGTGAAAGTGAATCTTAAAGAATTTAAATTCTTATGGAAACTGTGTTACCAATGCAAAGCATCCTTTTCGCTGCAATTTTTAAGTACTTCAACCATTTTGCACGAAGCGATTGCCATTCTTATCAACGTTGTGGAATCCCGTCAGGGGGAAGTTGGAACACAACCAATCAAAAATGTTTTAATTGCATACCAAACTTATATATATATATATATATATATATATACTAACACAAAAACAGTCAATAACTAATCTATTAGAGATTAGTGAGGAGAAGACTGATGGGTTAAAATATACCAGGAAAAGTGCTTAGCACCCTAATTTAATCTCACATTACAGTGGATATATAAGAAAGGTTGGGGTCCCCGACCTCCCTCGGCTACAAATTCCGGGGAGCCATCTTGGCTATAACTTAAATGAAGAAAAAGTTTGTGGGCCAAAAAAAATTTAACCAGGAAGCATTTAGAGCGAAAGTATTATTAAATAAAAATACGTATTTTTATTTCAATTTTTTTAAAAAATAATAAATATACAATTAGATTAATAGAGCATACAATTAAAATAAAAATATATATAATTAATGTATTTTAACATTTTTACAACTCGTTGTAAAAAAATATTGTTTGTTATGCATTTTAGTCTTATCGTTACAATTCTACTAATTTTGACCAAAAAGAACTAAAATTTTTAAAAATAAAAATATATTTATTTAATAGAACTCACGAATGATTTTTGGTTAGATCATCTAATTACAAAGCGAAACTCAACTTAAATATATTGGATGACACGAATATTCCATTTCTTGAAATAGATCTAGCATGATTCCCTCTAAAAGAATAATAAAAATAAAAAGTAAAAAAAGAAAGAAGAATCGAATACGAATGAAAGAGTGTAACTAAAGTGAGATTCTCCTACACATTGTTACTATTGTCGTAATGCAATTAAACCAGTCAGAAAAACAAAAAAATTTTCTTCATAATAATGAAATCATTGCATGAAGCGAGGTGACAAAACTTATAGGAGTGGTAAAGCAAGGAAGACTTGCCAATTTTAGGCAGACATTGGGAAAGGAAATGATCATGATCGATCAATGCAGCAGCAGCAGCAGCAGCAGCAGCAGCAGCGCAGCATAAAAAGAGTACGGCAAGCCTGAGGGAGAGCTATGGAAGATGGGGTTAGCTAGGTGGTGGCAACAGTAGCAAAGCAACTAGCAATAGTGCAGGCGGTGATGGTGGGGTCGGCATGAAATTGAAAAGGCCTCCAGGCAGAAGCAGTGAGCAAGCAAAGGTCTTTCCAACCAAGCTTGAGGGCGCCATTGTCCTCAACCAAGGTGTAGCCATGGGAAGGGAACATTCCAAGCAGCAGAGTGGCCTGCGTGGCGGCATTCCCAGCAAGAGACACGCCCCTGAAGCCGGACTGCTGCAGCTTCTCCCTCCAGTTGTGGAACCTCACTTCCCCGCTCCTCGAAGGCCCTCCCACGGCGAGCACATTGCGTATCTCTCTCGACAGCAGCTGCTGCTCCACAACATGCCTCTCCTCGCTCTCCTCTCCGTAGCTTGCTCCCAAAGAATCAAACAGCGCCGAGTAGTAGTGTATGGCCTCCACGAACCTTCCCAAGAAGGATCCCGTGTGGCTCAGGTCCTGTTCTACCACCGTCACCACTTTGGGTGCCAATCTGCAAGTGCAACGTATTAATATTATTATATAATAATATTATTACATAAACAGCCCGAAGCAATAGACGCACAAGGAAGGGAAAGCAAAAAGCTAAAGGTAGGGAAGATCAAAGATTTTTTGACTTTACTCATGGGATCGTGTGTACGCATTGCATGCAATATCTCAAGAATCAAAAAGACTATGGCTATCAGCTTTATATTACTATAACTAGGTATTGGAAAGCGTGTTCATGGACGGACCTTTGCAGCAGCCAGAGGGTATTGGCGTCGGAACCAGTAACATCATAGAGGGAGTGCTGCAGCCAATGGACGGCGACGGCCTCTCTACTGCTTATATTGAGCCTCTCCGGCTCCAAGTTCCCAACTTTGTCAGCCACGGGGAAGAACTCGAAGGGAAGGCCCAGCTTTTGAGCGAAGTCAGACAATCGCTTGCCGGTGGCCTCCAGAGCCTCGATGGAGGTGCCAAGCCCGGTGAGACGTACTAACGGGGGTCCTCCGGGCCTCGAGGCCAGGATGTGAAAGAGGGCGGGCCACTGCAACCCTTGCATGATGTCCAGATCTATTATGTGCACCCTCTCTTCCCTCTCGAAGGCTTCCTGAATGGCTTGATTTGCGGTGAAATGCGAGAACTTGACGAAGGGGCTGATTCCGTTGAACACCTGAAACGCGGAGGCCATCTTTTGGGCGTGGCTGAGGGGCACCGATGATGATGGCAGCGTCGCATAGATTCCCAGACACGAGTTCACCAGCCTTGCGGACATTGCCTCCGAGAAGTACGCTGCCACTCGCTGCGCTGATGTTCCGAAGGGCGTGGAGAGCTCGGAGATTTCAAGTAGCAACCTGTTGGCTTCCTCGAGGTTGTCGGAGGAGACTGCCTCTGCGCACTGGAGGAGTAGAGTTAGGAGATGCAAGCCTTCCTCATCTCTCTTCAGCTGTTGCATCTCTTCCTTCTTTTCTCTGCTCTTACTGGCCGTACTAATGCTAGTAGCAGCATTAGTAGCAGCAGCAGCTACTGAGCCCGTGCCTGCGGCGGCTCCTTGTTGTTCTGTTTCATTGGATGAAGATTTTTCCCGCTCTTGCGGCTGCGGATGCCCTTGACCGAGAGGTGGTGCAAGTGCAGCCAAATTAGAAGATGGGATTCCTTCTTCTCGTTGTTGTTGTTGATCGTGAATGAGATGGACAAATTGTTGGTTGTTCCCTTGAGAAACTGGTGGTATTGCGATGGATGTGCCGCTGGAGTACTGGTTAAGGATGTGTGGGTGTGGGGAAGCAAGAGCAACGGCAGCAGCAGATCCTGGTAAGGATATGCAACTGGGGACATTTTCAAGATCGAGGGTAAGGCCACCTGCACATGAGCTTTGCCCTTGCCCTTGCCCTTGCCCTTGATTATAGTGCTTTAGATGATGATGATGAGGCTGCGGCACTGCTAGCACTGCTTCCTTCCTTCTCCTATCTACTGGCGGGTAACTGGGTGGGATTGGATCCGTTAGAGCGCGGAGCCTGAACTCAAGGATGGAGGCGAGTCCGGGATTGCAAGGATAGATAATCTCCCTCACATTCTGGATTAGTTGAGGGATGGAGACGACGCTGGAGCTGCTGTGGATGAGGTCTTTTATGATGCCGTCAATCCATGTTGTAGCCGAGTTATTGTCTTCCATGGTACTGGAAGGAATAGCCGCCGGGGAGCTGATCGCTGGCGGAAGGCCTGTGGTGGGGGCGCTACGGTTCCTTATTATCTCACTAGTTTCGGGGGGATGGAACAAGGGAAGGCCGGAGAAGCCGCAGACGGCTGGCGGCGGCTGGGCATGCTGGGGTGTTGATGGTGAGAGGATGTCATGGCAATTAGTAAAGTTAATTGCCGTAGGGGTAGGGGAGGATAACAATCCACAGCCAGACATGGATGACCCGCCAGACGTCATAGAAGTCAAGGTCATAGAAGACGAAGGCATCATGGTCGTCATAGACATAGTGGAGTAGTTGAGGACTGGAACTGGATATGGGTTTTGGTTTTGGTTTGGGCTTGGGCTATCAGGGCTGACACTGGCTAAAGTAGAGCAGCAACCAATGACGTTAACGTTCACATCGCCATCTGCTGACTCCGAAAGCGCGTCAATGGCAGCGCCACTACCGAACCTGCTCGTGCGCGGGCACCTTTGATTCTGGATACTCTGCAGTTCCATCATTTCAGAAGCCATTCTCTTCCTCACCATCTTGTTCTCACCACCACTGGTACTCCCGTCTATGTCTATTACCGGTCGTTGGCGGTTGTTTTTATTGTCGCCGGGCGGAGGCGATGGCAGTGACGTTGCCTTTGCCGTTGCCGTTGCGGTTGCCGAGGGAGGCGCTTGTCAGTGGGCTTCTGCTGCCATTGCCACTCACATCAGGGTCGCGAAGCAAATTAGGACAGGCGAGCAAATGCAAATGCAAGAGTGGCTATTAGACTTTGGTGTATCGTCCTCATTCCATTGAGGATGAGGAGACAACAATAGCTAAATTAAATGGAGAGTTTTTTTTTGGGGGGGTGTGTGGGGTGGGGAGATGCTAGCAAGCAGCTAATAATGGGCAATTACAAATAGACGGAGAAGAAGAGAGAGCATCCAAAGCAGAAAATGGCGTGAGGATTGGGACAGCAGCAAATTAAGCAGAAAGCGTTGGGATTCTAATAACCTTCCACAACTTCAATGAGCTTAAACCCACAACAGCACAACTCTCTCATCCAGCCCAGCACACGCCTTCCCATGACAATTGATGACAAACCTACCCCTCTCTCTCTCTCTCTCTCTCTCTCTCTTTTGTCTATAATTAATTAATAATGTTCCTCTCTAAAGTTCCTGATTAAAATTATAAACATGGCGTAGCTATTATGCCTTTGGAGGCTTCCGAGTCTTCTCCATAACCCAGAAAAATAAGGCAAAAGGAGGAGATGCTACCACGCTAAATGCTAACTGGGGGAGAGGCTGTTTTAAATGACTTTCTTCGTTATATACTTTTGTTCAGGATGGCACCGTGGGATCGAAATTGGCTATATACATAAACAACTCTAGCTGGACACTAATACCACACAAGAACGAGAGAGAGAGAGAGAGAGAGAGAGGGAGAGGGAGAGGGAGGGAGATGTAATTAAGTAAAGGTTGGGGCGGTGCTGACAAGGTTTTGAGCAAACCAAACTGAGCAGCTGGGCTAGCAGTGGCATGTTGGAGAAGATGGGGGTTGTTAGTCCAGTTCGTCGTTGCCTGTTTAACGTCTTCTACAGCCACGCTTTGATCAACGACCATTACGAGAATCCCCCCCTGTCCTCTACCGAGTTAATTATACTTGGCTGGCCCTAATGCCAATTCCCCCCCCCCCATTGCATGTGCTTCAATTTTCATTCAATTGATTATTCTTCACTATTTAACAAATTCCAATCTTCTCACCTTCAATGTCCCTCTCCTGTCTTGTCTAATCTCATTAATTAATTAATTGCCAAAAGGGATGTCTAATTAGTCGCGCCACGGGCATATCTGTCTGTCTTCATGCAGTCAACCCCAATCCTTTTGCTTGTTTTTTTTTTTTCTTCTTCTTCTTTTTCTTTAGTTTTTTATTTTTATTTTTCAGTTTTATTGGACTTACTAATTAATCACAGGAATTGCGGGACTCGAAAATGATACGGAAAATTAACGGCCCTTATTGGATAAAAACCTTCCAGCCATAGCACCGGGACGTTGGGAACTAGCAGTTATACTGCTACGTGATTTTAGCTCTCAATCTTGGGAAATATAGTGCTTTTTTTTTACTAGCAACAAATGGAACGTGTTGAGAAGGATAAAATGTCAAGTAGATGGGATACCACAGATGGAACGTTTGCACACACTTCGTAGTTGGTGCCATGTGCTGTCTTCATCTGGTCAAAATGCCAAAGTAAAAATTCAGGAAATGTCTTGATTTTTTTGATAATTTGTACCAGGACATTACATTAAATCACTCTTTGATACAAAGACCTTTAATGGCGGTATAATAATAAATGACAATCTCCGATGGCAATATCTTGTTGTTTTGATTTTAAGCATTGGATGTCCAAAGCCACAAGCTCTGTAGTCTTATTATTTGTGAGGGCAGTTGGAAAGGAGGTTACACGAATTGTTATATTTTGTCCCCATGTGTTTTGCCTCGACTCTTTCTTAAAAAAAAAAATAATTAGATGCGAATGCAAAATCTCTTTATCTCTCAAAATGTGCACTTTCTTTTTTTGTTTTCTTTTTTTCTCCTCCTCCTTTTTTTGCGAATTCTTGTTTACCAATAGACGCATTGTATTGTGTGACGTTGCTCTTTTTTATTTATTTTCTAGAAATTCTTATTTATGTACCTTTTCAATCAAATATCCCAAAATAAACCTTTCGTGCATTTACATAATTAACAAGTTTATCCCTACATTAGGGTAAGCTAATCAAAGAATAATAATGTGCTTCTTGATAACCTGGTGCCATGTATTAAAGTTTTTGTGTCTGCTTAGTCTTTTTTAAATTTAACATTTACTATAATTTCTTCTTAACGAAAATTGATGCTCTTGTGTGCGCGCCATAATATACTTCAGTAGTTTCTTTTTCTTTTTCTTTTTTTTTTTTTTTGGTATATGGGAAAATTAGTTTTTTTTTATATTTAAATTGGTGGTATGCAACGCTTATTTATTTATTTATTTATTTATTTACTTATTTTGGAGAAAAAAGATTAAACTCTATCCTTGGAAACTATAAGATGTCCAGTTTAAGGAATCTAAAAATCAATATTGAACAGGTGTGCAAGATTATTGCGAAATCTACGAGGACTTGCATTGATCCTCTCCTATCCTTTAATTTGAGGATTTTGTTCCTTTTTTCTTCACTTTGTTCTTCTTTGGTACTCAATTTCAAGGCTACTAACGTTGAGCATTGAGAATATTAAATCAATTAAGGCAGTAATCCTACTAACTATTCACTTCTACTGAAAAATGGTAAATCAATTAAGATGGTCTGACGGTATAAATTGAATTCATTAATGAACTCATTCTTTCTTTTCTTTTTTTTTTTTCTTTTGGAGCAAGAAGGGAGCTCATTCTAGTGATATACGGATTGCAGTACTTTTTTATTTTATTTTCTTGCAATAAGTGAATAATCTAATTTAGTTACTCTAATTGACACATTAATCATGTGATTAGGAAATGTCACATTCAAAAGCAGAACTCCCTCCTGCAAAGGAGGCAACCTCTCTAGAATTGGAGAATCCGTCTCATGTCAATTTGGCTTTGCTTCGTTCAATTCATAGCAAAGGGTTGCATTCGCGCAAGTTAGTTTACTACTACTACTACTACTACTACTACTATTATTATTATTATTATTATTATTATTATTATTATTATTATTATTATAGCGACGGAATTATTTAAGTGGAAGCCACATAGCTATTATACTCGCATAGGTGACTAAAAAATAATTGCTGGGGTGCGCGTATTTGACAAGATGAGTCGTGGGGCTTACCCTTAAAGTAAGCTAGTGGTATTTTGTAGGTTTAGGTATTACAATTTTTTTCCAAATTAATCAGTTTTGTCAAAAGTGGACTCGTGAGTGTCGAGACTAAGACAGGAAGGATTTTCTTGCTTCATGTTAGCAAGGTTAAAAGATTTTTATTTATTTGAAAATAATAATAATAATAATAATAATGATACGAGAGGTCTTAGAATCAGAATCTCTGAGGACCTCAAGGTGACCCGCGAAGCTGGTTTGATACAATGGATATAAGTAACTAAAGTAGGTTGTGCTTTTGCAGAGAACAATACATAATCTGGATGAACTCTTATTCCATTTATGCTCGGATGAGATTTCAGGTATTTACAATTTTACGTGAAAATGGCCTCTTATTCCATTAATTTGGATGAACTCTTATTCTATGAAAATTGATAAATAAATTATATATGAAAAAAAAAAAAACGCAGACGTGTCATGAATTTTAAGACTGTGGCAGTGGCACAAATACACTTAATATCTGAATAGTGCATATAAATTCACTACCAAAACCGACCCGCTGCTACTGTTGACAAAACTTTAGGAAAAAGAGCAACTAAAATAGAGATTAATGCTTGAACTTTGAAGGTAAAAAATTTCGGACCCCGGCACAAAATACAAAGGGCAAGAACGAGTACCTCTTTTTTTTTTTTTTTTTTACTACACCGTGACTAAGTCAAAACAAAATATTTAACTTAAAGGGAAGGAAAAATTGGGAGTAAAAAAATAAAAATAAAAATAAAAAGTGATTGGATTCCATCCCTCGGCGATGACAAATGATTTAGCTCGTTTGACTTCGAGACACACACATGGGGATGGGGTTCTGGCCTTCTCGGTCATGGGGGTGGGGATTGGGAGGACAATTGTTAAATTGTTGTAATAAGATTGGGCAGTGTCGATGACTGTAAATCAAACGGGAGAAATGGACAAAGAGACTGCGAACCCCGGGCAGGCAGGGTCTCGGAAAAAGGTAAAAAGCGACTTACACATGTTACGAGGCAGAGTGAGGAAAAAAAAAAAATGGGGGGAGGGGGGTAAAAAATAGGCAGGCAAGCAAGCAAGCAAGCAATGGGTGGGAAACAGTGCTCCTAGCGTGGCTGGTTTGGCTGGGTTAGGACTTGGGAGGGTTGAAAACGCCAAGTGTCTTTTTTTACTTTTTAGAGTTTGGTCCTTGTCTGTTTTGGCCACAGCAGCCTTTTAACCTGTACATTTGTATGTACACAAAGACAAAAGTGCTCTCTCAAAAAAGTAAAAACCGCAACACGTGAGGGGGCTCCGTTTTCGATGCATCCATGGCCGGCCAGCATTTACCACATTGGGCTTTGTTCTGGGATCAACCGTGTCATTCAAATTTTCGCGGTTGGATCGTGACCCTGCGATTATAAAGTAGCAAAAAGCTGACCTCCGCTGATCCCACCAATCTACCTACCTATTTGAAATCAGACTCTGCCCCCAATCGTACCGATTAAGAAGAAAAAAATAATAATAATAAAACACTCTTTTAACCCTCTACCATAAACCATCTCCGCGATTTGAACACCGCGACGAGTGATCTATCATTAATACAAATTATCCGAATCTAAAATCCGTAACCATCAGAAATTTCCCAAGAAATCCTACATCGGAATCAACCTAAAATAATAATTATCTTTAATAAATAAATAAATAATCGAAAATAGCACATCATCGGTCAAAATTGATGAATTCTATCGAGCGCGTTGGCGCAACGTTGCTTGCTTACTTGCTTCGTTTACATAAGATAAAAAGGAAAAATGATGATATTAAAAAGAAAAAAAAAATCAAATTATATAAATTTGATAACAAAAAGAAACCCTAAAACAAACTTAACCAAACACAACTCCGCCACTTTTGGGACTCCTCCTTACCTTCGTTGTCCGCAGTCTAGCCCCCCTCGGAGAAGTTGGAGGTGGCGGGGGAGGGGCGACTAGCTTGACCACCATTGGAGGCGGAGGGGGTGGTGGCAGAGATGGAAACCTCGCTGAAATGGAGTCATCATCAGAACCAACAGAAGATAACGATGACGATGCGTACCGCTCCGGCGACGGTCTTGGAACCCTAGGGACTCGGGATTTGAGGTTAGAGAGGGTCGACCGAGCGAGCTCCTCCGAGTTACAACATTAGCGTATCGACCTCACAGATTTCGCGTCCTCTCCTTTTGATTTCCGTGTCCAAACGAAATTAAAATGTGTTTCGACTTTCTTTTTTCTTTTGTTTTTGAAACTTTAGGGTTATATGAATAAATAAATTAAATGTGGATAAATAATAAAAAAGAGGAATCGTGTATTATTATTAAGTCTTATTAATCTTTTTAAGTTAATTTATTTTGTTACTCGTAACTCTAATGGAAGGTTTGATGAAAAATTTTGAATAGGGGAGAAAAAAAGAATAAATTATAAGATTTTTTTTTTTTTCTAAGAAGAGCTTATGAGAATTGTTATTTTTTATTGAATTTTCAATTTAAGCTAATAACACTCTTAAGCCTAATATGCTCAATTGAATAACATGATATCAACAAAATATATATATATATATATATCTCTTTTTTTTTTTCCTTATGCCCAAATTATGCGAGGAAGCCAATCAGCACATTTGATGAAGTTTATTAATTTTAGTCGGTATTTTTATAAAAATTAAATTATAAAATGTAAATTTTTATATTTTAAAAATAATTTTAAATTTATTATATAACACAACTTTAAAATTATTTCAATATATCAATACTCTAAATTATTATTTGAATATTTAAACTCTCGTATAACTTGTTCATTTACGAGTGCGAGAGATCCCTGACGAATTAATTGATTTAACCCCATAAATATACTAAAAATAAATTGACTAAGGATAGTAAATTCCTTATTTTTTCACTGTATAATCACTTTTTCTCACTTTCTATCGTAGAAAAAATAAAAAAAGAAATAAAAAATAGACACAACTCTTTGAGGAGAAAAATAAAGAAAAGAAGAAGATAAATTTTATAGTTATTCTTATATCTTAAGATATTTAAAATGTCAAAATGAGCAATCTATAATTAAAATATTAAAAAAAGAGCTAGTGATTTAATTTTAAAATTTTGGACAATGAGACTAACTCTCGCACAAAGTATTTTATATTATACCAAAGTTTCTTACACAAATTAAACCATTATTTTTCAGCAACTTGTTTACAAAAATATGTGAAATAATTTTTTATAAGATATTTTAGTAATTTAAATTTAAAATTTTTATTTTTAAATTTTTTTAAAATAAATTTAATAAATTTTTTAATTAACAAAAAATGCCAAATATCTATTATTAAATTTAGACCTATATTTCACTCCTAAAATTGGTATTTCTTTAAGTGATAAAATTTATAACATCACTTTCCTACTTTGTCAAAATATTTTAAATTGTCTTAAGAGTTTCATATAAATCTTATGACCAATAATACACTAGTAATTTTATTTTATTGATCATATTAAGTTTGGCTTGGTCATACCTAGATTAAATTGTTGTTTAGTGATGTTAATATGCAATAATTAATATACTAGAAAAAAATATGTAATTAACTTTTTATTTCAAATATATAATTAACTTGAAACCTGTTCAAAGCTTCAAATATTTTACTCAGAATAATATAAAGTCCCAAAGATTTGAAATTGATGTTCAAAACCTTAACGACTGAAACTCGGTCAAACTACAAACTATAACAACTTAACCTAAATTTAAATCGATTGGATTTTTACTGTTTTTACCGACGATTTTAATTTCAACTCAAGTTTTACAATACACATATATTAATTTCGAGGGAAAAGGTAGATAAATATAATGTGTCATGTGGACCTTAAATTTTTTTTTTTTTAAAATGATTTTTCATTTTTTTTTTAAACTCGAAGTTTCTTGTCTAAACAATATATGATGTGTAATAAAATAGTTAAAATGTATAATAAATATGATATAATTTATAATGGGATATGAAATATACTGTTTTATAGTTCATTGTACACTGTATAATAATTATTACATATCATGTCATTATTATTACACATTATCTATTTTTTAAGCAGGAAATTTAAAATTTGAAAATATATATATATATATATATATATATATATATTTTTATATTGTGAGACCCACATCCTGGCCATCTTCTTGCATTTTCTTTTTATCCCCGCAATGTACAATTTATAACAAGTTAAGAAATGTATTGTTTTATAATTTGTTATACATTATATAATAATTATTAACATTATCACACGTCATCTATTGTTTAGTGAAAATTTAAATATATATATATATATATATAAGGTAGGAGCTACGTTCAGGCCATCCGCCGTTCATTTTTCATTCTGTTCCTGTTGTGGGACTCTAAAATTTCAACTTGTTTTGTAACTTGTGACCCTTCGATCGGCCCGCTGGCCCGTTCTCCACCGAATCTGGCCACCTTTTCGTTGCCATCTTTCCATCTTTGTTTTGTCCCTTCAAAACTCAAAAAGCAAAATCTGGAAGCTCGAAAAGTAGCTGGGAAGCTCGTACCTATGGTTGACATTGTTAAAAAATAAAAGCATGTCGAACAAAAAAGAAATATAAAGAAATTGAGAAAAGCAGAGGAATCGATTCGCCTAGCATTATTGGTATCAGTGTTATTGCCTCTCTTTTTTTTTATTTTTATTATTTTTTATAATTTGTATTTGTTTTCCAAGTATCTCGGCGGCCAAAGGAGCATGCTTCTTTGGAAGAGGTCGAAAATTATACTCAATACTTTTCTTTTTTTTTTTTTTTTACTTCTACAATTTGTGGATTTTGCATAAAAAGGTAGATTGGAGCGTAAAGTATTCTTTACAATATCTTCGAATATGTGCTTTCTTTCTTGAATTTGTGAATTTTACATAAAAACATGAGTTGGGATGTAAAATAGTACCTCTTGTCTTATTGTTAAATCTGTACCTTTTTTTTTCTATTTAACATTTAACTAAGTTAATTATTTACTGTTGATGAGTCTTAACAAAAGTAAACGTGTTTTCCGATGTACCAATCAAAAAACAAGGACTGTCTATGCAGCTTGCAAAAAGTGGCAAAAAAAAAAAAATCTTTTTTCGTCATTTCAAAAGCAAAGAATTTAAAAATAGTGCGATTGAGAGGGTGAACACCTTTAAGAAGTTGTAATGGAAAATATTTAAAAATATATCTTTTTTTCTATGAATGACAAATTAATAAGTGGTTATGTAAATACTGTTTTGATAACAATAATTAACGAATATATGTGCATAACTTTTTCTTCCTCTAAAAACTAAATTAAAGTGAATGAAATGTACTTGGTCGTGTAATTAGATAAATCAAAAGGGAATTTTCATTCATACGATAAAAAATTTAAATTTTTTTTATCAAAATATGAAAAATAAACGAGGCATAATGTACAATAAGTATTACGGAGATATTGAGCAAATTATTGAAAAGAAATGAAATAACGTGATAATATAAACAAAATATGATACGATGGGTAATAAAATATCAAATTAATCTAATAACCATAATATTAAGTGAATTCAACACACGTCTGTATTATTACGATCGTCATTGCACTGTTTTAATGGCTTCTTATGCATATATTTATATTTCTTGTTACACAACACGCACGTACTATTATATTTTCATTAAAATAAAATAAAAAAGTTAAAAAATTTCTGGTATCTTAAACTGCGAGACTCAAGAGGGGCGAAGTCATGTCGTGCTCTCGTTACGATCATCGGAATTTGGTGACCACTTAGCATTACTGAAATGAAATGTACCCATCATTTTCCTACGATTGACACATTGTCGCGTCACGGTGGCCGTCCATCGAAGCTTTATGCTTTATTTATTTTATTTGCAAACAACGGGAACGGTGGTACAGGACTCGGATTCTAACGTATACTGCCGACTTCAAGCCATGAATTGTAAGACCCACGTAAGACTCCCGACTCTCGTTGTTTTAGTTGTACTTGTAAAAATCTTATCCAGGATCAGGGCGCAGGGACAGTCTCGGGGTACGCTGTTCTATGGGGGCAGCAGGCACATGGGTTTCTTTGGTCGAAATTAATCTAAATTGAGTAATTGAGTGGTAATATTTATAGAAAAATCAAGTTAATTGGATTGAGTTTACTGCAATTTCAGAAGATAATTAAAATTAAATATTTGTTACTGTTATTATGTAAAAGTATAATATTTATATTATTGTATTTTTTTAATTATTATGTGATACGTTAAAAAATAATAAAATTATTAAATAATTCTAATAATAGTAATAATAATAAGAGAATTAAAGGAACTCTTATCATATTCAAGTCGAAAAACGATTGACCCCAAGTGCAAAATTAGAAGGGATCTTCGCTAGAAGTTGCACCCGTTGGGCAGGGACAAAAAAATTGATTTTAGTAATTCGACAATATGGAGTAAAAGGATAATCGAGGTGAAAATTACTCTCGAGATAACAATCGAATCTTCATTAAGAGCTCACGTCCATGAAAAAGCTTGGCACCTCCATGGCCACACTCTCTCCTTCACCCAGAACCGGAGAGCATATTCTGAGGATTGGGGTAATGTTATCAATTAATTATGATGAAAATATGAAGAGTGAAAGAAAAATGTCAACAGAAGAGGAAAAATGATGTGGTCTTTTCCCATACTCATAGCTAATTACGAGCAAATTAAATCAATTATTAAGTGCATCGGGCGGGGTGGAGGGGATGAAATTCTAGACCCACCTGTTTTCCTTTTTGGTTTTTTCAAGTATTGGTGTTTGTTTTTCTTTTGGTGGTCTAATCACTTGATAGATAGCTCATTTTGTTTTCATTTTATGATGAACCGCTAAATTGTGATTATACTTTTTAATATATATATATATATATAGAACGCGTGGACGTGAATGCAACAAAGCACGATGGGATACTTTCAAGCATAAATGTCCAACGATAAGCAAATCATTGTTGTGTATATATATATATATGCAGCACACTTCCGCCACAACCTCACCTATATGTCCTCCTCCAACGCCCTGCCGACGAGAAAATGAGAGCTAGCCTGGCGGTAGTGAACGTAGTACACGGGATTGTATGCAGAAGGGAAGGCAAGCAAAGGACATTGGCTAGACATGGCCAATCTCCACAAGTGATGTGAGACATTGAAGGTTACTGAGGAATTCGCTTCTAAGTTAAAAATATATTGATGCACAAACGATAACCCTATACTGACAAGAAAAGGACGCGAGTACTATACCAAACATTCGAGTTTTTCGCAACCCAACAACGGCATAGATATAAATGGTAACAGAAAAAAGTGGATACGGCTTACAGCATAGAGCCAAATTTTCCTGCTGCCCAATGCCCCGTCATGTTACAACAATGTATAGATGGATGTAAATATGTAATATCATCAAATGTCAGGGTCTTCCACTGTGCAGACATGTCGTGAGAAGTGGGATTCTTCCAAACAAAAAAATAAAAGGGAAGACTATCATCTTCTATCTTAGTTTCGTTGTGGAAAGGCATCGTGTTTTGAACTCTAATAACCTGTTTGGATCGTTTGAGAGAAAATCATGAGAATGAAAATGGCAAAGGAAGTCAGCTTTCCCATGTTTGGGATACTAGAGAAAGTAACGAGTGGAAAATCTGCGAGAAAATTCACAAGAGGGCCTAAATTTTTTTCTTTTTAAAAAAAATATATATATATATTTTTTCACCAAATGGGTGAGAAAATCACGAGAAAATGGACTTCTGGGATGGTTCTAGTGACAAAATTATCAAACTTTCTTCAAAAGTTTACCCTATTTGATTGGAAGCTACATCGAGCAACCCTAAAGACCTTCTTTGCGGCTCATGCTCCAATGACTTCCGTGCTAAGTTTCAAACCAATCAAATCCAAACCATGGTCAATCTGAACGTCTCTAATTGGCACGTCAATTAGCCAGCCAACGCGTCTTCGACTCCGTCTACACCTCAAAGGATAAACAGGAAAGATCCCCTTTTCTTTTCCTCGTAAAACAAGCCATAAGTGGGTGGGTGTGATTAGCGATTGCAACTCTCATGCACAATTATTTTATTTGAACAACAATCAAAATACACTGTAGATTTTATTCAAAAGATATATTAATTTAGCAACATAAATATGTGTCTCAATATGTTCTTGTCTTTATTCAATTCAATTTTTGTATGGAGATATAATTGTAATTGTATAAATATCAAATTTCTATCTTTCCACTTTCTTATCCCATCCAAATAAAAAATTTTCCTTTCGATTCATTTTCTTTCTGGCCTATTTTCAACTTATACAAAAATAATAATAATAATAATAATTTTAAATTTTTTTTTTATTTTTTCACAATTTTCTTTACACCCTATTTTATTCAAATACATCATAATATTTTTCAATTACAAAAACCATAACACTATATTAATGAACCATTTAATTAAAAAACTTAAACAATTAAATAAATCTAATAATAAATCACATACTAAATTTCAATAATTTCCACGCTCAAATTATCCAGAGAGCTACCATGACCCTAAAAGAGGCCCAAGCTGGTCCGTCTGCTGAGAAATCCCCCGTTCCCCTCAGTGCGTCACCCATCAGCATGCCACTCAAGCGAACGGAATCCGTAATCGTGGTTTTGACATAAATTATTACTCTCAGATGCTTTTCCTTTTTTTTTTTTTTCTTCATTTTTTAATTAATATCGACTGAAATTTAAATTCAAAATCTTCAATGCCCTTCTCTTTGTTAAAAGTCTGTCGATAAAGGAACAATAGAATTGAGTTCAAGCATTACGAACGGACTGTGAGTTGAGCCTCATCGGCTTGCCGTGAAAAGAGAACCATGGATTCAGCCCACCCCCGACTTCCACGTGTCTCAGTTATGCCCAATAACAAGCAGTAGGTTGGTAGATTGAAATTAACTCAAATATGTCGTTGATCGCAAGTAGTAATAAACTATGCACCACAAAATCATACAAATATTATTCAATTTAACTCGTAAGTTTAGAGGAAGACATCTTAATTTTTTTATATATATAATTTAATTGATATTTAGTAAAATTTAAATTTGATATTTTTAATTTTTAAAATAATTTTAATACTATTAAACTAAAACTAATTGATAAAATTATCTTAATTTAATTTACTTTTGGTAGACTCTAATGAAGTGTAAGAACTTGTGAATGGATAACTAAATTTAAACAACATTTTCTTTTTCTTTTTTTTTATGAAATTTTTTTTTTATTATCATTCTCTTGCTAATCTTAGGGTGTTGCATTGTGGCAATCGTTTATCTAATGATGGAACTTGGTGATTTCAAACAAATTCATTCGCTTGTGCTATTATTTCATACTTCTCCATTGCCTCTCGCAGGAGGTGGGTTCTTGTCTTGGCATGCACGGTTGGCCAAGATTATTTGTAGTCTTGTTACCATGAATTTTGTACATTTGCCAGGCAGTCCCTACAACCCATTCCTGCATATTTCCTCCGCGCATTTTCTTTGTGTTCCTGTTGTGGGACTCTAAAATTTCAAGTTGTGTTTGTAATTTGTGACCCTTCGATCGGCTCGCTGGCCCGTTCTCCACTGAATCCGGCCGGCCACCTTTTCGTTTCCATCTTTGTTCTGTCTCTTCAAAACTCAAGAGGCAAAACCTGGAAGCTCGAAAAGTAGCTGGGAAGCTCGCACCTATGGTTGACATTGTTAAAAAAAAAAGTAAAAACATGTTGAACAAAAAAGAAATAGAAAGAAATTGAGAAAAGCAGTGGAATCAATTGCTCCAGCATTATCTGTCGTCAGTGATATTGCCTTTGTTTTTTTTTTTTTTTTTTTTTTTTCCAAATGCCTCGTGCATGTCTTGCGTCCAGTGTAAATGCGTTTTACAACCATCTTTGGAGAAGTTGAGGAATTCAACTCCTCCTTCCAAAAGTCTACAATTTGTGGGTTTCTCATTAAAATGTGAGTTAAGATTCAAAGTACCATTTGTAGTAGTGTCTTTCAAATGTACGCGTCCTTTTCATAGGATGAGCGCATTGTCGCATAACGGTGACCGTCGATCAAAACTTTATCTTCACAGGACTCGGCGTGGGATTACTCTGAGTGACCAACCTGACCAAAAGGGGTTTGAATTTCGACCTCTTCCTCTCTCTCTCTCTCTCTTTATTTATTTTTTTTTTTTTACTTTACTAAATGTTTTTTAAAAAGACTAAAAATATTTGATTTTCTTTTGTAAAAAAAAAAACAAAAGTAATATTTATAATTTTATTCACGAAAATTATAATAATTATATTGTGCAATACATTAAATTATTACATTAAAATCATAAAAAATGTAAATCTTATGATAGTCAATAAAAATTATTAATTTTTTTAAAAATTCTGTAAATTCAAATATTCACTTAATTTTATTAAATGTTTTAATAAAAATTTAAAAGAATAAAAATAAATGTTTTAATCATCAAATCATGATTAATAATAGTAAAAGACAAGGTTCCTAACATATACCGCCGACTTCAAGCCGTGAATTGTAAGGCCCCACGCCTCCAACTCTCAATGTTTCGGAAGTACTTGGGAAATCTTATCCTGTACAGTGGTCAAGGGCAATCTCATGTACACAGTTTCAATGCGGGCTTACTCCTTCCAAAAGGTGTAATGGGGTGGGGGGGGCATGCAGACGGCTTTCTTCACGACAGATGGAGATTGGGTCTCGAGTGCAAAATAAGAATGGATTTGGACTGTGAGTCGTCGCACTCATTGAGTAGGAACAGAAGTCGGTCTAAGTAATTCGATGATATCGAGTGACAGGATAATCGGAATAAAAATCACCGTGGAGATGACACTCTAATAATCTCTCTTTAAGAGCTCACGTCCCCGAAAAAGCTCACACGAGACTGCAGCATGTTCCGAGGATTGGGCTAATGTTACTATAATGAAATATGAAAAGTTGAAAGGAAAATGTCAGCAGAACTCTGAATGAATAAAAAAGAAAGTTATAAAAAGAAAAAAGAAAGAAAGAAAAGGAAAAATGAAGTGGGCTTTTCTCATTCTTTTCGGTTTTTTTTGGAGCTTTTGTGTTTGTTTTTCTGTTGGTAGTCTAATCACTTGATAGGTAGCTCATTGTGTTTTCATTTCATGATGTGCTGCTACATTATGATAATACATTAGACATATAGATATATATATATATATATATATATATATATATATATATATATATATAATATATATCTATATGTCGTGGATGTGAATGCAATAAAGCACTCTGGCAAACTTTCAAGCATAAATGTCCAACGACGAGCAAATCATTGTTGTATACATATATACAGCACACTTCCGCCCACAACCTCACCTACACGTCCTCCTCCAGTGCCCTGCGGACGAGAAAACGAGCTAGCCTGGCGGTAGTGAACGCAGCACACGGGATTGTGTGCAGAAGCGAAGGCAAGCGAAGGACATGGGCTAGACAGCAGACATGGCCAATCTTCACAGGTGATGTGAAACATCAAAGGTTACTGAGAAATTCGGCTTTTAAAGTTAAAATATATTGATGCGCAAACGATAACCTATACCGATAAGAAAAAGACGCGAGTACCGATACCAAACATTCGAGCTTCTGGCAACCCAACAATGGCATAGATATAAATAGCAACAGAAAAAAGTGGATACGTCTTACAGCATAGAGCCAAAATTTCCTGCCGCCCAATGCCCCGTCTCCCGCTATGAACAACAATCAAAATACAAAGTAGATTTTATTCAAAAGGATAAATCAATTTATCAACATATTTATGTCTTAATATTTTGTGGGTTTTTTAAAATAGGGGTATAATTATAATTTTATAAATATCAAATTTTTTTTATCTCTCTATTTTCTTAACACATCCAAACAAAAAAAAAAAAAAATTCTTCTCCGTTTATTTTCCTTTTCACCCATTTTCACCTTATCCAAACGATTAATTAAAAAATTATTTTCTTTCTTTTCATTTTCTTTTTCACAACTTTTTTTCACGCTCACTTTAAATCCTAACATACCATAAGATTTTTTTTTTTTTCTCTTTTGATAATAAAGGCTATGATATTATGTTAACCAATCATTTAATCTAAAAACCTAGACTGTTAGGTAAATCCAATAATTGATCACTACTAAACCTTAATAAAATTTAATAATTAATCACATAAATCTTAATAATTTCCACGGTCAAATCATCCAAAGAGCTAGTATGACCCTAAAGAGGCCCAGCTGGTCCTTCTGCTAAGAAACCCCCCATTCCCACCACTTATTCACCTATCAGCATGCCTCTCGAGCGAATGGAATCCATAATCGTGATTTTGACATAAAATATCATTCTCAAATGCTTTTTCTTCTTTTTTCTGGTTTAATTAACACTGACTTGTACTCAAACTTGAGACTTTTGACTTTAAAGACAATTTCAGTATCATTAAGCTAAAGTTCATTTGTTTTCAAATGCTTGTCTCTTCGTTAAAAGCTTGTTCATAAATGAAAAACAGAGATGAGCTGAAGCATTACGGACTGTGAGTTGAGCCCCATCAGCTTACTGTGAAAAGAGACTGAAATTTTACTCAAATATGTTGTTGATTGAAAGTAGTAATAGACTGTGTGTATTACAAGATCATACAAATATTATTCAATTTACCTTGTAAGCTTAGAAAGCGGCATCCACATACATGTCTACCATTTTTATTTTTTTTTACATTTCCTTTTCTTTTTCTTTTTTTCTTTTTTTCATTTTTATTATCATTCTCTTGCTAACCTTGGGGTGTTGCATTGTTGCAATCGTTTCTCTGGTGAGTTTCAGTGTGAACGTACACCTCGAGGTGATCTTACAAATTTTGACTTGGCTCTTGAGGAGGAGATTTCAACAGCTAATAAAAACTAAAGAAAAAGAAATTTCCCCGCCTTGTAACCTTTGCTCCAGAATTCATTAAAAAATATATATAAGAATGAATTGTAGGGACTGCCTGACAATATACAAATTTATGATAACAAGACTACAATAATCTCGGCCAACCATCCATCTGCCAAGACAAGAATCCACCTCCCGCAAGATGCAATGGAGAAGTATGAAATAATAGCACAAGCGATTGAATTTGTTTGAAATCACCACGTTCCATCATTTTGAACCAACATTGTCCCCTGTCATTCTTCTTCCACTTCGGTTGTGGATTGCACTGGCTCCACAACCGGAGGTATGCAGTCCACCTTGTAGCATACGACCTAATCAGGAGATTTTAAAGGTAAATGTGTTACAAAATTGCTCTGCATCAAAACGGTTCATATAACCCCACCTTACCGCAGCTAAACACTCATAATTTTAAGGAGACGAGGACTACTATACATAAGGTCTAATACATAATTCACAGTCTAATGCATAATTCACCGAGTGACGTAAATTAAGCTTTCTAAACACATCATATTCTAAAGTAATCTACTCTCCATTTGTCCAAAACCTCTTAATTCCCTCCAGATTTGCAAGTTTAATGAACATTGTTCCAACCTACTCATATCCATTGTGATAGATCACTTAACCGACACACTCATATTCATTGGGATAGATCACTTAACCAACATACTCATATTCATTGCGATAGATGACTTAAGGTTCAAGATGTCATCTTTGCTAACTGATTATCAATCCAGCTATTTTGTCCAAGTTTTATTGCCCAAGACACAAAAAGACTTGTCTGAGCAGGGTTTACATGAACTGTCGTGCAAATTATCTTCATTAATATGCAACACCTGTGTAGGGTGCAGTACAAACTCCCAAAAAGTACCAGCCCCCACGTCACACATGAATATCTAGATTATCAATTGCAAAATTTTCACTCGTTGATTACAAATCCAACTACAGATAGACACTGTTTCCAAATAGGATCTGTTATTAACAAACCTTCTATTACCTTCTTGAAAAATGCAGAATATGAATTATCCCAAATGAGTTTGTAGTTTCCAGCCATGCAAGTGCAGAAGTTGCCCTGGAAGAAAATACCTACATCAGTGAGCACATAGCACCGTATTCCTGGATACTGCAAAACGGGTATTTTGTAGGAAGCCCACCTGGTCGGACTCATAGCGTCGGTATGGCAGTATCAACTGGTTGCCATAACGTACATGCAAGTGTGATAAAAAATTATAAAGATAACAAAATAATTAAGATAAAATAGAATTAAAATGCTGCATCAGCATTAAGCTATAAAACAAGAATGAGGTGACAATTATGAAAATCATTTGAACTATGAAAGTATAAAGCAAGCAATGAAGTTTTAACTTACAGTTTTTTGCCCAGAAGAATCTGTATACTCCACGCTAAATCCAATATCCTGACAAGTAACAATGAGGAACAGGACACTTGGCTTGTCAAAAGAATGCTTAAACAGTGTCAATGCAAGATAATGGTGATGCCATGGTTTCTGGCCACAGAATTAGTGACTTCAAATTAAACTTGAATTATCCCCAATAAACCTTTACTTTTATTTCGAAGTCTGAGCCAGCTTTAATGAAATTATAAGCAATTCTTGCTACCCAAATTAGACAAATGCATACCCAAAACATCATGAGCCAAGCTAGAAGGATTTAAGTTTCGTCAAAGACTTCAAACAACAAAACCCCTCTATAAATGATAAATGGATGGAAGTATCTGCTAGCTGGTAGCATTCAACTTCTTTCATCATATCATAAATTACTGATAAAGAAACCTTGCAATTTATCCGTATACTCTTCCCATCCTCCACTGCCATTCCATCCATCCATCCATCCACCCACATGTATTCCATTTTCTATTCTAATTCACGTGACTTTAGATAACAACTAATAGTATAACAGAACACACTTCCAACAATTGCTTACCCTGATTAAAGGGAGACTAAAAAAAACTTAAAATAAATAAATAAAGGGCAAAGCAGAGAAATGAAGAAACGAATGGCTTGGACTTCTCCATTGTACACATGCATTATAAGACACTAAAAAGAAGAATGGAGGAGAAAAACCTTCAACAGTTGTAAAATCATCAACTACAAATCTGAATCCAGAAGGCTAATTCACCATTCTAATGCACATCACAACTGAAAAGAGAACCATGCACTTCTTGTGATAGCATGATGCACAATAACTTTCTCAAAACTTAAGTCCTTTCTGTATTTTAGAATTCCATTTCAGGTTGATTAGCATACATCAAGGGGCAATACCCCGCATATTCAATCAAAAGCTAGCCACAAGCTACTCTAATCAGTACAAAAACTAAATATCGGTTCCTCAAAGAGAGTAAATGAACTTCCAGAAATAAGCCCCTAAAGAAGGCATGGAAAGACAAGAATAAAATACCAACAACATAAATCAAGTCTACAAGGCCACCTAACTGAAGATTGGCAATGCCATAACAAGAAGACAAAAAATTCCCCACAACTGAACCAAATCCATGTTCAAAAACAGAAAAACTTAGATCAACTGCTTAGTTCAAGAATAATACCAAGTTCATCTTGCTTTGTGTTAAATAGAAATCCCATGCAATGTACGAATTTACTGATTCCACGGACAGTGACACCTAGAAACAGAAGGCAATTACCAACATCATAGAATTGAGAAGTAATGTAAAAAACCAAGAACTATTAACAAGCATAAATGCTAAATTTAAAATGAAGTTGTACATGTTCTAAAAATACAATCCAATCATCTATCTGTCAAAGCCGATTCCAGTGCAACCAAAAGGAACTTTGCAGAATTTGAAAATGTGCCAATTCAAGTTGCTTAATGAGTCTCTGGGAATTTATCTTTCCCCACACCCAAAATATCTAATTTCTACAAGCAGACAACATTTGATCCAAAAGCGAAAAGCTACAAAGAGCTTCGGGTGGACAGTTTCCCAGCAACCATTCATTTCCCTTCTTTTTCATGTCATTCCGACTGATGTTCTCAAATTACTTATTATAGCATCCATTGATGCAGACAAGTGTTATACAATTTTCCAACATGCCTTGATACCCCAATTACTTTTGCAGGACCAAACTACATAGGCCAATTTATCCACTATGATCCCATCATTATAATGGCGTTAAGCAGACAACTGAACTAAAGATGTGCAGAGAGATATAGAATTGCAAATAGACCCCCATCCATGAAAAGGAAAACAATGCATTCACAGAATTATCCAAATAAGATTGAAAGCACACCTCATGACTTTTCCCAGCTGGAATGCTTATCTCTTTGAATTCGTCATTTTTCCTGTTGAGCCCAAAGATTCTTACTATTGTTTTCCCCTTAAGTCCAACCAAGAATGCCTAAAACAATTTGGTGTAAAACCCTGCCAACTTACCTTGCTTCGAATGCGCCAGCCACCTCTGCTGAAATAAAAAAGGGAGAATTTGCAAAGACCACACTGGGAAAAAAAAAGAGAAAAAAGGGCAAATGAATACATAAAGTGGCAAGATGAATATCTTGCATTCTCTTGCAAAACCCATAATTCATAGATTATCTATATAGTACTCATTGGGACACCCCAACTGCCAAGTGCCCACTCACTAGCAATTCCATAAATTGCTGATGTTTTAACTAGTGAACACAAATAAATATCTGATGTAGCAAAATGGCATTAATAAATTTGAGATAATAATTGATGTGGGGCAGGGCGAAAGAGAGAGACAGAGGTTCTCTCATCAAGTTTTATTTGAACAAGGAAAAGCCTACTGCTGTCTTCAACAAGGATATAACTGGCTTTTATTTAACAAAATAATTTATAACATGATGGTAGTCAATCTCTCAGCCACAAAGAGTCTAACTTTAAGCATGAAATGAGCTGCCTAACGCAAATCACTTATTTTGAATTTGTAAATGGGATTTACAATTTGCAACAAAATCAAGACTTGTTCCTAATTGATGATTATTTTCAACAGTGGAATTAGATTACTAGTCCGTTGTATTTCAATATTCCTGATCATGTAAGAAAGATAATAGATGCACTTAAACCTCTAACCCAATCAGAGAAGAAGGGAAAAACAAAAAAAGAAAGTACTCACAAGGGAATAGCAGATAAATAATTAAAATGGTAAACATCACATAGAAACAAGCTATGTGACAAAATGAATGCATGACATATAAGGAGTACCTAATGAAGGCTATGAAACTTTCAAACTCATGCATGTAGACCTCAACAGCTTGCTCCAGGACACCAACATGATGTCTATCTCTGCTTAAATACATATGAAAAGCACCAAGCAGAAAAGCAAGAGTCACAACCTTGCTCTACAAGAGACAATAATGTCATAACTTGCATATATGCAAGTCAGAGAACACAAGGTATCTATCTTACAATTTGCAATTCTCAAACCTCCCCCGTGCTAGTGACAGAAACAGTCGAATTAAAAGGACCATCATTGTAAGGCTGTATAAAGGTGGTCCATATCGTTGTCTTTGCTCTTCCATAGGCCTATGAAATATTTAAATTACAATGTAACATATCATTGATTCGAGAATCAATACAGAGTCAGTCCCAGTTGGGTACATGTAATTGTAAGCACACATATGTTAATGGTACAAGGCAACACATACCCATCATCATCATTTATTTGACGCACAAAATCAAGTAAAACCTGCAAGTGTGAAATAGATGGGATACGAAGTCAAACATGTGCTACCATTGTTTAATATGAAAACAGCAAGAGGGCAAATCAAGAGTTTTGACAGGTATATAAACGTCCAGACATGCGGACACACCCACTCATGCAGAAACAGAGAGAAAAGATTAGAGGAATAATACAAGCATACACTTAACACAGCTCACAATGCACTGGAACAACTTATATAGTGGAGATTTAAGAACTTTGAAAAGAGCAATATGTAGAAACTGAGATCATTCAATTGAAAAAAAAAAAGTATTAGAAGGGGACAAAAATAAAAAAGGAGTGGATGTAAAGAAGCAGCCTAAGACAGCAATTGATGGAAGTAAGGGCAAAACACCATAGGTAAACTGGCTCAATCCAACAAAAGATAACCCCAGCCAAAGTAGGGTGTGGAAGGAGAAAAAGGCCGTACCTGTGGAACTCCAACCAGGTACTTCACAAGAGTTTTATATACACCTGTTGCAGAGCCAAGTTGAGCTAACTGTCTTCTCCTGAGAGGTTAAATACCAAGTAGATAGCTGGTCAACTATAGCCTGTTCCGAAACTTTTCGGATAAAGCCAGACATGTCTCACCTATCCATTTGTTGTTTCCACAACAGAGCATATCGGTCGCGAATGCTTCCACCAGAATTAATCAAAGCATCAATCTCTGCCTGCTTATTTCTCTCTGACCGTTCCCTTTGTTGTCTAATCAGCGTTCCCCGAAAATCTTGGGGCATGTAGGTCATAACTGAAATCAAATTCACATATATATTAATTAAACTCTCTCTCAATACAAATCCCAGATGTAATGTAATGTAATGTGAGCAGTACATCTCTAGAGGTAGTTTTAAAAAATGAGGAGGGAGACCGTAAAAGCTTGTGGGAGTAACATCTTGTCTCTACTTTCAACCACTGCTTAAATGTGCATGTAGAACAGAGCACCAAGGCAACCATGCCCAGCAAGCCAGGACCAAATGTGGCTCATTAGGAAGTTAAAATCTTTAATTAGCAACATCCTTCCCCAAAGTATATAATGTGAGAGCCTCATGCTCTAGAATGCCCTTTGCTAAATAGGCAACATCCTAGATATTGATAAGTTAATGACCAAAAATTGCATGAATTTTTGCAAATTTAGCATATACTCTTACTTGTATCAATTTAGCCAATGCAACAATATGCTGAGTTGAAAAAAGCGCAAAGTTTATGCATTTTTTAACCATTAACCTGAACTGAAAAGAAAAAAGCAAACTACTACCACTACAAGCCACTAGTTGCTAACCTGCCTATGACAAAGATGATGTGACATTGTTGCAGGTCAATCATAACTCACAAGGGATAAAAGAATCCTTAAATGCTAACGACAGAAAACGAGCAATGTTCACATCCCAGTTACCAATCTTGCATACCAGATGGGTCAATAAATCCATTTCCAAGTTTGGTACTCATTGCTCAACACCTCACCCATTGAAAAGCTGAGTATTAGAGGTTTCTCTATTTCTTTACAACCTTTAGACAGCCATTTAGTAGCTTCAATTAATAAAGAAGAAGGTTCAGTAAATAAACAGAATCATAATTTTCTTATTTTAAAGTACAATTTCCACCATTTACTGCCAAATATTTGCTAACTTGTAAAACATATTTTCCCCACTGGCTTTGATCATGTTGAGGGAAACCTTAGTGTGTAAGGTTACCCTGTTGTTACCAAGAAGTCATAGGTTCGAGAACAGCTTCTAAAGTATGAAAAGCCCATGCATTGGGGCTTTGATCATGCCGAGTGATTTGTCAACTAAAGTTGACCATCAACTTTCATACAATTTCAGAAATCAATTTCAACACCAATGGGCATCAGGTGAAGTTAGACTATTTGGTTTGGTTTGCATTTGTTTTTCTCTCTCCCCCTCATTGTGTTGGGCATAAGCCACGCTAACCAAAGAGAACAAGCATTAGTTCACAGAATTAGGCAAGGGTAACTGAGGCATTTGTCCATAGTTACTAAGATAGTAGTAAATGTGGAATCAAATAGGCAATCATCATGTCACACAAAATTTTTATTTAGAATTTGAAGAATGGCAGAATTGCATAGATGCAAAAGTGGCAACCTGTATTGAATACACGCTCGGAGTTTTTAGACTGGAAAGACTCCAATGTCTTCAAAATCTTCTGAAACTTATCTCTGAGGTTGTCGAAAGTGGTAGCCAGTTGGCTGTGCTCGGGTGTGGATGGTTGTTGAAGCTGACACAAAATGCAAGACGAAAATTGAAACAATGTGAAATCACGAAAAGCTCTAAGCTCTAACCAAAAAAAAAAAAAAAAGTGAGACGTTGGGAGGGGGGGAAGAGAAAAGGAAAGTGAACCAAAGTGCTTAAAATATGAGGGCTTACGGAAGGCGGCCAGTGCGATTTTTCGAGCAAAAAAACAATTTCTTCAATATGTTCACGATTCTTCCACATATTCTCGTCAATTTTATGAGGGGGCTGGCGGTCAGCTTCTCGAACCAAAAAGCTTTCATCTGAAATGTATTTGTGAAAAACAAGCAAGGAATTAATAATCAAAGGAGAATTAGAAGCATTCAAAACGATAGATCTAGGAAGAAAGCGATGGGGAGAAAATGCGAACCGACCTGGAGAGGGCGGAGAGTCGTCGAGCTTGAGCAGATCGAAGGCGATGGAGCGAATCTCGGAGGAAAGACGAGAAACGTCGTCGGACAGAGGCGGAAAAGGGTGCTTGTCGTAATAGGAAGCCAAGAACTTCCTGGTTATTGGCACCAAACCCTCCGTTGATGCCATTTTCTTTTTGCTCTCTTCGTTTGTTCTCCCTCTGATCCTTCCGTCCCACCAAACACAAGAATCAAAAATCCTCCCCCACCGCAAATCTCAATTTTCAGCTTCAAATAAAACGTCACTGCGATCACACCCCCCCCTCCCCCACCGCCTCGTTCCTCCCTGCAAAAATGGGTTTGGAATCTACTTGGATCCGACTTTCTACCGATCAACTGCGGATGCGTAAGGCGCTCCGAAGCTGTTCAGACCCGTATTGTACTCTATCTGGTCATTTCAGCCATCTATATATTATTATCATCAAGTCTTTTCTGGCTTTACTTACTTTCCAATGTATTCTGTTTTCTTCGCACGTTGAAATAATGTAATTTTAAATGTATATACACCTAATTTATTTAAATTTATACTTTCTTTTAT
This sequence comes from Bruguiera parviflora, assembly GCA_019804595.1. NCBI lineage: Eukaryota > Viridiplantae > Streptophyta > Magnoliopsida > Malpighiales > Rhizophoraceae > Bruguiera > Bruguiera parviflora. Next base: position 7,331,495 of record CM034044.1, read on the forward strand.
ATATATATATATATATATATATATAATTGTTAATTATTATACAGAATAATTATACGCTGTACCGGGGGCACATAGCGAATATTCCTATTCCCTTCTTTTGTTTTTTTTCTTTTTTTTTTCTTCGGTTTGTGTTTATATAATATTTTTTTTCAAAACTTCGGAGTGTAAATATTTTTTTAATTTTTATAAATTTGTATATTTTTTTACAAAATTAAAAATTTAATTTCTTAATTATTAAAATATTCATTAAAAGACATTTGTAGTTTTGGTTTCAACATTCCATGCTTTTTCTTACTTACTTTACTCTCTAATTTATTACTATATTTTCTCGTCATATTTTCAAATTTATGTGTTCATTTACATGACCTAAACTCACGAGTAAATTTACAGTTTTTTTTTAATTAAATTTATCACAAATTATGTTTTTTTTTTATCGCTCGTTTTTAATTTAATATAATCAAATCATTTAATTTCAACATTCTCGACTCCTCCTCCGTTAATTTTATCGACGAAACTCAGTGGAACTCAGCGTGACACTTTTGACCACTTCAATTTGTCAACGTATCCAATCTTTTATCAAAATTCCAATCCCAAGCTTCAATTTTCTCTCTAAACAAACACCCAAAAATAAATTAAAAAAAATTTAATAAATTTTTTTATAAAAAAAAAAACACCCAAGTTTGCAAGGACAAGAGTGCATGCTAAGTTCCCCAAACTAGAAGAGCACAACAGAAGCACTCGCTTGATCTGATCCGCCCATTGCCCAGCTCACCGAGAAACCATTCGAGAAAGTCGTTCCCAAGAAGCAAAGCCTTGCAGCGTAGAAGTCTATCTGTTTGGTATTTATTCGGTACGAATAAATTTAAATTTTATTAATTCAGATATTAAAACATGCAAACACTTTACCATTATAAATTTCCCCCAAAAAAAAAAAAAAGTTAAAATATTCTTCCCTTTTCTTATCTTTTTTTTTTTTTTTTTAGTGAGTTATACACGTGGGTGTGGTCTAAAGTAATTCGTTTTGCTGTGGGGGATTTAAAGTCGTTTCGCGATATTCAAGAGAACCCACTTTTTCTTTACCAAAAGCTAAAAGAAAATGATCGATAAAGATATCAGATTTATAATTTTTGAGTTTCTTTTATTTATTTATTTATTTTTTGAATCTTGATTCATAAAAAAACGGCATTTGATTTTCTCGTGTGTTTTTTTTTTTTTTTTGTAAAACCGAAACGTTGCCATGAAAAAGAGAGATCGGCTTATGAAAATTGTGCTTTATATCGATTTAGTCGACGTTAGCCATATAGCAAGCTTTATCCTCACACTTATTGTCGTGCCTTGGATTTGATATAATTTTTGATAAATAAATAAAAAGAATTCTTGAATTTGAAAAAAATAATAATAATGTATCAAAAATTTGCAATGATTTGAACCCAAAAAAAAAAAAAAAAAGTAGCAACAAAAACTTAAAAATTTTAGACTCAAACACATGCGATTAATAAAATAATACATTTTTTTATCATTAATTATCTTTTTAATTTTTTTGCATTATTCTTCTCTGATAAAACACGTAGTTTCATATTAATTGTGTATAATTGTATCTACAAATTTTGTGCCTATTTAAGAACTTTTCTATAGGGTAAAAAGGAGTTTATATCTTAATCCCGTAATATCAATATATGTGAAATTAACGAAATGGTGAGATTGAGAATAAATTTAAAGTTAGACGATTTAATTGCATTGAATTGAAATTAAGTAATAAATATAAAAATAAATAATAAGTGTAACGATGAGAAATGCAATTTATCTTGATTATATTAGATTAAAACAATGCTTCTCAAGTATTATCCTATTTAAATTTTCAATAATTTAAAGATTCTGTTTAATTTTATTTAACAAAATGTTATTGTCTGAGGAAAAAAGAAAAACATAAGCAAACCCTAAAATGAGATGCGTTGCCCCAAAACAAAACAAAAAAAAAACAAAAAAACAAAAGACGGATAGAAAAGTAAAAATAAAGAAAATATAATAGACGAAAGATGAAAAAGAGAAATAAATAAATAAATAAAAAGGGAACAAAGGGACGTATGGTCCAACGGCGAAGAGCAGAAAAGCTCTGACATTATTATATTCCGTTTCTGTAAAAGGAAATTAAAATTAAAATCACCATGGGTGGTTCGGGTGGCGGAGGGCAGCCGGAAAAGCTGAAAATTGTGGCGGCCGGGTTGGTGGTGGCGGTTGGGGTGTCGCTGTTGGGATTATATTTGAAGAATGATGGAGATTTGAATTTGAAGCGGTGGATGAGGAAGAAGAAGAAGAAGAAGCCGATACGCGTGTACATGGACGGATGCTTCGACATGATGCACTACGGGCACTGCAACGCCCTCCGCCAGGCACGCGCGCTGGGGGATCAATTGGTGGTGGGCGTTGTGAGCGACGCGGAGATCACGGCGAACAAGGGACCTCCGGTTACCCCTCTCCACGAGAGGATGATCATGGTGAGCGCCGTCAAGTGGGTGGACGAGGTCATTCCCGACGCGCCGTACGCCATCACGGAGGATTTCATGAGGAAGCTTTTCGACGAGTACAACATTGATTACATCATTCACGGGGACGACCCCTGCGTCCTTCCCGACGGCACCGATGCTTATGCTCTTGCTAAGAAGGCTGGTCGCTACAAGCAGATTAAGCGCACCGAAGGCGTCTCCACCACTGATGTCGTTGGTTCGTATCGACTTGTTTGTTTATCCATTCATCTTTGTTATTAGATTATGTTTTTTTCTTGTTGCTGAGGCCCGCCGGTGGTGGTGGTGGTGGCGGTGGTGGTGGTGGTGACGGCGCTGCTGGTGTTGCCGCCCTCTGCTCCTTCTCATTTTCTTACTTTCTTTTGTTGTAACATTAATTTAATGCGAACACGAACTATTTCTCCGTTTCCCATTTCCATCTGCAATAAATTAACGATTAATAATTTAAAAAAATGAACAGGTCGGATGCTTCTCTGTACCCGGGAGAGATCCATAAGTGAGAATCATAACCATTCTTCCTTGCAAAGGCAGTTCAGCGACGGCCACAGCCAGAAGGTTGAAGATGGTGGATCCGGCTGTGGAACTCGCGTTTCTCATTTCCTTCCTACATCTCGCAGAATTGTTCAGTTCTCTAACGGCAAGGTGGGCCATTACCACCGTATATACTTGCTTCTGCCTTCTTTCTTAATTTTTGCTTCATGTTGTTTTTCTCCTGCATTCTCCAACAACACATTCAAGGGTTTAGCTTGGTATTGTCTCTTGTGTTCCTTATGTGGGTGGCAAAAAGTTCTTATCGGCTCTTAGCAGGCATGTGGAGGAAGAGAAGAGATAAGGCATGTATGGGATGAAATATATTGGCAATAATTCTTATGGTACTGGTTGTGTTTCTCTTACTCAATCAATCTTTGGATGCATAAGTTTCCTGACAGCACTTGTGCGGCCATAATCTTTGTCTATTCCGTTTCGGCATCTTGTCCTTTTAGTATGAGGACTACGGTTACTATCAGAGCGGCCTCTAGCTAATCTTGTGGCTGTCAGCCTTCGTTTTGATGTCCCAACCTTTGAACACCTTTCTGTGTTATGGTGAGAGAGAGGTAAAAAAAAGGGAAAAAGAAGCACGAGTCTCTATGTTCGCATTTCACCCTTATCAGTGACATTTGTGTTTTCTTGAAGAAATTTCTTTATGGTCTACCTTTGCATTTTCATTTTTTAATGTTATTTAATGCTTGCGGTTGCAGGGGCCTGTGGCAGATGCGCGCATAGTTTATATAGATGGTGCATTTGATCTTTTTCATGCCGGACATGTTGAGGTATTTTGTCAGTCATTGTGTCTATTTGCATACATGTAATTTTTAGACGCTCATATTTTTTGCTTCATGCCCTCTTTTCTTGCTGCTGAGGACTAAAGACCATCACATATCAACCTTTGCACAATATCCCTGAAATCCATAAAATGTTTCTCCTTCAGCTTCTGTGCTCATTATTAAGAGCACTGGAGATATGAGATTCTTGCATTACCACACCAGATAAATCCTTGACACTGCAAGGGACAAACGTGGCTTGAAGAGGAATGGAGATGTGCTTCATATTATTTTACTGATAATTCTGCATCGTTTAGATTCTTAGGGTTGCCCGGGGACTTGGAGATTTTCTTCTTGTTGGCATACACAATGATCAGACTGTCAGGTTTCCCTCTTCAACTGTCTTAACTTTTTTCCTTTTTTTTTTTTCATGCTTTTATGTGGTTTCTTATGACACAGCAGTATATGCATTTGTACAGTACCTTTTTAAGTGAAAGAAAATTTATTCTGGATTTAGTAATCTCCTCTGGTGGTCCATTAAGGCTAGTTCTTATTCAATGCATAAAGTTACAGTTACCCAAATTTCAGGCAGTTTTCACTGTTTGTGCTTTGTGGCTCCCCCCCTCCAACAACAACAACAACAACAAAGCTTTAATCCCAACCGAAAAGGAAAAAGAAAATGGGAAAATAAAAGCAGATGGAAAACCCTTGAAGGGTATCTTCATGCAAACTTTAAGTTAGGCTGTACAACATCATAAAGGGCATTGATATGAGGTTGAATCAATGAATAGATATTATTCTGACAGGACCTCATATTAAGAAACTAAGTGTTACAATATTTTATACAAAGATTGTGGACTGAGCACATGACAAAAGAGAAATAAAACTAAATCTGCCGCTGTGGTTGTAAATTTGACTTGATTCTAAAACTCCTTTTTCTTCATGGATATTTACAAAAGTGTCCTTATGATTTAAAAAGAAAATATTGCAATTTACCCTGATATTCCTGAAAATATAGTCTTGGTCCTTTTATTGTTGAAATGGCGTTGTTTGTTATTTGTTTTGGACTTAGATGCCATTTTAAAGTCAAACTAAAGGAAAGTCAACTCTTTGTATCATGATGTTAGCACATAATGAAATTCATGGAATTGATTTTATAAGTTTTTGTAAATTTTATTTTCTCTTGGATGGGAAACCTATGGATATGGTTCAACTTCCATATTCCATTCCTCAAATCAGGTTGTTTTAATACCACATGCAAGAATAAGGATTTATTTCTAGGCAGTGCTACTCTTACTAACAGACCATACAAACCAAATTATAAAAAAGTCTCTGATGCAGTCAATCTAGCTATGATATATTAAATGCATTTACTGAATTCTCTTCTCTATCACATGGTAAAACAGGTGTCATATATGTTTGCTAGATTTGTTTCTGTGTAAAGAGTTTTCCTTAATATATGGCCTTGTGATCATACATTAGCTGAGTTTATTACTTTTTTTGGTTTAAACCTAACTAGCTGGGCTCTGAGTAGTTCATCAATATCATAATTTGTTTCCCTGAACTGAATATGCAGTGCTAAAAGAGGGTCTCATCGTCCTATTATGAATCTTCATGAAAGGAGTTTAAGTGTTTTAGCTTGTCGCTATGTTGATGAGGTGATAATTGGTGCTCCATGGGAAGTGTCCAGGGACATGGTTAGTATATCATTTAAAGTTTCCTCCTTATTTTGTACCTCAAAAGTTCCATTGCATTGTTGTTACTATAGCTGCTTATCAAGCTTCCTTGTCTATGCTTAGTAGGCTTTTTTAAACACAAAACAGAAAGTGTTGGCATATTATTGATAGTGCCAGTTCATGACTTTAGCAAGCATTATTGATCAAGAGTTAAGACTTTTTTCTTCTTTAATCCATGCCATGGAGCAGATTGAACTGGCTTGGAATTTGAGTTTCACTGAATGTGATCAAGGAAAATGGGGGAACCTTGTTATTCTTTTGTACAATGTGTTCCCCCTCCCCCACCCATAAATCCAGCCTTCTCTGTCATTAAGGAATGAGAATGAAGGTCATCAGGTCTAGGATTCAATCCTTGGTTTTACTAGCTTGAAGTAGTTGGCAGCTACTATTTCTAATGAAGTTAGGTGCACTGGAAGTTTTTTGTGCCCTCAAGTTCTGTGTCAACATAAGATGCATATTTCCTGATAATGATTGAATACATGTGACTGATGACATCATGATATAATATTGAAACAAACAATGGCGGGCAAGAAATTTGGATGGGAAATTGTTAAATTTCTATCAAGCAATATCTCCCTGTTAGAAAATGAAAAAGGATAAAAAGAAAAAAAAAAAAAAAAAAGAACGGATAAATTCCTCAGCTCCTGTATAAAAAGAGAAAGAAGTAAATGAATTAAAAACCATTCCAGAGTTTTGGATTATTGTAGTGATGCACTCTTGTACAGTTTGATTAGCTACAATTGAGACTTAAATGTATGGATGGGCACTTTCATTTTCACTTTTACCAATGCACCATGTGACCTTTGATCTGAACTTTAGCTTAAACATTTCTCTGTGATCTATTTTTGATATTGTGAGGAGTGATGGTCTAAAAGTCAGACCAAGGTGTAAAATGAATGCTTCAATTGCTTTGTCAACAGTCAAATTGAGTGAGATTTACATCGGTTACTATGATCATTGGCTGTCTATAGCTTTTTGGTTTTTTCACATTAATTATGTTTTTTTTTTTCCTCTTGGTTCATTTACTTTTTTGGCATTGTCAACCTTTTGTGAATTTTGTGATCATCAAACAAATGAGGGTTGCCTCCTTTAAGACAAACTTTTGGTTCTGGTGTAATTTATTGGTGTTTGCAGGTCACAACCTTTAACATATCTCTAGTTGTTCATGGAACAGTAGCAGAGAGCGATGACTTTCAACAGGTGATTACAATCACTTTGCTACTGTTAGTAAGTTACAGTGACTAATTGTTATCTTATGTACATGGATTTCCTTGTCTGATATATGTTTTGATCTTACAGGAAAAATCTAATCCATATGCCATTCCCATCAGTATGGGTATATTCAGAGTTTTGGATAGCCCACTCGACATTACAACTACAACAATAATTAAGAGGATTGTATCAAATCATGAAGCATACCAAGTATGTGCACACAGATGTTTTGCTATTACATGTTTGAGAGATTCTAACAAATGTTTATTGAGAATTGTGAACATTCACAGTTGAGATAATTGACATTTTCTGTCCATGTATGGTATAATGAAAGAAATAGCATTAATTTAAAGATGCTCTTTGTTTTTGGTTGGTCTACATAACGAGAGAAGACGGAAACATTGGGGTTTATGTGCATATGTTTCAGAAGCTAATATGAACTTGTCTTTTTGGCGTAGAAACGCAATGAGAAGAAGGGAGCCAGTGAGAAAAGGTATTACGAGGATAAGACTCACGTATCTGGTGATTGAGCAGATGCCAGGCATAGATATGGATAGCTGCTGACATAGTTGATGTAGTGGCTGCACGGAGTAGAATGGCATTACGAACATTGAGCACCCTAATGGTGTTGACATTGGTAGTCACAATCCATTGCTTTGGAGCATGTAATCGTGTAGTTAGCTTTATTGTTCCAAACACGTGCAATTGCCGAATTATGTTTATCAGGCAATTGTTTGTGCTTATATACCTTTAATGTTGAGCTGATTTTGGAATCATATCCTAGCTCAGCCATAGATAAATGTGGGATTTGAATTCCTGGTTATTAAGACAACTACCAGGAACCACCGGTGGGATCTGAAATCAGGTTAGATGTATGCAGTATTGTTGTTATGGCATTTACAGTTGGGTTTTACGGTGGAAACATTGGACATGTTTGAGCTACTGCATCTAGGTGGGGTATATACGAGCCGAGTGGAGTCTTGGCTTGTTCAAGTTTGGTTCGTTTAGCTAGCTAGTCGAACTGAGTCAGAGTTAATTTTTTATGAACGAGTTACAAGTTTTCACAAAGGATTGTTTAATTTTATAGTATTAATAAAAATAATTAAAATTATAAAAATTATTTTTATAAATAAAATTAAATTGTAAAAAAATTTAACTGTAATAAAATTAATTAATTCTAAAAAATTGTTTATTTTTAATGTATAATTATAAATATAAAAAGTAAGAATGAAAGAATGTTAAAATACAGGATATTAATTAGCGATTACCTGGGTTTGCTCGCCTCGAATCTAACGGTGGTGGTCCAGCCATTTTTAGGCGAGTAACAGTGTCGAGGAAAGAACGGTCGATCAGGTTATTATTTTTGGGGTTCTCATCTTTGTCAAAATTTCCGAAGCCACTCCCAACGGTATAGAAGGAGAGCCGTGGAGATGGAGATGCATGGCATGGTCTAGCCCAGCAACCAAGCTTGTCCCTCAAAAGACATTTTCCACTGAGTTATCAAACAGTACCCTCATCTTTTTTCCCTCTTTTGGTATTTCTAAAGTAGATGGCAGATAAGAAGCTGTGAAGTTAAATGTCAGTGGTGGGGTTCTTGGAAAATGAGTCACATAAATAGTAAGCTTTCAGTATATCAATTGATGGGTTCACAAAGCCTGGTTCCATTGGGACCCTCACAAGTACTGTTTCATCAACCTGAAGTGTATTAATGGAGAGAGCGTAGATGTGATCTGAGTAGTGACATTGAGGGGAACATCAATGAGATGGTCTTTAATGGCTAACCTCCTGAGGGTACTGAGAAACTTCAAGGCTGCGTTGGTGCTATTTTTGGTAAGCAAGTTTAGGCAAGTGAGGATTTGGAGATAGGGCATAGTTCCTATTGTATTGGACTATGCGCGGCTGTGGCAGTTATTTTGTTGAAAGCAACAACAGTACTACTAGAATGAACTCCGGCAGCCATGTAATAACGGTTGGGACTCTCTGACCGGCATGTAGCAAAGCATCCATGGCTTGTCCAAGAGATACGACTATGTAAAAACACTAGGGGGGGGCAGATTTGGGACAACTGGTGCAATAACTGTTTCGGCTAGGGGCAAGAAAAATTCTAAATTCACTGATAACTCACCAGATCAATCTCTCTTAATTTTCGGAGAAAAGCAATTCTATTTTTTTTATTTGATTCTTAAAACGATTAATATATACATATATTGTTTTTCCTTCTTACTTTTTGCACATTTTCGAATAAAAACCTTTTGAATTTATAATTTTTTTCACATTCTTAAAAATTTCAGATTTCTTTCCAAAAATTATCACAACATTAAAAGATTTAATAACAAAATATTGTAATCAGCACCAAATAGTCGACATGAAATATTATGTAATACTTCTAAAAAAATAATACCGAGTTGTTGACGCGACATATTACGTAATAAATTAAATAACAAACTAGTGAAGAAAATCTAAAACCGCGAGTGTTTCAAATGTCTAAGAGTCTACTTTGAAGAATAAAGGCAAGGTAGATATAATTCGAATCATGTATCGAATTATGTAAGAACATGGAGTATCAAATTATGTTTTTTTTTTTTGTTGCCAAAAATTAAAAATAAAAAATAAAAAACTGCCTGTTGGTTGCTATTTGAAGAAAAATTGTGAGGCAGAATTTCTCTTAAGTGGCGCGTGACATCATGAATCTGTTGGCTCTACACTGTCTGTCTCTCTGTCTCTCTTAACCTTTTTTTCCAGCTTCTTGGCCCAAGCAAAAACCCTATGCAAATGACACTTCATATAGGAATGTTAAAACAAACCAATTTATTAGAAAAAAAGAGGGGGTTGGGGGGAAGGGGGGGGGCGTTTGGAGGGTGTCAAGGAGGAGAAGGCTCCGCTCCATCGTGGAGTGCACAACAAACAGTAGCCTTATGATGCCCGTCATACACCCTGATGTCTTCCCCACTTGACATGGACCAGAGCCTTGGTCTTGCATCTGATGAAGCTGCACAAAAAAGAGGGGGGTTTTGGGGGGGGGTGCCAAAAGCATTTTAACGTGAAGGCCTCAATCCGGAAAAGTCAAATTTGCCTGCATACTTAGTTTCAGTTGGTGAAATAAACGATGTTAACCAAATCAGTTCAAGTGGAGAAAATGGAGATGTGCATTGACCTCGCACTTTTCCAATTAAATCACTGCCTGAGCTTGGCATTATGATCAAATAAACACATATTAAGATTTGCCAACTTACAGACAACAACAACAACAACAAAAAACGTAACAAAGCCTTAATTTCAAATCAAATTAAAGTTGGCTGGATGAATATCTCCTTGTTGTTCCATCCATAATACCTGATTTGTTTAAGGTCTCAAGCCTTTCCTTTTTTTAGCTAATTTATAAATCTCATTCTCCTCTTCTTTGGTTCCATGTTCGCCATACAAATTACTACATGCATTTGCTCTAGCCATCGCCACTGCTAACTTAAGAACAAGACTATCATATGAAACATGCTAGTCCTAACTGCAAATTCCGTTGTTATTGGGAAATAGTTTACTGAAACATAGATGAATTAAATTTCAGTTACTGCACCGGCAAAGTACCTGTTATTAAGTAGGCACCTTCCACAGAGAAAACACAGTCCCATACCCAGCGTTTGTGACCTAAAATCCACAAATTGCAAAGGAATTCATGACACAACTAACATGGCCAAGCATATCACTCACACAGCATACATACCCTTTAGAGTTTTCTCTAATGTGAAGCCATCAACGTTCCATATCTTGACATTGGTGTCGGATGATGCAGTGGCTAGATACCTACGAGATAATTTTGACATTGATTAGTCTCACATTGCACAACTCAAGGTTACTGGAAAGATGCCAAAGCAAATACAGAAAAATGAAGAGGTGAATTCTGAGGAATTGTAACCTGTGGGGTTCACAAAGCTCCGGTGAAAGGAGACATTTGAGAATATAGCCATTATGCGCTTGCAGCTTGTGGAGTGGCTCAAAGTTGGTCATGGTCTGCAGGGAAAAAGAAGAAAAATACATTGCAAAAGATAATAATGCAATAAAATTCTACGCAAGTATTCCCTGATGATGAATTGGCAAGCTACCTGCGTTCCCTGGAGCAAGCGCCAAACATAGCAAGTTCCTCGATCATTCGCAGCAACCACCAAGCTCCCATCCCACATAACTGTTAGAGACCTTACAGCAGTATCGACTTCTGGCACCTAGGTTCAGATGGTAAATAATTAATCCATGTAGACATCCAAATTTTGACACTATAGACTCATACAATAATACAATAATTAAAGCATACCAATTCACAGCTGCATGAATTTGCTGTCAAATCCCACACTCGGATGTTACCATTTTGGTCACCAGATATCAGCTCAGTCTGCAAAAACAGAGTCATACAACATGTCAAATGACCACAGAAGCATAGTCACAATCTTATAAATTATGCTTTTAGGGGCCAAAATTCAATAGGAAGTTAATAAGCAAAGAATATCCTCTTAGAGGAAGATGGCATTTTCTCTCTTTTTTTTTTATTTTTTATTTTAAATCCTCTGCTTATTATTTGAAAAATGATAAATTTAAGTTGCTAGTTGGTTCCATGAAGTTTACAAACAGCTAGTGAGGAAGATGAGAAGTTTACCAACCAGAGTGAAGTCAAATCTGGAATTACCAATACCCAAGTTAGCAAAGTCCATTTACTATGGCATTTTCACTTCTAAAGCTCCACACTACAAGTTTATTTACAGACTCTTCTAAAAACAAAGTAGGTTCTGTCAAATATGTATCATAACATAATTTCCCAGCTTCAAGGCAATTATAAAAAAAATGAGAAAGCAATACATGAATGATCAGGTATGGTGTAACAGATAAAACACAAAATCTGTTCAGCAAATCCCTAAGTCTATATTTAAAATGTGAAAAATCTCTTCTTTTCTTCCTTCTTTTTCAATAATTGGTCACATACGAAAAAATTGGAATTTTACAATAGGCAATAAACATGTGATCAAACAGATTCAAAATTCTGTCCGTCACAGTTTCTTTAAAAGTATTGCTCAGTCATTTCGACCAGACATACAACAGCTAACCTGATTTGGGTGTAAGACAACAGTGTTAACTGCAGCACGACTTTCATATTCCCTTTGACAACCAGGAGCCCTGTATTTGGCTCAAGACACGGAATCATCAAGAAAAGAAAAACCCAGCGGAGAGAAATAATTTTAGACAATGCTAAATGTACCTCAAATCCCAAATCTTTACCGTGCCATCCTCAGATCCTGAATACATCCAGTTTCCATCATGTTGAAACCCCACCGCCATAACATTATTGGTATGTGAATCATAGCTCATTACCTGCAATGCAGCACATTATCAATGTTCTCCACTTGCAATGCAAGCAAATGGATATTGAGTCTAAAATCAATCAAACAAGATGGAAAGACAGACATACTGGTTGAGGGCTGTTGGAGTTGACATCGAACAACCGAACCTGAGGATTGCCAGCCGCTGCCAGGTACCGTTTATCTGGGGTTATCTCGAGCCGATTTACTTGCTGCCCTCATGGCATTCCCAACCAAATCCCCACAATATTAAAAAAAAAAAGAAAAAACACAAAAAAAAAAGACCCGTTAGAAAACTAACAAGCTAAAGATGATCAAGCGCAGAGTTCAAAAGCCCCAGTTGACAGAAACCCAAGAAAGTAGAACAATAATAAGGAAAAAAAAAAAAAGAAAACAACAAAGAGAGGAAAGTAAAAGGAATACCGAATCGGGGTATTGAATAGTACGGTAACAGCGGCCGCTTTTGGCCTCCCAGAACTTGATAGTGTGATCATAGCTTGCTGTTGCAAGTATCACTGAAGGTTGTGTGATCTTCATAATCAACGCCTACCAATCGACCTTTCGTTAGCAGTTTCACTTCATTCTCGAATGAAAAAATGGTAACCTTTTTTTTTCTTCCAGTATTTTTTCAATATTGAGAGGAAAAATCTTGAAGATTGAAGAGAAACAAAAATGGGAATTCCATAATTGGATCAACATATTAAATAGAGGGAATAAAGTTCACAGCTTTTTGTGATTTATTTTATTTTATTATTTTTTTTTTGTTTACCTTGAAACCATGCCAAACTGGTTGAGATGGTAGCGAAGTGTGTGAAATTGGAAGTCAGGGTTTAGAGGGGTTGGACCTGGACGGTCGGCAGATTGGATGCACAGTGATTCGTGCTTAGATCTTTTTTTTTTTCTTTTCAAAGAGTACGATCTTGTTCATTTTTTTATTATAAATATGCTAATTATTATATATATTAATTACGTGAATAAAAATTAAAATTATTAATTAATTTTATATTTAAATAAATTAAAATTAAAATTATATTTTTAACATAAATTTTTATATATTAAAATATATAAAATAATAAAAATATTTAAAATTAAATTAACAAAGTTTGTATCTTAAATGATATTATCATCACAATTTAATTGAGTATAATTTAAAATATGATATAAATTATATTAAAAATTAATATTAGTAGTATTTATGCTTGCTAAAAATACTAAATATGAGAATTTTAGGATGGAACTATGGAATAGATTCATGTTGCACTGTTATCATACTATTAATTAATGACAAAAATTACAAACGAGTGATTATGATAATTCTATTTCATCTACATTTGGTTAGTATCAAAATGTTCTCTCATGAGACCCTGCTTTAAGTCAAGCTCACAAATTAAATAGATTTAATTTAGTTTAGTTTTGAATGTGAAAAAAATGAAAATAATATTTGATTTATTTGGTTAAAATTTTAGTCTAAATTATCTAATTAATTGAATTGTAATAATTAACTGAATTTTAATTCTAATTTCTTTTTTAAAAAAATACTCTAATTTATTTCGTAAAAAATATTTTAGTTTTAAGAATTTAAATAAATTTAATTTTTGAGAGAAAAATATTAAATTTATAAAAATAAAAAATATTAATATTATATAATTAACTCACTATTTAGAATAAATATTAAAAAATATATTTTATCTATATTTTTATCGATAAATTTCTCCCCATGTGCATTGAAAATAGATGCAACATTGACCCCCAGTAGATAGTTTTTTTTTTTTTTTTTTTCAGTAAGATGCAAAGATTTACCGGAGTTAGGCATGCAAAAACGAACCAAGTGGTCCATAACCCGACACAGGCTAGCGCATTATAAGTTGTGCCAAGGTAGGACCTGCAAATGAACATATGCACATCGTGCATGACCCTATGCCTAGGTCTGGAAGGGACAGTGTTTACAGCGGACGAGTCAGACAAGTTTGGTGTCGACGTAACGAATGCATGAACAATGCATAAGCCGTGTGGGGGGGGGTGATCTAGCGATGGTGTGGGGGACGAGGGTGTGGTTGTAGGATCGGAGGGGCAGTGATCGCAACCTACCTTGAGCTCCCGGTCAGCTAGTTTGATTGCAAAGTGGCGAAGCAGGAGCGGTGCAGGAGAGGGGGGGGGGAAGATTTAATACGGCGATGGAATTAGGGAAGAGCGTGTAGCTATGGAATCAGAAGTAGCGATCGTAGCCTCAAGTTGCATTGGTGGCAGGGTGGTGGCAACGTTGAGGAAGAGAATGTTGAGGCAAGGCAGTTATCAGAGTCTCAACTACGACCCATGAAGTGTAAGCCTGTAAAATATGTCAGTATTACGTTTAGATTTTTGAGTTAGGCATGCAAAATATGTCAGGCTTTTGGCAGCTTGGCATAGGCCAATCCGTTCTGGCACAGCTCGCAATGAACACCAGGGAACCATACCAAGTACGGTTGATAAGAAGAAAATGGAACAAAATGGAATGTGGATGTTTCCAAGATAAATAAATAGGCAAAGCAAAATGCGGAGAGCTATGATAAGAAGAAAATGAAACGGAAAATAAGTTAGCATTTACGATCCAAGGAATCAGCAATACTGCTTACCCAGAAAGCATCCGAACCATCCTCTTGCAGCAGCTTCAAAACAGGTTGCAAGAGTCTTGCAGTATGATAAGTCCCATCCTTCTTTGCATTTGGAAATCCAGCTAACCTATTTCGAGAAAAATTCAAAGTTTCTTAATTTTCAAAATAAAATTAAAATAATAATAATAATAATCTTACTTGTGCAGAAACAGGATTGTGCTAATCGAGTTGGAATTATCTAAAAAGGCTTGTGAATCTAACCTTATTATCAGCTCCAATATTGATGTACAAGAAGCCGCCTTCACAAATTAAGACTCTACGGATGACTGTTCAAAACAAAAATCACACGATAAACAGTTGAAGATACTTTGCAACAGCATCGAGAGCACAACAGAGAGTTGCTTTCCTCAGGAATATAAGAAATGGTTGCACCAGAAGCACTAGAAGCTGTTTAATCCATCAGATATCTGTTGAATCATAATCAATAAGGCTTTTGTGTCCATTGCAGGAATCGCAAAAGAAAAAAAGGACTGATTCAAAGCAGCCATAGAAATGATAAATTTTTCGGTCATCAGCATTATCTAAGAAGCTTTCGTTCAAGATTCAAAATATGCTTTAAAGTTCAAGTGGAAAACCGCACAACTATTGACCACCTCAGGAAGTAAACAATGTTGAGGCCAAAAGATCTTGCTTTGCAGAATTGTAAAATGCAGCGACTTTGCCAGCGGGACTGAAAAAAGTGCAAGAACAACAAGAAGCTCCTAAGATTATTATCAATTACTAAATGAAATGAAAGTATAAAAGAAAACAAAGGCAGTCTCAGCAGTCAAATCAGTGACCTTTTAGCTTATGTAACAGTCGGTTCAAAATTACTGGAAAATCTGATGTAACGGGCAGTTGATCATAAAGTGGCAACAATAATCGAATTAGAGAAATTGTAATTTCAACGCAAGATACTAGGAGAAGACCCCAAATCCTGATTAAGGAAGAAGCCCTAACTGTGTGTAAAATGCAAAATCAAATCATCGGTCAAAATATTTTAAGTCAGAACTGGATTAAAAACCCTGTAACATTGCAACAAGCTCACAACCTCCAACAAACAGAGGTCTCCAAGATGGTGTGGACCAGAACTCTCTGTATCTAACTCAATTACCAAAATCTTCCCACGCTGATAGTACTTATAGATTTTCTGTACCTCTGCAGGTCATGAGCAATTCTGCAGGTTGCAAGCGGACCAGTTTTGTAGGTCAAATTTTGACAGGACTTGTAGAATCAAAATGATCCAAATCATATTACAAATCGAATCTTTCGGCAGGCAATTCGCAGTCGATGCTTTAATGCCTATAGTCGTTTGAATGGAAAAGAAAATGTCCACCACAGCGACCGACGGGGCCTAAGAAATCTTGACCTGAGCATGAACCAGAAGCTTGTCAAGCCAAACAGCATAGGATGCCAAGAAACGGTCAGCGCTGCATTCTTGACAAGTCACCCCAAGCAAACGAATCCCTGCCCCACATTTATCTGGCTACAACACATCCCAAAATTTCAATTAAAATTCCACGCTAATGTCCAAAAATCTATCGTCAGGATTGTTGTTTTCACAAATGAATGGACTCATGAGATGAGCAGTTATCATATATTTTGTCTAACTAATTAAATTACACAGCATAATTTATAGAAAAATGACTTTTGCCCCATTTGCAAAGGTACTCTCGTTCTCAATATTTATAAAAAAATCTCTTCTTCCCCCTCCCCACCTTCCCCCTACCATCCCCCTGTTGTTTTAATGGAGGTAGTTTGCCATTGGACAAGTTGGTGACTAATTTTTTTTTTGGTCCCTAACCACAGTGACCTCTGTTCTTGAATTGATCCCAAAAGATTGATGGGAGGCTTGCTGAGCCAGCAGAAGTTGCCAAGCTCGGTGTAAAGCATCTATATCCCCCTGCTCTTCCCTTTTTCCCCCACTCCTTTTAGTCAAAACTGAACAAAAAGCCAAGCTGTATGTATGGTTTGCTTTATACGACGAGTACACGATGGTGCTTGTTAATTTCTTTCTCCCCCCCCCCAATTAAGCAGAGTTCCTTATTATAATTATCACGGCATTGTGTTTTTGATCAACTGGGGAACTCCATAACTAGGAGCAAGAAGTTCCTGTCGAAACAAGGCAAATGTGCTTTCATTTCCTTCCTACAGCATTAACGTTACCGAAAACTCTAATCAATTGACACTGCAAGAAGTTTCTTGTTTCGGTATGAAGACCAGTGTTCGTGTCTATTCCAAAGAGTATTTGGTCACGGGCATGTGGTTCGATGTTGAATTGCAAAACTTTCCCACTAATTAAGGAACGATCACTTTCAAAGCCCACGTGTACATGGGCTATGCCGTGACGTGGTGGTAAAGGGACTGGATGGTCACAAGTCATTTCACACCATCATAATAACGTTAATTTCATCGAACCCGGACACCAAACAAAAAAAAAAGAGAGAGAGAGAGAGAGAGGGGGGGGAAAGAACAGAAAAAAATAAATAAAATATATATATATATATATATATATGTATAAAATTAGAATATGAAATCTTAGTTAGTAATAAAAATTTAAATCATATTCCTCCAGAGAGACTACTTCCTTTAAAGTGATTGGTATATTTATAGTATATTTTTTATTGTAAATTTTTTTTTATTTAAAATAATAGCACACTGTTATTGCCTCGACGGTAATGCACTGATGATCGGTGGTGCTTGCCAAGATAAGGAGATCGATCAACTGTTGGAGGTCTGTTTAGCAGAAACAGAAAATAAAAAGAAAAATGCAATACTGCGGGAATTTTTTTATATCAGTTGAGCGTAGTTCCTAGTGGACTTCTGTGAAGGGTTGACAAAATTGGTAAAATAAAACGTACTTTATTTTACAGATTGTAGGACTGGATAAATGAGCTTTAGATGGAAATACGAAAATTCAATTGAATGCAATGCCCTCTCCGGCCTATGTTTTATTTTTTCGGTTTAATATCATTACGTGGGTAAATATTACGGAGACAAGAATGTAATTAAAGCATTTTTTTAAAATTAATTTTAATTATTTATTTATTTTCACAAAAAATAAACAAAATTTTAATTAATTACATCATATTTATAACTAGAGGCAAAACTAAATAATTTTTTTTTCTTTTTTTTTTTATAATTTTGAAAGCGATCTTTCCCTCTTTCTTTTTTTTTTTATATTATTTGTTGAACTTAATTTATACTCTTTGATTATACATCTGAAGAACCGAGGCATTAAAGAATAACTTTGTATATGAAATTATTACAAAAATATAAACACTTCAAGTGGGATTCGTCTCACACTCAAAAATTTTAAGCCGAATTATTAATTTATGTAGTATCACAAATAACATATAATCAAAGTAAAATTACATAAAAAAAATTTATTCTTTTTGACAATCTAAATATTATAAAGCGTAAGAATAATCAATAGTCGTCCTCTCCGTATTGTTTTCTATTTTTTTCTCAGTTTAAGAGACATGCGACAGCTTGTCTTTTTTGTATGTGAACAGAGACTCAATGAGAGACATTTGCATGGGCAGTCACCATTTTGTAATTGCAATATTTTTAACTGCACACTTAATTTATTGGATTAAATCAGATTAATCAATCCGAGATGAACAGATCCGGGCCCATGAATCACCAAAATAAAAGATTCAAAATGACCTAATTTGGTTATGCAAATAAATAAAATTAAATATAACAAATTATTATATTTTAAATTTTGGTGATTAAATTCTCAATTTTTTATATTTTTATTTGACTATTATATCTTTTAAATTAATTTTTTAAACAACAATATTTAATTTATTAATAATTTTTATTTAATTAATATATAATTATTAATAATTTTAATCATTTTTAAATGATTAATTTATAATAAATTTAAAAGGTAAAAAAAATGTTAATAAAAATATAAAAAAATTCAATCATAAAAATTTAAGACTAATTTTTTTTTAAATTTTTTTTTATATATCCAATTCTATTCTCTTAATAAAAACTGTTAGGTACTGATATATATATATATATATATATATATATATAATTTAATTATTATTTTTTTTTTTCCAGATTTTAAACAGAGATAACGAGCGCGAGATATAAAGGTTTAATATGGGTCAAGAAGTAATGGCGAAGTCTTTGTAGCGTGGGGAAAAGAGAAGAGGGAAAAGTAGCAGCTGTGATTGGCTTTTGCTTCGTTGTACCGAAAACATGAAAACGAAAGTATCCATTCATGGACTGATAGACCAAAAGTTGATGACCCACAGCTCCTCTCCCCATATCCACTACGCACCACACATATTTGCTGATCCAAATTCAACTCTTTTGTGTGACAAAGTGGGTTTCTCTCGCCTGGCTTCCCTACCTACTTGCTTCATCATGAAACTGGTAGTTGTATTGGCTCTGTTGTTAATCTCTCAGCCCACTGTCACTCACTCTCTGGGTCTGGGTAAGTTTCTTTCTTTCTTTCTTTGTTTTTTTCTTTTCTTTTCTTTTTATTCTTTTTCGTATTTAGGCATTTTGCAGTTCGTTAAAGTTCAAACTTGACAGTCAGTAACCCCATAATTCAATAGGGCTACATGCAGTTGAGATGTTGCCTGCAGTAAAGAGTACATCAGTCCAACAATTCTGGCCAGCGGAGTCCACCGCGTACCGGTTGATCGGTGCGGACGGGGGCAGTGGCAATATTGATGGTATAGGACGGCGAAGGAAACTGGAACCTTTCCACCAATGCTTGCCATGCAAGTGCTGCGCGGCGGGTGCCACCGCCACATGCGCCACCATGCCTTGCTGCTTTGGCATCGACTGTCAGCTTCCTAACAAGCCTTTTGGGGTTTGTGCTTTCGTGCCCAAGACCTGTAACTGTGCCTCTTGTGCATAGTGTTGTTCTGTAATTAAGATAAAAGATAATTATATGAGTCTCGATTTCTCCAATTTTCTATAAAGTTAATCTAATTTTCGAGACCTTTATTTATTTTAAATTTTCTTTTATCTTCATGTTTTTTTTTTATTATAAATTTTTAAATAGTCTTTCAGATTAACTCTCTCTCTCTCTCTCTCCCTCTTTATTTATATATATATGAAAATCAGAAAATGTTATATACATTTCCAAAAATTAAAAAAAAAATGATGGGGTTGCGTCAGAATCGCAGCAAAAGTGAAATCAATATCGACATTGGACTAAAACCAGACCGTCCTACCAAATAGGACCCCTGGCTTATAATTGTTGAACCTGGACCGGCCCCCTACCTTGAGCATAATATGACTTGCCTGTTAGTTAATGATTGATTATTTTTATTTATTTATTATTTTTATATTATTATTTAATTTTTTTTTCTTTCGAAAAATATTAAAAACATAAGAATTTAGAGCAAACAATAGCACCCAGAAAGCGACACGCCACCGTCCCCATGGCCCCCGTCCTCTCGTTTTCTTTTTGCTGGCTTTGCTCGCTTGCAATTTTTTTGTTTCTTTTTATTATTATTTTTTTAATTTTTTCTACGTCGGTCTCGTACGAGAAGGATCGAGGACTCCATCTCATTTTCTCTTCTCGATTCATTTTTCGTTTCTTCGTTCCTTTTGTCTTTTCTCTTCGCCGCCCTTTCTAGCTTGCTTTTGATTTCAACGAAAGGACAACAAAAAAATAAAAATAAAAATAGAGACCTTCATTAATTAGCAATTAAATACCTCTCTATTTGTCTGTTGTGGTGGTCGAAGGTCTCCCTCCATATTTATTGGGTGAATTTGTTGATTTTCTCTGTAATTATCGATTATTTGATTACAATAATTGGAGAAGTTAGAGAGAGTTTCTCCTTAATTGAATCTAACTATTTAATATCATGGGCAAAAATTTTTAAATTTTTGACATTCCCTTTTTTGTTTTCATACTCCTTAATTATCGGTTGTAAAAATCATTAATAAAGACTCATCTTCGTCTAAACCGTTACTCATTATTTGATTCTACAATTATTGCAATTTTTTATGGATTACACTAATTTCCCCAATTAATTTTCGTCATAGACATTGTTTTCCATTTAAGTCCTTGATTGTAATTAGTTTTCCTACGATTTAAGAAATAAACAAACAAACAAAAAAACAAAAAGGGTCCATCTCCTTGGAATCTTTTTACCTAATTTATCATGTTAAAAAATGAAAAAATTTCTAATAAACAGGATTAAAAGTTACTCGGTTACTATAAGTAAATTATGTTTTGAAACAGAAGATGATACATAAATAAATGTTGGTCATTGACTCTACAGAGAAAAAGTTTTTCCTTGATTTTAGCTAAAGGGTATTAAATGAAAAAAAATTATAAATTTATTAAAATTCGATTTTCAATTTATTACTTCTTCTTTTCCCACCATCCCTCTCTCCTAAAATCTCTCGTCACCAACTTTTCCTTATTTGTGGGTGTAACATGGCGAAAACCCTCCAACTTCATTTTCATTATTATTTTTATAAACTGTAAGTTACCTATTTCTCAAATTTTCAGAGCCATATAATTAATGACGAGCTTTCTATGAAAATATGGTAAATAAGGATGCTTTTACCTAATTAAGTTTGATGAAGAGTGGGTTATTAAAACATTAAATGTGGAAAATATAAGAAGATATCGACAGCCAATAGAATATAATAATAAGAAAATAATTGGACTTTAAATATCAAATTTTAATAAATGTAAAATATTTTCTAACTTAGCAATTTTCAGCAAGGAATGAGGAAAAATTATGAGCCTACAATGCTTAGGTGCAAGTTATTTCTTTTAATAAAAAAAAAAAAATACAGTTCTACCCTTTATATTCAGGGAACTTTTGACAAAAATACCAATTGAACTAGAGTTGTAGCGAATTCAGAGTAATTTTTAATAACAAGTTAATAGAGTCGGGTAGAAATTTGTGTAACATGAGTATGAGACTATGCCATTAGTTGTTAATGTATGACTATAAACAATGAAAAGGAAAAAAAAAATTATGTAAATTAGCTATAAATATTAATTGTTGTTCCATTTTAATGAATAAGAACTAAATTGTAGCCAAACTTGAAATTTTATTTTCTACTTTTCAATTCCTACTATCCATCAATTAAAATTTTAAAGAATCTTACAAGGTCTATGAGTAAAAAGGAGAGTTTCTTTCTTTTTCTTTTTTTTTTTCAACTTTAAAATCCAAAACATATAGAGTTTGAGAGCTTTTTTTGTTCTAATAATTTTTGTGTTTTTTCCTACATGTTCTTTGTCTCAGTTTGGCTTTTTCATGAATATTTCAGTTTGGCTTGTTCAAGAATATTTTAATCTTTGCATTATAATTTAAGTTCAACTTTTGTTAGTGAGCATAAAAAAAATCAGAGAACAAAGGTTCTCAACTAAAAAAAAAAAAAAACAAATGAGAAAAAAAAAACCATCCAAAAACAAACAACCATAGAGTTGGAATTTTAGAGGAAAGAAAGAGTTTTGAGTAGAAAACTAGAAAATTAGCGTTTGTGAGGTAAGAAATTAGAGTATCTTACAAAAAGATTAAACAAAATTTAGAGTTGAAAGTTTGAGGGGCGACTTGAGTTTGTGATAGTTATAGAAAAGTAAAAATAGTTTGGGACTTTGAAAATTATAGAATTTCTAGCGAAAACCCAAAGTTTTAGAGGATAAAACCATAGAGTTTTACACAAAAATAGAGATTTTGTGGGTTTTTAACAAAACCAAAGTTTATGAATGTGTGTATAAAAACTACAGGGTTATAGAGTAAAATTGGAGGGTTTGAAATTTTGAATTTTAGATCGATTTTAATTAGTTAGTTGTTGCAAGAGTTAGAGAGTGAAAGTGAAAATGAGTATCAAAAAGTGAAATTTTTGGACATCAATGGTCCATATGAAAGGAAGGTGTTACAAAATAATGTAGAACTCAAGGTTTCAAACTCAAAGTTGCATTCCAGCATGAACACAACTGCATTTAGAAGTTGCAACAGAGCCAGTCAAGCTCTTTAGCACCGAGTTTAAGGAGTTATGTAAAAATTTTTATCACGTGTCGAGTATAAGGTCATCTCATTAGTTGCCAATGTGAGGCCATAAACCAAAAAAAAAAAAAAGAAAAAAAAAAGAAAAGAAAATTAGAGTTTTTGATATAAATTGCCACGAATACTGGCTAATGTATCATTTTGATGAATAAGAATAAAAAGGTATCTTTTATTTTTCAATTTACATACCCTTAAACCCAACAATAGTGACTACACAACCGAGTCAATGGTTATGTAGTTGAAGAGAAAAGAGTGGACAGAAGAAAATGCTTAAATTAACTTGCCAAAGGGCATGCTAATCTCTTTCATCTTGATTGATTGAGACGTGCATTCCTCATTTTTGGTTAAATGTTGTTTATTATTGTTATTAAGACTTTAATTTAAGACTTATAATTGTCCAAAAGATATTTTAATATCAATAAATTGAAATTTATTAGTTAGCGTAATATAGGGGCTCCATATAATCGATTTGGGAATTTTATTTATTTATTTATTTTTTGAAGAAAAGTAGAACGCGTTGAAACAATAATTGAAGGCAAAGTTAAATATTATTTCTTTTAAAAACGAAAATGGAATGAGCGATCAAATTTAAAATTAAGATTAGCCTAATTACTAGACTTGATGACTGCGCTCAATCGGGATTCCACGGTCCATTCGCAACTCGCAAGGAACAGCGAAGGATAAAACCCTGGAATATTCCTAGAAGTTTCCAGCATCCAAACTCCGCAAGCGGAAACCCACAACTCTCTCTAGATCTCGGCGACTCGGTGCACGAGCCACGGCCTCCTCGCTCCCCACCCGCAAACGGAAAAGTCCGAAACCTAACGGCCCAAGCAGCCTAACTTCCTCTTTTTTCTTTTTTTTTTTCAATAAAAAATATTTAAAAAGTATATCAAATCTCACAACTATAACAATAAATTATAGTTAAAAATAACTTATCGCCGTTCACAGTCAATCCCACTGAAAATAAAAAACCCATCAGTCCAATACCATCGCCTCGCATTGCAGGTTTCGCCTCTTTACTTAAGTTGTTAAGCAGGAAACTGAAAATAATTAATAATAATAATAATAATATTATTATTATTATTATTAACGACATACTATATAAGTAGTGGTGGTAGGACGGTGCCGCGGCCGCCCTGTTAAGTAGCAGAGAGAAAAAGAGGGGAGTGGTTTTGGTTTATCGGTGGGTCAAGTTTCCTACTGCTAAACACTTTGTATCATTTTCGCTATTCAGAAATTCTCAGGTAGGTTAGGCCTATTGGGGTTTCGCAGTTTTGAACTTTTCTCGTTAATGATTTTTTTTTAAAAAAATTTTTTGTCAAAAAAATTATTACTTAGATCTTTGATTTCATCGCCATCGATTTATTCTTTTTTTTTTTTTAATTTTTGGGTTCTCTTTTTGGTGTCTTTGTGGATATATGATGATTTGAATTGTTTCGTCGATTTTTGATTTTGGGAGTTTTGGAAAGATGGGAAGCTCAGGAAAAACATGGGAACTGGCGGATCATCCAAAGCTGCCGAAGGGGAAGGTTGTAGCAATGGTAGTTTTGGACGGATGGGGTGAGGCTAATCCCGATCGCTACAACTGCATCCATGTCGCTGATACCCCCACCATGGACTCCTTCAAGAAGGTCTGCTTCTCCTCCTCTCTTTTTTTACTTTATTAAGTAAAAAAAAAAAAAGCTCATTTCCTTGTCCGTGGTATAATTTTCGGTTGTTCCATTTCTCACCCATTTATGTTTTTTGACTGTTTTATTATTTGTATTGACGAAATGATCCAAAACTGGCAAGAAAATGAAGCTTTCAAATGGTCTGCTGAGTAAATTGATGTTTGATTTCACGTATTTGGCTTTCTTCACAATCCAGGAGTAAGGACTTGTCCGCGTGTTTGACAAGATGATATATTTTTTTTTACATTAGTTGGTTTGCAAAGCATGTTGTTTTCTTTTCTTTTATGTGCTTAGTCAGACTATTAATATTACTGCTAGTCCAGTATTCAACAATCTCCATTTAGTGCTTTTATATTGCAATGCGATTTTCTCTAATTTTGAACTTTGTTTGAGTGTTGCTGAAGTAAAACCTAGTAATTGAACCTATTTTTGTGTTCAGTTGATGTGAAGGATGTGTGGATTTTCCCTGTTCGCTGGGGTGTTCATTTTGTCAACAAGTCGATCTTTCTAAATAATATCAATTCGCTAACTGGTTCCTTTATGTTTCCCTTAATTTCAGATTGATTAGGACTTTTAAACATCCACATCATTGAAACTCCCTTCACAATATTTTATGTACTATTTACTAGGTTGCCCCAGAGAAATGGAGGTTGATTAAGGCTCATGGCAAAGCCGTGGGGCTTCCAACTGATGATGACATGGGTAACAGTGAAGTTGGTCACAATGCGCTTGGTGCTGGACGAATTTATGCCCAAGGGTGAACTTCTCTTTCCAATTCTACTTTTTCCATGTCATTATGCTACCAAACATTGCAATCAATGGATTTTGTTATTGATTTCCAGCAAGAACTTTTGGATCCAATTTTAGTTTACCATATTTGGTGTCTTAACTTCTTCAAATTATTAGTTGCTAATGTTTGTGGCACACATCTCCCTCCTTTTCCTTAGGGAAGATGGGGGATAAGGAAAATAAAACACAGAACCATTGTGTGTCAATAGAATTATAATAGTTGTTCAAGTTTTTTACCAAGAAAAAGGAACTTGTTTAAAGTGATGCTGTGAAACATTTCATTTCTTGGCTGAAAGCTGCCCCAAGTGCAGATCATTCTTAATTTAATCTTCATAGGCAATTCATTTTTATGCTACGTTTAATGGGAGATTAGTTAAATATGGTTTAGCATGTGACTCGTGATCCAATGAAGTGAGTTTGTTAAATCTGAAAAGTTTCTGCACCATGGGAGGCCCACAAGGCTTAATGAAATGTTGCAAGAGAAATGTCCTGTTAAATAGCTAGACAAACTTTAAAGCTAGAGCCAAGGAGCACCATCCACTCACTGAATGTGTCTTTGGGAGCCCTTTCTTAGTTAATCATGTGATAGATTTGTGATCTCTCATCTATTGTTGGCCATTAGTTTCTTGCCTAGATGTCTGTTACTAAAAATTCAATTTTCCTTTTCCTTTTTTTTTTCTTTAACCTTGCTATGCACTTCATTGTTTTACTTGCAATGTGTTAATCTTTTGTATATCAACTGATTTAAAATTTGAAATCAATTGGCTTCTGAATGTAGAGCAAAGCTTGTTGATCTCGCTCTTGCCTCTGGAAAACTATACGAAGGAGAGGGATTTAAGTACATACAGGAATGTTTTGAGAATGGCACATTGCACCTCATTGGCTTGTTGAGTGATGGTGGAGTTCATTCTAGGCTTGATCAATTGCAGGCAAGCTTTGTAACTAAGGAGTTGTTTTCTTCTTGTTAGGCTTATTCTCACAAATGATTGTATATTAATCCTACATTATTTTTTCTTGCTTGTGCAGTTGCTACTAAAGGGTGCTAGTGAACGAGGTGCTAAAAGAATTCGTGTTCATATTCTTACTGATGGCCGTGATGTTTTAGATGGTTCAAGCGTTGGGTTTGTAGAAACTCTTGAGAATGACCTATCAAAGTTACGAGAGAAAGGAATTGATGCACAAATTGCATCTGGTGGAGGTCGCATGTATGTCACAATGGATCGCTATGAGGTACTTTATAATCTAATTATCCCATCTTTGTTTGTTAGTGTCAGCTTTTTTCATTTAATTTTGGGTGATTTTCATTCTTTAGCTGCTTTGTTTTTCACTGTAATAAATTATGGGTTGGAAATTATTGGGAGTTTAAATGTAATTATCTTATTATTGATTCTTTTAATGATTATCCTGTTATGGATTATCTGCTTCATGTGTTGTTTACATTATTTGTATAGCCAATGATCAGCATCGTTTTCTTGGAAATTTGGTGTCTTTGAGACTTTTTGCTAGGATCCTATTAAAACCCTAGTTTTGTGGATCTTCCTGGCTTGCCTGTGTCCATAAGTACATCACATGTGGTGCAATGGTAGGGATACTCTGTAAGGAAACATCTTAGTTCCAGCTTCAGTCCTGGTGGCCTTTTGTTTTAAGCATCCGCTTTGGCTTCCATGGTAATTACCCCCCCCCCCAATGCAAGAGAAGGGGGGTGGGGGCCTAAAAGAAGTAGCAGCAAGCAGTTGGTGCATTAATCAAATTCATAGATGCTTGCCTCAATGCATCCCTATTTTCAGATTCATAAATGGCCACTTGAAGATATCAAATATGCTCTTATACATCTCCATGGTTAAATTAAATATAGAAATAGGCCTTTGTTTTTTTAACTGTGAATTCTGCACATATGTAAGCTCTTTGCTTGGATCTTCTGCAGAATGACTGGAATGTTGTGAAACGAGGATGGGATGCCCAGGTTCTTGGCGAAGCTCCATACAAATTTAAGAGTGCAGTTGAAGCTGTCAAAAAACTGAGGGAACAGGCCAATGACCAGTACTTACCTCCTTTTGTCATTGTTGATGAGAATGGCCAGGCTGTAGGTCCAACTAAGGATGGTGATGCAGTCGTCACATTCAATTTCCGTGCAGATCGCATGGTTATGCCTGCCAAATCTCTGGAATATGAGGATTTTGATAAGTTTGATCGAGTCCGTTTTCCCAAAATCCGCTATGCTGGAATGCTTCAGTATGATGGTGAGTTGAAGCTTCCAAGCCACTACCTTGTCTCTCCTCCAGAGATAGAAAGAACTTCTGGCGAATATTTAGTGCATAATGGTGTCCGAACTTTTGCCTGCAGGTAAGTTAGCGCCATCGATATCTTGTTTCAGAGTCCTATATAAAAATTGCTTTATGCTGACTTCCTACAAAATTTTGCACCACCTTTACATTTGAACTTAAAGCCTACATATAATTATTACCATTTTTTCTGGGATTTTAAATTCAATTTTAATGGTCATGTTCTACTGCATGGCTTGTCAGTTCTACCCTGTGGCTTTGATAATTCAGGCCTGTGGGTATTACTCCTTTCCTTTGTCATATCATTTTTTAAATGCCAAATGGAAGAAGACTTATACAGTGATTTGGGTGGAGGGGAATTGGGCATAGCAAAGTATTAAATGCTTTAGGCAATTTTTTCTTAATCAACTTGATTTTATGTCGGTTTTCTGTAAGCATTCTCTGCAATTATTAGGCCCCTAGACTATACTGATTTCTATTCTTTATTTACTACTTTTCCAACAGTGAGACCGTCAAGTTTGGCCATGTCACTTTCTTCTGGAACGGAAATCGTTCGGGCTATTTCAACCCTGAAATGGAGGAATATGTTGAAATTCCCAGTGATGCTGGAATCACTTTCAATGTTCAACCGAAGATGAAGGCATTGGAGATTGCAGAAAAGGCAAGGAATGCTATTCTTAGCCAGAAATTCCACCAGGTAGAATTGCATATTATCCATTGAATGAGTGCCTGATAAGTGAGAGCTATATTTCAAGTGGAACTGCTGATAATTTCTTTTTCGTGTTAGGTTCGTGTTAATCTACCAAATGGTGACATGGTGGGACATACAGGAGATGTTGAAGCTACAGTTGTGGCTTGCAAGGCTGCTGATGAGGCTGTCAAGGTGTTAACTGGATTCTCATTATATTGCTGTAGCCATTATTTTAGAATTTCAGGTTTATGGATTATGCTTGATTCTGATGCCAATCCAAATAATTGATTTGGTAAATTTGGATAGGAAAATGCTTTACATAAAAAGGAACCCCTGCAAACAAACGGTACAAGCATATTTGCCTAGTAGTAGGTCTTGTAAACACATTTATTGTGACATGATTTTGTTGGCTGCATGGGGTGTTTGTATGATTCATTTGGAAGATCTGTTGGTAGGGATAAAATTGCCTCCATAGAATAATCATGCTTGTAGTCTTGCATTATTGGGCTTTCATAGTATGACAGAAATTTGAGCCATGATAAAAGTGGGCTGTTGGATGAGACTTTTGAAATTTCTGACCAAAGCTTCATTAATGCTAAATGGGGAGAAATTGGATTGCAGATGATCATTGATGCAATAGAGCAAGTTGGTGGAATATATGTTGTTACTGCAGATCATGGCAATGCTGAGGACATGGTGAAGAGGGATAAATCTGGGAAACCTGTTGTTGATAAGAATGGCAACGTTCAGATACTCACTTCTCACACTCTTCAACCAGTAAGTTAATCATCGATCATCATACATAGAGGAGTCACAACATAACTGCACCCTGAATGATTTTCTGAGTGAAGAAATGGGAAAATATCTGCATGGGTGTGTGTATTGCTGCCCGGATAATAGACTTATATTCTTAGGAATCCGTATAATTGCCCTTCCCCCTTCCCTCAGAAATGGAGTGTCACAAATTTTTAGCTAAAGCGATTTAAACATTTTCAAATCATGATTTTTCATGTGTATAGGTGCCAATTGCTATTGGAGGTCCAGGATTAGCCCCTGCTGTCAGGTTCCGCAGCAATCTTCCCACTGGTGGACTTGCCAATGTGGCTGCAACTGTGATGAATCTTCATGGATTTGAGGCTCCTAGTGACTACGAGCCTACGCTCATTGAAGTAGCTGATAACTAGGACAACCTTGGCATGTTGAGTTCTGGCCATTAACTATCCAAGCGGAAGTATCATTAAAGCCGTATTAGCGGGTAAAATAAGTTTCTAACATTAAATTCTTGCGCACCGGATTGGTGAGCTCTACATTTTGGATTCGGGATGTGACATTTCCATGTGTTTCGGAAGTGTCGGAAGTGGAGAGTGTACTAAAATAAGGCCTTTTATTACTTGTTCTGATTGTTCATCATTTCTTTCTTCTTCTAGCTGCATTGTTTTCAGAAATCAGGCTGATGTTTTAACAGGGACGTGTAAACGTGTGCTATATATATATCTATATATATATATAGCAATCCTTAAGTCGTTGGAATTGTCCACAAGCTGCGCGTTGACAAGTGGTTTGTTCGTAGATGATTTGATAAACAGGTGCCGTCCGGCCATTCTCGCCAATAATTCAAACACAGCCACATCAAAGCTACCAGGAAAGGACTTTGATGGTGCATAAATGACTCGTCCAGCATGATTCCTGATTTTAACACCAACGCGGCTATGAGTTAGGAAGGTGGCAGCATCCGTATTCACCCTGAGAATCCCCAGAAGTGGTGGATCCTAACGCGTAGGAATACAAGAGGGTAAGGGAGATGAGGAGCAAACCTGTCGGAACTCTATGCTTGAAATTAACGCATTCCGACTTCGCCAGCATCATAACCCAATCAAAGTGCTCCCTGTCCAAATCAGAAGAGAGTTGCTCCAGCCACCTACGAAACTCTAGAGGGATCCTATCTTTCACACGAAGCCCCAAGGGACTGAGAAGCCGTACACCAGCCGCATGCGGAGAGTCCAACAAAGCATGACTAGTCGCTTCAATCGCTGCGCCACTAGATTCACAAGCAGCGGCGAGACAAAGAATATCTGGTCAGAAGGTAGCCTTGGGGGGCTCGCCAGGTGAAGTGTTTCACCTTGTTAGGACAGGAGAATGCCAACCCCTTTTTTGTACCATCGAAATTCCTGTGAATGTGCGGGAGTGGATGCAGCAAAAAAGACGCTCCTGCATATGAGAAAGGGCCAAATAATATGCACTCTTACCAATGTAGATGTCACTGACGGCTGAAATGCCGAACAAGCTGCTGGTCCTTTGGAGAACGAACACCGAGTGGGAGGGATTGAGAGAATCTGTTGACTGTCCGAAAGGCATGAACAGGGATTCTACTAAGTTTCTACGCCGAGAATGTCTTTCACTATGAATTACAGAGGGCACGAGAGCATGAGTGGGAGATGCCGGCTGTGGAAGGACTCGGAATCCATTCTGGCAAGGCAACCAAGGGTCCTGCCCGGGCCGGGTGCGAACCTGCCTCCCATTTCCAGTCTGTAATCGCAAAACCTTTCCAAGTATAACTAGGATTAATACCCAAGTGCAGCTTGTGAAAAACCAGCCCGAGAAGAGTATTTGGCGGAACACATTCGGGAGCAGAGGAGATTTTAGTGCTCGTGATCCGAGCTTCCCCGCCAGAATTTTATTCACCGAGTCCTCCGATTCACGGCATGAACTAACCGGCGATCCGAAACAATTCAATATTAGAAGTCGGTATAGATTGAATCACAATCCTAATCGACACACCCACTCGTCATTTTTTCCTGACAAAGATTAAACACTCGTCATTCCGGGTTGAATAAGATTTAATCATCCTTTTTCTCTTTAGCGGCTTCAAAACATCCCTCGAGCACGTGACTCGATAATTTCGAGTGCACATGTCGAGCCGCCAAGGCGCCTCGATGGGCGATTAAATTTATTTCTTTATAAATAAAGTGGGGAAAACGAGGAAGGTCCGAAGGGAGGGAGAGAGAGGGGGGGCAGACGTGAGATGAAAGAGACGAGGGAGGATCGGACGGAGGAGCCACGTTCCCTCCTCTTCTGAAAAAAATTTGAATTTCAAAATGGAAACGGACAACTCAGCTTCCCCAAACAATAACCGTTTTGGTGGGGCGGGGGGGACGAGAGAGAGAGAGAGAGAGGAGGCGCCTGCCTGGCCGTGTGGTTTTTCTCTGTCTTTTTCCTTTTGTAATTCTCATTTGTTTTCTATTAATGGTCGAGAGGAGAAGAAAAAGTTGAAAGTTGGATCGTTCATTCGTCGCCGACCCAAAAAAAAAGAAAAAAAAGAAGAAAAGAAAAACAGTCGGACGGAAGATTATGGAGAAGTATGAGAAGATAGAGAAAGTAGGGGAAGGAACGTACGGAAAGGTGTACAAGGCGAAGGACAGGACGACGGGGCAGCTGGTGGCCCTCAAGAAGACGCGGCTTGAGATGGACGAGGAAGGCATTCCCCCCACCGCCCTCCGGGAGGTCTCCTTGCTCCAACTGCTCTCCCAGTCCCTCTACGTCGTCCGCCTCCTCTGCGTCGAGCACGTCGACGCCTCCGCTGCCGATTCTTCCCCTCCTGATGCTGCCGCCGCGGCTGACGAAGCCAACAAGGAAAACAACGACCACAACAACAACGGCGGGGCTGCCAGGGGGGGGCCGCCGGGAAGGAAGGAGACCTCCGGTAAGTCGAACCTGTACCTGGTGTTCGAGTACCTGGACACGGATCTCAAGAAGTTCGTAGACTCCCACCGGAAGGGACCCAACCCTAGGCCTCTCTCTCCTCCGCTCG
Source organism: Bruguiera parviflora (assembly GCA_019804595.1). NCBI lineage: Eukaryota > Viridiplantae > Streptophyta > Magnoliopsida > Malpighiales > Rhizophoraceae > Bruguiera > Bruguiera parviflora. The sequence continues at coordinate 7,363,487 of CM034044.1, forward strand.
TCCAGAGCTTCCTCTTCCAGCTCTGCAAGGGTGTCGCCCACTGCCACAGCCACGGCGTCCTCCACCGCGACCTCAAGCCCCAGAACCTCCTCCTCGACCGCGACAAGGGCATCCTCAAGATCGCCGATCTCGGCCTCGGACGCTCTTTCACCGTCCCTATTAAGAGCTACACCCACGAGATCGTTACCCTCTGGTACAGGGCTCCCGAGGTCTTGCTTGGCTGCTCTCACTATTCCACTGCCGTCGATATCTGGTCTGTCGGTTGCATCTTCGGTACGCCCATTTCTTCTTCTTCTTCTCTTTTTTTTTTTTTTTGTGTTAAATTAAGAGCAATTACTATTCTATATCTATATCACACGGTACATGAAAAATTCCCCTCTAATTTCTAGCCTTATTTTTCTCTTTTTTATGTGTAAATAATAATAATAATAGTAATAATTTCATTTTTTGCACGCCTTTGCAGCTGAAATGGTCAGGAGACAAGCCCTGTTTCCTGGCGACTCTGAGTTCCAGCAATTGCTTCATATTTTCAGGTATTACCCTCTATGTTTGGATATGGCTTATCTGTTAGTACGTCTGTCTTTTCGGATTTAGCCAAACCAGTTAACAGATGGTGTTGATCTTCTGTCAGTAATCCAATATATATATATATAGACAATCTTTGTTCTTACCCCCTTTATGCTCTGTGTCTCTTTTTTTGTTCATTCTCTTTTTTTGGGGGGGGTGTGTGTGTGTGGCTGGCGGGCATTACAAGGCTATTGGGAACACCAACTGAAAAGGAGTGGCCAGGGGTTACTTCGCTGCGAGATTGGCATGTGTATCCGCAATGGGAGCCCCAAAACTTGGCACGCGCTGTGCCGTCTCTAGGACCTGACGGTGTTGATCTTCTATCGGTAAGCAATCATTCCTTCATCTGCTTTTTGTATAATTATGGATCCGTAGGCCGAACTCCTATAAAAATCAACACCAAGATTCCTTTTTTTAAAGAGCCTAGTTCGAAGTTGGACGTCAATGTGGCATCCACTTTCTTTGAGAATTGCAAGCTTGCCATGTCTAATTATTGTGTCATTGTTGCTTAAAGGGAGTTTTAGTTTTGGGGCAGAGCTCACTGATTGTCTTATACATTTTGGTCATCAAATTTCTTGTGTATGTTCGGGACTAGGAGGGGCGATAATAGATCATGTCTCTGACTCTATGATTCATCTTGTTTGGTCGCTTCCAAGTGAGGTGGATTTTACCTGCAGGAGGGTTGTTGTGGTCGTATGATTTTGCCTTAGCTAAACTAATGAGGTGCTTAACAAAACAGTTTGCCCTGCAACATTTGCTGTCCCTATGTGGACTAGAGTATCTTTCTGGCCCATCTATTACATTTTCTGTAAATGTTGCTTCTCTGAATTTGGGGTACTAATGGTGTGCTGCATTTGCATATTGCAGAAGATGCTTAAATATGATCCAGCTGAAAGAATCTCAGCAAAAGCGGCCCTTGATCATCCCTATTTTGATAGCCTTGACAAGTCCCAATACTGAAGTCTTGGACCAGAGAACTTGGAAGACCTTCTTTCTTTTCTAAATCTTTCTTTTGCTCTCCTGTCTTCACCAGCAATTTGCATCTGTTGACTAAATGGCCTTGCTTAGAAGATGCTTGATTTAAAAGGCCTCTGTCGACTAAATGGCCTTGTACCAGCAATTTGCATCTTGGTGGTTTAACTGATGGATTCATCCACAGCAATGCTATTTAGCAGTTTTCTTCATATGTATTGCCATTGTTGTTGTTTAGATTTAATGATGCTTCTGAATGAAACTGAATTGCTTGTCTGCTAATGAAGAATGTGATTAACAGCTAGTTTCTAATGATACCATTGGGCATTCATTTCAAAATGTGGGCTTAAGTTATTCTCTCTCCCATGGTACCATATGAATTTCTCTTACTGTAAAGCTTGAAGTTATTGGGTGATATCCAAGATGTGGATTATATATTAACTCCAACACATCTCTTCACGCATGAGGTCATTAGGTTGAAAGGGTGGACCAAGGATAGATCCTTACATTTTGCAAAAGTTTACAATGGAGTTAGAAGAATGAGTAGAGCATGGTTTGAGTTCATGTTCTCTTCATCATAAAGGTTAACATTTTGTTAAAAGGTTATTTAATTTAAAAATTTAAATTGTTAGATATTAAAATATGGATCATATATTAAACCTAACAAGGTACAATGCTAAGGGAAATCTTGTTACTAGCAGGTCACTTCAATGGTTGATGTGGGCTATGCTTGTGAAAAGGGTATTAGAATATTAGTGTTATCGAAATGTGAATTAATTATAAATAACATCATGCAGCATGCTGTTATCATGGCTTTCCTTCTGCATCTCCAGATTGCCGAAAGGGAGGTCATTGTGCTGCATTAAACGCTCTCATTTGCTAGGTTGCATGCAGTGGAACATGTTGCTTGAGGCATATATCACTGAAAAGCAGTAATTGATGCGGGGTATCTGAGAAGTGAGGTCACTGGTAGAACCTTGAGCCATGATAATCAGTGCAGAAGATGGTGTCCTAGAGGAAGGCGAAAGATACCATGAAATATCCTTTTTTATCCTTTTCTTACGATACATTTGCTGATGAAACTTCCTTTCAATTTTATTCTCTACTTGGATTTTCTTGGACGTGCAGGCGACATGTTCGGTCTCAGCAGATGTGCCAGTTTGAATCAACATTAGCAATGTCATCCTTTAAAAGAAAAACAGAAGAAAAAGAAATACCTTCCATCCACATTCTGTGGATAAACTTTATGTAACAAAAATAACTACTGTGTGGAAGACGAGGGTTTTCAATCCCGAGTCTCATCCTGCCGAACGCTACACTACATCCCATATTTGCTGGTTCTTCCTCCAATGGTTTGCCTATTATGACTGCACCAACATCAACAATGTCGGCTCTGCTCTACCTGCTCCATTGCGCTTTTGGTTTCCTCTGTTCTTCCATTGAATCAAACATTAGCAATCACTACCAGTTGTTGCCGAACGTTGCCTATTCCCCGGCTAGCGTCCTGCTCTGTGATGTTTAACGTACTTCAATTTTTTTGTGCTTAGCATGTCTCATTTTCTGTAAAATCACCACCTCGTTTTTTATCATGCCAAATACAAGCAATAATGCTACCGAGGTAAAAATTACACTCATAAAATGGGTTCACAAGTTTAAGATAAAGCCCAGTTAAACCGATCCGTCTCTTTTCATCCAACCATACAGCATGCGCAGCAAATTTCTATCGTCGCCGTAGTTCAATTGTTCCGTGCCATTCACATCACCCATAGGCCATAGCCAACAATGTTCCTGAAGATTCGCAACCTACAGAAGGTTTCTTACCCAAAATCAACTTTGCCCATCTACGCATGGCAAAGCTCAAAATTAGCAAACTCAATGTTAGCAAAACAGAGGAAAGAATACAAATCAACAATACATTATATGTTATGTCTTTTTCCAAACTCACTGATTTGAAAAAGTTGCCTCACTTCTAGGCATCTTAATCAGGGCAACTTACATACCTGGAACGTAAAATCTACAACCTTGCTACACAAACTAGGATAATGGTACAATTTACTTTGAAGCAATGTACTGATACAATTCACCCAGAGTCATCCAATCCTCGGTACCATAACACGTGATGGACCATTTGACATCTCCACTGGTGTTGTGGATTTCACACTTAATGCCCCTTGCTCCCTAGTTAGACCAAACGTGAACCAATCCATGCCTATTACCAGTGTAAATCTCGTTGCGCTCTTCATCATAGAAGAGGGCAGTTATGTCTTCCAAAGCCTCTGCAACTGTACTTCTTATTGTAAAATGACTCTCTTTTGAACTGCCAGTACTGCTGCTGCACTCACCACCCTTGCGACTGCCATTCGAGGCATTTATCTTAGCCAAACATTTTCCTGTCAAAATATTGCTTACATTGATGGATCCAGCTGCATCAGAAAAGCCAACAATGAGATATTTAGCTTGCAACATGCAATACACTGCAACACAAACTGCCACGATTGAACAACCAAAGGAGAGTGCTTCTACCAACCACAAAGACCAAACAATTTACATTGACAGAGTTTCAGGAACAGCAAGCTTTGTATTTGCTTACTCTCCCACCACCACCCTCCCAAAAGTTAATAGGGTGTAGACTTCATCTCTTTTAAACATGCTTTCAGAGGATCTTTTTTTTCTTTGCTGTAGCTAAGTTGATAACAGATCTCACAAAGTCACGTAAAATAGGTGAAAAATGGTAGTGAGCTATAAGACTATGACTACAGAAAGTTATATTCAGTCAATAAATCCACAATTGCTCAAAAGTAAAAGCATGCATGCCATATGAGATTCTGTATTGTACAAGCTAGTTATGAATGCTTTGGACCTTACATAGCACATGGTTCTGTGACAGAGGAAGAGAAGATACATGAACGCATTAAGCAGAACCAAGGAGGAAAACGAAGGTGAAGATAAAAATGAAACCACAACCACTAGCATCAATTATGCCTATCCATTCTTCCTAAGGCTACCCAGAATAGATTTATTCTACTCAAACAGATTTCCTTCTTGTCTACACATTCAAGGCTATGAGATAGACTCACAACAAGCCATAAGCATGCCCCTTAATAATAGGAAAAGAACCATGTACATGACACTAGCAGGTTTAGGGAATTCAACTGCATGGCAAGATTGCAAAACACTGCATCATAGAAAAACTGAATGAGAAAGATTATGCAACCTATTGCATTTATTCTTAAATCTAGTAATTCATATATAAAAGTACTCAAAAAAAAAAAAAAAAAGACAAAATTAAAGACCTAAAAGATAACTAGGTCCCATAAAATAGAGTGTAATAAGAAAACATAAGACCCCAAATTAAGAAGATCCTCCATCCCTCTAAAATATAGACACAAGTACATTCCTTTTCATCTATATACAACACAAAAGACCCCTTAATATTTTAAGAACATTGAAACACTACATATTTAAGCTATAAATGACACTCTATTCTCAAATACAGACTAATATTTAAAGAGCATCAATTTATTAACCCTGCTTCCCTTGATGCCAAGTAGCATTTAACATTTCCATTGGACAACCAAACTCTAATCATCAATCCACCTTTCAGGTCATCACAAATTATGCTACATCCTTTCTCCTTGTAAAATTCTTGATGTCCATCAAAGGGCCAATGGTTAGTGGCTGCATAGGTAGACTTTTGCCATAATGATGTTCTCTTAATGTGCTCATTTATTGCAGATTATAGAAATAATGTAGAATAGAAAAGCATTGTTACCTTCGACAACTATTACCAAATAAAGCTTTCAAAGCAGTAGCCTCAGAACTAACCACTACTCAAGCAATTCATAGAATTTTTGACCCAAAAAGTAGCAGAATAGTTACCACTTCCTTCCATCCACTGGTCATCAGATTCAGCCTTGCAGTAAGATATTATAAGATCCTGATCGCTTGTTATATATATGTTATTTGTATTACAGTCAGGATGCCACAGTAAGTGATCCTCGAATGAAGTTACAAGCTCCCCACGGAAGTTCCAAACAGCAACAGTTCTATTTCTGAAAGTAAGGAACAACTGGTTTTCATATAGAAAAATAAATGCTGAAGGAGTCACGAACTTATCTTTGCAGACTTCCATCAATTCGGCATTTCGAACCTGCAGTCAGTAAGATGCAACTGATGGCACACAAACAGTCAAGGCAATGGGAGAGATGCCAAAAGAGCCAGATGCAACTTACATCAAGAATCTGAAGATTCTCATTGTCCTGCTTGACAAGAAGCTTTTCATTAAATTGCTCAATGAAGTCCACCTTTTTGTTACGATGAAGTAGATGGTGGAATGCTTTGAGAACTGTGCCATCTTCTATGGATAAAATCTTAAGAGGAACATGGCTGCTGGCTCTATTGAAGATCAATAACATGATGCCCGGACTGAGGCAGAGAAACAAAATATAAAAATGTAAGAGGCAGACTAATGAAGTAGAATTGGGAGAAGAAAAAAAGAGAGCCAACAGGACATGTTTCAGGTTACACTAACGGTGGATGAGGACAAATCAACATTTATATCCAAGAATTACATGTAGCGACATATACAGATGCCATGTAAAATACACTCAAATGCTATTCATTCCTTTAAAAATAAAAAACAGTAATAAAAAAGAAAAAAAGAAAAAAAGGAAATAAAAATAATGATAGTAATAATTGTATTAAAAGAGCAGCAAGCCAGTATGATTTGTAAGTCTAGAACACCATAGAAACTCAAACACGCACGCACGCACGCACGCACACACACACACACACACACACACAGAAAGAGTACCTGATCTTGATTTCCTGTACATGCTTATCTGATATAGAGTAGAGCATTGTATAGTTCTTAAGGTCAAAAACCTTGTAAATACTGGTCATAAGCACGAAAAATGTTAGAATCAATAATAAAAACAGAGATACGGCAATCAAAAAGTGGATTGTGAAGGCACCTGTCTTGTGCAGAGTAAGTTAGGACCTTTCCATTGACATCATCAAACTCAACAAAACCTGGCCACTTCAAGGACTCAGACTCAAAAAGGGAAAAACCTGCATCTGGCTTGCCCCTACGTATGTACCTAACCATTTGATGCAGTATATCAGGACATAACACACATGAATATGCAAATGTAAGATTGAAGCTAATAGAGAAGGGGTATAGAAGCATGAGAAGATATCAACGCACTCAATTCTTGTCGATCTACATTTTAAGGAGCTGAAGTTGTCCGAAGCATAAACTGAAACCGTGATGAGTGAATCATTGTTCTTATTGTAGAACAGGCTCCGTATGACCTCATCGGGACTCACATTTAAAAAACATATCCTCTGATTTGTTTCTGTATTTAAAATATTCAGCATATAACATAAATTCAACTTATGGAAACTGAACTAAAAAGTAAAACTGATGTCCCTCAAAGAAAACAAATTCAAATTCTGATAGTAACTTGCGATAATACCTCTGCTGAAAGCTGCACATACACCGGAATGTGCAAGAGCAAACACAATGTCACGTGCAGCAACAATCTCGATGACTTTTGTTCTCTTCATCAAAAAGGGCAGTACTACAGAACAGGGGCCCTTGGGGTCATGTGTGTCATATTCTTCCTAATGAAAAATAAGTAAACAATCAGAAGTCCCTTCTCACAACCAAGAGACTATGCAGAAGCTGATTAAGACTAAAATAAAAGCATTAAGCAATTCAAAAAATTGCAAAGTGACAAATAGAAAATACTGGGAATTTGTCTTTCTAGTTCAACTGATCAAAACTATAGCACAGTTGGCACAGCAGGAATTTAATTATTAGAAATGCTTGTTGAAAAAGAAACAGAGATTTTTTTATTAGGCTAATAGCTAGGGCAAGAAATTCCAACTTTTACAGGATAAGTGAAAGGAATTGAAACAAAATAATCAATTGGAACTAATTGAAGAAAGAAAAAGAAAGGTAAAAATAAAAGAGAGAGAGAGAGAGAGAGGAGAGGGAGGCGAAGATAACCATCAAACGCATGTTGCGAAACCTCTCCTGGGCATTGCTCATACTGAAAGCACGATCCCTCTTGGAGCAGATCTCGCGTCTCTGAAGCTTCTTAACAGTGTTTAAGAAACCATCGAGGCGAGGCCTTTTCTTATTAGCCAAAACCCTCCTTCCGGAGCACGGCCTCGGATTCGCCGATATTCTCCTACTTCCTTCCATCATCATCTCGTCTTCTTCTTCTTCTTCTTCGTTTCCTTCGCCCCTGCTTTCCCGTCCCTTTGTTTCTTCGTCAAAGCAACGGCGGCAGCAGAAGCAGCAGTACTTCCCTTGTCAAGAAACCGATTCTTCCAACTCCTAACTCTAACTAACACGCACACACACACACTCTCTCTCTCTATACGGCCTCCGGCGGCCCAGATTTGAACTGTGGAATTAATTGATCCCGACCTGAGTATTATGACATCACTCAAGAATTGGGGGAAATAAACCCTAAATCTAAATCTAGATCTAACGAGAGGAGAGAGAAAGATTAAACCCCTGGCCCTAGTCCTAGCCCTATCCCGAAACCTAGGCCCAACTTAGATGATGATGGTGAACAAGATGATGTCGACGCAACACACGTACACACACACACACACACACACACACACACAGCCAAAATATCGAAACGAAGAAGACAAAAAGTAGGCCGCCCTCTCTCTCTCTCTCTCTCTCTCTCTCTCTCTCTCTCTCTGACTCACTCAATTTCTCGTTTGGGGAGAGGTTTGGGTTTGGGTTCGGGGGTGAGTGAAAAACCGAGAAAAATCTTCATCACCCTCTCCGTTGGCAGTAACGTTACTTATCTCCATACTGTTCAGACTCATCTACTTCTCCCAAAATAAAATAAAATAATAAAATTTACTATATATATATATATATACACAAGCGTGTGCGTATTTTTTATTTCTTTTTACGAGAATCTCTTATTTATATTTATATCTTTAATATATAAATTTATTATATTTATTAAAAATAATAATATTTATATTTTAATAATTATTAATATAAATTAAATAAATTATAATATATACTAAAATATAACTAGTTAAATTATATGTATATTAAAATTTTAATTTTATTGAAATACTTAATTAATAAATTAAATTTAAATTAAATATTTAAATATTTTTAAATTAAACTAATATTATCACACAAGTAAATTGTCAATTTTTTCTAAATTTCAACATTATCACGCAATATAGAAATTTATAATATTTTTTAAAATATGTATTCATACTTTTATTTTATTTAAATAAAAAAAAAATCTAAATTATTAATATTTTTTCTCTAAAAAAATAAATTTAAAAATATTTTTTCTCTTTTTTAAAAAAACAAAAATTAAGAAAAATTAAGAAAAAAAATTTAGATTATAAGTATTTATTCTGTTTAAAGAAGTCAAGTTAATTTTAAAATTTTCTTTCTCTTTAAAAAATAAAAAGAATTTTTTTAAAATTATTTTTTATTTTTTCTTGATCTATGTTATTTGTATCATGCATATTTTAGACGTATTTAAAAAATTATTAATATGAATTGAATAAATTATAATACATATAAAATTATAATTAAATAAATTAAATAAATTAGATATATATTGAGATTTTAATTCTATTAAAATACAAAAAAATTATAAATTATTATTAAATTAATATTAAATACTACAAATTGAAGAGTCTATTAAGAAAATTAAAATTTGAATCAAATACTTATATATTATTAAAATTAAGCAAATACAATCACAAAAGTATTTTATCAATTTTCTCTTACTTTCAACAATATAAATTTATATATAAATATAAATATAAATAAATAAATATAACATTTGCCTAAGTGAAAAAAAAAAACTATTATTTTGTTCTTTTTAACTATTTTTATTAAGATGGCAAAAATTTTCAAATTTAGAAAGATTTTATGTTTTTTTTAAAAGACAATTTGAAGTTAAAAAGATTTAGATCGAATTTAAATTTCTCATATGTTGTTTTATCTAAAAGAAAAGATTATTTTCTTTTTAAATGTTATTAAGAGGCTTTTGAAAAGATTTTGATTTTGAAAAAAATTAAGGATGTGAAAGAGTAATAAAAAGATTTAGATCAAACTTAAATTACTTTCATAATTTTTTAAATTCTCATTTAACTTTGATAACACTAATTAATTAATAGTTTAACAAACTAATAACCAATCTTTTAAAATTTCTCAACAATAATAAAAAGAGTCAACCAAGAGGTGAAGTCTCTCTCACATAGCCCCTTACATCTTTAGATAACTCTTCACTTCTTCTTCTTTAGCATATTTATCTCTCATAACCCCTTCTATGTCTTCCTAATTTAAAATAAAGTGGTTTATCACTTCAATTCCTCTTATCCTTCAACTATTTTGTGCACAACCCTTTCTTTATCTTTATGTCTCTATTACCTTGTCATTCTTATTCCTCATATCCTACATACGAAACAAAGACAAAAGTTTAAATGGAAAAAAGGCCAAACAAAAGTATGAAGAAAGATGTTTATATTATCATGAAGATGAAATGAGCTAAGATTAGGGGTGAATCAACTTACTTTCAATTTAATGATTTTTCTTTCAATTTCTGATTTATTTAATTAATTTTAAATATCATATTTAACTTTCTTTGATTCTTTTACAAATATTTGTTTAATTTTTTTGTCTTTATTCAAATTAAATTTTCTTTTCTAATGGGTTATTTTTCCTAATCTCATGAAAATAAAATGGACAGAATAAGAAGCCACAAAAGTAAAGAGGAAATTGGTTTAATTAAGGATATTAATGTGAGAATACTTTCTCTCTCATGCTTTTTATGACATAAACTACAAAATTGTTTTTCTTGAAAAAGATGTGGCTTTTAACAATATATGATTGAATAAAAATTATTGCAATTTAGGTTTTTCAATATATATTAATTCATTTGGCTTAAGTAATTCTTAATTAATATGATTTCATTGCCTAACTAAAATAAGGTCACCACTTAAAGAAGTGACCAATTAAATTTTGTGTTAATAAGGTCCTTTAGCATTTTGATATGAAGAAATTCAACTTTACCAAAACTTACTAAGAAGAGGTTTTCTTGTAATTTGAAGTAAGCAATGATGGTGAAGTTTAATTCTTCCTAAATGCTCGATTAATACTAAAAATTCTTCAAGTTTGGTTGTCGCAATGCAAATTTATTCTTTTTTTTTTTTTTTTACTAATTGATATTATATTGATGAAAAGAAGTAATAAGGCTATAAGTTATTTTTGTTAATTCATTATGACAGGTTAGCCCTATTGACTATGGCCATATGCTTTGATTTTGCACATTTTAAAGTGCTTGCCATAGAGGATTAATCAAGAGAGCTTTTTGCTTGCATAGTACATATTTGTTGAGGTTAAGAAATAATGCTTCCAATTGGGTTAGCATTTAATACCATTAATCATTTTTACTTTCACATTTATGGTCATTTAACACATGTTTACATATGAGTATGTTAATTATAGATTGACAAGTAAAATATATTGGAATTGCTTTATAAATCATTTAATAATACTTGGTTGTGTAACTTCCTATCGAGAAAGCACCCGTTAAGAAGATAACTATTTTAAATAATGAAATGAAAGTTGCTAAACTCTTAAACTATTTTATTAGAGGCCTTTCTTTGAGGGTGAAAACATTGTGCAAGAGTTATTTGGCATTGCCTCCAATGCTTAGATTTGTCTTTAAGATAACAATACACCTTATAATGTGTTCATCTGATTGTGGGAATTATATATTTCTTTTCTTACAAGTAATAACATGTAGGCCTAATTTGAACAATTTTTTTTCTTAGCTTCATATCATTAATGCATAGTCTTTATATATGTTTAAATGTATAGTGTTATGTAAAGAAACAAGTCCTTAGAGAAGTGAGTCTTGAGCTTCTTAATACTTAAGTGAACCTTGCTTTGTGGGAAGTTAGTGGCCTTATAGTGTTAAAGAGAAAAAAGGACTATAAGCGGGTGTATAAGGAGAATTCTTGGAGACTCTTCGTTAAGATTTTTTTCTGAGAAGAAAGGTTATAAGGAATGAATGCTCTTATTTTTAAAGTCATCTTTTATAAGGATAATTATAATGGACACACCTCTAAATAATCACTTAAAGATACAAGTATCAAAACTTAAAGACTTAAGAAAGGTAATGTTATTAACAAAGGCTCTCATTTTTTTAAGGTAACTAGGACTTAGGAATGTTGTGTCAAATATCAATTTTTTCTTTGTTAATTAGTTTATTTCCTTAAGTATATTTAAAATGGCAAAAGAGGAGTTTTTGCTTTTAATGGTGGATTTTTGTTATGCCTTACATAGTATTATAATATGTCTTGAATGTAATTATGGAAATTAAGTAATAAGTATATGATTTAAGACATAAATCAATAACAAGTTAATTTTTCAAGTTACATTAATATTTTATAATAACACCAATTCTTTGACTTATATGTTTTTATGTTTGATAATATTCAACTCAACAAAATTTGTATTTTGAATTCATTTACATTGTTTTATTTATGCAATTATACTTTTCTAAGAAAACTAATTAAGTTCGAAAAATATGCACTTCTTAATTGTCATAATAGAAAGTAATTGTGACTTATCTTTTGGTTTTTTTATTCTAGTAATATATACTTGGCCTCATTGGTATATAAATTTTATTAATAAATTTCCTAATGTTTGTAATATATACTTAAAATTACATATTTGTCAAGTTATTAGATATAAAAGTATCTTTTTTAAAAAATTAACAAATTAAATTTTTAATAACCTTATCAATTTGACAAAAAATATTTAAAATTCACACAATAAACAGATTATATATATATATATATATAATTATAAAGGTTTTTTTAGCTCATTTTAACATCATTTATACAAAGTGAGTTTTTTTTTCTTTTTTAAATGAGCTAATGAGTTGTTATTTCATGATCTTCACATTTTTTTTCTTATGATTCTTTATTTTCAAAATTTTAATTTAAAATAAAATTTGTTGCAATTTTAGTATAATGACTCATTAATTCATATATTATAACTAAATTTTTAAGAAAACTAAAAGATCATTGCAATTTATATTTTTTAATTTCCTTAAATGGTGAAAATATCAAAATTGGACTTTCAATTAGACTAAAAACATTTAAAAGCAAGTTTATCAAAATAATAAGAATGTTTTTGCTTATATTATTTCTCTTTTTTTATTTTCACCAAATTTATATAAGACATTAAAAAAGAGTACTTGCTTTATTTTTTTTTCTTTCATATGATTATTTGGAATAAAAGTAATTAATTAGATTTCAAGAGAAATATTAAACATAATAATGGTTTTGAAAATTAGACCCAATAGTATTCATCCTTCATTTATATTTAAACCTCTATAAGTGTCACAGTTCATTTTTTCATCTTTTTATTATGTTAAAATTAATAAATAATTAGAATATATTTATTACAAAAACAATATCACATTAGATAAGTTAAATTAGATTAAAATAGTATAAGATAAAACAAATAACTAATATATCATATTTTAAAAATTACTTTAAATAACATAATTAAAATATGTTTAAATCTCAATAATAGTATTTTTTTTTTGAAATTATGAATTTTTTAAATTTATAATGCAAGATTCTTTCACTTTTTCTTTTTCCTTGTTATATCTCTATCTTTTTCTCTCTTTTTTATCTTTATTTTCCTTTTTCTTACAGATTCTCTTATATTTTTCTTTCTTTCTATTTTCTTATTTCACTCACTCTTTCTTTTATCTCTTGTTTCATCTTTCTCACTCTTTCTTTTAGCTTTATTTATATTTTTTTATTTTTATTTTTCATCTCTCTTTAACTCCCCATTTTATTCTTTTTTCCATCTTTTATTCTTTTCTTTTTATCTTTTTCTTCAATTTTTTACATCTCTCTTTTTTTTTCCCTTTCTCTTCCATCTACCATTTCTCTCTCTTTCTTTATTTTTTTTATATTAGTTTCAAATTTATCTTTATTGTTTTTATCATTCATTTTCTTTTATTTATCTTTTTCTTTCATCTCTCTAACTCTTTATCTCCATCTTTTCCTATTACTCTTTTACATCTCTTCACAACCTTTCTTTTTCTTTTTTATGTTTAATTCTAAATTTTCTCTCTTCCTTTTTTTATCTTTCTCTTTTTAAGAGATGAAATATAAGTGAGATAAAGAGAGGAAGAAAGGGAAATATGAAAAAGACATAAAGATAAAAAGGAAAAACAAAAGAAGGAAAGGAAAAGATAAAAAAGAGATAAAGGAAACGAGATGAAAGAGAAATAGTTGGAGAAGAAAGAAGAGTTGAAAAGGAGAGAGGGAAAAAAAGAGAAAGAAAGAGTGAATGATGATGGTAATATGGGAATTGTAACAATAGAAAGAGTCAATAATTGATGATGGTAATGGTTAAAGTAGTGATAAGAGAAAAAATAAGAGATAAAAAAAAGTTTTAAAGTAATATTACAAGTTTTTAAATAAAAGATATTTTAAAAAATAAACTTAGTTTATATCATAAAATAATGTACATTATAAAAATATATGAAATAATAGTAGTTTATAAATATAAGATAACAATCTCATACTAGTTTAACTAGATGATTTATTAAATATAAAATATAATGAAATAAGATAAGTCTATCTTATATTAAAGCATTTTATACCATGCATTAAATGCATAAAGCAAGCAATGATGAGAGATATTAATAATCATTATGAAGGCAAGTCCATTAGGTGACAATAGTCTTATTGAGTAGTGTGTTTCAACCTACATTAAGTGGATAAAAGCTAATTTAGGGCTAAAGACAACTAAAATATCATTTGTAGATACTTTTCATAACTAGATTTTTGAAACTCACAATCCTTAAAGCCAATGTTTTCAAAAAGTAATACTTTAATGCTTTAAAAGACTTGCAAAATAAAGAAAACGTAATATAATATTTTTAATGGACAAAAATATCTTGATACTTGAAAATTTTTCTATTTTTATCATTATATAAGGCTTTTATTTTACTATCTTTTTAACTCTTTTGACCTAAAAGTACTATTTGCTATTGAACAATTAATCCTTATATATATACACACAATCCTTTTCAAATCATGTTACTTCTTTCAATTTTTTTTTTATGATTATTTTTTTAAAGAAATATATAATAAGCACTTCTTACTTTCTCATTTCAATTTTAGATTATTTTGTTTTTTGTTTTTTTTATCTAACCATACAATAAGCCTTTTCTTTTTTTTTTTTTGTTTATCCCCATGCTTGGTTATCTTATCATTAATTACTTATCAGTCAACACTATAAATTTGTTATATAATTTCCCATTGGCCAATAATTGTCGTTTAAAATAATTGCAACTTGCTTTTTCCTTTGTTTAGTTATAAGGTTGGAAACAAAAGTAATGTTAATGATAATTTTATCTTTATTCTTCACATGCATTTACAGTTTCCATGAATCTCTAATATAACCATTTTGTGACGACATCATGGTGGGAGCTATTAGATTTGTCCATGGAAATGAAACTTATACTTTTTTTTTAATGTTTTACCTTTATGACATTATAATATGACACTTAGTTACCAACACATTCAATAAATAAAGTTAAACTATGAGGTTAATATATTAAATTGAGTATCAATTTTTAATATGTTATATTTTTAATTTTTTTGACCATGGACATATCTATTTTTTGTGTATATGAATCTTTTTCTTATGCTCCATATATACAATTTAGTTGTGCCAAATTTATATTTTTTATGACCTTTAATTTCTATGACATTTGGCAAATATGTTAATAAATTAAATACTAAATTAAATTTATTGTAGATAGGAAGAAATAATGATAAAGACAGCACAAGTCAAACATCTAAGGATGTGTGGAATAAGAATATAACTCATATTTTCTATGATATTTGCATAAGGGTTATTAAAAAAGGCTAAGACATAAAACTCATTTTGATAATTAAGGATGGATTTATGTTGTTAAAGAATTTCAAATAAAAAAATGAATGTAAGTATGACAAACATCAATTGAAAAATAAATGAGATACACTAAAAGAAGATTAAAAGCAATGAAAAGATTGAGTTAAAAAAAAAGACTAAATTATAATGGGATCCTATGAAACAAGCAATACTTGCTATTGATATATAATTGGAAGAGCAAATTGAGATTTGTTTTAACATTATATATTTTTACTTAAAAAAAAAATCTTTTCATAAGTTTATGATTTTAATAATACTATTTATCTTTAAATGTTATAGGCTAATTTGACTATGAAAGACTTTCAACAAACTAGTATTGAACCAAAATTTGATAGATAATTAGATGTTATATTTAGGGATATTATGACAATTTGAGAATATGTTGTTACACCTTCATTAGCTATTTTAGGCATTAAGGGTGGTATTAAGATTGATCATATGATTCGTAACAGAAATGTTGCATTAAAAGTTCATGATGATTTAGAAGGTGAACGTAGCTTTGTTAATTCCATAGATAAATTATTCTAAAGTTATAATATACAAAAATGGAATGAAAATACAAGTTCGAATAATGTAGTAAAAAGAAATGAGATTAATAAGAAATGAGATGCTAAATCAAATTTGCACATGAAAAAAGGTTTTAAGAAGAATAATACAAAGTGACAATCTGAAGGGGCATTTGTTATTAAAGAAACAATTGATTGATTAATTGATAGTGCTGTTCAAAATAACAAAATAGACTTGTTAGGGTGTTTTATACATGAGGTTATGAAAGATATTTATTCTTTATTGAATGTTAAAGAAAATAATATTTTTTTATAGATGCAACAAAGTGAATCTAAGATAGTAAAAATAGAGAGTTTTATTTTAAATTAATGACTAAACAAGCCAAGTTGTGCTGGTTGCATTGCCAACTTAATAAGTAAAAAACCTAATAAATGCAAAATTATTTCTTTTGTTATTAACATTCTTTTGTGTGCATCATTTTATTTATTGTTAGATATATTTATTTATTATCATTTTTTTTGTTGCATTTTTTTTTTGTCTACACCAGTAAACATTGGGAATATCTATTTAGTTTCATATTAATGCACATTTTTCCCCCTATAAATGACTAATGATTATGAAAATAATTATGAACAACACCACAATAATGATGTTAATAATGAAGATGGATTCTAACTATAAGAAGTGGTTATTAGTGCTGTTTGTACCTATTCTGACATATATATACAAAACGAACCTTGTATGACTTCATATTGAACAGGGATAAAATGAATGACTAAGTTAATATAATGCCATAAAGTATGATGTTTGAATATGTTTAGAATGGACAAAGAAATATTACTCCAGTTATGCACTAATTTACAATTAAATCATAGATTAAAACTTTTAAGAATAATGTCTTTAATTGAGAAAGTATAAATTTATTAGGTTAGTAGGTGAACATTTTCAACATTTAGGAGAAATAGTTAGTAAATGTTTTGCTAAAGTGTTATCAATAGTATTATTATTTCCAAAAGACATTATCAAACCTCAAAATCTTAATTTTAGAGATATTTCACTAGAAATTCTTAATGATAATAAACAAGTGTTGCATTTTAAGTTGCGCTTTATTTTAATAATATCATAACAAATAATTAACTTTAGTTTTTATTTGAATTTGTATACTAAATTTAAGTATGTTCTTATAATAGGATTACATTAGAGCAATAAACAAAACACATGTACGTGCTTATATTCTTATACAAGATCAAATAAGATTTATTGGAAGAAAGGGCATACTAACATAAAATATCTTGGTAACATGCAATTTTGATATGCAATTTACTTTCATGTTAGCTGGATAAAAGGGTACAATATATGATACTCATATTTTTAGTTTGACTATTAATAATCTAAAGCTTAATTTCCCATATCCATTAATAGGGTATTATGTCTTAATCATAACATATATATTTTTTAAAAAGTAAATATTTTACATAATATATTATTCACTATACAATTTCTTACTTATATGAATTAATATAAGTAAATATTATCCTATTGATGCTAGATATCCATCATTAAAAGGATATTTAGGACCTTATAAAAGCACAAGATATTATTTACTTGAATTTTAGCATAGTTAACCACTTAGAGGACATAAAGAAATGTTTAATCAAGTGCATTTCTCATTAAGAAGTTGTATTGAGAGGATATTTGGATTATGAAAAAGAAGATGAAAGATGTTATATTTAATGTTACATTATTCATTTGAAGTGCAAAAATATATTGTTATTACATCAATAATCTTATATAATTATATTCATAAAAAATTTACAAGTGAACTATCTTTTGAGAGATTTGATTAACATCTCAATGTTGTACCACTTGATATCTTTTTTGATATTGGGAGAATTTCACAAGATGAATTCTTTGATAATAGTAAAATGATAGAGATGACTTTTATTTAAAAGCAAATTGCTTATAGTTTATTAAATTAGTTTTTTTTTTTGGCCTTTTATATTGAATTTTTATTTGACATTTTTTTAATATAAAGTTAATATATTTTTTAATATTTGATAAAAAATATTTATTCTTTAAATTTTATTTTAAAATAATTATTATTTTAGATAAATTATTGTAATTATTGTCAACCTAAATAATATTTTTCATTATTCATTCAAACTAATATAACATAATAAAATAAAAATAATAAGTCATTAGCTATATATTTAATATTAAATACATAACTTGAAATATAAATATAATAATTAGATTTTTAAAAATAAGGTAAATTTTCAATTATATCTTTTATAGTCATTTTACATGCTAATAGTTATTTTAGTAGCATTTCTATCAAACACTTATAATTTTACTAGATTTTTTTCATAATGTTTTTACCATTATCATTAAGCAACATGTATTTTTGAATAACAGTACTTTTACTCTTAATATTTATAGTTACAATACTTTTGTACTAAACAACACTAATAAAGGCATAAAAGTTTGTCTTATTGGTATTTC
Organism: Bruguiera parviflora; assembly: GCA_019804595.1. NCBI lineage: Eukaryota > Viridiplantae > Streptophyta > Magnoliopsida > Malpighiales > Rhizophoraceae > Bruguiera > Bruguiera parviflora. Next base: position 7,382,061 of record CM034044.1, read on the forward strand.
ATTTTTATTTAACTTAGCCTTTTCATTATGTTTTATTTTTTTATTTATTTATTGTTTTCATTTCAAAAAATTCATGAATGGTGAATAATAAGATGAATTTAAATTGATTTTGATTAAAAAGTTAGTAAAAACAAGATGAATATGTTATTATTAAATATTGTTATTTCTTTTCTTCATTATTCCATCAATAAACCCTTTTTTTTTTTTCATTTCTTCACTCTTTTATTTTTTTACATCAATTTTTTCTCAAATTTTCTCCCTTGTTTGTATCTAAATAATTGTGATGGGTTTATAGTTAATCATTTACACAATAGCGAAACATTAACTTGGTTTTTCAAGAAGTGATGAAAAAAGCACCTATCAATTTTTGATAAGGTTTTTGTAATAAAAAAGAATTTTTGATAAGATTTTATTCAATTTAATTGATTTTTATTTTCACCTTTTTAAAATGTGTATATAATACCTATATTTTTCTCCTTTTGATTTTTATTAGAAGCCTCTTTGTAAGTTTATGACAAATTCATAGCCTAATATGTTATTTCTTTTATTTTTTAAGTAATCCTTTTTTTTTAATCAATGGCTAATATTTTTCATAAATCCACTTTTTAATTCTCAATTTATGTTATTTTCTAGTTTATTGTAAATTTATAAAAATTATTTTCTTTACCAAATAAAAGATGACATCTATGCCTATCTTTTTGATAAATTACTCACTAAGGTACATGGTCAGTACTTTTTAATTTTAGAAAATAGATTTTACTTATTTTTTGGCACTTTGAATTTGAAATAGATATCACTATACAAATAAGTATTATTTATATTTATATTTAAAATTATTTATATATTTATATATTTTTTAACAAAATCACAATTTATGTAATCCACACATGACACATGTTAACAAGTTAATTGCCACTAAAACAAAGCTTAGAGTCATTAAAAAAAAGAGTGGAAGGATAATTCTTGTGAGTACTTTTGTTTCTATTAATTAAAACCGTTAGTAAATATATATGAGAGTTTCAATACTAATAAATTAAAACTCATACTAAAGTTAGCTTTCTAGTTAAACTAAAAGATTTGATATACATCTTTTAAGAGAAAAATTAGTAATTAAGAACTTAAATTTTTATTTTTAGACATTAAATTTTAATTGTAAAAAAAAAAAAGAATTATAAGAATAAAAAGAATTATTTCAATTATACATCTCATGTTCTACCTTAATAAATAAAAACTTGAATTCTTTTAACTACGACAAAAGTCACGTATATCTATTAATTATCACAAAGAAATCCCAATTATGCATATAAATAAAATTAGACACGATGTAAAGTGATCATAAATTGTAATTAAAATAATTTTTTAATAGAATCATTTTCTATCTGATGCGGGAGTGGAAAGGTTTTGGTGCACAATTTCCTTTTATTTATTTATTTATCTTTTTTATATGTTTGCTATGATAGAACAAAATGAGAGGATAAATGTACCACGCTACGTCTCACATTTGGCAAGATCATAATTGGTCAATTTTGTCCTGTGATCCCTTAAACTAAGTATAATTACAAAATGTTTCTAAAATACATTTTTGTTAACATTATTAACAACAACAACAAACAAATACTAAACCTTAAATTTAATTTAAAATCTGTAACATGCATATTTTTGGGTTATAAACAATTTTAAGTTGTCCACTTTCTGCATTGTCAACAAGACTGCATACTTTAATTTTTGACTTGAATTACAAATTTTTAAAATCTGATTAATTTGGGTCGAATACTTTAATTTTAATTAATTTAAATCACAAACTTTCGAAATTCAATTAATTGATTAACCGATAATTATTTATACTATTTATCTTTTACCGTTCATACTTAAATGCTGACATGACAAATAACATGTTGATACGCAAACTTTTTTTTATTATCAATTCTAGTTATAAACTTTTAAAAATATTTCCTTTTTGACATGTGAACCATCAAATTTGTCAATTTCCGTAAAAACTCTGATAACTACAATGAAGTAACAAAAGAAAGTTTAAATTAAATAAGCATTCAGTGGATTCAAGTTGACTGAATTTTAAAAATTTGCATCCCAAATTGACTAATATTGAAATATATTATCTAAAATGACTAAATTTTAAAAGCTTACAACCTGAACTGACCAAAATCAAAGTTTCCGACCAAATAGACAAAGTCCCGGAAAAATGAAAATCCAAGTTTATATTTAAGCCAAACTTTTTCTTATGATTCCATTCAATCATAAAATAAATTTAATATGAGAAATAGGTAGTTTAAATATTTGATAATCGAAGATTTTAATATTTGATCCTTCCTCTAAATTGGAGCATATGAAGACCTACGTTAGACATGTTTAAGTCAAAGCAAGTACCATCCCACCAGTCTACCTTCCCTCGGTGTAACACCTTCTTGACTAAGAACATCAATTTCTTATTTGTTCCTTATGCATACGTCGTACCCGGATGTCGAAAATTATTAGATATTAACCATCGTGTTTAAATATCTACCAATGTCAATGAATTGAATTTACCAGCTCGCCCACATAGGCCATGGCATCAATCCCACCTCTTTCCAGCAGAGACAGAGCCAGCTCGCTTTCGTGCCATCTTCTCAACCCACTGGCCAGTTTCCTTAAAGTTTCCAGCTTCATTTCTTGAATCCAAGCTGGAGTATAACTCACTACCAGGCCCACCAGGCAGGTGACATATGCTTTCCATGTGGCTGGATGACATCCTAGTGATATCTTTCCCTCCAGCACCCTCGCCAAAAAGTCCAAGTGACCACCAAAAATATGAGCTCTTTTACCCAATGCCCACGGTGGAGTATTAGGACCAATGCCCCATAGTAATGATCCCGAGAAAATCACCATATAGGCCATTGCATACCCTTCCACTACAGGGGACATGGCACTCATTTCGCTTGGTTTCTCTTTCCTTGAGAGCAGCCAAGTTGGGACAGTCTCCCGGTATAGTTCTTGCACCAGATTCATCCCACCTGAGACACACAGCAGACTTGCACCCAATATGGCCACCTCCCTTGCCTTGGCAGTTGCATGTGATAGGGATGCTTGGCTAGACCTTAGGCGAGAGGAGTTTGAGCTTGCCCATCTGGTAGCTGCTTCCCTAGAATACTCTGTTACAAGACCCATGATCACATCATTCACATATCGGACATTGTGTATTGTCCAACAAGAGCGAAGATAAAGAAATCCTGGGGCAATGGTAGGACAAACACCAGGAACTGCGATGATCCTGCCCAACAGACCATTCACACTGCTCTGATCTGTCAACAAAGGGGCTGAAACTTTAATTGTTCCAAGGAATGACAAGAAGCAGCTCCTCAAGAGCTGGGCAACAGCTCCCTTATTTTGCTTGAATAGGGAGCGAGCACACGAAACAACTATAAAATGATGCCAGCGACGGACCTTTTGGGCCCAAAGAGAGCCAATAACATGCATGCTAGGCCAAGGGCAACCAGATGTACAATTCTCCAGTGCAGGCCCAACTACCGCATTAATGTATTCGAGGCTTTTGTTAAGTTTGAAAGTAATGGTTAAACTGACCAGAGTTGCCATTGGCAACGGAAGCATGACTGGTGATGGCCCTGCAAGATGTTACACATGCTTGAGAGGAAAGAGATCAACTTTTAAGTAACAACCGTAATGTTTTCATTCATGATGCTCATCCATTTACCAGATAGTCCTGTAGCTCAATTCTGTTACAATCACAAGTAGCCACCATAAACAAGAGGGGAGTAAGGAAATGGAATAGAAAAATAAACGCAAGACAATTTTGAACCCCACAAAGACATGGCCGTTAAATGCCCAGTGACAGGCATCATCTTCTGAGTCCAATCCTTTGTTGCAACTGCTCAAGTGATGACATCAGGTATAAAAGAAATGGTTTAATTATTCTCGAGTATCTTGAAAGCATCAACTCTTGAGAAAAATTTTGTACTTCTAGGGTTGGACTGCTTTTAGTAGATGATGGTGAGCGGTGGCTTGGCGATGAATCTTTTCCAATTACAACCATATGTACACATGCAAAAACATACACTGATACCACCAGACCGTTCCACAGGCCACATGGTCTAGTGGTAGAGCTATTAAGCTCTTAGTCCAGCTCTAATGTTTTCTTCTTTTTTTTTTTTATTTTCAACAAACCAAAGAAACAAAAAAGTCATATACAAGGATATGCACAGATGGCCACTGCATGTGTCTTTATCAAACACCACAGTCAAAATGCAGCTACACAATTAAAAGCAGTCAAAATGCAGCTATACAAGTAAACTACTGTCATAGAATACATAGTAGCGAATAGAACGAGAGAAATTTACCAGGGGTAGAGCTCGGTAAATCAACACCAGCAGCAGCAAGTATTTCTTTCATTTCAGATTCAACAGATGCAAGGATGGGTGCCGGACTTGGCCAGTCAGTTCCATTCATGGGAACTAGTTTCCATATACCCCGAGTAATTTCTGCAGAGAAGTAGCTGACAATAGTTCCAATTGATGCTGGAAGAAAGTCAATTAGATCCCTTAAGCCTGCAACATTCAAAAACACAATACAAGAAATCTCTCATTTACAACCAATATTCCAGGGCATAAAATGTCTGCTACTTGATAGAAATTTTAGAATCACAGAGGTAATTCAAAATACTATTAAGATAAAACTTGCACAGAAAGAATGCTTATACAACCAAGTAAAGCAAGCCTTTGTCAACCTGTTATCAAGTCCCGAGATGAAAGCTTTCCATGTGCACATGCTGATAAAATTGCCTCAAGAACAAAAGGGGTAGCTTCTAACACCTCCCATGCAGTAAGCATGGGTCTTTGGTACGGATCTTCTCCAGAAATTGGAGGTGACCCACCAAAACTATTGCTAGATGGTGTTGAAGAACCTCCCGATGAGGCATCATTTTTTGTCATTTTACAGTAAATCAAGTTCAAAATTTTGTTAGCAACTTGATGAACGGGATTTCCAGTACAGAGGCCAGAGAGCGGTGAAGCTATACAGGATTTGTTTTGACAATACCAAGCTCGCAATTTTGGGTACAAGTCAAGATATATCGGCTTGTCCAAGGAATGTTTAAGCATTGAATTGCAGTTAATTGCATCCTGGGCAGTAGAATTATTAGATGCAATGCGGTTGTTGTGCAACAGTAACAGATATTCCAAAGTAAGCTCAATTCCAATTGCTCCTTCTCCCATCAAGCACTGCTCAAGAGGGGGTCTATAGAATTTCCATAGACGAAGAAGGAAGAGAAAAGCATAAGAAAAAACCATGTAAATCGAAGGCTCATCCCCTGTGCTCAGTTTGTTACTTGATGTGGGCATAAGTGACCCAAATGCCTCACATAGAGGCATTAGAGCAGCTGCAACTTCAGGGATCTGTATGAACACAAAACACTGAGTGCACCAAAATGCAAAGAAGATTTGAGTGTAATTGTTTTAACTTCTGGATAGAGAAACAAATATCAAGTGATGTTCTAGTTCAAAGAATATAGCTACCCAAAGCATAACCATTTTAAGTAGCTGTCCAATTTTCTATATTGGTTCTAATCTAACAAAACAGACATATTGCTCCCTGGAACCAAATTACCTGACCAAAAGCTACATTTTTGATACACCAATACAACAGTCCCCATTCCCCATCAAATAGTAAACCAAATGCAAATCAATCTGAGACAATGCCAAATAAAACCCAAGGAGAACAAGTTAAACTAGTAAATTGTCTAGAATAACCAGACAACACCTCATATGCAAGTCTCAGAATCAGCAAAATTCCAAAGACATACAGAACTAACAATTGTTATCCATAAAAAATAGTGCCTCAGCGATAAACTCACCACACCATGCAAGGAAAGAACATGAACAGTATCAACTGATGAAGCCCCAAACAGAATGGCACTTAGCATAGGCATATAATCAATTAAGGAATTCATTTGGCCTGCAGGTGTAGAAGGAATAGGCGGAGAAAGAAGCTTCACCACATAATGCACCACATGTTCCTAACAAGAAACACACATGTGAAATAATCTTCTAATAATGTACCCAAAAAAAAAAAAAAAAATCTTATAATGGGAAGCATGGGTAAACCAAGTAGTTCAAGTCCCAAAAGTAGCAAATTCACCACAGAATCTTAGAACACAGGCTATCAAACCTCTTCCTTAAGGTTCAGTGCATGAAGCAACAAATGGCCAGTCATTGGCATTCAGTTACAATAAGAGAAGGCCACAAGTTAGCATTATTGTTATCCAAGCCATGGCATCTACTAGCTAGAAGTTAAGAATTAGTTGCTTTGGGCATTCCCAAGTAAACGCAATTACTGTTACGCGGACACAACCAAAATATGTAATCATAAGAAATTACCAAAGAGAATCGTCAATGATGTCTCAACTATACCATCCATATATTATGTGGCTTTTCTCCAACCCATTTTGAGCCTCCTAATAAGTTTTGCTAGTCAATTATTGATTTACTTACTGACGTTCTTCATTCATATTGAGTGTTATTTACAAATTCAAGCAACATTGCATCAATGAAGTGCATGTTTTACCTGTATGTTCCATCCATGGCTTAGGGATGCACCACAAAGAATCTTTGCAGCTGCTGACTTCTCCTCTGCTGACCCATTCAATGCAATTTGATATAGCTTCTCTATCTCCACCAAACTTACAGGAAGATCAATGAACCAGATCAATTTTACACATCTGCTAACCTTAAGGTTAAACTGGAAACTTTTACCTTACCTTGGAGCAGGAGTTGCGAGAAGCAAATTCACAAGAGAATTATTCAATGGTGCCCCTTCCCTAAATGTTAACCAAGGAGATTTTTTAACTGGCGCTGAATCCAATTTTGAGATGACTGAGGCAGACACATAGCCAGGCCAAAAATATGCTGATGTGTCAATCAAATCTCTAGATATGCAAGCTTCTACAATGAGGTGCCTCATGTTACCACCTGTTTACTCAAAGTAGGAAGATCCGGTGAGCTGATTATGTAGTAGATACAATCTGGTGCTGATTCCAGGTGACAATGGTTGAAAAGTTCAGGAAACTTCTAACTTACCTGCATTGACAGAAATATCACCATAATTGCCACAAACTAGGCCATCCTTTTCATTCTTTGTACTACAAATGAAGCATGCTGCCTTTGCAGCTGCAATGTTAGCAGCATCAATGACCAACTCAGGAGGGCATAAGAGTCCAGAGAAGTGTCCTAGGACTTGGAGAGAGGAAATAAGCCCAAGTTTCTGGGAACTTTGATCCGTCCCATCTACATGGTGTTCATATGTAATCTCCATGTAATGAGTTGTTGCATCTCCTTGAAGAGATGAGGAACAGGAATCGTCCTCCAAAATATTAGCAATTGACAAGGGGACAATAGTCAAAAGGACACAAAGACGGGATTCAAGATGTGGAATAGGGCCTTCCAAAGGGTCACGTTCCTTGGAAAAAAAAAAAAAAAAAGAAACATGAAGCAACAAGAAATGTCAACCATAGAGATCTCTAAGAGAACACAAGAAAAACGAAATGAATTGATCTTAACTCTTTGTACAAGCCTAAGGGCAGAAAGCCAAAGTGACAGAAAGGTTTCTTTCCAGCTTGCTCGGTTGAAAACTCGGAGTGTCCTTATTGTTCCTGCAGTTACAAGATCCGAGATGGAAAATGAGAAAAAAAGGTCACCCGTAAAAGGGCATACATTTGCATACATATGCGTGCATGAAGAATATTTGTTAGTCTATATGTGTTACTAAGCACATATATATAGACATAGACTCTTAAAGAGGATTTACCTGTAAGTGTGTCAATAGCTGATCTAACAGGGAAATGCTTCCCATCCATGGCATTCTCCATGTAAATATCAAATGGAACCCAACAAGCAGATTGACCACATTCAGGATTGCAATAATACATAGACTTGAAAGACACAGTGTCAACAAGCATCTGGACTAGCCTTTTGTTTAACTGGCATCGAAAACCACCAACTCTTTTAACATTGGTTGACAATCTTTCCAAAAGTTGGTTTGCAGACCTCATATTGGAGGGTGTCAATTTATTGGCCTTGAAAAACGATAGCCTCTGCAGAAGGCCATTGAATTTCTCGGGCCTGAAGGAGAAGAAAAGAACCAAAAGGGGTGGCATATTAGACTTCTCAGACAAAAGATAAATTAACACGTATATTTGTGTTTTACACATGCATCCAACTCAATAAATGGCAATCACAATTGGCATAGGATAATAACACGTTTGCATAGGATAATAATACATGCTCTCCGTTTAAACATAATAATAATAATGAAACATGTGAAACGAAACATCATAATTTCAGAAATATTTTCCATAATCCTCAGAATTTGGACAGTGCATGATTCATTTGCAAAAGCAAACAGCCATTCAGACAGAGCCAACTTTGCAAATTAAATTAAGTGAAGAATGATCAAGCATACATGTTAAAGTGAACAAGGCGGAGTAGAACCATAGCTTTTCTGGTTTCTGTTAGTTTTGCCAATACCTCTATGGCTGTGAAAGGATTACTTTTCCTTAGAGTCTCACGATGTTCGTTTTTTCCCACTTTATCCTTTCCATGAAAATCTACAACCATATCCTGTCGATCACCATTTTCATATGGTCCACTAGTTATATCTGGAGCTGTCATTATTAATCCCCAGTCCTTGAAGGTGCTGTCAATTAGGCCAACAACAATGCTAAAGAAAAACAACACCAGCATATGTCCAGGCTCCAGAACACGAACTCCATAGGTCTTAGATAGCTGAAGGGTGACATCAACAGATTTGATTATCCTGCAGGCAAACCAGCAAAAGCCAATGATCCAAAGATTGGCCCCCAGAATTATTCAGCTAACTGTTAATTGAGAAACCCCAACTTTGGAAAACTCACACACGCTCCTAAGGACCAGGGAATGGTAGCATCCTGTCACACTTATGCTATTTTTGAATGGACTCCTCATCAATTGTCACAAATAGTAGTACACGATCAAGACAATTCATATATGCCACTATAGACAGCATACGAAGCCAGCGAGCTAAGTCTGAGTAAAGACTTAAAAAAAAAAAAAACAAAACAAAACAAAAGAGCAAACAAAGAAACGGGTGTTTCCTTAAGCATCCCAATATCTGAAGGATTGATAATAAAAATTCTCAAAAAATAAATAAAGACAAAGAACTCCGTCGGCTACTGATTCATTGCTAATGGTGAAGATTCAACTATTCAATTTCAAGTCGAAATAAAAAAAAAATAGAAAATAAAAAAAAAAGGAAAAGGAAAAGGAAAACTGTGTCAAAGTCAAGACGACATGTGACCAAAGTATGCGACCGTGGATGTGAACAACGCATAAGGACGGCGAAAATTTAAAATAGAAATGAGAGAGACATTGACCTGTCGTTGAAAGCGTTTTTCCCAAGAGGATCCAGTGAAAATGCAAATTGGCTGACAAGTTGGAGGAACAGCCTGTACGCCTCCGGTTGAGACTGCCGACAAGGAATCACTCTACAAGCAAGCAAGCAAGAAGCAAGGCAGCGGCAGCAGCAGCAGCAACATCAACAAATATAAATAGAAAGAACAAATAAACAAACAAACAGATGGATGCATGACAAACTGACAGAAGAATTTTTCTCTGACGAACCTGGAAGAGAGAAGAGCAAGAAGGTGAATAGGGGAGAGGAGACCGGAAACGATGGCGTGTTGGAGGAACTTCCAGAGTGAAGGGTGATTGTTTTGGAAGCAGAGATTGGAGACGAGCAGCTCTCCTAACTCAGCGCTCGGTAGGCCTTTCCTCTCCGAGATTAGCCGTTTCTTCACTTCCATTGCCCAAACCGCCGGTCCCTCCTGCCAACAATTGTTCAGCGTCTCCATCAAGACCATTCTTTCTCTGCTTTCCTCCTCCTCCTCCTCTTTCTCTCTCTCATTCTCTTGTAAGCATAACATTGCTTCCTGCTCACCCTCCATTTCTCCTCAGATTCTCCCTTCCTTCCTTCCTTCCTTCCCTGTTTTTTTTTTTCTTTTTCTTCTTCTTTTTTTCCTCTTTTGTTTTCTATTTAAATTCAAGTCATATTTTTCCCTCTTAGCTTTTGCCAAACACGAATTGCCCAATACATTATGATTTATGGCAGTTTTTTGTTTTTTTTTCTTTTTCTTTTTCTTTTTCTTTTCCTCTACAAATTGGGCGGCTTTGAGTTAGCAGCTTGTCGGCCGACTTACGAATTTGAGTGAGTGAGGACCGACTGCGGAGGACTGATGGTCTCGTTGGCGGTAGGTAGCGGTGACAGCAACGTGAGCCGCATCAGCCTCGTATCTGCGTAACGGAGTCGTATGTATTATAAATGATAGGGTTTCTTTTTTTTTTCTTTTTTTTTTTGTCAAAATAAACGATGAGAGTTACATAAATGTTTGGGGTGTTAAGAAGAATAGATTGCAAATATAAATAAAATTGCAATTCGGCAAGTGTAAATAACAAAATATGAGTCCATCTCTAAAATACGCCAAATGTTGAGGTGAGCTATTCTACAAAATGGAACTGTGATGTAAAAACCTGGAAATTTTAGTCATAATCAAAAATTCGATTCTAAGGGTTGGTGTGACCAATATAATTTGCTTTTCGGTTTTCTTTTATTTTCATAAGACGGTAATGTTTTGAATACTATTATAATCATTGGTTATTCATTATTTCATTTAAACAAAGAAAGTATATATAAACAATTACCTCTAATTAACTCATGCTATTTTGTGTATGCCCATGTTTTTTTTTTGTTTGTAAGACATATTATATGTAAAAATTAAATATTATTCGGGGTAATGAATAAAAAAAAATAGTAAAATAAATAGCTTAATGACATGTCCTAAGAATAGTACCACGACAATAATCAGACAAACCAAGAGATATATTGACAGGTAGACGCGGGGGATTTTGGAGTTACTTACCCCCGGGGCTAGATGGCCGTCAAACCCCAACTTCCTTTCTTTCTTTTTGATTTTTCTCAGCTACCATTCCGCTATTTATAGGCCACTTACCTTAAAATTGACCATTTTCACTTCGCTCATAGGTTTGCACTCGCTGCTCCTCCCTAATTGATAGGATCCTCAGTCCTCACAACTTAATGAAAATGTTAGATCGTGACTTTTTATATTAATTAATGGAACAAAATCCGCCTAATGAAGAATGGAAGTGCAGAACCTAGACAAACTATGGGAGTCGACCAATAACAAACTAAGCTAAGATAACCGAAAAGGAGATAAAGTTTACTCCAAAGATAAAAAGAGACTGGTAGAATGAGTTGTTGAAAAAATAATTAATAATATAATATAATATTATAATAAAAATAAATTAAAAAAATATTATACATAAAACATTATTTTTAAAAATAGTTTTAACTTTCATAAATAATTTATCTCAGTATGATAAATTATAATGATTATCCTTTCTAAAATATAATAGGCATTTTTATTAATATATACTTTAAATAATAAAATAGTAAAAATAACTCAATTTTTAATTAACCAACAATAAGTTATGAGTTATTAAAATAAATAGTGTATGATTTCTTTTAAGAATAAAATAAAGAAATTAACTTATATTAATTATAATTTAATAACTAATAATGTGAAATAATAATAAATATAAATTTTAATAATAATAAATAAATAATATTATTATAATTTATAACAATTAATAACATATATATAACGATTAGTTTAATAATTATAAAATAATTAATTGATCAAGTTTAAAAACTTGATAATTAACTTTTGAAAATATACTAATTTACAACATGAGTATGTATATCTTTTTCTTAGTAAGATAAGTTCTCTTGCATTTTTATAGCATGTTATCTCTCAATCATTACCTCTAAGTAACATGCTCTTATTGCTTATTGTCATGGTAGGGGATTATTCTTAATAGTTTTATGTGTATAAATCAACCTCTTTATGTTAGGATGTTAACACCTAAGACAATCATTTTATAAACTTTTTGATTTTTATGATGCTCACATCTTCTTCTTGTACAACAACCTACCATTCTGCTTTTTTTCCCATGCTTGTTAGCATTTGCAATTGGCCTCCTCAATTCCCTTGCTAACTAATCCTAATGATGAGGGTAAAAGGCATTGTAATATGCTCTTTTTAAGCTTTAGAGGTCAATTATTATTGAGAAGAAATAAAAAAATAAAAAAATAATGTTGTAATAAGAGTAAATTAATAAAAAAATAAAAAATTATATATGAATTGTACTAAGTACTATACTTAAGATAATTGTTCTTAAATAAATTATCCCAATATAGTAAGTTATAGTGGTTATCTTTTTAGGATACAATAAACATTCTCACTAATGTGCAATTTAAATAGTTAGACAACAAAAATAACTCAATTTTTGATTAATCTAATAATATACCATAAATTGTTGATAATAGTATCTTTTTAACATTTGAGAGTAAGAGGAAAATACTACTTTATATTATTCATAATTTAACAATCCATAATATGAAATAATATCAAATATAAATTCTAATAATAATAAACAGCTAGCTAGCATTATTATAATCTATAACAATTAATAACAAACACATAATGATTAGTTTATCGATCATATAACGACTAGTTTAATGCTCATAAAATAGTTACCCTCAACGATCATAAAATGACTAGTTAACTAAGTCTAAAAATATAATAATTAACTTTTAAAAGTACATTAATTTACAACAATCTTTTGCTATTTTAAAAAGCTAATTTTGCTAAATTAAACAATGAGAATATAACAAATCATTTTTGGTGTCTTTTGGACTATAAATCAAAGACTAAGATGTACAAGTTTTGATATTCAAAAAAATGGTAAAATAAAAATTTTTATGAAGTATGACTTTGTAATGAGTAATAGTAATTATTATTTAAGATATAACAGATTTTCTCATTAACATGTAGTTTAAACAGTAAAACAACAAAAACAACTCAATCTTTTGATTAATTTAGTTGTATGCCATAAATTTTTTATACTGGTATCTTTTTAACTTCCAAAAGTAAGAGGAAGATATTAATTTAAATTACTCATGACTTAATAATTCATAATATGAAATAATATTAAATATAAATTCAAATAGTAATAAATGATTAGCATTATTATGATTCATAAAAGTTAGTAATGGAAATATAATGACTAATTTAATAATTATATAAGAATTAGTTCAACGGTCTTAAAATAGTTAGTCCAATAATCATAAAATAGCTAGTTGACCAAGTCTAAAAATATGTTAATTAACTTTTAAAATACATTAATTTATAACAATCTTTTGCTACTTTAAAAGGTTAATCTTATTGAATTAAACAATAAGAATGTAACATATCTTCTGTGGTATCTTTTGGGTTACAAATCAAAGACTAAGATGTATAAATTTAACATTTAAAAGGATGGTGAAATAAAAATTTCTATGAACCATGACTTTGCATTAAATAATAATGGTTATCCTTTTAGGATATAATAAACTTTCCTATTAATGTGTAGTTCAAATAGTAAGATAATTAAAGCAATTTAATCTTTTGATTAATTTAGTAGTATACCATAGATTATTAATAATGGTATCTTTTTAACTTCCAAGAGTAATACTAATTTATATTAATGATAACTTAATAACCTATAATGTTAAATAATATTGAATATAAATTTTAATAGTGATAAACAATTAACATTATTATAATACATAATAGTTAGTAATGGATACATAATGGCTAGTCCAATAATCATATAATGACTAATCTAATGATTATAAAATGGTTAATCTAACAATCATAAAATAACTAGTTGACTAAATTTTAAAATATGATAATTAATTTTTGAAAATACACTAATTTACAATAATCTTTCATTATTTTAAAAAGCTAATTTTGCTAAATTAAACAATAAAAATATAACACATCATCTTTAGTATCTTTTGGCCTACAAACCAAAGACTAAAATGTCTAAATTTTGATATTCAAAAGGATAGTGAAATAAAAATTTTTATAAAGCATGATTTCATAATGAATAATAGTGGTTATCCTTCTAAGATATAACAAACTTTCTTACTAATATACTATTCAAATAATAAGATAACAAAAATAATTCAATCTTTTGATTAATTTAATAATATGCCATAAATTATTGATAATGGTATATTCTTAACTTTCAAGAGCAAAAGGAAGATATTAATCTTTATTAGTCATAACCTAATAATTCATAATATAAAATAATGTTGAATATAAATTCTAATAGTAATAAATAATAATTATTATTATAATTATTTATAATAATTAGTAATAGGCATATAATAACTAGTCTAACAGTTATATAATGACTAGTCCAACAATTTTAAAATGACTAGTTAATTAAGTTTAAAAACATGATAATTAATTTTGAAAATACACTAATTTATAGTAATCTTTTGTTATTTTAAAAATCTAATTTCATTAAGTTAAACAATAAGAATATAATGCATTATCTTTGATATCTTTTAGGTTAAATATTAAAACTTGATATTTAAAATGATGGTAAAATAATAATTTTTGTAAAGTATGACTTCATAATGAATAACAATGAACTTACTTTCATGTTATATTCTCTAAGATTATATTATTTATTATGGTTGAGAATTATTAAGCTATGCACATGTTTGATTTATTTTTATAAGATTCCTAAAAATATTACTTAAGATCTTATAAGAATAGCCTCACTCTACTCTCATATAGTTGAATTAATTAAGTGTACATTCTATTAACACACCATGCATAAAGTTTATAGAACATTAAGAGTATAACTTAATCTCAAACCTTGAAATCATTACACTATCGACATTATAAGAAAGGACTTTACAATTTTAAAAGTGCACACAAAGTCAAGCAGTGACTTAGTATTACCCATATAAATCTATTTTAAGAGATCTCTTATCAAATAGGTTGGGTTCCCATCACTTTTAACCATTTTTTATAAACATTAGTCTCATTTTATTCGATGTAATTTGCATTAACTTTTTACTTAATGATTTAGTCGAAGGATCATCTTCATTTATCTCTAACTATACAAAATTAAGTGATTTCTTTATTACTTAATCGTTTTAATAATTCACATCTTAGCTAAATATGTTTATTCTTTCTATCACATAAGTTACTATTGACACAAGTAATAAAGATTTGACTATCATAACACATTGCACTTATAGTGTCAATTTCACCCGTAATGAAATATTCATTGAAAAATTTATTAGTCAATTTGTCTTAACATTAGTCTTTTTAAAATTATAAACTTAAAATTTAAAGTGAACCAAGTAATAATTATTTATTTATCAGGTTTTTAAACTTTTATTTCACCTTTAAAAGTGAACACATATCATTTGAATAAAAAATTCAATTAACATCATTATACTCTTCTAGTATAATAAAAATCTATTATAAAATATATTATAATTAATCATAATCATGAAACTTATGATCCAAACCAATATCCCTTAAAGTAAACTTACACACCCTTACTAGTAGTAGTAATTTACTATATTACAAATGTTAGTTAGTTCTTTTAATTGTATCTTATAGATCGAAAAGATCTTTTTATTTTTTTATTTTTCTTAAATTGCATTAATTTTTTGTTAACTATATACCATAAGATTAGGACAATAATATAATAAATAATATTTACAAAATTTAATAATTATCAAATCTAAGTTTAAGAACCATCTTAACTATTATCTACCAACAATCATATATTTTAGCATAACAAATTAATAAGTCTTAGTCAAATGAATCTTTGCTCATCAACTATAAGTTCACTAGGCATCAAACTTGTTCATAAAATATTTCCCATGCATTTAGCATGGATTTTAAATAGTTTTAAGGTTAACATAATATAATCTCATGAAATTATGATTTTCACCTTTAAATTAGTCTTATCGGCAATGAACAACCTATAATATCTTTTTTCAATATATAAGAATTAGCTTAAAAATGAATAACAACCAATATAAACTTGATAAAACTAATGTAGTATATCTAACTTGTATGCTTAAATATAAGTATTTATTAATTCAAAAACAAAAGTACAATTTTACCATCCCTTGTATATATAAAGTATAAGACAACAATGGTTTATAGGTCAATTCCCCATATAACACAAACTCTTTGACTCCCATTTGTCTAAATTAGAAAAGCATTCATAACATTTAACTATCAAATGTAAAAATAAACAACACTTGTTGTCCGAAGATTTTTTGCACTTAATTCAAGAATATATAATAGATCGTGTTAAAATATTTCTTTTTTTATTCATTGTAATGTAACATATAATATTCAAATATTCATGGCATTTGCTTTACCAACTAATAGGCTTAGTATTTTTTAAGTGCCTTATCAAAATAAAGTTATGTGAGGTGGTGCATCCCGTCCTTTGAGTACCTATCTTCAACTTTATTGCTAAACATTCCTATAAAGTTGGCAAATTGTGGAGAAGCAAATGTTGTAATTAACTCTCCAATAATGATTACTGTCATCTCATTAAAATTAATATCATTAGCCATAAAAACATTTATCAAAAGAATGCTTGGAATATTCTCGTTTCCAAATAAAATGATATTATTGAATTTAATAAAAATTATTATTTTCTGATATCATGTATGATATTCAATAGAGAGAACACACAAAGGCTAATGATTAATAAGAATTTCTAAATATAAAGTAAGTTCACTTCAAAATTTAATAAAGTATATAATTATATCTTTATGTGTGCATATAATAATTGACACATTCAGAAGTATTTACACATAAAATGAACATCAAAATGATCCTTTTGATATACTTGGAATCTAAAACAAATTCTTGTATAAATCATAATCCATCTCAAATTAGAAGAAGACATTTGCATTCAGTTAGAAAGACCATTAATTAGGATATGAAAAAAGATTACATGTTGTAAGATATGAAGTGCAAAAATAATCATATAAGTTATTAATTTTAGAATGACATAAAAATTTAGAATTCTATTGTGGATAAAAATATAATTAGAAAAAATAAGATATTGTATCTAAAATATATTAAGTATTGTCCTTTAAAATAATTTTTTTCTTAATAAATTACCTAAGTACAGTAAATTATAATAATTATCCTCTCAAAATATAATAGACTCTTTTATTAATGTATAGTTTAAATAATAAGACAATAGAAATAATCTAATATTTTAATTAACCTAATAACATACCATAAATTATTAATAAAAATATCATTTTAACTTTTAAGAATAAAAATACTAATTTATATTAATTAAAATTTAATAACTCATAATATAAAATAATATTAAATATAAATTTCAATAAAAATAAATGACTAATAATAATATTATTATTATTTATAATAATTACTAATAAATATATAATAACTAAGTTAACAGTCATATAATAAATAATTTAATAATTATAAAATAATTAGTCTAATAATTATAAAATTACAAATTAATCAAACATAAAAATATAATACTTAATTTATAAATTTATACTAATTTATAATAATTATATCTAGTGAATTGTCTTGCAAGGTTGATTTTGGTGTTAGCAATTTCTGAAGGAGTCTAAATACATGGACGAAAAGAAGGGATAAAGGAGAGACGGATTGACGTGACAGTGACTTTTTGGTATTTTTAACCTTGTCCCTCTCATCTCTCTCACGTCCGTCTTTTTTTTCTTTTTCTTTTTCTTTCTTTTCTTTTTCTTTTTCTTTTTGTGTCCGAAAAAGACACTATAATTGAACGGTGTTAGGCATAGTGAACGGAAGGCAGATTGCCTCGCATTAAATGACGAGGTATTGGGTTTGAGCTTGCCATTTGCGGCCAACGGCAATCCAAATAATCTGTATACGGAGAATTTTCAATTTCAGACGAATATTTGATGGGCATGCGTTGTTGATTTCTTTGGTCAACCCATTGGCGGTGCCATTAATGGAGCACCGTTTTTGGTGGTGTTGATCTAGGGAATCCTTCTAGAAGTTAGGCCTAACTTTTGTTCTGGGAACGCAGGAGGTTCAGTAGCGGTTTTGAAAGCCTCCAATGCATCTTTAAACGAGCCAGAATCGACCCTCAGTACGTTTAGGCTCCGGTCTTAATATCTTGAACAAGCATGAGTTAGATTTGGGTTTCAATTTTTGAGCTCGACCCGATACTAAACTCAATCCTTTTACAATGCACGCCTAAACATTTTGTGCTTTTAAAACCCTTACTGCCAGCCTAAAACGAGTCACAGTAGATGAGACTCGTAAAGTCTTCAAAAAGGAGTCTTAAACAAATCTTTAAAATGAATTAATGTCCAGCAGCGAACCAGCCTAATCCAGTGTCGAGCGCGTTGAGATGAACATAAATGGGCCAGATAACCTTCAGTTCAAGTTTAACTCCTTTATTGAACGAGCTTTAAAAATAAAACATGTTCGGGACTATCGAGTTGAGTCACCGAATGCTTCAAGAGTGGATGGGTTCGTTTATGCCTCTATGGGTCCTCCGAGCTTCCAATGCCTATGAACTTGCTAATTGGCAAAGAAGGAAGGATGAGTAGTGTTGAAACGTTGGTCGGTGGAGGGGTACGAAACTTTCAAAATTTGTTTGTGATATAATATGCAGCGATTGAGACCCAGCTTCAAAGAGGGTCAAAACTCTTTTCACATGCCATGCTCGTCACACGGTAATAGTCCATAAACACGTTTCAGTCTTCATCTGACAGCCCACCACCAAGGAGTTTCGTGTGAAGTACGCCAATAGTTGCACATGTCACCGTAGTTTGTGCCGTCCTACGGTGCAGCCCGAGTTAGTTAGCCGGGTCGAGTCCCCCCATTCCCCTCCCGGTATACCTGAACAGAAACATCTGGGAAAGAAAACAGAGGCATTCGCAGGGGAGATGCATCATTTAACTGTGTGTGGCGGTGCAAACAATCTTCTCTATCTCACAGGAGTTCCATTAATCACAAACAAGCTTCAAGACCTCAATGCTCGTTGGACCTGTTTCCAGTAACCGTTTTGTTATTATTCGAAAACGTCAAACATTTGGCCCTAGCGTTGCTTATTATTTTGTTGGATACTTACGAAATTAGGTAACCCAACTTCATTTTATAGGTAAGTAGTAATGTAACGATACAACAACACAAATGATACGAACAACAACGCCAACACAAATTAAGAATGCATCAGACACTTTTATAAAAATACAGTTCTATTTTTGTACGATAATATTTGCTCACAATCCAAATCTAGAAGAGTATGGAGAGAGGAGAAAAAAAAAAAAAAGGAAAACAATATGATTATAAAGCAACGAGTGAGGGAAAAGGGATAGAAAGGAAAGACAGTGGCAGTATGCATAACCTGGCGCATTTGTACAGTGGAACGAAAAGCGAAATGAGAAGGGAAGTGATTGTGAGCTGCTCTGACTCTCTCTACAACTTCAATGTGCTCTTGTAGTGGCAATTCTGTTGTCCGACAGTCCGATTGGAAATAAGGACGGTGAAATCGCACGAAGCCATCGAAATCACTTGGACGTTGAACATTTTCAAGATTCGAACTTTTCCGGAAATTCTTGTAAAAGAGTTCAAGGGCAGCACGCCGCCCATCGCATCTGAGTAGAGCTGGGAATCGGAGAGCAAGCGGTCGGCCATGACCGTCACCGTCAAGTTCATGGGCTTGGTCTCGCCGGCGGAAATCTCGCCGGCGGGGATAGGAACCTCGCCGACCTGCTTCCCTCTGTAATTCAGAGAACCGGAGCTGTTGGTGTACCTGAAGCCCACCTTGTTCGGGTTCTTGACGGAGAGATCCACGTCCAGGGTCACGTTCAGGTTCACGTCGAGCCTGGCCAAGTCAAAGGAGATCCGAAAATTCCGCAGAGTCACAGAATCCACGGTGGTCGCCGGCCGCTTGGCCTTGAACACCGTGAAGGCTAGGATGAGGACCACGAGAACCACCGCCAGGATGACCGCCACCGTGGTCCCCAGGCAGAAGTTCCGGCGCCTGCGTTTCCGCCGTTTCAGGTCCAGGGCTTCGTCCTCGGCTTTTGCACCCGCAAACCGTCTTCTTGATGAATTTAAGGATTCCTCCTCCATCCCCCCTCCACCCAATTTCTTATAATAATAATAACAACAATACCTCTGGATTCTCTTGCTTACACCATCCGACTCTGGCACTGCCAGCGGCGTTCATGGCAGTGGGTGGTGGATCTCAATCTTATTTATAGCCATAGGCGCTACAACGCACTACTTCATCTACCACTGATTATGTTGTTCCGTTTGCTTCCAATTTCATCTCTTTTTTTAATCGCGGTTTAATGCAAACAAGTCTAGAGCAGATGAAACCATAAATTGATTTGGGAATTTTTTAATAATATTTTTTCCAATGATGCTTCGGTCATCGTTTTGCCTCCACTTCAGCAGCCCCTGCTTCTATTTGGCTGGCCTCTTTACGGTTGTAAGCTATTACGAAAAGGAAGAGAAAAATTAAAACAGATCATGCTAATAATAATAATAATAACAATAATAATAATAATAATAATAAAGGAGATAAAACTCACTTGTGTTCTATTGGGAGAAGCTTTATTACCCGATTCAAAATAAATGATGTCTCACGCATGTCAGATCCATCTTCTTACCATTTGTATCAAGAAATTTGTTGGAGGAAATCAGTATTTCCACGAGATAAATACTGAATAAGTCGTAATTTTAGACACTACACTACTGTTACTAAAATAGTTAAATATTTGATTTATTTATATATATATTTTTATTTTATTTTTTGATAAAAAAGAAACGAGAATTTGAATTTTATATTTATTTTTTAATTCGTTTATTAGATACTTACATTTTTTTTCTTAGACAAATAACTAAATTTTACTTACGTCTTATTATTATATTTAATTTTAATATCAAATTATTTTAATTCGGAGTAAAATATTAGGTAATAGAACAGATGAAATATATCTGAGACTTTCTTTTTTTTTTTTTTAACGTTATAATCATGTACAAGCCTAATGACAGAGAGTTGCGGTTGAAAAGTCACTTTGATTTCTCGTTGGGCAGCAATGCTCGTATTCATAAATAAATAACTCATATCGGACCGACGGATCAAACTAGTGAATGGAGGGTTTGGATCTCGAAATCGATTCGATTTTCTTAAGAACCTAGTTGTAAAACACATGGTTGAACCGTTGACTCAAATAAACCAGTCGGTATCAATCTAACCCGATCCGTTATATTTTATTTATTTATTTCGCCGAGGTTATAGTCGAACGGTTTAAGCTGACTGCTTGGAGATGAGAGCTTGGGTAAACTATTTATTTAACCGAGTGGGCTTCACGGGCCATCGATTACGAGGTTTGTCATCGTAATTGGCATCGATGAAGGGTAACAGAAAATCTGATGGTGTAACGTTTATTTATAATAATTGGTTTATAAATTCTATATTAAAAAATAAAAATATAAATATTGATCTCAAGTAGCAAACAATAGAAACAACGAAGAAGAAATAATGTCACGACAAATTTTCCACAGTCTACAGAATCCAAGATGAATATATATATATATATATATATATATATATTTTTTTTTTATTTTTTTTTATTTTTTCTCTCTTTGGAAGACATTTAATTTTTAAAAAAAAGAAAAAAAAAAAGAAAGAAAGAAATGGAGATTCGAATCTAATCTCGTTCTTGACTGTTTTGATCGGGTGACGGTGTGAAACGACGCGTGGCCGACAGGAAAACCAACACCGCGTCGATCAGGCAAGATGTTAATAAAAGGGCCCTTCCCAAAGTCCCAACCACCAACAGTCTTCGGCTCTTCCATTAATTAAAGGGAAACTGCCAAGTCCGGCTTGGAAGGGCCCGTATTAACTACGGTTGGTTATCTGGGCCATCCGTGTGCATTTCAACCATGTAACACTAATAGCCATTTTATCATCTTTGCATCCCAACCCAGCCAGACGTTTCCGGCCCCTTGCTTGCTCTCTTCCAGCCTCGTCAGGCTCCAGCTTATTAGATTCAAGCAAGCTCACCAAGCAACCACCATTACCGTATCTATCAATATCGATACCGACACGGGTTAGATGAAAGAAACTTATAATAACGATCGGCAAGCCCCGGCAACATCAAAGGCAAGAAAAAGGCGGCGTTGCTGTCTCATAACCGGCGGGGTGATTCTCTTATTGTTTCTTCTGCTTTCCTTAATTATACTCATTCTGGCATTGACGGTGCTTAAGCCAAAGCAACCCAGAACGCAGCTCCTCTCTGCCAACCTCGATGGCATCTCTCCTCGCTTATCATTCCCGATTATTAACATCCAGCTCAACATCACCCTGGACCTGAAGATCCTAATCCAGAACCGAAACCACGCCAGCTTCAAGCACGGCCCTGGCAAGAGCTTCCTCTATTACCGGGGCCACCGGATGGGTGAAGCAGACCTGTACCCGGGCCTCATCCCCTCAATGGGCTCCGAGACGCTGCCTTGCCGCCTCACCATTTCCGTCGAGGTGGATCCAAATTCATCTGCATCTAGTGACAAAGTTATAAGAAGTTTGATTAGCGATGTGATGGGGGGACAACTTGTAATAGAAACCGACACAAGGATACCGGGGAGGGTCAGGCTCCTCGGTGGATTGATCAAAAGGCACGCCGATGCTACTTCTAAGTGTCGTTTTACCATTGCTATTCCTGCCATGAAGATTCAAAGCCAGCAGTGCAAGAACAAGGCTAAGCTTTGACAACAGTAGCTAGCTATTAGCTACTTACATACGGTTACACGCAGATGCATACATCACGATCATCTGCTCCTTTGCTCCCGAATTTAGATCATAATCCATGTGCGTGTACATAAATACATGCATGCATACATATAGATCCCCCGCACATGCCATCAATCCATGCTTCAGTTCGTATTCGGTTATGTAGAACCCATTAACTAATTATTTCCCATCTCAGAGTTCCGAGGTTTAATTCCTGCATTTATGCTGTTCTATTGTGCACATCAATCAATCCAATAAGTTATAAATGCCGAGCACTGTGACGCCTTCTTTTATTTTATTGCATATAGTGATAGAGAAGACAAAATTCCTGTTTGTCTCGGCGCTAGCAGGGAACAAATAATTTGTGCAAAACAAAAATTTTTCTCTCAGATTTGGCTCCAAGGTCATACACGTTTGTGCAAGCATTGCAAAAGAAACTTAAAGGTGGAAACTTGTTTTCCTAACTCCACTTCTCGTTTAGATGAGTCAAGTTGACTCAATATCAAGTGTAAAGAAAAAAAAAAGAAAAGAAAAAAGATTTAATTGAAACCACCAGATTCTACAAAACTATGTTCGACTAAAAGAAAAAAAAAAAAAAAAAAGATAAACATAACAAGCACCACCACTGTCTAATTTCTAATCCCAACACAATCTATTTCCTACTTCGGGCTCAAAATACTGTTTGAGCTCTAACTTTGTAATTGCAATCCACCCAAAAAAAAGGCCTCTTGTGGGCCTTTTTTCTTCTTCTTTTTTTTTTTTTTTTCTTTTTCGGATCGATTATGCGAGCGTATGCTTGTTTTATGTTATTAGGACAGTTCCAATACCAAGAATTGTTTCCATGACTTTGATGTTTAGTCAATTGAATGAAAGTAGCATTACCACCTGAAAACATTACCTGTTTGTTTCTCAACTGTGTTTCTTAACTTTGAAAACATACTGCTAAGCTTTGTACTCACGTAGACAAGTTTTCGTTTTGCCGGGAGAAATCGTAGACAAGCTTTTGTGTCTGCACTTGGGAGTATGAAGCCCTGCTGTGCTCTCAAATCCTTCACGCAAATTACGAACTACGTTATTTAGCGCTTTATAATGGTTTCAATGCCACTTCATCTTCATTTGGAACAGACGCAGTTTAGATTAAAGGGTGTTGAGAAAACGTTTTAATTGTTGAATAGGTCAATTGTGCTTTTCCTGCTGATAGGGAACTAACATCT
This sequence comes from Bruguiera parviflora, assembly GCA_019804595.1. NCBI lineage: Eukaryota > Viridiplantae > Streptophyta > Magnoliopsida > Malpighiales > Rhizophoraceae > Bruguiera > Bruguiera parviflora. Next base: position 7,406,053 of record CM034044.1, read on the forward strand.
GAAAGAGAAAGAAAACATATACCAATTGATCTCAATAACCAAGGGGTAATCCCACCATAGTTGGGATCAGCTTCATGCATCGCTTTAATCGTTGGTTCATCAATTTATTTTAAATCTTCTTCATATCACCGTTTTCAGAGACCAAAGCTAGATGTATATCAAATGTAAGCATGGCAAAGAAATGTTATTACATGGAAAGAAATCAGATTCTCATCCAATGCTGATTGTGGCCGCAATTCTTTTATTAGCCGAAAAAAGTTACTGGTTTAGGAGGCAAAAGTACAAATTGTAGAGGCAGGGGGCAACGCACTAGGAACGATCATATCCTGCCTATCTATCTACCAGCAAAGGCAGTATTTGCATTCACAATATGGGTCAGCGACAAGTTGCCCTGTCCATCAAAAAGGGAGGAAAAACATGGAAATTTCCTCCTTGTGCTCAAAACCCACAAATAGAAAAGAGCTAACTACTCTTCCTCGAACCCCCTCCAAGGATGTCCACTTTAAGAGCTTATACTCCTCCCTACCCGACCAATGCTCTCTCATTTTGAAGAAACAAGAGGAATGACTGACTACAGTGCTAAATATCCTTCAGTGAATGATATCAAAATTACTACAAAGATACCGGTCAAGGAGGCCTATCAAACAATGAAATAAAGGAGGAGAAAAATTATGGAGATAGAGGATCTTTAAATTTTCCAAATGAGGCAGTTGTACTCATCTACAGTTTGTACCAAATAATGGAGAATTTTTGGTACATGGGGCAAAAGAGAAGCAAAAGAAAATGCAATAATATTGGAGGTAATGACCTCCTTAGCACATAGAGAAAAAGCAATTCTTAGTACAGTTTGTCTCAACTATGACTGCCAAAACAACCTTGGGTACGGAACACCTCTTTCATCCAATTTACAGGTGGTGTTAGCTGCTAACCTAGTCGCCTCATTCTTCGTATCTTATTGTGCCCTACAGAAGATCACATCTGGGCAGCCAAATAACACACTAAGAATCTAAAAATCTTGGTCAATCAGAGACTAGGCCCCATGTTACGTTGCATCCAAATCAGACAAAGAGAAATTAGGGAATTGAGAATTAATATTCAAATGCAATGCACAAAAGCACAGAAAGGGAAATACGCTAAATGCAACATAAGAAAAGGAAAATTTGCTAATTTCTGACAAAAATGTGCAACAATTCCTGTACAATGTCATTCCTACATTGTTATCTTGTTTAGTCGAGACTGCATTGCCTCTTCTTATAATTTAATCTCCAAGGCCAATGTCATGAATATTAGCAACAAAAGTTGGAGGCTTAGAGCTCTAAATTTAATACAGGACTGCTTCCTACTAAACTAGTCAGTCGAAAGTTATGTCAAACTACCAGCAAAGCAGATAAGCACGAGATACCAACTAATGTAAGAATTCAAGCTTTCTGCAGAAACCCAATTTAATAGTCCTTGATTTACCTGTTGGCTTCATAGGAGCACCGGGACATGTTTCAGCAAGTCCATTTAGTCGTGGGACTGATGGGGGTGTCTTACAAGCATCAGAATCCCATTCAGTGTGTGGCATTTTGGCAAGAGCACTCTCAGCCTGGTTGGAGACAATAACTTCCAAGAGATCCCCATAAACTGATTCAAACAGCTCTTCTTCAGTTAAAGTGTCCGGCTCAGCATCACATGGTCTATTTCGCAAAGCTTTGAAGGAAGAAGTGAAGCTACAACAGTGAGCAACACTTGCCCTGGCTTCATCAAAGCATTTCCTACTGTGAGGAGCCAAGATCATGTGATCAAGGCCTGGGGCAAACGGGTCGAGAACATCATCCCTGGGCGTCCGGGGGCTAGTGCAGTCATCTGGGTCCTCATTTCTATCAGATTTAGAAGTAAAGGAGAGAACTTTTTTGGGAACAGTGGGTGGAGAATTAAGATCTAAGAGGAAGTCCCCATTCTCCATGCTTGAATCAGCGATGAATCAGCCTCAACTTTGGCATAATTGGCTTTGTGCGCGTTATCAATCTTTTCCAAATGTTTCTGGAACAACTGAGGATGGATTTCGTTCGCCTCGCTGAGTGAAAGAATCAAAATCCATAAGCATACGCCCCGTCCGGCTGTGGAGGAAAACACAAAAGGCAGATTCAGCTGTTTGGGGCTGGAAGCAATCTACCTACCGCGCAGGCAATCAATCGCCGCTAATGGTCTCCGAATTCACTTTCAGAGCCTAAATTCTTCCCCCCCCTAAAATCTTAAGAATTCTAGCAGCTATTATGCAACCGTACACGAAAAACCACCAATGCGAGTAACTAGCTTTCCGATTGCTAAAAATTTTGAATAGTGCGAGTAAGTTTGAGTAGAAGAATCGAGCTTTTTGGGAAGAAAGGTACCTGGTTTTTTGGGAACAGGGCAGCGGAATGACGAAATGCTTTCGCCGAAAACCTTCTAGCAGCGGCGCCGGACGGCGGCGAGAGCGAGTGGGCTATTAGTCCTCTCGCTCGCTCGGGCCTGGAATGCAGATGAGAAGCGAAACTGGTGAAGTAAAACGACAGCCTCTCCCGATTCTGCGCCTTATTTTATTTTTTGCCGTGGAGTCCCCCAGTCTTCTATATTTAAGTTGGGTGGGCCGCGGCCCCACGCAGGACATTAGTGAAGACTCCTAAAGTTACGTCTAATTAAATTCAGCTGCATCACACTGACTCGATTCTTCACTTAAATTATTTCATTTGAAAATGAACAAGGTGTTTTTTAACAATAAAATATAATTAAATTATTCAAAATATATAATCGAATCAAATTATTGATTATTTTATATTAATAATTTGAATAATACAATGTTGTGTCAATTGTAGTTTTGTCCCCACAAAAATTTTCAAAGCTGTCGTTCTGCTTCCTAACAATCTGTATGGCCTAATTCAGAGAGAATGCAAAATGATTGCCTCTCCCTTCCCATCAAGGAACAGAAGGTTCCAAGAGAAGGCAAGGCCAGGCCACCTCAGGGCATTTCGCAACAAAAAGGCCATGTGTTTAGCAAGTCCCGAAAGTCAAAAGAGTGTTCCTCACAATGGCCACATCCAAACAAAGGCAAACTGGAAGGACCCAGTTAGTTAGATAACCTAGATGGCACGGATTCTCTATTCTCTCAGACTTCATCTCTGACTGGAGTAAACAGCAAATGATCAGCACGACAAGATGAAATAAGAAGGAAGAAAAAAAAAAAAAATCAAGAATCCATCCATCATCTTTGAAAAACTTATCCTACGCAGGTTGCCCTTGGATATTGAGGTTTCATCAAATTGAGTTTAACACTCCCCCTCCCCCTCCCCCCGTTCAATTATCCGGGAAAGGACACATATGAGTCGTTCAAAACTCAATTACAGTGGAAAAATGCACTGCCCCCCTCTGTCTTTTACATGAAATCTTATTCTGTAGATTATTAAAGTTTTTCATGCAAATTATTATTAATTTTTATCTAATAACTTGAATTTAAAAGTATGTTAATTTTTTTTTACTATTAAAATGGGCTGGCAATATTCTCGCGCTCTGCGCACCAGAGACTTGGAACTGTTGGCCCAGTAGACAGCCGAAATCTGGCATTAACATCCTTTGAGAAGGCAGCTATTTGTCAAAAATGACATTATTTAAGTAGACCCCTTCGGATCGTTGCTGTGACAATCACCCGAGATTACTGGTTTATAATTAAAAGAAAGAAGCTCTTTGAGACTGGAAGGATGGATCGTTCGCATGCATGTCAATTGCCCGAGCTCGCAGAAATGGATGGCGGTGCTTCTCGCCCAAAAACCAGGGGGGTCAAATATGGTATCCGAAAGTCCGGTAACTCCGTCGGGTAAAATCTCTTTCAGAACTCGATGTTAAGGTTTATTTATGTATAAAAATTTTGAAACTCAACTTTACAAAAAAACATAATCGTCTCAGTTTATCAGTTACACACGAATTAAATTTAAAGAGAATAAAATTTAACTTAATTTAATTTATTTATATTTTTACTAAAAATTAAAAAAATGTGATATTAAATACAGTTTATTATAATTATTTATTATAATTAATATATTTTTATATATAATAATTAATGATAATTAATAATTATAATAAATTTATATTTATTTTCGCTCTCCTCAAAATTTTTTGAAACTGAAATTTTACGAAGAATGAAAGCCTTTATTTATGGTAGTAATTAGCTGCTGATGTGGAACGAAGAGGAAGAAAGTGTTGATGGGATTGAATGGGCCAGTTCCGACGCAGTATCTGCTATAAGGAATTTTTTTTTTTATATATTTATTTAGTTTGGAAAAGGACGAGGCATCTAATAAACAGGTTTACTTATTCATGAAAAAAATTTATGGACGTAAAAATAAAATAATAATACTAATAAATAAATAAATAAATAAATAAATATATATATATATATATAGACGTAGGAGAAATTGAAATTATGCGGTCTTACGGTTCCTACAAACAATTGTTTTTTTTTTTTGTGTTTTTAAATTTTAAAAGTGTTTTGTTTCAAAATACACCATATATAATAAAAATAACATAATATGTAATAACCATGACAGCATGAACAACAAGTTATCAAAAAAATTTATTTTAAAATCTCATAAAAGAAGTAATAATTTTTTAAAATTATTTTATTTATTTATTTATTTATTTTGTACACGTAAGGAGACTCTTCTTTATATATTTATTTGTCTCGTGAGTTGTTCAAGTAAACACACCATGCAGGTTGCTCAGATTTGTACGTTTGTCGAACAATCGGGGCACGGCGTGCGTAGCCATGGACGCCCTTTTTTTTTTTTTTTTTTGCAATTTTTTTTTTTTTTACATATATATCAAAAAATATAATACTGTTAGAAATGCAAAACCATAGAAGAAAGAATACCAATACGAATATACACTAAAGTTTAATCATTTAATATTTATTCTTTTCTACGTGATTTTTTTTTTCTTAAAAAGATTTATTTTAGCGTAGTCGTCCGGCGGAAACAAACAGGATGCTAAAAACGTTGTTAAATATTAAGATAAAGCAAAAGAACGTTCTTATTGCACTCTTCTTTTTAGGGGTTTCAAATGTTAAGATAAAAATAAAAGAATCTTTTAATTTGACTTCTTCAAATTAACTGAAGTGAGTGATAAAAACACAAAAATAAAAAAAAAAAAGGGTGAAAATTTATCGACTATTACGTTAAAAAAAAAAAAGAAAAAAAGAAAAAAAAGAAAAAAGAGGGCAAACCCATCCAACGGCTGAGGGTTCATCGTAAAAGTAACAACTGCCAACCTTAACATTTTCTTTTTTCCTGATCTAATAAAGAAAGAAAGAAACAAAAAGTTCGTTAAGGCAAATCCAAAGAACAGGGAGAGACGGGAAGAAGAAAGCCAACTTATTATTATTATTATTATTATTTATTTTGTGATTCGTGTGCTGCTGGTGGTAGTGGAGGGGGCGTTGCGGCGGTGGTGATCTCTCCTTCGCGCGAAGCAGTGGTGGTTACGGGTGGCGGGGGCGACGGTTCCGAATCCTGAATTGGACTGGAAGAAAAGGTAAAAGAGTAAAAATGGCGTATAGGAGAAGGGGTGGAATGACAAGGTCATCGACATTCCGAGAAGATATATATCGGAGACCCGAAGACGACGACGACAATGACATGAACGTGAAGAATATCAACAGAACGTTGACATCTTCTCATACTTTTACAGCATCGTCCTCTTCATCTGCATCTCTGGCTGCTCAGGCCATCAGGGCGTCCGCCGCTCACCGTGACTCCTCCCTTTCCTCTGCCTACGCTGCTGATTCCGTTCCTCACAGATCCAAGGTCCTTCCTTTTCCATTTCCTTGTTTTTTTCTCCCATGTTGTTGTCTTTTTCTTGATTGCGATTACAACTCGAATTCATATATATTAGCAATCATTTCAAGATCCCTTCTTCTCTGTTTGCTTGAAATCAGTGATTTCCTTGCATGAGTTCTTACTTCTCTTCTAGCCTTACATCAATGTTAATGATTCGTCCCGAGAGGCTGTGACTCGAGCCTCTCACGTGCAGGTCACAATCGGACCAACTTCACCACCTTCTTATTCATTCATATCATATGATGGCTGTTTTAGTTATTCTGATTCCCATTCCCATATTATTTTGATACAGCAAAGAATTAGTGTTTCTGGTTTTAAATCAGCAATCGGCAAATGGGTTAACCGGGGTTGTTTATTTCTTAAACGAGAATTACTCTCTCATAGGCAGCATAGCGTGGATTTGAAAAAACATCTTCTTCTTCTTTCTTTTCCAACTGGATATCATCACCTCAAGGAAAATTCCCTTTTTTCTTCTTATCTTTTGAGGAGTTTGGGGTTCCATTGTGTTGTTGGATTTCTTAACCAGTCTGACAAAATCATCCTCCGTTTTGCTTTTATTCATTTATTTATTTATGGCACAGTGTCACTTCTTCCTCTTATGTGGATTGAGAAGCAATGCCTGAAACTGTAGGTCTTTGATGCTTATGAGGGCTCAAGAAATGATTCTAAGGGGTTTTGGGGTGTTCTTGCTCGGAAGGCCAAAGCAATTCTTGAGGACGATAGCTTATCTCAACAACTGGAAGCACCTGCAAAATCAAGGTTTCACATGTCTGACACCTCTACAACTGACGAGGTAACTTTTAAGTGTTTGACAGGTTCGATGCAGAAAAAGGAAAATATGAAGAGAAATAAGGATTAAGGCACAGGGTGAATTGAAATCTTTATAATCCTTTGTCATATATTATTTGCTCATTGTTGTTCCTGTTACAACTCCAGCATTCATACGCAGTGCCCGAAAGCGTTAAGAAAATTGATAATCCTACTTTCCGGAAAGGCTTGGATAAAATTACATCCTCCCTCAACCACATCGGTGACACCTTTGAAAAGGCTTTTGAGGCAAGATATTCAACTTTTTTGTTTTTTTTGTTTTTTGGTGCAGTTGCACTCTATTCTCGAGTCCTTAACCGTGCTAGTTCTTATCTTGTCAGCACGATGGGTTGTAGTGTCCATCCCACATGGCATTTTCATTTTTATGTTTTTCTGCCTGTAGGTAATTGTACACGCTCTTATGCTTTCCGGCCACGATTTTCTATTTCTCAAATATTGGCAGTTAATTCAAGTCTCCAACTATGGAGTTTTAATGTAGAAGTGAACTCTAGTTAGTAGGAGCAGAGTTTTGTTCTTTGGAATTTGATTGTATGGAAGAAAGGCCTGAATTGGTGCATTATCAGAATAGAATTGGCAGGCACTCTCCCTTTTACGCACTTGTTTTCTTCTATGGCCTGAATACCTCTTCCGTTCACCCTCGTCTGAAAAGAATGTTAAAAGACATTTCAGTAACGTTTTTTAATTTTGTCTTGCTCAATGTTTGGACTGCAATGTGTAGATTTTTTTTCCATGTTCTTAATGCTTTCACTGGAAAAACATTGAAACAAGAAGTTAAACTAGAACAAGAACTGAGCTGATTAAAAAGAGAAGCTGACACAATGAAAATTTACTTTTGCAGCTTTTGATGAAAAACTTGGCCTGCCCTTGTATCTGTTTTCGAATATTGAAACTAAGCTTCTCGCTTTAACACCTGTTGTCTTTCCAGGAAGGTCGCAATATTGTGGAAACTAAGACCGCGGACATCATCCAAGAAACTCGTAAACTGCAGATTAGGAGAAAAGGAAGCAGTCCTGAAGAACAGGGACAACAATTTGGTGCAAGTAGTGCATGGCAGCAACTTCCACAGCAACAGAATCATCAAATGAACCCTGAAACTCAGCTGAAGGCATCTCGCGACGTAAGGTGGCAATTACGTAATTGTGGGCCAATGGTTCATGTGGCAATATATTGAATGTTTCCAATAAAAATTCAAAGGAAAGTCAGATTCAATCAGCACTATACCATTGAAAATGAAATACGACTTACCTGCTTAAAAAACAGCTACAATGAAGAGCTAGCAGATATGGGATATGTTTTTCTGGAGCAAAAGGGGATTGTGAAGGTTAAGAGACATGATAAATAACGTTTTTCTGCCGTAGACAGAATCCTTGGAGAGCTTTTAGTTGTTGGTAGTCTGAGAAACCCTGCAGGACAGAATCTTTAAGTAAAAAGTCTTAACATAAAAAATTGCATTGAGAGTGTTTTTATGATTGCAAACTCTTTAGCTGGTGGTTTTTTTTTTTTTTTTGTTTTTTGCTTTTTATTTTTTGGGTCAGCAGGTTGCAATGGCAACTGCTGCCAAAGCAAAACTACTTCTCCGGGAACTGAAGACTGTTAAAGCTGATCTGGCCTTTGCGAAACAAAGATGTTCTCAGTTAGAAGAAGAGAACAAAATCCTGCGTGAAGGTCGTCAAAAGGGGGAAAATCCTGCAGATGATGATTTGGTATGTTTTAATCTATTAGGCTTTTACAGCACGGATCTGCAGGCCAAACTCATGCATATTATCATGATATTCATCTCGTCCGTGATACTTGGTTAGCAGGTTTTGCCAAAATCGATACTTTAAATTATGACAGTCTCAATGATGCTATGACATTGAGTTGTTTCGAGTAAGAGAACATACGCAATTTTGATCATCTAATTCGTTCAACAAACGAATTTTTCATCTCAGATTCGCCTTCAACTGGAGACGCTTTTGGCTGAGAAGGCTCGTTTGGCCCATGAAAATTCCATGTATGCAAGGGAGAACCGCTTTCTGAGGGAAATTGTTGAGTATCATCAGCTCACAATGCAGGATGTAGTTTATTTGGATGAAGGCATTGAAGAAGTCGCTGAAATTTATCCCCTAACCAAGATGCTTTCTGTCTCTCCACCTTCACCCATGTCTCCAATTTCTGCTTCCGAGATTTCCACATCTGCGAGCTCACCGGTGAAGGAAATCCTCCCCATCTTGCCACAAGAAGTGCAGGTTGTTTCAAGTAGAAGTGATTCTCCAAGGGGTACAGGTATGATCGAGCTCAAGGAAGAAGACACAACAAGCATCCCTGTAATAGAGGAAGAAGAGAAAGATGGTACAAAAGTTCTCGAGGCAAGTGCAAATAGATCATGAAGACCATCTGCATATATTGACTCGTCCTTTTGGGTCTTCAGAATCAAAGGAAGTTTTGTGTCACTCTGGTTCTCGGTTTTGACATTCTTTCCTTCTTCTTTTATGTTTGATTGAGGAAGAAGATTTTGGGACAATTTTCCCTTTTATTCGTTTTTGGCAAGGTATCTATTATTGTTTTATGTATGTAATGCGCATGCAGCTTTTACATGTAATGATTTTTTTTTTTTTATTATTATTTCTATGAACTTCTTAAATAAAGCATGATTTTCCCTTTTGAGTTAACAGGACATCCTGTAGGCGACGAACTTGTGAGATCTTCCAAATTACAAATCGGTCATGGATCATGATTTGTCTTTTTTCGAGACCTTGCGGGGAATGGTTTGAATTTTAGGAGTTTATTCTCATGGTTTCATAATTTTGTTTTGCCGTGAGCTTGTACGTCTCCACAAGGGCAAAAATGTAGCCAGTAACAGAAAAACCTGGGTCCATTGGGGTACAATGTTCCAGATCAGATTGCACGTGGTTATGCATATGCATACCCTGTCTCGAGGACTTGGGTTGGCAGGATTTAGGGGTAGCCCTTGGCCATGCAATCTTCCCAGGTTGCGTCCCAAACTCTAGCAATATTTGGCTCACTGCTTCCAGAATCGGATTTTGGCACTGTAAATTGTTACGCCGAATACGCATAGCAGCCTCAAACAGGTGCCTAGAGAACTTAGATTTCCCCATTACAACGGGAATGATAGTCGCTGGCACGACGGCTGTCATGTAGATACTATTATTTGCTTAGTTGAGCTCACAATTACCACAACCTGTCAGCCAAGCGCCAAGCCACCATGTCTAACGTCTAAAGTCTAAACTATGCTCGTGCAATCCACTAAGGTTAATACATGATACAGTAGAACTTCCGAGGACAGACTTACATTTATAGCGAATGAACAATGAGATACACCATACTTCATGTCTTTTTGGAGTTACATTAGATGCATCAAAACCTCTCGATACAACAACTGAACGGGCAGCCAATTCAAGTTCCATCTGCTCACTTCATTTGATTTCCCTCAGACACTAATGGTCAAGCAGAGCCAAATATCGCACAGATACCTTAGTAGATGAGACAATACAGAAATTGTATATTTAGTTAAGTGTCTGAAGCTTGAGCAGAAAATTTCTGTGGTCTTTACAAGGACTTTAAAATATCTGGAAGAATAAACTTGTCGAACCATCACCAAAAGATCTAAGATCCGCAGGTCTAACCAAAGCCCTACATAAGGGACATGTCCTTTCTCTCTCAAACCTGGAAACAGACAGTTCATCAGCCAAGGCACAACAAACAAAAGCTGATGCAGAGGGAAGCCAACTGATAAAATAATCAGCGAGCATATGAACTAACCATTCGGATACACAATCCTCACAAAAGATGTGTTTACACTGTAGTAAAATAGGAGCATGCATTTTTTCTTGGCATATAGCACACAAGTCTCCTGCTGCGTTGACCTGCATTAAATTGACAATAACTCAACAGAGTGTGACAATTGCCCCATGCACTGACCCAAACCCACTGGATTAATATGAGGAGAAACAGAACAGCAAATATGTTTTAGCAAGAAGGATCAGACTGCCAACCAGTTTTTCACCTTTCTTACTAGCACTCCATTGCATATAATCTCATGAATTAATTAACATATATAAGCCAAATAGATAAAAATTTCCAACAAAATAGAGGGTTGAACTATCTCAAACACAGAGCTAGGATACACGCAAATTACAGATTCCAATTTACTTTCTCCCTCTACCCACCCATTCACCCACACAGACACACACAATTTGTATATATCATGAAGTGTGTGCAAACCAAAAGTTAGTACTGTCAGAAAACATGGGAGAGAGTTTGCATAAGAATGCACTCTTCTAATCAAGTCTAGTTGGCTGGTTCTAATCTGCTTTCCTCAACTCTCAGTCTCCAATAGGTCATCAGAGTTTGCAGTCCTACTAATCAAGCTTTGAACTGAGATGGAGTACCATATCTGCCAGTTCAATACAAGAAGCCAGGATTGACTTCATTTGTAGAACATAGGAGGGGGTTAGTAATTACTAATGAAGTTGTGAGCCTACATAGAGATGTGTAAGCTATCCATCATTTTCTTTTCCAAAATGCCTAAACTTAAGTTAAAATAATTATAAGTTATGTTTTTTTCCCTTCTTTGTGGAGATAGGGGGACCCAAAAGATGGTGAGGCTTTATCATTCATATTCATCTAAAAGTCTGAAACCTTCCAAGAAAAAGCACACTACTATAACTATAAACAGATTCCTACATCATTTGTTTATTCCTATTCAATCAACCCACTAAGAAAATTGTTCCTTACATGAAGTTGAAGCCAAGTGTAAAGATTTCAACCTGATTGCTTAGTGAATATCACCTAATTAATTCAGGTAGGTTTTTTTTTTTTTGGTGCCAAGTTTAATTTCTGGTATGATAATCCTAATTTACTTTTACAGTTGTGGGAACACTTTATTAGGTTTATGGACTAACTCCCACAAGTCAACACCATAGCTGCTCAATTCCAATAACACAAAAGACAAATTGGCTTAATGCTTTGGCCAAAATATTCAATTGAATCTTAAAATTGCAATGATGGCAAGTATAGAACAGAGTATTACAAGTGAGCTGGTTCACAGTTACATAAGGAAAGTCAGCTCCTGTTCTCAGCACCCTTCTACCCATAATCTCCTCCTATTCCCCCAAGAATGTATATATGGATATCAACAATTGAGGACATCCTATTTGAACTAATTGGGTAAATGTAGAGATGTGCTTGTAGATATGCACCTGAAATCACAGAGGTAAAATATGTAAGGAAATAACAAGATAAATCTACCTGTTCGGAAGTTGCATGAGCCCCATAATGAACCTCTTTACGTGATAATGCCTTCAAAGCAGCAAAGAAAGATTGCACCTGCAAATTAACAAGAATAATGAGCAGATGCAAGGAAAAAAAAAAAAAAATCTGTCTTCAATAAAGGGGCATCAGAATAGCAACATGCTATTCCTCTTAGTTCTCCAAGATCTTCTTAAGATGAATCACAAACAAAGAATAAAAAGAACAAGGAGCAATGTACCTTCCCCACCACAGATGTTAGCTTGAAAGTTAAGTACAACCCAGTCATTAGTGATGAAAAAAGGCTTCCATATTCTTTATTCAAAAAGAAGCGGTACCACACTGGTGTAGGCAATAATGCACGGTAAAGCAGCATTAGATACTCAACCAAAGTTAGCATTTGGCCCTGGAAAGAAGGACTAAAATTGTAAGAAAGTAAGGCATAAAATCAAAAAAGGCCTACAAGTGTGTGAACAAAAAAGACTTTCTGGAATAGAATGAAGGAAAGGCCTCTCATTAGAATTGCCTTTGAAAAAGAGGCACAAGGGCTTAAGCCATTGCATGTAGCTTCTTCTTTAAATTTTTTTTTTTCACAAAATATATAAATAAATAAATAGGCACAAAGAAAACATTGAAGGATAACTACATATTATCTCACCTGTTTCCGATAATTCCGGCCCCTACTATTTTTGTAATACATTAACAGAAAACATTTGAACACCATTGCAGCCTGTCGCACCAAAGTATCTGGAGGGAAAAAGTACAATAATACCATGTAAAGAAATAGAAAAACTGTAACACTTGGGCAAGTAATACAAAAACATTTCCATCCGATCATCAAAAATAAAATGGAAACATGTCACTTTTTAAGGAAAAAGCTGGTAGAGAGCATCTATGAGAAAAACATTTGAAGTATGTTGGAATCCAGGCATCTTGCTACATAAATTACCAGAGCCACGCATCTCTAAAATATTACAAGAGACAATTTGAACTTGCAAATATTATCATACCATTCACCAGGATGATGAAAATAGCATGCCAAAAAGGTGGTATAGATTTGGGAGGAAGCATGATTAATGGATACAAAAGATCATCATTCTGATACCACCAGTAAACTCCAACCACGTGAAGCATAAATGCAAGAGAGATGCCAATCACCACTGATATTTTCCTCTCTCCCTGCACCACCAACAGCTTATATATCAGTTTCTATTCACACAAACAGATCATGGTTTCTGTTAACTTGTTCAGCAAAGTATTGCAAGAGAACTCAGAAAGTGGAGGTTAAGCACAAAGTACCTTAAGAGCTGTTTGCTTTCGTAGTATATCATTTGACTTAAACATGACAACAGTAATCCAGATTGTAACAAAGAAGCCTGTAAGTCCATATAAAATGTTAAAAATGCAAAGGAAACAAGCGGTTTAAGAAAAGGGAAAATTTAAAGAATATGCTAAAAGTACTGTAGCGAAAAATTGGGCAACAGAAACATAATAAGGAGGTATCAGAACCTCAAGGACAGAACCTTATAACATGTGCAAGAATGCATAAACATTTATCTAGAAAATTCAACCAACAAAAACTTTGCAAGTTTGGGCTCAATTTGGATCCTGAAAGTCTCTCCTAAACCCATGTAATTGAGTTTGACTAAAAAGGATGATAAAATCCAATTCCAACCCCATTCATATTGACATGTCCACATCACCAAATCCAAGAAAATCCATCCAATAATGATTATAATACTTTAAGAAGTCAATCTTATGATATATTAAAGGGGAAAAAAAAAAGGAATGGAGTTTAAAATGAAATAACAAGCAAACAACACCTTGCAAATGTTGGCGGATGAAGACAACTAGAAGAAGCAAGGAAAAAGGAAGGACTTGCTCAATCCATCTAGCAGCCTGCTGAATATCATATCTCTGGTAAGAAGAATTCCTCGTGTTAGATCCTGTCCCATCCGTAGTTTCCCCATCTCCACTTGAGTTGGATGGCTGCTGAGGCATGCCATCAACAGAGCTGCGATCAGCCCTAGATTCTACCTGAACGTCAGATGCCAAAGTAGCAATTTGCTGCTGGGAGGACACCACATTTTGAGCACCGAACACCAAGCCAGAGGCATTTGTATCATGATCATGTTCCCCATCACCGATAATCCTGATAGCAACCTCTCCATTGTTGGCGGGCAAGGCAGTGGAAGTGGGATCCTCAAGCCGATGATTAGTAGGTAAGGGAGAGATGGGCCCAGCTTCGTTGATCAGAGACTCCATGTCTTGATGAGTAGAAGACCTGGTAGTTCGCAAGAGACCCGAATACTCCAACAAAGCAGAAATGGGAGCCTGAAAGAAAGCGGAAGGCGATAGCATTCCATATCTCCTGGAAATGAAATTGCTACTATTCCCTCCCGAAGAGCCCCTGTAGATGTCCCTATCGGAATTACCACCGGACGCCTCCATTCGCGAAGATGCCCTAACCCTAATTAACCAAGCCAGTGACCATAAACCGTTACCATCACCACCATGTAACACCACATATACCGTCGGACGGTCAGTCGACGAATCAATCGGAACGCCAAAGCAAAGAATCCAATTGAAAAAAAAAAGAAAAGAAACAATTAAAAGGATAACTAATGCTTACAAACAATACAAATACAATCTATCTGTTATACTAAATAAATGATAAGGCAAAGGGAAAAGAAGAAAGTTAAAGGCGAAAATCAAGAAAATGAAAATTTCAAAAAAATAAAAAGAAAGCGTACCTTCTAAAGCGAAACTCCGTTGAGGACCTCTGGATTGAAAGGAGCCCAAAACCAAGACGACGAAGAGGACCAACCAATTAATTTGTATATATATTTATATAAATGTATATATATAAATATAGAAATTACGTGGAAAGAGAGAGAGATGAAGAGGACATGAGTACTTCAACGTAAGCGATAAACCCTAACCCTAAAGCAGGAGCAAACAGAGAAGAGGTACGACGAAGCCGTGATATCTGACTATCTCTGCCAAGGCATATCGATCAAAAACAGAGAACGATCCATTGAACATCCAAAGGAGAGAAAGGGGATCAGAAAAAATAAAAATAAAAATAAAAATAAAAATGAAAGGAAAGAGGGGAAGCGCCGAAGACGACGATGGTCGGAATACTTGAGAAAGCACTAAATGGAAGCTCTGCTTCTTACTCTTGACCTTTTTCCATTTCTTTTTCTCGTTCTCTATTTATTTTTCCTTTTGCTGTCTCGCTCGTTCTCTCTGCGGCTCTCTTGTCTGGCCGAGTCGGCGAATGCGTAGACGGAGAATCTCCACTGGACACGGATGACTGGATTTAATTTACTTTATTCAAATAAACTTTAAACATGGAGTATACGGAGGGAAAATTGAAGATAATTGATGCATACATTTTTTACGGACCAGATCACAATCATCTTTATCATTTTCTCTTAATAATTTGGCATACCTTCTTTTATTTGTTGGCTCAAAATTAAGTTTTTATATTGATATTTGTAAATTTTTAGATATATAATAATCAAAATTTAAATTTATTAACATTAAACTTAAATTTAATAATTTTTAAGTAATAGAATTTTATATAAAAAAATTAAATAAAGATATTAATTAATAATTTTAATTTTAATCTATAAATATACATATAATGATTAATATACTTATAATATATATATATATATATATATATATATATAATAAAACTATGAAATAGCTAGTTACTAGTTGTTACGGATGCAGGGACACCACAACCAAGATGCATGGCACGCAAATTAAATTATAAATGAAGTTTAATCTTAAAATTAATATCTTACTCTAAATTTTAAATTTAGTTACTAATAAATTATATTTAATGATTCACTTAATCCAAATAATTTTAATAAGGAGAAGATTTGATCCTCTCATCTCTCCCAAATATGCGGTGGCAGTATGGGTTACTTTGTTAAAAAAAAAAATCTATTTAAATATAATAATTATTAATAAATATATTATGTGGGCAATTTAAAAATTTAGAAATTTAGCTTTAAAAAAATCTGATCACTATAAGTTATTTTAAAAATTTTATATTTGAAATATTATTGGATAAATTTAAAATTTTTAAGAAAATTATATTAAACTTTCTAAAATAAGTTCAATGGTAGAGATGTAAGAAAATTAAATTATTAAAAGTGTCTTTAATTCAATTCATACATTGGTTAAATTTATCATAATTTAATTAAAATTATTCTTCAAATAAATTAAGTATGTTTAAAAAAATAACATTTATTTTTTATTAAATTATTTTTGTTATTCCGTAGAGTTATAAACATACATGTTAAGTGCTATACAAATATAAAATAACAAATCAAAAAAAATTTTATTTTTTCAAACTAACCGATTAAAATTATTATAAAAATCTTTATTCTCTTTTATATTTCTCAAACCTACATGCAATAATTCTCTTCGTTAAATTTAAATGATAATTACTGGTCATAATATGTTTTTAGTTACATTTTAAAATAGACAATGTAAATTGTTACAAAATACAAAATAAAACATCCTAAAAGTTTATTCGATTTATCTATTCCGAGTTTTATTGTTTATAAATAGAAAAAATTTAACATCTAATTAAATTAATATCATTTGTTACTATTATAACAATAAAAGTAAATATATAAGATATAGTCTTTAAAAAATAAAAATTAGTTGTATTTTATAAGAGATATATTAGTCTTAAAAAAAAAAAAGTAATCAATTTTTATTTTATTTTATTTTATTTTTTTAAAATGTCGCTTACACATGTGGTTTCTATCAATTACTTTTAAACCTACCCATCAACGGACAGTAATTTCCAATGAACCGCATCAAACCTAACAGCAATAGAAAAAGTCTCCCTCGCCGGTCAGACTTTACTTACTTCCGTCAGTCGGGAGTGAATTTAAGTTTTCCGTTGAGGCAAATGATCTCCTCCACCGTCGGTCGGCCGAGGCTATTCCTTCTAAGCCATTTTCTCCTGGGTCAACTCGTCCTTCTCTTCGTAACCGAGCCACGATGAACACTTCTGTACCTGGATCGGACCCGTCCCTCCCCACCGACCTCGGACCACAGACCCATAGCCTAGCTATAAAGAACGGACACTCGTAAAGCCTGGCTCGAAAACTCACAAAGCATGAAACTACTACTACATGCAGAATTGATGAACAAGAAATGGCGGCCAATCAAACGCAACTTTAAGTGAAAGCAATGGTGCTGTTCAATCGAAAACATATCAGGAACGCACTCTTGCAACCGCATCAAATTTGGGGAAGCGATGCTTCTTCGACATCGACAAAACACATAAATCTTTCTTATTACTTTGTTTGCCACCTTCGGAAGCCGCAGATGATATAGAATACAGAAGCCTGCAATGGGAGGGAGAATCAACTACACACCACTTGTCTCCTCGTAGGTACGGCAGTCCCATTGGAGGAACCGATTGAGGAGCCTGAACACTGAACTAGCCGAAAAGGATGTTGTATACCGTCCGTGCACAAGGCCGACGAAACTCCACCTTTCGCCTGAAATTATCCAAATTTACCGTCTGGACTCGCTCAAGTTCTTTCCTTCAAAGAATTCACCCAGCATCCTGTCCAGATCTTCTGCTGTGTACTTGATGTACTTCTGGGAATTCTTGCCACTCTCAACAAGAGGCCTGGAACAACAGCAGGCACATTCATGCCAATTAGAACCAGGGTGTAGGTACACACATGCACGCGCGTGCGCGCGCACACACACTCTCTCTCTCTCTTAAACTGAGACAACCACAAGTCCGCACACCAAATGAAACATACCCAAAACGTTTTATAAAAGCTCTATAAGCAGGTAACAGGACTTCGGCAACTGCAAGTCTTAGAGATTCCCGTAATTCGGAGTCAGGGACAGTCCACTGAGATTGTCTTTGGTGAAGTTCCTCAAATTGCGCATTGAAGCTCCTAAACCTGATAACATTGAACATTTCTCCATTGGTCAAATTAGTATGGGGAAAAAAAAAAAGGTTTGGACATGGAATGAACATAAGAAAACATATTGCAACAAGATGACTTGACATTCACCTGTCTTTAATTAATGTTCTCGAGGCTCCACTGCCACTTCCTCCCTCACCCGGTGCTGTGCTACTTCCCCCTGATGATGTTAGGCCTTGTGTTGAAAGACATCGAAGAATCTGTAAACTCCCAACATTCATATGGGCAACATCCAGTTTGTTTACAATTCAACATCTTGAAGGATTATGGAAATATGCATTCAATCATTCAATTTTTAAGATGCCGAACAAGAAATTGGAAGTATTCAAAATTTTCAAGCAACTAATTTCAGAAAACAAACATCAACAAGACCTAAAAATTAAAATTTCATCATTATCTAGCAGTTTCAATCAGTTGGGCTAATAGAACAGCACCTTGGACCAAGCATTCCTTTTGTAGTGATTAGCATGCTGC
Organism: Bruguiera parviflora; assembly: GCA_019804595.1. NCBI lineage: Eukaryota > Viridiplantae > Streptophyta > Magnoliopsida > Malpighiales > Rhizophoraceae > Bruguiera > Bruguiera parviflora. The sequence goes on from CM034044.1 coordinate 7,424,435, forward strand.
TGCACAATCCTTCTATGTCTCTGAACCCAGTCATCTCCTAGTAAGTCCTTGGCTTCAGATCTGAAAAACAAAGTATTTCCAAAACTTGCATCAAAGACAAGCTGGAAAAGCTTTCAAAAATTGCCAGAAGATACATGTTCAGCACAAACCTTCGCACAGATCTGACCATGTAGTGAATATTGTTCATGAGAAATAAGTGAGTCAAAGCTGGATCTTTATACTGCTTTGATTTTCCATCCAGATTGCTTTGAAGAGCCTGCATTATTCGCATGGTAACAGTAGCTAACTGTGAACCTGTGTTGTCTTTACTTTCGAATTCTTGGAAGAGTTGCGTCAAGGTTGACTGATAGCTACAAGATTTAATGATAGATCCAAACATTAAAATAGGAAGAAAAAAAACAAGCCAATGATTAAAAAAAATCTAGGATGACCTCAAAATTAAATACACTGTGCTATTTCAACAGTAGAAGCCATGGAGGATTATTAAATTGTTGTTGAAAGCTTATCATGGAGTTTCAAGTTTCACTACTGCACAATGCTGAACACAACAAGCAGAACCATCTTCCACGTCCATCAGTGCAATGGAACAGAACCTGGTGTTCTGGAATTCTACGAGTTTTTGAGTGATCAAAAGAATTAGTTCCTTGCCCCATGCAAGATCTGCCTTCACAAACCACTCTGAGCCATGTGCACTGGGACCCTTTTGCAAACAGTATTTGCAAGAAACATGATGTAAATTTATCACAAAAATGCAGGTAGATTTGCTTCTAAATGATTTATAAACAATAAAAAACCTTGCATAATGCTCTCATACTGTGGGATTTGAGGAAGGGTAAGATGTAGTAGTCTTGTGCAACTTGAACTTGTCACCTCCAGGTCACAATGGAGTACCTTATTGTTACACCAAGTTCACCCTTCTAAAAAATTTATAAACAACTAATCATAGATGGAGATGAAGATGAAATGAATTGATTGATTACATTTTTGCATCTATCCAGCAGTTCAAAAAAATATCTCACCCAGGGAACTAGACTAATCAACCTTAATGATTGGTTAGATGAACTTACTCAAAGAGAAACTTCACATAGTTAATCACATAACTGGTCAAAGGATGGACCGTTCCATCCAATACAGCTGTTTTGGTCGCATCTTTTTCAACTGCTTCTTCGAAATCACCAAAGGTTTCCTGAGCTGTCTGGGCAAGCCTTTTAGTCAAACCAAATGTAGATTCTCTAATTTCAGTGCAAGCTTTGCCACAGAAAATTGCCTCAATCTGCCAAAAAAAAAAAAAAAAGGAGGAAGATAACTCCAATGGAAGAAAAGTTCCCTACATGCTTGTAGCATGAAAATTTACTTTGAAGCACCTAGCCATACCTCTGGGTGAATCTCTTGCATTATCTCATACATGTCTAGAAGAACAAATAACTTTTCTGGTGATCTCTTGCTCTTGGCAATTGCATCCCCAAAACTAAGAAGCATTGAGACACTACTAGCAGTACATTCAGCAAAACATTGATCACGGAGGGAGTCAAAATCATCAAATGCTTGATCACAAACTCTTCTTTCTCCAGAAAAGAGAACTTTGACCTGTCCAAAAAATAATCAGATGCTCACAGGAGGAGTGAGGGGAAGAAAGTTGTGCAAGTTGAGCAAATTCTCACAGCAATGCGCATGAAATGAATCCAATTCCCAATCTTAGCCTCCAAAACCTCCCACTGCATCTTTTGCACATCCTCCTTGCTAAGTTTTTCAACTCCCAATTTGCGGAGGCTTTCTTCCAAAACTATAGATCGCGTATCCCTAAATAAGAAATAGAAAAGTGACAAGCCGGATGAAAATAGCTGGACATTCAATAGAAAGATATTGCAATTTTGCATGAACTTCTTGATCTCATTGTCTAGCAAATAAAAAGGCTTCCATCAAACAGCATAGGATCAACGATATATTAGACCTTGCAAGTAAATACATCAAACTTTTCTTTTAAAAAGAAATGTGGCAGTCTCCTGACTGAAAAATGATGAAAGGCTAGAAATCTCATATAAACAAATGCCAGAGCTGAGTTTATGCCTAAACCTATGTTAAATCCACTAAATATTCCTCTTACACATAACAGCAGATATATTTCTAATATCATGTGATTTCAACATTTTATCTCAAATACAATAACACTGTAGGAGCCACCTGCATTGTGATTAGACCTTTGAATGTGAAGTCACTTTTATTTGCTTCTTCTTCCTCCTCCTTTTCTGTAAGTTTAGGTATGGGACTGTTAAAAATCTTTAATGAAGCAGAAAATGATTGTCTATAAGTGTCAGATCTTGAATCACTTTTCCCCAAAATGGTTGATTACTACTGTAATGGTACCAAATATGTATACAATTAGGCAGTGGGTGATGAAGCTCTCACCTGTAAATTTTAAGTAACTGTTGTTGCTGACCACCTCGAACCATTTGTTGGGCTAAATCATGTAACAAAAGCAGAACCTGAGAAGGGATGAGGGTAAGGTGTTTGAAACCCCCAATTTCTTGGTTACTATTTTGATGCTCAGAGTGGTGGTTGGAAGAAGGATTTCTGCCACCATGATCACCCTGGTTTCCAGGCGATCCTGCAGATGGACGCATTGATTCGGGGAGGCACTCAAAGAGACGATCAGGTTCGGCAGGTTTGCTGAAATTACCAGGAAATAAAAAAGGAAAAAAGAAAACATTAAGAAAAGCTAATATCATGCACAAATTGGAATCATGTGGCTAGGCAAACTGTGTAAATCATTTTCATCCACATCTAATGCTAACCCATACATCAGCAACCTACTATTGTTGAAAGAAACAGATGCAACTGTTCAACATTGAACCTCATTATAGCTATCTATTAAAAGAGCAGCATGGGATGTCACAAGGATGAGCAAAATTAGACATCCTTTGCAGGAAGAAAACAAAAAAACACCTATGACACCCCAAAATGTGTTGGATACAACGAAGTTCATCTAGAAGCCACTAAGATGAGATATCCAAAAAGAAAAACAGAAACAATTTTCTGTGAGAATTGCAGAGACAAACCCATCTTTAACAGATCCAGCAATTTTCAAGCCAAATGCACAAAAACATACATCAAACATAATTATAAATTATGTTCAAGTTCTCTCATGTCAAATCCCCAAACTTGGTAAGCAAAGTTACCCAATTTTGTGGATCCATCCACGACTGACAACAAAAGCCAAAATATACATGTCAAATGGACAAAGTAAAAAGGAATCACAAAAAGAGGGAATAGAAGGGAGGGATGGAAGGTGAGGGAAGAATGGAGAAGAGATTGACAATAATGCATGAAAAACACATAACACATCAGATAATATTACTCAAACAGACTGAACTAATTGTCAAGCTTAAAACAATTACATTCATCAATCTCATCTTATATGGAAAATGATAAATAGATCTGCACATCTTATACGATATCTGCAAACTAATTTACGAACATATATAAGAAGCCACACAACCCTAAATGTGTCTTAAGAATGCTATAAGTTGCAAGAAGAATACAAGCAATGTTCAATGGGGCATAACTTTCCATTAAAGTTTTATCACCTAATCACTGTAACTTATCTGATGAGGCTCAATACAGGCATTGAACTTAATTATTGCACAACAGAAGCACAAATTGGTTGGGAAAAAAAAAACAGTAAGAGAGCCAGGCATTTGTTAAAAGTACCCATCATAATTAACCAATGTGCATTACATACCTGCAAGATGCTAATAACTGCCTAAACTCCTCTTCTAGCTTAGAAATAGCCCTAGTGAGTAAATTGTTTGCATTATTGAGCACTGCATCACTGCTCTTTAAGCCTTTATTGCTGCTAAAGAAGTGAATATTGTTTCTTAATTGATCAATTGCTTCTAGGTAACCTTCTAGGTCTTCATGTGGTCCCTTTATTATTTTAGCCTCTGCCTGCATATCAAGAAATAAGAATATCAACAAACACAAACAGGTAATATAGACCATGTAATTAAAAGATCTCTTAGAATCAACCACTACAAAATGGCATACAGAAACGGAATTGATGTAGTTCAGCAGCTGAATGAATGGGCAGCTGGGAAAGAAAGAAGCTTTTGTTGAATCAAGAAAATCTAGGTGTATTTACCTTGAGAAAAATTTCTCAACTTTCCAGAAAAATCTTCTAGAAAGTATCAAAAAGTGGCAAACATCTTTACTAAAAAAAAAGAAAAATGTTTTTTTCTAGAAAACAGGGTTTTCTAGTTTTCTGATTTTGTAAAGGATTCAGAACTATTTTTTATTGTTTCTGACTTTTCTTTGACATAGAAAAATATAAAATCTGTTTTTCTATTAACTAAAGACATTTTTAACAATTTTTATGGAGAAATGGAAATGAAAACAGAGAAGACATAAGAAATAAAACTTAAAAATATTTTTTTAAAAGTAAACATGGCACCCTGCCAACTTCCACAACTAAAGAGGTAGTGGAAGTTTCTCAGACAAGTTACAAACAGTTACTAAACGTTTGAGAAGGAAAGCTAGTATGCCTTATGGAGAAAATTTCTAATGTTCAAAATCATTAACACTATAGCAAACAAAACAATAAAAGAGAACTAAATAAAAAGGGAAAAGAATAAAATATTGCAATTGTCATTTTTGTTGCCAGTCACACTCCTGCCATTGTCATCATCATAATCAAAATAATGATGGTACTACCCAGGAAAGGAAAACCTTCTTCATGAAGCACAGAACATATCATAATGGACAAAAGAAAGGCCTTTTAGTATATAGCACCACTTGGCAGTATTTATTGGTGACTTTTACCAGCTCTAAATTATGGGGAAGGGTTTTGAAGGTAAATAAAAAACTCAATGAGGCTGATAATCATCTTGGCATCTGGAAAGGAATAGGAATTGCAGCAGGTTAAGAAATATGTAGCTTAAAGCAGGAAATGAAAGGATTTCTTTCATTCCATGTTCCAGGCGGAAAGCAACAAATAATGTCAATAAATAGGGTGGCCATAAAAAGAGACTAAAAAAATAGCAATTCATTTGTTTTGGCTGCTCAGGGTACCAATACAACAGTAACCTAAATTGCATTTCATTATTGAGTACAGTAGGACCTGATTCTAGATTTTTTTTTTTTTTTTTAAACATGTTCCCTGCAAGTCACACCTCAGCTCAAGTTTCCAAGACAAAAGCAGAAAGTAAAGCAACATGGAGGCCAAAGCAATGCCATTATACTGGATATAGTGAATTTGGGTAAGAGATGAGTGCATTTGTTGTTAGTGGTGATGCACATTTGATGTTCATTGGCCTCTCTTCCTGCTTGGTCTGCTGTTGAAGATGTCTAGCTGTTTACTAAGACTATATCTCAAACTCATCCCTAGATTATTAGACCCTTTTACTTACTCTCTTTAAACCATAAGAAAAATTAGCTATACAAAGTTGGGGGTTTTCATGAACTCGTCCGCTTCAGTTTTTCACTGTAAAGATTTAACATATGGAATAGAATCTGTAACCATTTGAAATGTATTATAAACAAGAGGAATATCATCAATTTCTCAGACTCTGCTGAGGTCCAATTCCTCTCATATTTACCTTCTAGTTTCCACAAGTAATGACAATATAAAGGTCAGCATGCATATGATTTATGGGGTATATAAGGTGAGCCCAAGAGTAGAAGAATGGAAAAGGAAAAGGGTTTCCCAAAAGCCAGGCTCATTTAAAAGGACAAGGACCAGAGAACATCTAGGCTCTAGCTATCATGAGATATAAAAAAGCTTCTATCCATGAAAAGCCACCTGGAAAAGATATCCACCCACTGTTGTCACATTTTCTGATCACGAACAATATGAATGAACAAGAGAAAAGGTCCACTTTTGTGAATACATGCAGACTTTGCTTGCATATGGCCAGTTACATTGTGCATATCTGTGCACAGTTATAACACAAGGGCAGCATAGGAGTTGGTTTATTTGGTGGTGGTGGGCCAATTTTAAGTTACATGCATAGAGGGGTATTATCTCTAAAAATAGATGGAAGACAATGTCCTTTAGGTCTTGTATCTCCACCTTTTGGATGGTGCAAAGAGAAAGAAAAAGATAATTCTTTGAAGCAAAAGCAATCCTTCAACTTAACTTTTGGGCATAGTGGCATGAATTTTTCAATTTGCACAATCTTATGGAGAATTTCAGCAGATCTTCCCCAACTTATGTCCAAACAACCGTAATGCCACGAGCCAAAAGTGGAGTGATGCTTCTCCAATCCTATGCCCAGGATGGGACTTAACCTAGGATTGGAAATAAAATCAGTTTTCAATGGATGCTTCTCCAATCCAATGTCCAGACAAATTCAAAGGGCACAAACCAGGCATATATATAAGAAATATGAAACCAACACTAGGATAATTAGATTTGAGAATTTCCCTAATACCAAGAAGGGGCAGCTGATTAGATAGGTACACCACCGAATGCGTAGCAGCCCAAGAATTAGCATTACAAATCTTTTAATCAAGTCTTTCTCATCCCGGTTGAATTACACAAAACTCATTGAAGCTTCAGATCAGTTATTCAAGAAGAAGGAAAAAGGCTACAACCCAATTAGTTAAACAAATGAGCACGTAAAATTCTGAGTCTTCAGTCAAACCAACCTGCCGAGAAACATCAAATTGTGCCAATAAAACCTCTGTAGCCTTCAACGTCTTATCAATATTCCCCTGAGCTTTTCTTATAGCATGTGTTTTAACCTACAAAACCAAGAACAAAAAAGTTAAAAGTGCATATTTTGTAAGTTGCTAAAATGTACTTGTCTTGCATTTGCTATTTAAAATTGGAACATGCTGTTTCAGGAAGCTATGACTGAAAATCAAAGCCAAAAGAAAAGCCAAAAAGATTCAAAAGGAAAATTAGCCTCAGCAATTCAAATAGAAATAATTAACTAAATGGGTATGATCATTGACCAATGAAGCCCGAGGAGACCTGAGAAAGTGGAAAGAAAATGAAGTCTCGCGTGCTCTGGTAATTCGCGCATTGCTTTTAATCCATAAAAGAAAAATGCAACCAGAAGCAAACTATTTCAAGTACTCATCTATAAATTTACTAGCAAGAAAGTGCCAATTCAATGTCCAAACTACTACCAAACGCCGATGGGTGTAATCCAACTTCCTTAATCCCACATTTGGTTAGAAGTTAAACATACGGATCGTGAGCAAAATTCATTCGTGTCCAGTTGTTCTGTATCTAAAATCAACATGGACTAAGGAAGGAGGTCAAGTCAAACCCAAACAATCTGACCAAGATCAATTGTTGTTTTCTTTTTGTGTTCCTCTCTCTTTTTTTTTTTTTTTTCCCATCTGGGTTGCTTCTATTTAAAGTAAAAGGCCAAGATCTCGAATCTAACATCAAGAAAAGATGACAGCAGGTACGTGGGTAGGTAACCTGAGTTGGGCGCATGGCAGTCTCAAGGGCGGAAAGGCGGCTGTCAAAGGAGCTGAGCATGGAGACAACGTTATCAGTGATGGTTTGACTCTTTTGAAGTGCCTCTCTCATCTTTGCTGCTCTCTCACTCAGCGAAGAATCCATGCCCCCTTTAACCTTAGCCACCATCTCCTTTCTTTTCTTTTCTTTTCTTTTCTTTTCTTTTGCTCTTCAAAGACCGCCTCTTTCCGGGATATTGGAAGAACAGAAACTTATCGGATATAAAAGAAAGCATTTTTACGAGTCTTTCTCTTTGATTTCATCGGTCAAAGCATCTGCCGGTCTTCCTTTTACGAGGTGTCATATTCCACGGCCTTCAACATTACATTTTACTTCTCGTCTCTCTTCTTTGGTGGTTTTATTTTATTTTCTTCTTTCTTTTTAATAAGATTTTTTTCGTTTTCTTTTTATTTTTCTTCTCGTCCGCTGTCTTCTCGTCTTTCCTTTTTTATTTTTCTTTTGCATGTTTTGAAAGTCAATCGTAACGAATTTTAATAAATATTTTAACGTTGTCAGACGTCATCATCTCTCTTTTTTTTTTGACATTCGACGCACAATGAATTTATGACGAAAATTTTCTTTCCAAAATTAATCAAATTGTTTGATTCCATTAAGCTAATATGTCTGTGAGTCTCTACACACACACACACACACACACACACACACACACACACACATCATTTGGCATATTTGTTTTAGAAAATGAATGCTCTGTTTTTTGTCGTTTTTTTTTTCCTTTTCTTTTAGCCACAATAACTTATACACAATCATTTTATGAAATTATCACTGCATTAAATAGTAGTACTAACTAACCAATACGCAGACCAAAATGATTATTTATATATTGATCAACCATAATGAATTTCCTTATTTGACTTTATTCATTTACACCAGAAAACTGATTTCTTCCCCTGGAAGAGTACAAGATCTTTAGCCTTTAATGTCTACCATAAAAGTAATTTTTCTTGCCATAAAATTTTCACATTCACTTCGTACCAAAAAAAAAAAACAAAAAAAAAACAAAAAAAATAATATATATATATAATTTTCACTTAATTTTGATAGGTGAAGCCCATATAATACATTATTAAATCTTAAAAATAACTATAAAAATAAAAATTAATTATAAATTTTTGTTACTCAGAGTTCTTAATAATTGATATGAGTATTTATAAAAATTATTGAAAAAAATTTTATGTTACTATGTATTTTTATCTTTCTTAAAAACTAGTGAGATGAAATGCTAATTACATGATTTCTAAAATATATGACACTTACCACTGTGGAGATTCTCAAAAAGTCTAAAGTGCAATACAAGATTTAAATAAAATAAAGAGCATTAAGGGAGATAAAAGTTTGAGTAGAAAATAAGTTATAAGGAATTATTAAGTTATTTAAATGAAAGAAACTAATGAGATATAAATAAATTATTATTAAAAAATATGACAAAAATAAAAATATAAAATAATATAAAATAAGATTAATAATTCAAAAATATACTCAAACATATGATATAGATTATAAAAAATATTTATTTTCATAATAAAGTTAAACACTTATATATATTAAAATTAACCCTAATTAGGAAGTACACTAAATAAGTATACAAAATTCATTCTTAAATAAGATTTTAAAAGAATAAATATATATAAAAATATCACTCAAGCTTGAAAACTAAGAGTTAATAGGCAAAGTATGCAAATTAAAGAAATCCTTATATGACTTAAAACAATTACTTAGAGTATGGTTTACTTGATTTAGTATAACCATTAAATGGTTCATCTATTAATGATATCAAGTTGATTATACTTTATTTGTGAAACTAGCTATTAATATAATAAAGTTTATTTTAATATTATATGTTAGTGATATAATATTAGTTAATAATGACATTCACGAGATTGTTAGGTTAAAGGGGCTATTATAATTAGAATTCAAAGTTAACGAGTTGACTAAGCTATATTACTTTTTGGGATGGAAATAGTTATGAGTAAAAAAGTTTTTTTTTGTTTAAATCTATTATTGATGGATAAAAAGTTATACCTTGCAAGTGAATGAATTAATAATAGCATAATGCATAAATGCAAAGGTTGATTTCATAAGAATTTATCTAATTTATTCAAATAATTTAACTTTATGACAAATAAGTTATATCATACATATGACAATAATCAATATGGTAAAATAAATAAGAGTTTTGATAAAGAATTTAGCAATCTAAATTATTTGAATGAGATTGACAACTTGTGAAACAAATTTAAACTATAACAAGTAAATGTAACTAAACGCAAAGAAATAAAAACTAAGAATCTAATTTTCCCACATATATTAGTTTTATGTCTCTAACAATTATTAGTTATTTTAGAGTTCATTTGCTTTTAGTATGATCATTTCATTAGCATTTGACTATCATCACGTATTCATAATCATTAAAATACCTTGGTGTTTAGCTTATTAATAACTAAAAACTCATTAAACTTATGAGAATAATCAAAACCAAAATCTTATCTTAGCGTGGTATTTGTATCAATAAGAATTAATTCATTCAAAAAAGCACACATAATATATGAATATGACATTTTCTATAATTATGTCTTATATTATCCATTAAGTTTATATTGAATCTTTTTCCCATAATCTTAGCTATCATTTAGTCCATTAAAATACTTTTTTAATTTTTAACATAAATTAAAATTTTTGCAAATCAATTGTGTACTTTTGTTTTAGGTTGTTTTTTCTTAATTTGTCCCTTTAATTTTAACTTTTTTTTTCTCTATAAGTCTCCTTTAATCTCTAAAAAAGTTGTACAATCTCAGTTATTGATCTTTCTCTATAAATTATAACCAATCATCTCATTAAAATTATATTTTAAATCTCATTATTTTAACAAATTCAACTTATAATGAAATTTTTGCCTTGAAAATGATTGTATTAGACTGATTTATAAATACAAAAGTTGTAGCCTTATGTTTAAGTTTTCTATAAGTTTAAGAGTTGCATCAATCTAACATCAACTCCTATATATTTTGCCATTCAAATGGTTAACTACTAGAACTTCATTAGGATGTCTTGTAAATTAATTTCTCTTAACTCCTTAAAATCTTTATTTTTTAGTTTACATCATAATCTTTAAAAATTACTTCTAAAATCACTTACCTACAAAACACTCACTAAACATATCAAATGAATAATTTAATGAAGTATAAATTGTAAATAAAATATAAATAATGCCATAATTATGACATTATCATTTATAAAAAGTATACTCTTGATCTTTTAAAGAAAATTAGGAAACTTGGATGTAAATCCTTATAAACATTTTTAGAATGAAATTTGAGTAGAAAATTTTTAAGGAGGACTCACTAGTTACTAAAAAGATGTGTCAACACTGAATGAGAAATCTTATATATCTATCATTAACAAAATTTAATATTACCTATAGTATTAGTATTATAAGTCAATTCATGTATTCTCTTATAATAAAAACCTTTGCATCTATGGATCAAATATTTTAGTACTTTAAGAAATACTAGGTAAGGGACTATTATTTTAAAAAAGTAGTTAAAAAAATGTTAAAAATTTTACAAGTCAACTACAAGATATTACATTAATTTATAAGGGAATTTTGTAATTTGCAAAAGTAAAAAACACATAATGGCATCAGAGAATAGTGTAAAAGCCAAATACTGAGTTATAAATTAAAGTGTACATAAATTGATTTAACTTGAAAGAGTGCTAAAGGATATTAGTATACAATTATCAAGGCTTATAAAGTTGTATGGTAATAACAAATATACTATTAGCATAATTGATAGTCCTATTCAGCATAATAAAATTAAGCATGTAAAGGTTGACAAGAACTTTATTAAGGCTATAATTGAAAAAGGGACTTTTAAATTATCTTACATTTCAACTAAGTTTAAAAAAGTATATATACTTACCAAAGCTTTATTAAAATTTATAAGTAATACACTTATAAATAACTGAAGAATAATTGATATTTATCCACTCACTTAAGGAGTGTGTTGGAAAGTTTATCATAATTCTAATTTAAAAGGATTAGGATCATAATTTAAAGGGATTATAGTTTTAATTTATAGATATTGTAATTATAGTCAACAATTTAAGTGTTTAAAGTTAAGAATGATTTCAATATGAGACCATCAATAAAAAGGGATTGTAAGGCCAAAATCAATGTTGTTAATGTAAAAGGAAAGTTCACAATTTCTCGTGCTTACTTAGAGCATAGTTATGCATTTAACCTGAGCAAGATATGATTCTTTAATTATAATAAAAATTTGGATGCATATATGAAGAAGAGACTTAAATTGAATGATCAAATAAGTATAGGTTTAAGTAAAGATTATCATTCTTTAGCCATTGAAGTTAGGGGATATGAAAATTTAGCATGTATTGAGAAAGATTGTAAAAATTATATTGGTAAGGCAAGACAACTTTAACTAGGTAATGAGGATGTTATAATGCTAACTAGTTTCCTCGCATGTAAATGAGAAATCCCAAGCTTTTTCATGAGGAAGAATTTGATGATAATGGTTAAATGAAAAATGCATTTTAGGATGATGCAAGGTCCATAGTTACTTTTAGTGATGTGATCACATTTGATATAACATACTTGACTAACAAGTATGATATGTCCTTTGCTCTTTTTGTAAAAGTTAATCATTATGAACAAATTGTATTGTTTAGGTGTAATTTATTATCAATTGAAGACATGAAAACTTATATTTAGTTGTTTAAGACATGGTTTGATTGTATGTTAGGTTATACTCTACAAGTAATAATAACTAACCAATGCTTTACAATTCAAGTAATAATTGATGTAGTGTTTCTAAACACTCAATATCATCTTTGTTTTTGGCATGTTATAAGAAAATTTTCAAAAAAGTTTGGTGAGCTAAACTAATACAAAGCTATCAAAAAGATATTGGAGAAGGTTGTATATAAGTCAGTAGATATTGACGAATTTAAAGAGATGTGGGAAAAAATGATTAAGAACTACAACTTGGAGGAGAATGTAAGGCTAAATTACTTATACAAGGATTGTCATCATTAGGTCCCAATTTATGTTGAGAAAACATTTTGTGTAGAAATGTCAATAACTAAAAGAAGTGAAAGTATAAACACTTTCTTTGGTAGTTATATAGGTCGTACAAACTTCCTTTAAACAATATAATGATGCTTTGAAAAGTAAAATTATGAAAGAAAACCAAGTAGATTTTGCTTATTATAATTCAAGCATTCCTTTAATAACTGATTGTTATTGTTAGGAGTAATTGTAAGAAGATGAGTTGCAAAGATTCCTCTATTGTAACTTTTTGTTTGTCAAGATAGATGGATTAATTACCACATTTCAAGTGATAAATATGCTAAGAGGAAAATATGGCAATTACAAAAGACAAGTGACTTATCATGTATACTATAATGATATCAAATATGATATTAGATGCTTATGCCTATTGTTTGAGTTTACAGGAATTATTTGTAGACATATTGTCAATGTTTTAATTGAGAAGACTACAAAAGAGATACCTTATCGATACATATTAGCATGTTGGTGAGAGGATGTTAAGCATACGTATACTTATATTAAGAATTGCTATGATGATGTTGAAACTAGACCGTTGAAGATGACAGACGACAAATTGCCATCTTCCTTTTGTAACGTAGCAGAAATTGGAGCAAATTTCAATAAAAAAGTATGAATTCTTGATGAAATGTCTGGATAAGGCATTAAGGAAGCTAATAGATGACTTAGTTTAGAAGATTAATGACCTTAGATCAGACACATCAACATTATTACATGATGTTGTTGAAGTATAATCTTAAAAATCATGTTCAGATAAGAGGTGGCAAACTCCTCTAAAGGTGCAAACAAACAAAAGGTCGACCACTATCCAAGAGAAAAGAATCCAAAGTAGAGTAAATAACAAAGAAAAAGTAAAATTTTACTTTATGTTTTTCTTTCCCTTTCATTTAAATTGGTACATGTAATATTAACATATATTTTTGTTTTTGTTTTTGTTTTTATTTTTCTTAACATGACAATTTTTTTTTCTTGTATGAAAGTTTTTAAAAAAATAAGAGTATGAATAAGGTGAAGGTAACTCACAGTCAAAAAAGACAAATATATAGTATTAGTTAATTAATTATTTACTAAACAAATATTGCAAATTTTTAATTTACATATATATATATATATATATATATATATATATATTCTGATTTTCTCAATTCTATATATACACACAGACACACTGAAAGTCATATCACAAACACTTATATTTTTGTTTAATTTTTGGCAATTCTCTTGAGCTAAACCATACAAATTAAGAAAGGACGGATAGAATGTATTTTTTCGAATGCTGGGCTTATTCATTTTCTTTTTCCATTTATTTCGTTTCTCTTACTGCAGAGATTTCTTTTTTTTTTTTTTATATTCCCAACCATAGCCATTACAGGTAGTTTAATATATCCACTCAGGTGGCAAACATATGCCATCGAGTTCATCTCGTGGCTCCTTTGGCTCCTCGTTCTTTCTACTAGCTTCCTCCTTAACATGACATTTCTTTCCAAGCCGTCGAGCAGTCTTGCTTGCTGGAAAAAAGAAAAAAGAAAGAAGGAAACACACAAAAATTCCCACGTTATTTTTGCTTTTGTAAAGCAAAGGAAAACATGGTGATCAAGAGTCAATTCCATAAACCTATTTGGTAATTTCGGAAAAAGATGTGTGTGCTTCTAAGGGTTACAGAGTCATGTAAATCAAAAATATAAGAAATTGATGTATTATTTTTCGTATTGGTATGTGTTAATGAATGCAAAAAAAGTATTATTTTTCGGGATTCACTTCTGAAAAAATGTACACGATGCAATTCACAAGTAAGGCCCTCAACGACAAAAATAAATAAATTTGTAAGTCGAAAATTACAAGTTTGGTACACCGATTCTTATTACCAAGCTACCAATAGTATGATAGTATTAACATATAGTGAAGCAACACTCTGTAAGTTACATCACTTGTAATTTACCTTTCTTACTCTTAGATGTCACTTGGTTCTTAAGGAGCACCCTTGTCCCGGGGTCCTCTCCCCATGCCCTAGATGATTGATTAACCACCCGAGGAAGAAAAACTCCAGTTCCTTCTCTCCTGCCAGAAGAAAAGAGAGCTCCAACGTCTTTAACACCCTATTAAAAATATAAAATATATTAAGCTCACAGTTCTTTATTGGACTAAAAATAATTTTTTTTTTTTTTTTTGTTCTTTTTTACCTTTTCCTGTAGAAGACCAGGACTCGAGGAAAGGAAAGGGAAGAGACCACATTTGGTAATTTGTGAAATGACTGAGCACACCCATCACGCGTTAAATTTTAGCAGCTAATATAATATAGTAGTTATTAAATAACCTATAATTAATGTTCCCTTAACTATTTTGGTCTCCATAGCCAAAAATAGAAATCTATGTCCCTTAAATTTAAGCGTTACATATTTTCTAATATGTATGCTAATACTTACCATATCTATTATATTATAAATTAAAAGGTTAAATGTATTTGATTTTCCTGTATTTTATCTTTTATTTTATTTTAATTTATACTATAAAAACTCTATAATTTCTAATTTTAGCAATTGAGACCTTTTATCACAATTTTATTAATTTTAAAACTCTTTTTTAATTATGAAAAATTTTATAAAATTTAAAATTATATGATTCAATTTTTTTAGCCATTGCGGTTAATTTTTTTCTTTTTTTGGAATTATTTAAAATTCATTCTTTTTAGTTTTGTTAGAGTTACAAAATTTGAACCTATTAAAATTTTAAAAAATTATAAATTTCAAAAAATTTCTAAAAAAAAAGGAAAAATAATCATAATAATTTGAAAAGATTAAATCTTATAATATTTGAATTTAATAATCTTTTTTATAATTAAAAATAATTTTTAAATTTAATGAATTTCAAATGAAGATCTCAGTTATCAAAATTAAAAATTACTTGGATCTTATAGTATAAATTGAAATCGAAGGATGTTACAAGACAAAAAAAAGGTAAACCACAAAATTCTTAAATGCATTTATTCCTAAATTAAATGTTACATTAATTTGGAACCCAAAAAAAAAGGAAATGTCACTAAAAAAGCATTTAAGGAAAATAAAAAAATACCAATTAATTATAAAATTATAACATTACCAAATAATAAAAAATACAACATTATCAAAATAATTATATAATCATAGTATTATAGTCGCAAGATATCATAAGAAAATAAGTTTATATTGTGTAATACAAAAATTATATTATTAATCATTATTGTTATCATCATTGTGATCAATGTCATTATTTGCTATCATAAGTAATAATTATTAATGCGTATCAATATAGACTAAGATGCATGATAATGTAACACATTTAAAATCCTTACTCACACAGATACACATATAAACTTTTTCTTTAGCCATAATTGGAATTAATATGCTTGAACCGCTATATATATATATATATATATATATATTTTTTATTTATTTTTTTTTGCACACACACAAGAGTTTGATTTGGATTTTGTATGAAATCAAATAAACATTTTATCTCCTTTTTGCTTGAGCTTGATTTTGAAACTTAAACAAATAAGGTCCCCCTAATACTTTTTAAAGTGTCCTAGTAAATAATAGTTATACTTTTTTTATAAAAAAAAAATTGAATTAAGACAAAATACATTATCAAAAAAGATCTTAACGAGAATGAAAAATATATGGTAAAAGATACCTATTTACCTGATATTGAGGCGGCATTGCTGAATGGTAAGTATGAAAGAGTCCGGGTATTGCTTGAAAGTCATTGTTCCAATTTGAGCAACATGTTGTAGGCATGTTTGAAGTGTCATACACTTCTTGTTTCCCCTACGATTACAGCTTGTATCAGCAACTTTATATCTGTTTTAAGCTAAATCACATGAAGTTCATTTTAATATTCTTGTAATTGATATTTAATACGCCAGCAAATTTTGGTTCATAAATCTCAATTCTTCTACTATTTCGTTAATAAAACTACCACATCCTCACAGCTCAATCTCAAAAAAAAAAAAAAAAAAAAAGGGTAAAAGAGACAAGAATGCAATTTAATTGTTATTGTTCATCAACCTACTGCCCACAAAAACAAACCCAAGTTAAGCAAATCATAATCTTAGAAACATTATGAATAACTTCTTGCAATTTTTTTTTTTGTAAAATAAAAAAAATAAAAAAAATTATGGTGATTGGTGTGCAACAGTATCTCCACGGGGCCCATTTAGAACGAACTTTTATAAATATAAAAATTTAATTCATCCATTGCTAAAATGAATCTAGGCATTTCTATCCACACACACACACACACACACACACACAAAAATAAAATAAAATAAAATCTAGACGCTGATGTAGGAGAAAGTAATAAGAAAATATATGGAAAGCCAATGCAATATGAATTCTCATTGGGCAAGAATAAAAAATTAAAAAAAAAAGAGAGAGAAAAAAAAGAAAAGGAAGTGAAAGTTGAGAGAGAGAGAAAATTAGAGTTGCAAAAAACCTTTGTTTCTGAAGAAACAATTGCGGCAAGAGATGGCGATGCAAAAGCATCGGGCAGCCTTCGGTGACGCCGAGCAATTTGGTTATTAGTATTATTAATAAAAGGCCTCATCGTCGCAAAATCCCCCGAGGCTTTGTTTTTGTGAGTCGTTTAGACCATCAATCCCTTTGCATTGTTGTCGAGTAGGAGTATTTAAAGAGAATGAGTCAATATGATTAAATTATTGTACTTATAACGGCTAAAACAAAAGTGAAGGGAATTTGAAGTATCGAATCTAAATTAAATGAAACGAAACAACGATTAAATAGAAGAGAGTCATGGATAACACACGACCAACTTGAATTAGTAATGTAATTAACTATTAATTCATCTTTACTTATCAATAAATGTAGACAATTTCAAAATTACAAAAATAAAAGATTTTCTTTGCCCAATTTAAGGAATTCTTTTGTTTCATAAAATTGTTGGTTGATGTGGGCACCATATGTTTGAAGCATTTGTGTTGAAATTTTGATAGGTAGAACATTATTTTATAAACTTGTGTATGCTGAAAATGTAAAAAATAAAAACAAAAAAAACAAAAAATAATGATCACAATCATGGGGATTAAGTCCACGAGGTTGCTTACAGATAAAGAGGAAGAATGGCCTTTTCGAATTTGCAAGTGAATTGATTTATTAATTCAAATTATAGAATAAATTGCAAAAATAATCCCCACCCCCCCCCCCCCCCAATATTCCGAGAAAACACAAACAAATATTTTTAGTCTCATAATCGTTAGGAGAAGTCGGTGACCGAAAATACAACGTAAAAGGAATAAACAAGCTTTGACTGATTACCTCTTTTTTTTTGTCGTATTATTAAATAAGACAAAAACAACAAATTGATTTCCAACACGAGTCTCACTCAAAACCAATTAATAAAAACAAAGGTGAAAAATTGGAAAGATTTTAAGACTTCTATATTTTTTTTCGAACATTTTTTGAATAAAAATAATTAGTGAGTTATTAGATTTATGTTCGTATGTACGAATGCTTAATTAGACGGTTGATACACGAATTTGCATATACCGAACCATTTTTCTTATTATAATATTGAGCGACGGAAGGCATCTTAGCTTATAAATACGTTCAAATCGATTGCTCTTTTACGTGGGGTGATTAGGGTGGGCATGTGCTCTCCAAAGCTTAGATTTTTAATTTTTATAACTTAAAATAATAATAATAATAATAATAAAAGAAATGGCAAAAATTAAAATTTTTTGACTTTGTATATATATATATATATATATATTTATTTATTTATTTTTAATTCATGGATAGGAGAAAGAAACAGTTGAAAGTTTTATGTAAACCTTTAATTAAAAGGAGCCAAAATAATGAGAACACATAATGACAATAGCCATCTAAATGTTACAACGAGAATAGAAATTATAGTAACAAAACGGGTCCACCATTAACACCCTACTTGTACAGAAGGCACTGAACCATAGAACATGAAGCCCAGCACCCTTGTCGCCTGAAATCCATAGCACATAGCAGAAGTCCTAACACGACACAAAAACACAAAAAAAAAAAAAAAAAAAAAAAACTGGCTACATTGACCTCCACAGTAACCCTTGAAAAATAGCCCTTCCACTGCATCAAACTGCACCAATTCAGAAAGTTACAATGCCTAAAGCAAAGAACACATTCATTGGGGCATAATAGCAATCGATGCAAAGCAATCATGTAACAAGCAAGCAACGCTTAATTTCTTCCCCTTGTACTCGTACACTACATATAAGTAAATGTATAGCCGTAGATACATTTAAATAAACCATCGGGAGCTTCCCACGAGTCCATCTCTCTACCTTGGTGAGCTCTGTTTTCATGTTTCCACAAATCTAGGATTAGCACCCAAGCGAAATTCTCAAATAAACCATTGGGAGCTTCCCAATCTTGCATCCCATCAAATTAGCTAGATGTTGAATAATGGCTTCATCCATTTTAAATCCCTGCAATTGGCACTTTTCAAAGTTAATGGGCAAATCGAGCATGCTTGAAAGCACCTTAAAATTTCTTTGTCTACTAGTACCTTATTTCATTTGCTTCTGCTTGAAAAAAACAAAAAAAAAAAATAATAATCATGGTATCAACCATAAGCTACAAATGTGACTCTACCCCCCAACCTTGACACCATTCATTAGTCTCAAACTGATCCCTTTCTTAATCAAAACACTCAATGCTTTAGTCATCATAATAAAGAGAAATGGCAAAATTAAATCTCCTAGTCGAAGACCCCACTTTATCTGAAATTGTTTAATGGTGGAACCATTCACAAGCATTGATAGTCTTAGCAAGGAAATACATGTCATTATAAATTTTTACTATTTGTCTCCAAAACCCATCCTTTGCTCTAATAACAACGATAAGATTAATCCTAGCACCTTTTGCAATTATTCTAACACAAATTTTCAAAAAAGAGTGGCAATAGTAACAATTGGGCGCATCTACAAATTCAGTGTAAGAAATATCTTTATAAGACACCCAAAAGGCCAAAAAGTTTAGATTATACTCCTAAGAAAGGAGGAGGTGATGAGGGTTCCACTACAGGTACTTTAAGGGGTATGTTATAATCCTAATTTTGCTAGAAGAGAACTTGTAAAGATGATTTTATTGATGAAATTTCTTTAAAAGTTTTGTAGAGGGAAAAGGGTTTAGAAACTATTTGAAAGCTTTTAAACCCTTATTTTCAGTCTCTTCTTAACTCACAATTGCAAGTGGATGTATGAAACTTTTTCAAGAAGAAAAAGAAAAGTTAATTATAAAAAAAAAAAAAACTACTTAACGAACAACAAGTCTACCTAACCACGCATACTTGGACCTTTGCTCAGAATTTTGATTACATGTGTTTGACTGCTTACCGGATTGACAAAGATAGAACTTTGAGTAAATGAATCATAAACTTTTGTGAAGTTCTTAATCATAAAGGAGAAATTGTAGGGAAAGTTATAGATTTTTGTTTGTTAAATTGGGGTATCAAGAGAGTATACTCATTGACGGTTGATAATACAAGCTCGAATGACTTGGTGATCAAGCACTCGAAGAAAAAGATGATGACTTATAAAAATAATATTTTAAATAACAATTTTTTTTTTTGTGTTAGTTATTGTGCTCACATTTTGAATCTCATTGTGAAAGAGGGATTAGTTAAGGAAAAATGAAGCACAATGAAGATTAGAAATACAGTGAGATATGTGCAATCATCTCCTGCAAAGTTTGAGAATTTCAAGAGATGTATAAAATGTGAAGAAATTGAAAGCAAGGGCTTATTATTCTAAAAAATTTTTAGAATAGGGTTTTGAAAAGAATGTTAAATAATTTAGTAAATTAAGATGGTGGAAGGGGAACTCAAGCAGCCATCCTGTTTTGTTAAGAATAGTGAGGGATATATTGGTCTTACCAATTTTTACTATTCTATTTGGATTAAGATTTAGTATTAGTGGCAAAATTTTTGACCATTTAGGAGTTCACTACCTCCTACAACCAGTGAAACTCTTGTGTATGGTTAGAATTAAATATGGTGAAGCTCTCTCACTACAACATAACTGGTATATTCCAATAGTTTTATTGTAGCAGTTTTAAAGGTTTTCTTTAGGGTAGAAATACATAACTGTAAAGGTTTTCTTGCAATGCCACAACCAGTAAGAATGCTAATTAAGAGAATTCATGACGAATAGGATATTACAAAAGGGCAAGATTTATAATAAAAAAATAAATATTTTAAAAAATATCATAATTCACCACTTAATTTAAAAACCTCTTAAATGACTTTGCGGCATATTTATACTAACTGACATATTAGATTCTTTAATTCTTAAAATTTTAATTATTTTGTATATATAATTAATATTGTGAATATTAGGTAACTTAATTGGTGTTGGCAATGCACATCAGGTTTGGGTAAAGTTGAAGCAACAACATTAGTCTAGTCACCATAACTTGCTCACAAGTAATTGAATGAATTTTGACAAGTTAGATTAATGTATTTATTTAAACTTCTTTTCTTTCCATGAATTTATTTTGATCCTCCATATGCATTTATTTTGTATTTTACTGACATAAGTTGCATCAAGATAATGTATTAACCTCATTGTCTTATAAGAAATTACAAGTCTACTTAAAACCTAGTTATTCAATGATTTATTGGAATTTCATTGGTTGCAAAAGAAGACGAAACTATAGACTTTTACATAACCTATCATTTTTTATGTGATGTTCCAAAAATTGTAGTAATAAAATCATAAGTCCAACATGCTTTTAACACATCTCCTTCCATTAATTTGTTCACCTAATGATACTTTGAGTGCTCTAGATAATAAATTATAACATAAAAATCATCTATTCTCGGCAAGCATATAAAGTTCACGCCTTTAATTTCTTTTTAATTTATTTTAAATGTTTCTAAGTTTGCGTCAAAAGTTTTGTTTATCTTTTATAAAATGATGCTCCTAATCAGAGACGAGGACATCATAATTTTTGTACTTCTCCATTTAGAAATTGTAATGTATTTCGACTTTATGTGAAATGTTAAACATCGGTTAAGTGGTTTTTCATAACTTGTACTACTTTATTTACATTTGGTACAATATTTAGTATTTTAATTAATGTTGAAGTTAATAAATTATGTTTTAATACTTCTAGAACTTTAATCCATGATCGTAAAAGTATAACCATTAGCATATGATGTTGAGTATGGAAACTTTAAACTATAGAGACTATAGGGACTCGGGACTAAGATTTTGACCTTTTTTTTTGGCATATTTTTCATTATTTCCATGAGTTTGTTTATCATGAGCTTAAAATATAATTTAGAACTTCAAGTTTTACTCTTAAGTTTATAAAGTATTGACTAAGTTAGAATTGGCATAAAATTGGTTTAGTATTATCAAAACTAGCAAAATTTTGTCTTACTACAAAGACTTTTTCTTACATTAGGCCATTTGGGTCTATTAATGTAGGAAATTTGAGGAGAGAAATAGTGTTGAAGGTTGAATAATTTATATTAACCTTGTTACTTAATATGCCTCTTTTTTTTCTTGCATGTTTTAAAATTCCTTTTATTTTTAACAAAAGATACAGATTTAATAGAATTATAAAATGTAGAACTTATTCATATTCTTGCATTTTTTTATCATGTAAAAAGTGTTTTTTTATGCATTTACATTGGTTTTGGTAGTGTTAATTTGTGTTTGTTAATATACACCATTTCTTAATTGCTAGCAATCACTAATTTCAAATGCTATTATGGAGCTACTAATTCTAACTTATCTTATCACTTTAACTTTCTTGTTATCGTATGTTTGAAATGTAGATTGGCTTAAAAGATGGATAGGATATTGCATTGGTATATAAATAGAGGTAGAGGAGCAAACTTTAAACTTTTAATTTAAATTTAATTTTTCTAGAGCATAGTTCAAACTATTAAATTGACCAAACTAACTTGTAATCAATAATAGTGATTTGGCTTATTTAATTTTTATATTAGTTTGATTATAATATTAAAAATTTTTAAATTGGCACTAATAATTTTATTTGAATATAAAGATTAAACTAATTTGTGTACATTTTTATCTTTCATTAAAAATATAAGAATTGAAACATATGCTTAAAGTAGAATGAGAGACTCAATACACATATACTTGCAAGGAATAAAATAGATATATAATATGATAATTAATATAATAATTTTTATACTTATTAAAATTTCATATATGACATATTTTTGAATCTAAGATAATAGATTAAGTTTTTAACTAAAATGATCTTTTAATATGATATTAAAGTGTCTTCGATTAATTTGTGTAGTTTTCATGTTTTTCTTTTATTTTAATTATCTAATTTCTTTTTTAATTATTAAAAAAAGATTATAAAATTAAATTTTTTAACTTATTATTATTATTATTATTATTATTATTTTATTATTTTTATTTTTGACAAAGTAAAAATAAAAATTTATCAGTTCCTTAAAACTTAAGTGACAAAACTTAAGAGATAAGTATGTACTTTTTCTTAAATTAGATTTATTGTTTTCTTTCCTGTAATTAATTATATTTAATATTTAAATTGAAAAATTATAATTTAAAAACTATTAAATTACCACCTAAGATAGAAATTATAACAATTTTTATTAATCACTTGACTTAATTATAATATCTATACCTTGCACATGTCAATGACTAGTCTCTTATCCTAATATTTTTTTGCTCTTCAAAACTCTAAAATTTCTATTTAATAAATAGTAAAACATGAATTTATTATCGGAAGTGGGTTACGTCATGAAATTTTATGGGCTAATGGCATAAGGTTCAAGGGCATTTGGGTAAAACCACAACCACTACCATAACGATTTGCCTAGAAAACAAGGGAGCCCAAGAAATGGTCTTATGTTGATCCCTCCCTTCTCTTACATAACTTCACAGTCATAGTGCTCCGTTG
Source organism: Bruguiera parviflora (assembly GCA_019804595.1). Classification (NCBI taxonomy): domain Eukaryota; kingdom Viridiplantae; phylum Streptophyta; class Magnoliopsida; order Malpighiales; family Rhizophoraceae; genus Bruguiera; species Bruguiera parviflora. The sequence goes on from CM034044.1 coordinate 7,447,959, forward strand.
TCCTTAATAGCTTAAGATTATTGCTAGGTCTACTTTATCCTTCCACAACTATTTTTTTCAGTACCTTGAATTTACAAAGCTGTTAGTCCTCTACCAAAAGACTAGTTATGCAATGACCTTCATTGCTTTGCGTTTGTCATTAGTAGCATTATCATCATCATCATCATCATCTTCTTCCTCTTACATAGAGTCTCCTCCTAAAGGGTATAAAAGAAATATAGGTATCTATCTCATCAATCCATCCAAAGAGGTTGGTGTAGATGTATTTTAAGCGTATATTTTTCTCGGGATCGCAGCAAAAAGGAATAAAATTTGGGGATAGATTATGTGAGAGAAAAGAAAGAAAGCAGGAAAAAAAGAAATGAAGAAAGTAATTGAGAGAAAAAATAAAGTTTAGAGAAAAAAAGAAAAGGTGAAAAGGGCAAATAAAAAAAATAATTGAGAGAAAAAATAAAATTTTTCAAAATAAAAAAATAAAAGAGAGAGTAATTAAATAAAAAAAATAAAATTTTAAATTAATTTATTATTTATTTACTTCTTATGTATTAATATTTATATATATAAATTTTTAGTAAGTTCTTCTTAGATATTACTTAACTCTTTATTCTATACTATTAGACTACCCCACCACTGATAATGGACTTAAGGTATAGATTCTAACACTTTTCTTACCCCAAAATCGTCTTTAGTTTCAAGGACTCAGTGATTCACAAACGGTAGCTGAGCAGCTACTGGGGTGTCACCCTTAACCTCCTCGCCTTCTAATGCATGAAACAGTTTTCGATGCATTAATAATCATGTGTATACTTGTCCATGCATCAGTAGTAAATTCCGATCCTCTTTAATTCATCCCGCAACATATGGTTTAAGGTTTCCTCAAATAGGTCCTGAGTTCCATTAGTCATTGGCATGGATGCATCTGTTTATGGCTCGATTGCTCTGTTTAGAGTACTCTGTTTTCCTCCTTTTCTAACAGTACTTATAGCTACCTTCTGAAGGGTTGCAAATTCGAAAGCCTCCTCAAGTGTGGTTGGCCGAAGCTTCTTTACCGCCAGCCGACTACCATCGTTAAGCCCATTAAAAAAGCTTGAAATGAAAAATGGTTCACTAAGTGAGTGATTTCTAATCAACAATAAATAGTGAAACTCCTTAAAACGCTCCTGGTATACTCTCACTCCTATTGTCTATCATAACTTATAAAACTCCTTAGTAGCGTTTGATTATGATGGATCCCTAAAACGATGACAAAGGTCTTACTCAAATAAAGTCCTTATTTTGTTAGGTTTAATTGCTAACCACTCCCGCAATTAGATTGCTGAAAATAATAATTGCACTTTCTCAGCCACGCACGTGGATGCTTACCATTGGAATTTGGCAGTTTCAGTTTTGGTGGTTTGGTCTACGGTCTCAAATTCCTAACACAACGATCCCTCAGCAAAACTTCCCTCGCCTGACTCTAAGGGTTGAATTCTAGGAGACGGAAGTATACCCCACCCGATGGAGTTATTCGGCATTCCTACCACCCCTTTCTTATCCGCGTACCAAATGGGTGCTCCAATAGTGAGAGTCTCCACCATTTGCTGTATTACGATTTTAGTTTCCGGCCAAACACTCTCAATATGTTGCCTCTCTAATACTTGTGCTTGGTCAAGTAGAGACTTCAATAGTTAAACCCTATCAACCAGTGACAATATCAGTTACTTATATCATTGGAGTTGCTCATCCATCGCCTTAAGTCTCATGTTTTTCGCCATATTCCGATTACACTTCCTAAAATCAGTGCTCTAGCACTAATTTGTTAGGATTATAGTAAAATGGAATAGAATCTATAAATAGATTATGTGAAAGAAAAGAATCTGTAGATAAATTGTGTGAGAGAGAAGAAAGAGAGAGAGAAAATAATTGAGAGAAGAAAATAAAATTTAAAGAAAATAAAAGAAGAATAAAAAAAAATAATTAATCAAAAAAAAATAAAATTTTAAATTAATTTATTATATATATATATATATATATATATACATTTATAATGAATTTTTATTATATATTATTTAATTAATTATTTTGTATTATTAAACTACTTTTGTCATAAGTAACGAACTTAGTATATAGATTCTAACAATTTTATACTTAAATTTATAAATTTGATCGTATACTTGTATGGATAACATAGGTGTGGCAACTATTGCAGATATTTGCTGCTTCAAGGCTGGACACACTTAATGCTTGGCAAATGCCTTAGGTAATGTTGAAATTCTTCCTAGCCATTGGCCTCGTGGGTCTTTTCTGTTTTCCAATACATTATTCTTAGTATGTGTTTAATGTTGTAAGAGTTGATTCTTTTGTTTCTGAAACACATGGTGATCGGTTGGTTTCTTGTTAGAAAATTTTGTTGGGCATGACCCATTTGTGAAATGATAATTAGAGAGTTGGAAAATGTAAAATTTTGATTTGGACTATGCTCATTTTGGGAAAAGATTGCCTCTTTTAGTGAATAGTTGACTAGATAATATATGACTATAAGAAAAAGGTCATCCATAGACAAATTATCTGCAAGCAAGCCTGAAATTATTTTAAAATGATTAGTTTTTAAGGGATTTAAAACACATGCTCGTACAGAAAATGTTGCATCTTGTATCGGCTATGTGAGAGGCATTGTGTGCATTGTATGAGCTGGTTTTGGATATATAAGTGCTAAAGTACACTTATTCTTTGGTGCCGCTAGTGGCAGTGGTAGACATCGTATGCACAACAATCACATGGAACCTAGAAAATTTCAACTATTGGTAATGTTTATTTCCCCACGTAAAACAGGGTGGTATAGATGAGCATGAGGATCCAAAAACTGCTGCCCTGTGAGAGTTAAAGAAGAGACAGGAGCTAGCTCAGCAGAAGTTCTTGGGGAGGTTTGGCTTTAAATGTTCTTCTATCTTGCTTCTGGTCTTTCAATAGAATTTACATTAAAAGAAATATTCTGTTGAAGATTGTTGAGCTTCTATCTGTTTCTCATTATGAGCGGAAGCTGTTGGTTATTGAGGATTTCATTTGTTTGTGTTAAGTAGCTTATCCTCAATTTTTCATCTTGATACATCAGCGAATTTCATTATCAAGAAGGGAGCAGGGTGGCAAACCTGCTACGAGCTATTTCATGTACGGGGCGTTCAACTTGTTAACGGCAGATAAGGAGTCTATAGAACTTCAAGGAATTTGAAATTTGTTCTTTACATTGAATTATATGGACACAACTAGACTAACCGGCTGCATTTATCACTTTTATGCCTATATTCCTGTCGTTCATGCTCATGCATCCTATCCAGTTTTGCTAAATGAATATTGAGTTGTCATGCATTGGTTGGGGCTGTAATTGCATACTTCTTTTTCACTTTCTGTTAGCTTTTTTTCTTTTTTCTTTTTGTTTTTTTAAAATCTGAATTCATCTGGTTAGTCATGGAAAACATATAAACACTTACAGATGTGCCAAAGGTTGTTTTGATTTGATTTTTATGACAGTAAGAAATAAGTGGCATAGACACGCCATTTTATTATGGGTCTCCGTCATTACCTGTCTCTTATTCATTCTATGTTAGTATGATAGAGTATTAGGTTCTATCATATGCTTTGAGTAGCTACAAAGTGTAATGCATTCTGGTGCGGGGTTTATTCAGTCAGTTTAATGTACAGGTCCCTTACTGGCTGACCAGAAGTCAGGGAAAAGCTTAAGCACCAATGGGGATCGGACTGGAAGGGTCAGGCACAAAAGTGGTGAGTCTTACGGGATGGTCCATATGACATGTACACTAGGATAAGCTGTGCATCATTTTTGGCCTGACATCTCAGCCTGGTTTGACAAGATAAGTATCTACCAACTCAAGTCTTAACAATTCTACCCTGGCTAGAAATCTTTAGGAGTGTGGTTGACACCAACTGAATATGTTACTGAAGGGCTGAAATTGATATACAGATCCCCTGGTGTTCTTTTTCCAGTTTATCCCATATTTACACTGATCACCTTGAGTTGCACACACAAAACACAGGTTTCTCCTTAGTTTCACCGGGAAGAATGAGGATATTTGCCCTTTGGGTGATGGCACTGAAAAACCTGAGTTTGGCGAGTGGACATGGATGTCACCAGAGCAAATTATCAACTGTGTGGGTTGACATTATCATGCAACCATTTCTTGTTGATACCAGATCAGATAAATTCAACATTCTAGTGCTGCTATGCATTAATCTTTTCTTTATTTTTATATGCAGGCGGTGGATTTCAAGAAACCTGCTTACAAGGAAGTTTTGGCAGCATTGTCTCCCTATCTCCAATAGGCAATAAGTTCATATCAAAATACAAACTATTTGGCAGGCAGAGAAAAGGAAAGCATAAATCTGTTCGCATTGGCCTACAAGTGAGGAACCATTGACTGAAAGATACAAGCCATTGTTACCTCTTTATATGCATCTTATGGATGCATGTACAGTCTCCTTGTAACAACCTCGTATTTGATTGAGTTGGAGATATCCCTACTGTTATTTTGAAATTTGGTGAGGGGGGAGCTAAACAGAAGCCCCCCTCTTTTGAGCAGGATAATCAACTTCTTTTCTTTACTTTTCACGCTCTGAGGAAGAAAGGCATTGTCTTTGCTTAAGACGATGTTTCATATTCTAGCCGCACAAAATAAAATCTTGTTACAAATACCATAGGGCATGCGAAACAACATTTTGTTCAAATTTTGTGCATGACCCTCCACGGATGAGACACTAGATCTATCACGCACAGAAGCAGCTGCCATGGAAAGAAATGTTTACGCGGTTGCTTTGGAAGGAAGGTTCTCAAAGCCCCTCCTTTCCAATATACTTTCGACAAAGAATACAATAGCTCCTAGGACCACATGGTACAAGCTACAATCATTTAACCGTGAGAAAGATTTGAAGTTTACAGACTCTTAGGGGCATGAGTTTTGACTAAAATATTTGGCTGCATTTTACTCTTCAGAGTGGAGATCCCCATGTTAAGAATCATGTCTTTTGCAAAACGGCTGAAATAGCCTCACTGCTCACGGTCCATTGGAATACTGCTTAAGCAATTCATGTGGCTGGAAAAACAATCCTTCTGTACAATAAATAAAGGGCATAAGTCACCCGTCATTCATGACCAAATGACCAACTTGGGATCGGTAACTCAAACCATGCCATCAATTTTCCAGAGGAATTCAGACCACATTTATGAGCTCTGATATCAATTCCATCATAAGTTAAGAAAATCACAGCCCAACTCCCCATTCTTCACCAGACAAACAGAATAGCAGCTCTCAAATCATCTTATTAAACACGCTTTGTATCTCATTTGTGACAATCTCGGCGACAATCTCTGGAGAAAACCTTCTAATCATATCTTCTCTTGCCTGCCGTCCCCTGCCCTTGGCTTCGTCAACATTAGTCATCACTTGCCTCATTAGAACTCGAAGCTTATCAACAGAAGGCTCAGCCCAAAGATGCCCTCTGAATGGCCCTTCCATTACTTCATTCATTCTATCCACAGGCAAAGGGTAGCCATTCTCTTCTGTCAAATATTCTGTTGGACCAGACCAATTTGTCGCAATGACCGGCAAAGACATTGCCATTGCCTCCACAAGGGGCCTACCCCAACCTTCCCCTCTAGATGGAAGAACAAATGCATGGGCTGCCTTGTACATTCTTGGCAAATCAATTTGAGCTATGTGTGCATCCATCACATAAACTGGTGCCCAATTTTTATCTGGTTTTTGAATTTTAGAATTCTCCACAAACTCCACAATCTTATTACCAAAATCTCTATCAGAGTGGTATGGATTTGTCAACAAATACAAAGCTACCCCATCAATTCCAGAGAACTCTTTCAAGTATGCATTCAGCAACACATCCCATCCTTTCCGATACTCCCACTTGAACACACTCAAGAAAACAAATTCCTTACTTGAATCTATATCCTCGTTTCTTTCTCCTAAAACCAAGTCTCCCATTGAGGCAAGATCTAATGGCTCATACTTAAAGGGATCAAAGAACTCAACATCAATAGGCTGCACAACTTTCACAACCTTAGATGGATCAACCCCACTCTGTACAAAAGTAGAGATATGAAATTCGGTAGGAACCCAAACATAATCCATTCGATTACATCGCTTCACATGCTCTCTATTAACTCTATCAGTCTCAAACATAGTTCTACCAATTACAGACATGAACCCTTCGTACCCGATTGGTGGACAAGGAATGGTGTGGAACAATGGAGGGTACCATGCACCAGGCTCACTGTGACACACCGCAATGGTCTCATTCACCCTGCATTCCATTTGGTGAAGTTTAATTGCCAAATTTTGAACATCTTGAGGCAAACCCTCCCAGAATTCCAAAGACTCTAAATCACCATGTTGCTTAATACTCAACCTGAATCTTGGGTTTTTCGTGTATTCATCAAGGGCTAAGACATAAGACCAAGCTTCTGAGCTATACCCACCTCCTGAAAGGAAGGGGGCCATCCATAGAACACAGTGAGAAGGCATGGGGGTGGGGTTTTGTGTCTGGGATTTGGTGGGTTTTTGTTGGGTTGGATGAAGAAACCCTGCAAGTTTTGAGAAAAGGTTGGTAGGGTGTGATCCGAAGATTGATTTCAGGACATGGAGCTTGAAGTAGTTTGTGTGGGTGAAACTGAAGCTAATTAAGAGTGCTAAAAGGAGGACAAGCATAGATGATAAATAAAATGTAATTGACTTTGGTTTTCGTTGACCAGATCGCATGTTTGTTTGATTCTGCGGCAGACTAAGCTCCTCGTGGGAGTTCATCGAATCGGATTCAGAAAAGTCGAAGTCTTTTCGATCTAGATACACACGCACCTAGACTCTGAGAGAGAGAGAGAGAGAGAGAGAGAGAGAGAGTACCAACAAGAGCTTCCAACCCGTTTTGCCACGCTGAAGATCTAGCCGGATTTTAAAGATACCGTTTCCTCCTCTCTACGTCGAGGCTTGAACCGACTCACCTAGATTTCTCGGGTGGTTTGTCTTTTACTCTCTAATTAGGGCTTCGTGAGACTAGAGAATCGAATTCTATATTGTTTTCTAGTTACAGCCATAAAAATCTCAGATAATCACACCATATTTCCGCCCGTCCAGAAATTTTTATCAGGTTGACGAGGTCGCATAGCGTGCTGCTTAATATTACTTTACAGAAACATACGGCCTTGTTTCTGTTTTTTTTGGTTAAACACAATTAGTTTAGTTGTGACGCTCTCATTTTGAAAACTCAACTCTTGGTTCCCCCGTTCGAGTCCTTGACCGTTTCTGCAAAGGAAGCCGGGAGATTCCGCAACTGGAGAATACAGTTCAACATCCAGCTACTAAAACTTAACGGTTGCTAAACACAAGGAACATGGTAAGGAAAAAGCATGCCCGTGAAGCACCACAACGTGGCATTGAAGTGAGAATGCCATTCCAAGCAGCATTCTTCGAGTGTGGCGATTACACTTATTACATGATCATGAGTCTAGAGTCTAAAGCGAAAACTAAAAATACAACTTTTACAGTGAAAAAGTGGAGTTCCAACTCGTTATTTCAGAAACAGAGAAGCTTAATCGCAACAATAACAGCAAGTTGATCGTGCCATCAGTCTGCAAGTGCGAGAGCTCTACTACATCTTTGACCAGAAGCGGCCCAGGTTCGCCTCTATTGTTCCATGTGGTTCATCTGTTGGTAGATATACGTCATCGTTGAACTGCAAGTTTACAGCTACGACCGTAAGTTATTTAAGTTTTTGCAGCCGATTGATTTCTTGGTGCACAACAATCAAAATTGCATGGGACTTTAAGAAAATCCATTCATCTCAGTAATCTACAATTAACTTTTAGCAGACACCACAAAGAGTGCTACCTTCACAATAGCATTATCCTTGCTTGATATGTTAACTGGTATAAAGTGGAGGTTTGGCAACATGAGTTGAACCGATGATATATCAGAAAAACTGCAAAGGCAAAAATCCAATTTCAGAAGATAAGTGACATTAAGCACAAGGTGAAGCTAGCAAGTGATTTAAATTGTTTCATATCTGATCAAGAAAGGGACCTGTTGAGTACAGCCTTCGCCATCTGGAAAAGAGTGCTTTGAACAGATGCACTGTACACTCCCTCCTTAGGAGGACCAAAGAATGTGTTGACCAATACCTTTTTCACATCCAAATATCGTTCTGCAAAGTAATGTCGCTTTTGAGGGACACTAGACACATGTTCATATGAGTACCTACATCCACAGTTCTTTCAGAAATGTGATATCTGAAGCTACAAAAGGAAATTTGGTAGCTCCTTTGACATTTACACTGAATACTTGTACACAAGTTATCAGCATACCAGGCCTTACCTCCATGATGCAGTGACTTCTGTTGCCATAATCCTCTCTCTGGTGTCAGGCAAAGCAGTATATTTGTCTCTTACAAACCCTTCAAAACCTGACTGTTCATGGAATGAACACCAAAAAATTGAAAAAGCAGCATACAAATCAAATACAGCAAGTGCATTAGCCTGAATGAAAATGGGAGGGGCACAGATAAGGCTCTATGGACTCCAAGAAGGGAATCTTGTTTCCTCAAGCAAAAGAGAGGATTACACAGGGTATCTGGCACCTGATTTACATAATGCAAGATCTGAGCAACATGTAATTTACCTTGGTTGTCTTCAGCACAGACAATCCTTCAACACCCGAGGTCAGCTGCAACGAACCAGACTTCTTTACTATTGCCTCAGTTGTATGCTTCTCAGATCCAAGTTTAAATCCTTCAGCAACAAATATGCAGAAAAGAAAATTTAGGAATGCTGTGCACTATCAACCAATGTACTTATGTAGACTCATCTGTGGACACTTGTATCGTGTGCAGGTATGTACTTGTAGATTTAAATATATCACAAGGTTTCAAAATTTTCCAAAATGACAGTAATTTCAAAAAGGGAAAAAAAAAAAAAGAAAAACCCAACATTGCAACTTGGAGGCCAGATCTTAAAAAAGGTCCTCATTAGAAATTTTCCTGTTGCATTCAGCTTGATCATTTGGAGCTAACTTGGTTAATTGGCCAGTATCATGGGAAATTCTTCTTTGGCTACCAATTGGTAGCTGGAATTCCTATGATTGCTATAATAGGCCTTTTCTTTTTCACTTCATACTCTTGATCCAGAGTTCCTTATTGATGCTGCTTTGCATGGCATGGTCTTCTCAGATCTAGGATTAGAGACTGAAGCAGGAAGGGACATTTCCTTTATTATTGATGACAAGTCTCACTTTTATAGTGACCCCAAAGCCACACAAAGGATTTTCATGTTGGGACCAAATCCTCCCAAAAAATAAAAAACTTGAGGACTAAAGGCAAAATACAAAAAAATAAAAATAATAATAAATAATAATAATAATAATAATAATAATAAGGAAAAAAATTTGAGGAAGAGAGGGAGGGGCAAATCCCCAGCAATGCAAAACTGTAAAATTTTTGTTAAATCTCATGCCAATAGAAACTTGCTGAGACCATTGCAGAATAATTGACCTATCAAGGAAGGAAGTACATGTAATAAGTCATTTGACACAGTTAGAAAAACAGGTGTTGTCAAAGACCAAAAAGCTTACTAAATCAGCATCATTGAAATGAAGTAGAATTTAATATGTCTAAGGCATCAGACAGGGGTGACAACTGAAAAGGATGATTCATCAATGTATCATGAACCAGGAATTAAACAACCACTCTCTACTTGTAAAGCACAGAAAAACTTGCCATGCTGATGTGGCTGCCCATCTATGGATACACGTTCCCACGGTTTCTCTACTATCTTAACAATGACAGCAGTAACCTAAATTAAGATTAAAGAGCAAGGTTAAAAACAAGCAGGAATTCATGAATCTCATGTGTTAGGATGCATAACAAGAATCAAGATCTAAAATTTAAGTAGTCAAAAAGTATGGGATCTGAAGCAAATCATATTCTTGGCACTGAGTTTCTTTGCAAAGAAACAGTTGCGGGATCACTCATTAATTCAATATTAGAACAAAATTTGAACATTTCAAGCTCATCCAAGGTGAGGATCCTAGCACTAATGAGAGGTGGATATTTCCATACAGGTGCACAGAGCACATGACTAAAGGGAAAACAAAAAAAAAAAAAATCTTGCAGTTTGAGGAAGAAATGATTGATGGACAAACTCAGACCTCTGGGAACATAGACAACATCAAACACAAAAGCTCAAACTATGCTGGCATTTACCTGCTGGTAAAATGATATGAAATGCTTTGCAAGCAATATTGCAAAGTCCTCTGCTGAAACCTGTTCTGAACATTCCTTGGCTTTTACATACACCTGTATTGAATGAAAACAATGATAAACACCCAGTGACAACTTTGCAGCAAAAACTTAACTGGGGATGATTTGAGAAAAACTCTTATGTAGACCAAGTTGACCAACATAACCATGAAATCTAAATCCAATAAATGAACCTCTTTGTCAGAAAACGCGGTCCGAATATCCCGATTACATTTTTTTTTGTCACCACAGAATCCCATATTGATACCCCGTTATCTGCTAAAGGGTTAAGGTCGAAACCTTTCATATAAATCCACTGTCAGAGAGTGCTGCTGATCTCACTACCATTATCATGTTGGTAAGCCGGCTTAGTTGACCTTAGAATTCACAAAGCACAACCCACAACATGATCATGCTGGTAATCAACAACTAAGCAAACCAAACTATAGTGGTCTCTATTCAATGGACTCTATCAAAGTTCACCTCAGAATCCACAAAGCACACCCACAACCTTTATCGGGATAAACAAGCTATTGTCAACAAGGGGCGGAGGGGAGAGGGAGAGGGGGAGAGAGAGAAAGAGAGAAGTGTACGGTGTTCTTCATGGTGTCAGTGGCGACAATATCAGAGTTGTCGTCCCGGAGATAGGCGTTGAGGCAATCGGAGAAGAGGGAGATGGAAACGTTCCATTCCGCAAACAAATGATCACCACCTGCTTTGTTCCTCCAAACTCTTGCGACTCTCACTCTTGACTTTCCGTGCCTCTGCTCCAATTTCAATCCGTCCAGCTCGTTCGCCATGGCTTTCTCTCTTCGCTCTCGCAATTCTCCAAGAGGGACAAGGCGCAGCTAGAAGAGGGTTTAATAGAACCGTATTACAGAGTGCGAACAGACGTAGAAAAGTTCACAAGTTGAGAAGATCGGTCTGACGAGGACGGGACCAATAATAGTTACCGATAGGGTCACGGTTCACCGGATTAGCTGTTTAATCTGTGGGCTACCACTCCAAAGCATGTGCTTTTATGCTTCTTTTTTTTTTTTATTTTTTTATTACAAACTTTACTCTTTTCTTTTTGTTTTATATATATTTTTTTATTTTCTAGATTCAGATGCTACCAAAGGCTGACGATGAAATTTATGAAAAGGATAGGCTCAAACATTACATAAATTTTGCTTTTTTTTAATTTTTTATGTGATGATAACTTAATTAATGTTTAAATTTAAAATTATAAATTTGTCTCATATAAAATTTATTTTATTTTGATTTAATAATTAAAAATTTATTTATGAAACTGTATATTTAATATTATATAAATTATATAAAAATAAATAATTAATTAAAATTTAGGATGCTCTTTTTATTTTATTTTATTTTTATAGTTTCTAACTTGGCTCCTCACGAAATATATTAAAAAGATAAGTTTAAGTATTACATAAATTTTGTTTTTCTCCATTGTGCACGTGTTGTTTAAAATTATTATATTTTGATTTGACAGTTAAGGATGATTTGTAAAGTTTTACATTTAACATTATATAAATTATGCGGAGATATATGATTGATTAATAAAAAATATTTATTATTTTAAAATAATTATAAAAAATATTATTTTTAAGAAGTGTTAATTTAATAAATCTTACAATTAAAATAAAAGGATTATTTTAATAGATTACACATATAAAATATAAAATAAAAATTAAGTTGAATTTAATTAAAAATTTTATGAAATTTTTTAGATAAAATATGAGATATTTAAAATATTAAAAAAATAAAAAATAATTTATATAAAATTTATGCATATTTTTAAATTAAATTTTAAAGATTACAATCCCTATAAATACTTCTCTAAAAGGGTAGCCAAAAAAAAAAAAAACACACACACACACACACATTAATCCTAATACAATAAATAAATTAGGTTTTAGCTATTCTCTCTTGGAAGAGTTAAAAAGATTAAGAGTAATTTAGTAACAATTTTTATCTTTTAAATTATTCTTATAACTATATGTAACATGAAATTAATTTAATTTTTAAAATATTATTTTAAAAAAAAAAAACTCTACCTCTTTTATTATATATTTATTTAATAAATATTTTCTAACAGCATGCTAAGCCCATCCATGGAGACCAAAAAAAACTGTGGAGAAAATTCGGGTCGTCGGGTTTGAACCCAAACTCCTGTGACCCAGAAGAGCATTATTTTCCGACGCTTTTGTCGATGCAGATCCAAAGGGATGCAGCCATTACAAGCAGACTGACGCGGATTGAACTGGATGCTTTGAGGGGGCATCCGTATCCCTATCCAATCCAAAGGAAAATCTCCGAATTCGGTGCACAAACTGAAGAAATCAAATTCGAGTTCTCATTCATATTACGTTTTTGCAAATTACCTGCAAACATCGAAGGATATTGCAGATTATGTCATTTTCAGGGATTAATAAGTGGGTCAGTCGTGCGGTATGTAAAAAGTATTACATTATCTATCATCGTCTCCCTTCTTCGTTTCTCCTTCTCATTTATTTATTTATTTGGTTGGGTTTCCATTAAAGCTTGGCTACTAACTGGGTGAGATGAACTTCGTTGAGCTCTGCGTTGATGGTGCGACTCACGTTGTTCTATCTTAATTATAGAATCTGTTACCTATTAGGCTCAGGCCATGTACTTATTTGCTTCTTTCGCAACCTCGATTGCATTAGCCGCTTCACTCATTTCCCAGAACCGGAAATGTTTCAGCAATGAGATGCAAAAGGGTCTCGCGATATCGACTTAACTCTGTCATCTCAGGTGTGTGCTACAGTTAAGTGCACGGCTGCTGGATTCCCACTTAATTGCCAATGTGCCACCATGATTCAAAAGGAACATCCTGTTCGTTTGATCAGTCTAAGATCCCTATCCAAAGTCCAAAACGAACTGACCTTATCGATAAGAATCAGGTGTTTACAATTCTATTAACTGAACTAAATCATAAAAATTAAAATTGAACTTATTAAAAATAAGAAATTAAAACTTAAATAAAAATTTTGATATGATTTTAGTTCACTATTTAATTATCACGTTTTAATAAAAGTATTTTTAAAATTATAATTTAGATATAAAAAAATTTTAAATGTATTTTATTAAAATAATAATAATTATTATTATATATAATATAAATAAATAGTTATTAAGATATAGACATAATAATAATAATAATAATTTATTAACATTTATTTGATATTAATAACTATATTAGTAATATTTTTAAAAACTAGTGTTTCTCTAATTTAAATGTAATATTTAAATATAAACAAAAATTTTCGACTAAATTTATCCATATGGGTCAAAAAGTTATTTGTGCAATTTAATTAGAATATTAGTTAAAACAAATACCATTATTCTTCAACAGATATACCAACCATGCCAGAAATTATTTTTCAATATTTAAGCCCAATTACTATATAAAAAAAAAAACAACGAAGAATAATGCCAAATGGTCAATTCTTTTTTTTTTTTTTTTGGGTTTTTTGGGCGTATGTATACATCTCAACCATGTGCCGCATCCACGGTGATTATTGTCTTGCCCCTATTCTTTGACCGGTTAAAAAATTGAAGTTGACCCAAAAGAGTGCGAAAATTATAAAAAAAAAAAAAACTAAAGAGAAATACGTGACTTATTTTTGTACATTTTAGCCACACAACTTTGTGTATTTGTTTAATGTAGTCTTATACTTTAAAGGTATTTTCACATTGAAAAATATGAAAATATTTAAAACCAAAATTAACAAACCAATTTACATATTTCTCAGTCTTTTTTATTTTTTCCGTATTTCATTCGAATCAAAACTAGTTTCTGACAATTGACCAATTTTTGTCTAAAAATGTACTCGAATGAAATAAAAACAAAAAAAGGTAGGACTAAAGTAACAAAGTAAAAAAAAAAAAAGTACAAAATTTCATTTAAAAAATATAGTAAGGTTTAAAAACACGAAAAAAAAAAGAAAAAAGAAAAAGAACTTAAGGTCGAAAAATGTATTTTGAAATATTTTGGAGTGTCTTTTATTTATTTATTATTATTATTATTTTAATTTTGAACAGGCGCTGCGGGGAAAATAAGGAGTTCATTTTATATAATTAATATTAAAGAAAAATATCGAGGGAGAGCTCTCGGGGAGCCGCGGGGGGGGGGGGAGAAGAAAAGGTGAAGTTGCAAAGAAGGGGTCGAAGAAGAAACAATTGAATTGACTGGGTTCCTCCTCCTCCAATGAACAGGAAGGAAAGCTCGCTCTTTTCACTTTTGATTTCGAATTGAAAATCACGAAAACAAAAAGCAACAGAAAGCAGAAAGAAGAAGAAGAAGATGAGGAGAGTGTTTGGCGTTAAGAAAGATAAAGAGCCTCCTCCTTCTATTCAGGATGCCTCTGACAGGGTCTCTCTCTCTCTCTCGCTCGCTTTCCCCTTGAATTTGCCAATAATTTTGTGGGTTTTTTTGAAAATTTATTTTGAGTGTTTTTCGAAATTGAATTTGGCGGAGAATCCAAGTTTTTAAAGCTTTGTATTGTATCGGCTTCCAAAGCTCGTTCAGGAAATAATAATAATAAGAAGAAGAATAATAATAAATCGCTTTTTAGGGTTTTTATTTGTTCTTTTTTTTTGTTTATTTTTTTATTGGGGGCTGGATCTTATTCGGAATTGGGGAAAGATAATTGGAGCAGGAATTATTGTTAGTGTTTTACAAAAATGGACTTTGGCTTTTTGAACTGGAATGCTGTTGTTTGGGATTGCTAACGACTTGGGTGATTGAATTGGGCGTTAACGAGTTTCAGATTAATAAAAGAGGGGAAACTGTGGATGAAAAGATCAAAAGGCTGGACGCTGAGCTCTCTAGATATAGGGAACAGATTAAGAAAACCAGGCCCGGACCTGCGCAGGAAGCTGTTAAAGCTCGAGCCATGAGAGTTCTTAAGCAAAAGCGCATGTAAGTGTGCTACATCCACCCGTTTGCTCATTGTCTAAGAAATTCCTCATTAGTTACCATAATGTTATTGGCTAATTGTAATTAGCCTATTTCATCGTGTCCTACTCTGAGTTGAGACTTGTTTCTTACATTCTCAATCTAATAGCAAGATCCATAATTCTTGGATGTATAGATTTATGTGTGTGTGTGTGTGTGTGTTGAGTTTGTGTTTCAGGAATGGACTTTATTCTTTATTCAAGTTAACCAGCTGTATTTTTCTTGTCCTAACAAACCAGGAAAAATGTTGGTTGGTCCAGGGAGTTATTTTCATCCACATTGAGAGAATCTCTCTGAGAAATATAGTATTTCATGAGTCATTGGTAACATAATGACGTAGAGCCTGAAGTTATTCACTAATTAAAATTTTGAATTCCGCATGAAGTCAATTTTTTAGTAGAAAAATATGCTCAAATGACTATCAGGGGATAGGTTTTGGTGAAATATTATTATCAAAAAATTGATTTATACAGTTTCTTTCCTTGTTCTTTAAGCCCAAAATGGGCACCATCACATAATATTTTTCAATGCTTTATCCAACAACTTGCTGATGGATATCTTGATAGATGAGAGTGGAGAGTAATTAGACCACAGATTAGAATTACAAAGGGATACCTAGAGCTTAAGGGCAGAATATGTACATTATAATTTTAGCCATGTTATGAGAGCGGTAGGACATTGTAATAGACTAAATGTACAAAAGTTCCTTAATGAGACAAATTTTGTTATTTATGTTCTATTATTTAGATAGACGGACACATAGAGGAGGAAACTTTTCGTTGGACGAGGGCTAGATGGTTAAAGTGTTGATGTGCAATTAGAGTTTTGTGTGATAGCAAAATTTGCATTAAGTTGAAAGGTAAATTCTATTGAGCAGTGATTATACTAGTGATATTGTACAGTAATGATTATTAGGCTGTCACCTAGCATGCCAAAAAATGAATGTAACGAAGATGATAATGATTAGATGAATTTGTAGCTACTCTAAGAAAGTTCAAATAAAAAATGGGAATATTTGTAACAAAGTAGTTGTAACACTAATTGAGATAATATAAGAGAGAGATGTTTGTATTGGTTTGGATATGTTGAACATAAACCTACAAATGATCCAATTAAAAAGAGTGACCAAATGTAGGAAGATGGAGAGAGAGCGGGTGGGTGGATGACCTAAGTTGACTTTGAAATCTTGGGCTAAGAAGGATTTAGAACAATTTCATCTTACATCAAAATCAATTCATAATAGAATGGAATTGTAAGGATCCCAATTAAATTTGAAACTAAGGCTTTAATGTTGTTGGTGTCATCCAACAACTGTGCAGGAAATAAAGCCTTCAGAAAATTTTGTTTATTGTTCTTGGCTAATGCACTGCTTCCATCTCCACTGGAGCTGCTCCCAAAAAGTTCACCAAGGGAAAAAGGAAGTGTTTGATTGACATTTATTTCCTAAAGCCAATGCAAAGAAATATTTTTGGGACTTATTTTGTTTTTCTCTATGCATATCTTACTTAATGAATTTGACAATCATGCATGTGGATTGTGTTTTTGGGTTGATCTTGTTGGTGCTTTCTGCAGACCAGAATAAAAATGATTACATTTTAGCACTAGCATAATGTCATGTAAGTTTTCTTCTGCCACTTATGGTAAGCCTAATTTTCTTGGACAGGTATGAAGGACAACGTGATATGGTCTATAACCAGACATTCAACCTCGATCAAGTTGCATTTGCAACTGAGGGTATTAAAGATGCTCAACAAACTGTATGTCCTGAAGCCCTGAAGCCTCTGTAGTTTGAAAATGCTAAATCTTTGGAATAAGGATCTAATGGGCTTATGCATGCTTCTGATCTAAAGGCCTTTGCCAATTTTGATTGCTACTTAAATTTTAAAAAAGTTGTTTGCTGAAAAAGACAATTTCATCAAGCTACATTATTATTCTCCTTGATCAATTTGGATTCTTTTTTTTTTTTTTTTTTTGGTTGTTGTTGTTTTGGCATGGGGTCTTACCTACCTTCAGAATTGGACATGGTAAGTGTTCAAGACACATGTAATGCTAAAAGGATGCAATGACTGGCTTAACTTGAGGGTCCATTGAATCTCTTGTATCTCCAATTAAAGGACTAAAATTTTCTGCCTTTCTCAAGAAATTACTGACACCATTATGCTGCCATGGATCTATATTCCATTGACTTCATTGATAACATGCTTTAGATGAATATCCATTGTGTATCTAGAATGTCTGCGGTAATATCTTTGACACATCTATAGCAGAAGTGACACCAATATTAACTTATATTATCTAAATTATGCATGGAACCCATCGAGTTGTACTTTAGGAGCTCTGTGTAGGATTTGCTTAGATTTTTAGTGGGCTATTAGATATTCATCCTGAAATATCCATTTTCCTTTGTAGTGCCCAAAGGGGCATGGTTCAAGGCATGCCAAGTGCAGCTTTGTTGTTTGTACTCTGATTGGAACCTGCTGCCTACCTCACCAGAGGTAGGGAATGAAACATTTGTGAGTTGGGTGAAATGGCTTCATAAATTTTTGAATTAAACCTTCTCTTGAGTAATTCACTGTGCTTATTGCCTCATCCATTTAGTTTGAAGGGACATATATACCAGGAGGCTTTTTGAGAGCATTAAGAATTCAGTTTATTTGATCTTCTTGTTTTTAGATGTCAGCATTGAAATCTGCCAACAAGGAGCTGAAAGGAATGATGAAAACTGTAAAGATTCAAGACATAGATGTAAGTAAACTAATAATGCCACTTTTCTATTTACCGCCTTTGTGTTGCCTTCTTTGGAGGATTCATGGTGCTAAATTGTTTGCCTTGTCATCCCTAGAATTTGCAAGATGAGATGATGGACCTGATGGATGTAAGTCATGAAATACAAGAAACCCTGGGCAGAAGTTATGATGTGCCTGATGATATCGATGAGGAGGAACTTATGGGTGGTAAGCTCAAATATCATCTGAAGTTTGTTCTGGTTTTTGACACAACAGGAAATCAATTTTCATTTGTTCTCCATTGCTGTTTGACCTTTAGTTTGTTTCCTGGAAATTTTACAACTTCGCTGTTATATGCCTTTTTCACAATCAAATGTGAGTTCCTTGAGGAAATGTTTTTCACATAACAAAAATTGGCGTTATTTTCCTTTTGTTATAGTGCCATGATTCAGGTCATAGGCCAGATGAAGCAGCCTTATTCAATATGCTAAAGATAGCATATAACAATATGTGCTTTGCTTATTTTTTTCCTCTTCCCTCTTTTGGGTTCTACAGAAATAGAATGGGGTCTCTCTTAGTTCTTTTTTTTTTTTTTTCTTTCTATATATACTCCAATGTTGTGCTGGCTTATTTCTTGATGCAGAGCTTGATGCGCTGGAAGCAGACATGGGAATGGAAACTGAAGCTGATGGCATGCCTTCTTATTTGCAACCTGACAAGGAACCTGATTTGGATCCAGAACTCAACTTGCCTTCAGCACCCACAGGACAACCAGCTAGCAGAACCAATGCCCAGGTAAATCAGACTCTAAAGCTTCTATTCTTTTACTTAATTGCTCAATAATAATATGTGAAAGATGAAACTGCGATACCTTTTAGAACAGTGTCTCAATGCAATTGTCTGTGATGTCACATCGTTGCATAGCTACTTTCATTCTGCATCGATGGATGCCTGAAGAACTCATGCCTTCCTACAGTCATATGTTCACTTTTATTAAACTCTTAAATAAGCTGTTCTATAACATGTTAAATAATGACTTCTGCATGAAGAACTTGTTTTTGTCACTCATAAAAAAAAAGAGAGATGTATGTCTATTTGGAATGTGCTATTTTGAGCTAAAGAGGCAGACGTCTTTACCAAAAAAATCTCTTTTCAATTTTAATTTTCTTTTGTTCAGAATTTGAACGGGAGTTGGAAAATCTCTCTTGGTCATCTTTGAAAGAACAACAAAATTGGAAAATTTTGCTAGCCCCTAGTTTTTTAACAGAGGTTTTTATTTGTTGAATAGAATTTTCATAGGTATCAAACATGGGAGCCTTGTGCACTGAAATGCTCTGTTATTTGTTGAATAGAAAATTGTTCCAGAAAATTTCCAAAATGCAATGAGACATGTTGCTTTTTGAAGTTTCTCCTTACTGAGTTCAAGGGAGCAGGGGCTTGTTTTCTGCCAGCACCTTAAAATTTATGTTGCTGGTGCATCTAATATTCTCTCATATTAGTTGTGCACAGCTGACTGCTCTCCTCGTCACTTGCCATTTCTCATCTGTGACCTCTGATTTTAACAGGCTGAGGATGAACTGGGTCTACCTGCTGTCCCTCGGGCATCACTTCGTGGTTAGGCAGCCACATTTTGTGATGTACATGTAAAGCCGCATTGAAAGAAGAATAGGAATAAACAGTGTCAGTTGAATTTTTTCACTTACATGAATGTGTTTCATTTTGTTTTCATTCCATTTCTTGTTACATTCTTCGGTCGAGATGTAAGTTGAGAGCGTACTAAGCTAAGTTTCTCATTCATTTTTGTGGGAGATGGATATTAACTGAATGTACAGGGTGAAGTTATTCTATGTTAGACATACGAGGCACAACAATTTGGACCGTAGCCATACTGCCTTGGATTACGACCATGTATCGTGGTAAGAGCATAAGATTTTATGCTGAGAACCATTTTTAACATATGATTGTTGGGAATAAGCCTCCTAGAAAATTTTAAATTTTTTGTGAATTTTTTTATATGTAGTTTTAAGTATTTTCTATTTTTTAAATTAATTTTAAGTCTTTGAATATTTTTAGACAACGAAATGGTGACAGAATATTAATTTAATAAAATAAAAACTGAAATACAAAATAAAAAGCGGGCATATGGGTATTTTGCCCCCCCAAAAAAAAAATGTTTTCTGTAACCACACCAAAGTCAACGAAAATTGTAAATGATGGTCCATAAAACTATCTTCATATGGAAATCTAAATCCTTTCGTTCAAAAACTATCATTCTGAATCAAATGGTATCATCGGTTGCTTGTCTCTCTCGTAGGAAGAGGATCACTTGTTGAAAAAGTTCTTATTCCCTCGTCCTGAAATCCACTGCCCCAAACCCTTGCTTCCTCATTCTTTCGCCCTCTTTCAGCCATGCGTGCCCAGCTCGGAGGTGTCATACCAGAGAGATTAGGTTCTAAATCGTCACCGTACACCTTGCTCTCCAAGCTGGGCACGCATTCATGAGGATGATACTTAAGCAGAAGATCCTCATGAACATAATGCAATGGCAAAGGGCCTTGAGCGACGTAGTCCCAGTTTTCGTCGAGGATGTCAATATAACGTCATCTTCCCCGGCTTTAAAATGGGCTTTCGTGGTCATTATGGAATCCAGAACCATTGGATGGTACCAAAACCCTTGGAGTTTTTAAACATCAATGGCTTCCCAATAGAGTTCTCTGGGAAGTATTTCAAGCTCACCGCGATGATCATCTGAACCCTTGACCAGCTAGTTTACTTAATTTTACTTCAATTAACGTCCAAATCCTACGGCTATATATATATATATATATATATATACTCATTCTGCTCCTCACGCCGTAGCAGAGCCAAGCATATGGCTTTGGAGAGGCCGAACTAGCTATAACGACAGTGGTTTCTCATTTTAATCAAAATATGACTAATTACGTACACTCATAAAAAACTTAAGTATTATATTGTAAAACACTTCAAATTTCTATATATTTTTTCTTTCCATTTGTTAAATGTTAGCAAATTCCAATCAATTTTAACACCATATAAAAAATAGAGTCAAACAATGTGTAAGTTGATATATACGTTTCTATGTATAAGGTCACAGACCCGAATAAAATGACTCGAATCCCAAAGATTTAAGGTCAAACTTACAACTCGCCCAAATGACCCTTTTTTTTTTTTTTTTTGAAAGAACAAAAAGATAACATAAAAGATATTAATATTTTTACGTATAAAAAATATAGTTTTTATTTTTTTAAAAAGTAAATTTATTATTAAATATTTTTTAATATTTTTATTTATTATTTTATTTTTATATAACATATTATACATATATATTACTTTATTTTTAAATATTATATAAAAATATACATTGTATTTAATTTATATAATTTTTAATTCATTGTATATATATAATTATTTTATATAATAATATTACATTATTTATTTTATATAATTATCTATTTTTTATTTTATATTTATATGAAGTGTATAAAATATAAATATTTAATTAATTATATATCTTATATATTTATATATTTTTAAAATAAATTAATTTTTAAAAATTTAACAGATCAAGTTAAATTAATTCAAAATTTAAATAATCAATATTCAAATACATCTTTAAATTAATAAAATTAGAAACAATCTAATTTAAAAATAATACAAATTTAAAGTGAATTTATCTAATTTAATATATTTGACACCTCTATTTAAAGATACAAAGAAACTTTATTAATTAATTAATCTAGTTAAAATCTACCTCAAGTCAACTTTTAAAGAGAGGAAATAAAGTAAAAAAAAAGAGAGAGAGAGAGAGAGAACACATGAGGTTACAATGCAAAGATATTCTAATTTGATTTTCGGCATATTTTATGAACATGAACAAGGCGCGCTTCGTGGGGTCTGGCCTATTGACACTTCTACCCAAGGATACAAAGAAAGTTTATTAATTAATTAACCTAGTTAACATCTACCTAAAGTCAACTTTAAGAGAGAGAGAGAGAGAGAGAAACAGGTGACGTTAAGATTTGAAGATTTTCTAATTTGATTTTCAGCATATTTTAGGGACAAGAACAAGGCATTCTTCGTGGACTCCCATGTTAACAGATAACAACCTTTTTCTAGTGCCCCGTGTATTCCACATACACTAAACATCTTTAACGTCCTCCATAATGCTTGGATTTCTGCTTCGTTCCCATGTGAAAGCATGTCCATAAAGGCATCACTCCAATTTCCCATCCTGCAAAAACAAAGCCACGAGAAACGAAATGCAACATACCCCTAAGAAAAATACCAAGTAAACGATACAACAGGATCCACATGAATGACGATAAAAATGATGACAAAAAGGAAAAAAAAAAAAAAAAACTTGCTTTTGGAGCTGAGTAGCTTGTGTCACACAGCCTTGATCGCTCAGCTTACCATACATTAGAAACTTTTGCTCGGCCTTGACCACTCAGTCCATCGGTTAGACTTGTTTGCATGATGCAGATGGTCGCTCTAAATGGTAATCGGGTCCAACCATGCAACCCCTGATAATCTTTTCCATACACATTTTATTGGCACTTCATTACTTGAATGCGTATCATCTTAACTCGGGGAATAAGGTATGATCTCAACTCAGGAAATATACACATTTATGATCTTATCACATTTATGATTTTATCATTAATTGTCATCATATATTCGACCATTACTAATGTATAATCAGCAACATAAAACTATTACAAACTACCTGCATCTATGTAATATTTCCATTTTTTTCTATTATGCTTATGATTTGACTTGCTGCCACACTGAAATTTTCACCAAAGCCACCCATGTTCTTAAGCATTTGCGATAGTTTCCTGCTCGAATTTTTAACTTGTGCAGTCCGAAGGAGAAGGAAATAGATATCAAACCATAAGATGCTGGATTACTTAAAATTGCACGACAAAAGCAACATACTTCATGATCTCGAATCTCATACATAAGTTCCAAGGCTAAAATTAAATCACCCCCACCCCATCTTTAATTTGTCAAAACATGCGAACATATCATATGAAATGCTACTAGTGCGATAACAATAGATGAAGTAAATCTTATTTTTGCAAATAATCTGTCCAGCCACCCTGCACAACCTCTTCCCCCATTTGCGTTCATCTCCCCGTTCAGTGCAGAAGGTCACCTGCACTTATTACTGTTACTGCTGAGCACATTGCACCCTCTGGGCACCACCATGCATATCCTCGTCCTCATCGTAAGCCTCCTGGGTCCTCTGATGTTTTCGCCGCATCTCATCCTCAAGGTTCACATCATGCAAGGTGGTCTCCTCACATTCATCCAGCTCCATGTCTGTAACCGGGACTGAATTTCTTGGAGGAAGGACGGCCTCGATAGCCTTGCACTGGTCAGGGTTCAGAGAATCTGGGAAATCAATGGTGAAATGGATGTACAGTTTGCCCCTCATAAATGGCCTTTGATACATTGGCATCCCCTCATCATTTATGGCCTTATACTGATCTGGGGCGGACAAAAATAAGAACAGAAAATATAAGCAAGTAACTAGAGAAACAAGATCAAGATTTGGAAATCGAAACAACTATTGCAACAAGCCAACAACAAAATATTTGAAGGAAAGAACAATTACTATCTAACCAAAGTAGTAAATCATAATTGGGTAACTTCTCAAAGCATAGATACCAAGACTTAAATCTCACATGGACTAGGAATGCTTGCCAAATATACAACTAATCCTACACACTAGGGTCAAGGCAATACTGCTGGTTTAGTGAGTCCACACAATAAACAACAATAGGAATTTCAAGCTCAAATAAAAAAGCATACCAGATCATCAAAGGCTTAGAGGAAAATAAGGAGCACATATATACACATAGAAAAAAAGGTTAAAAAGAGTGCAAACAGAAGAACTGTATTTTGAAAAACAAATTTATTTATAGTTACTTCTACACCAGAAGGTTTGCAGTTAAACAAAAATCGTGGGGTTTGGGGCAGTCAAATGTACAGAACAATAACACTTGTTTTCACCAAGAGGGTGTGTCAGTGACACAAACCTATGACCTCCACGTCGTGTTGGAGTAAGTTTACCGTTATACCAAGACTCACTCTTCAAAAAACTACCATTACTGGAAGAAATTTATTATGCTTGAGAGATTCACAAAAAACCAAAAGGGCAACCACTTACCAGGCTTGACTACTTCCCCCGGTTGAGATTTTATGAGAAGCTGCCTTGAATCCAAATGAGTCAATATAAATTGGAAGCCACAAAGTGCCTCAGTGAGAGACAAGGTGTGATCTACAAAAAGGTCATCACTCCTTCTAGTAAATTTAGGGTGCTCCTTTTGTTGTAGAACAAAGACAATATCCCCTGTGACTGTGTCTGGCTGCAAAAGTGGCACATAAAATTCAACCAGGATATAACCAACCAAAACCCAGAACATTTTAAGTATACAAATTTTTACGACATAAACTCAATTGAACAACTGAGGACAGAATCAGACTTCAAGTAATGTTACTTACAGCTTCATCAGCTTCTCCAGGGAATGTAATCCTCTGCCCATTTTGCATACCCTTCTCAACAATCACTTCTAGCACTTTCTTCTGGTGAACAACCTTTTCACCCTTGCATTGCTGACATCGGTCCCTGTCATTAATGGTCTCGCCAGTACCCTTACACTCGTTGCAAGGATGCTGCATTTGCTGGATCATGGAAGGTCCAAGGTGTCTTATGGAGACCTTCATTCCAGAACCTTGGCAACCAGAACATGTCATTGATGCACCTGACTTTGACCCTTTACTGAAAATTTAACATAAGAGCCCATATTAGTCCTTTTTTTACACACCAAGGCTCACAAAAACCAACACTGCTAAAACAAACTACTTGTATATTTAAAACTAACCCCTTGCACTTGGAGCAGATCACATTGCGTGAGAGAGACAGCTTCTTTGATGTTCCATTGTATAGGTCTTCCATAGAAACCTTTAAAGGATGGATCACATCCTCACCCCTTCTCTGCCTCCGGCCTCTACTGCTACCACCACCTGGTAGAATAAAAATTTATTTCAACAAGGTGGGATTCATTCCTAGCTCAGTCAAAAGAAGAATTCAGAGCACTTTGTTCCCTGTTTGGGGAAAGGGGTGAATTGCGGATCAGGAGTTCTTACCCCCAAATGGATTGCCACCAAAGAAGGATTGGAATATATCAAATGGATCATGACCACCACCACCACTGCCCATTCCTTCCTTAAGGGCATCCTCGCCATATTGATCATATATCTCACGTTTCTCTGGGTCACTTAGAACCTCATATGCTTGGGCCAACTCTTTGAACTGAATCATAGACAAAAACTTCATTAGTGAGTAAAATTGCAGCCATCACCCTAAAAACTACAAAATAAAGGTCAAACTAAAGAACATTATAGTCCACCATTAAACAGAGACTTTATCCATGTTTTGCCAAAGGTTTGAGAGAATCCTTCAGACCACAGGCAGCACAAACCAAAGTGCGGAGTTAAGTACTAAATGATCAGGTGAGGAGAAGCTCACTAAGACACAGCAATTTTGCAGCGAAAAATAAACTAACAAAAACGGATCCCCCATCACAATGAAAAGAAAACTGGTTGCTCCACAAAGCAATCACAATACCAAGCAAAATATTTAAGACTATAGTAAAAAATTAGTATTCCACTAGCCAGCCAGACTTCAAAACCATGGAATTGGAACACATGACTCGCTTGTAATAACCCACTGATGTCCACATGGTCAGATAATTTCGAAAGCATCGGAATTAATTATTACCAAACCCCCGCCCCACCCATCTTCACAGAAACCCGCGGATCTACGTCCAAATTGATTGGTCATCAGATCGATCCTCACAAACAAACCAACCAAAACTCCCAGGAGAAATTTAAAAACAACCCCATCAAGTATTTAAGAGAAAAAAAAATCAACAAGCACAAAATTCCACAATCTGATCTATCGATAAATAAATAAATAAACAAATAAATCAAACAAGGAAAAAAGCACACGCCTTTTCCGGATCTCCGCCCTTGTCAGGATGGTTCTTGATGGCAGCTTTCCTATACGCCCTCTTGAGATCATCCTGAGAAGCGTTCCTTGAGACTCCTAGAATCTCATAGTACTTTGTGTTGTCGCTCTTTTTGGGTGCTCTTCCAAACATCTTCACCTAAATCCGTGAATCGCCGCAGCAGATCCTAAAACAATGAATCCAACAAATACCCAGAACCAAACAATCTTTAAACAAACTAAACATAAAAAAATCTGACGGAAATTACTAAAGAATTCACAGATAAATAGGCAACGCACAGGGGGAGGGGGTTCGTGGGCTTGGTCTTGTTGGGTTCCGGAGAGCCACCAAGCTCACGCGGGACGGCTAGGAAGATCGAGAGAGGGTTCGCAGTTGTGTCGGATCTGAGTATATGAGGTGGAATATGGACGGTGGATATTGGGCGCTTGTGTGCCAGTTGGAGGAGTTAGGACCGTTGAATTGATTGAGGCCGTGGAAGGTTTTGTGAGGTTGTGAATATTTTGGGAATATCAACTCCTTCGACTATATTATCATTAGACTGACTTGTACTCGAAATTTTATTTTTATTAAAAAAATTTATTTAAAAAATAGTATTTTATTTTATTTTTACAATAAATCATATAAATATGTAATGCCCTGACTCTATTTTATGTATGTAATGCAAAACGTTAGTTATATTGCATAAAATCCTAATTTTTATTGTAGTAAATTTATATTTATTATATCTCTATATTATAATTAATCTGAATAAATTATTATAATCATAAAATTTTATAATATTTGTGATATTGATTATATTTTTGGAACATCGATAAGTCCTAATGTGACTCTCTCTCTCTCTCTCTCTCTCTCTCTCTCTCTCTCTCTGTTTTTTTTTTTTTTTTTTGGTTTTTGGTAATATGAGTAAATTTTGGTTTTCGTGTATAAATTACTCCACGAAACTCGAATTCGTCAATTTGTTTCTCATAAAATTTGAGTTTATTTAGTCTAACCATTTCATTAGATGAGGATTACGAGAATAATTTTCGGAACAGAAAATTACAAGTTTATCCAATGATTGTACAGATAATTGAGAATTAAAAATAAAGTCTCACTAAAATGTTTTCGAAAAAAATTTATTTTTCTTTTCTTTAAATAAAGGCGCCTCGGAATTTTATTTCCTTTTCTTTTGAACTGTCTTCCCCAGACGACTCTTATTTTTGTGACACCCCCCCCCCAAAAAAAAAAAAAAAACAATTGTTAGCGTTCTTGTTCAAAGGAGGGCTGACTTAGGCCCACCGGCCTGGTGGGTCAATCCCCATCCTCCACCAAAGTAGAGCCGTCCCCCAAGTTTGACTTCAAAGGAACGAAAATTCCAGGGAAGTTCTTAACGTTTTCTTTTTCTTTTTTTTTTAAATAAAAAATATATATATATATAATGCATGTATATTGATTATTATATATATTTTTTTCTGATTTTGGTATAAATCTAAAACCCAAAACCATATCTGGACATGTGACCCTTAAATTAAGAGTCGTCGGCTGCGGGAAGTTCTTAAACAGATTAAGTCAACTTTGTGGCTCTTTTCGTTTACCTAACTTCCCATTTTCCCATCTACCTAAAAAAAAAAAAAAAAGAAAAAAATAGTAAGAAATTTAAACTCACATAAAGAAATTAATCCCATTTCCTTCATCCACGCGTCCCCCAATAATTATTCATGTTAAACTCGATCGTCTAACTAAATTAGTATAATTAATTATGTTATTGCTATCTTGATCGAAGTTTAATTTAAACCCCAGAAAAACCACCCAACAATACTACTAAACTAGAAAGCGTCTTGGCTGAATGAATGGTACTGGAAAAGGCTGACAATAGCATGGCGTCATGGGCCCAAAATTCACATTTCCGAATGCAATTTTAAGAAATCTGAACTTTTGATATGGATTCAAGGTGCAGAACTTGTAT
Source organism: Bruguiera parviflora (assembly GCA_019804595.1). Taxonomy (NCBI): domain Eukaryota; kingdom Viridiplantae; phylum Streptophyta; class Magnoliopsida; order Malpighiales; family Rhizophoraceae; genus Bruguiera; species Bruguiera parviflora. The sequence goes on from CM034044.1 coordinate 7,475,967, forward strand.
AGATATAGATTCCACACATAATTCACGGAAAAAAAAAAAAAAAAAAGAGAAAGGTCGATGATCGCTTGGAACACAACACGTCTTCCTTACATTGAGCAAAGAACTAAGAACATGCAGCTCAAAATCTGAAGCTCGAGTAGACCCTGCATGCCCTTCTCTGTTACATGTTCGTCCTGAATTTCACTGGACATCGTGTTGTTATATATGTGAATGGTAATTGAACTCTTGTGTCGAGGATTCAAGCTGTTCATCACCCAATTCAACTGTCAAGGCAATTCTGTTTTCCGGGTCCACTGGTTCAAGTCGAGCTCGGCCCTCGAATCTTCTCAGCTCTTGCATGAGCTCCTGCTTAGTTCCTGTTGTAAAACATTTAAAGCCTCGCCAGAGTTTGAAACTCGTTTTTGAAAATAATTTGAGATTGTGTGAATTACAAGCGCTGTTTTAATATTCATAAGTATATTTTATTTTTGAAGTAAAAATTACAGTGATAAAAGTAATGTTAAAAATTTAAAATTTACTTTAAAATTTTTTCTTATTTAAAAAAAAAAAAAAAAGAGTTGAAAGGTATGCGCTTAAGCAAAGAAAAATTAAATAACAGAGCAACGAGAAAAAGAAACCAAATCATTAGGATTTTCAGGACTTCTTTAGGATTTTCCAATTCTTGCCTCCCCGTGAAGCACAATCAACCGGTAGCTGCCATTGAAATTGATATTGACCAACGAGCAAAAAGACCAAAACCAAGAGAAACTTACAAATCAGAAACCAATTCTTCTTCCTAGCGTTGAACTTCTGGAATTCTGCCAGATGGAATTGAGAATTGCGATCGTAAAGAACAGAGAAGAAAACAGAATCAAGATTCAATCAACTACAGCCATTTAAATTTGGTAACAATTAACATATTTTATTAAAAAATTTAGAATAATTAAAAAATATATTATTATAAATATTGTAAAAAAAATTAAATTACTCTTAACTTATTAAAATAAGAATAAAATAATTTTTGGGTTGAATTATTTGTTGCATTAAATTTTTTTAATAAAAGTATTTTTTTTTATGTATTTGTTTGCATTTTGCTAATTGTTAATGCTATTTTTGTAACCTTATAAGTTTTATTAAAAAAAAAAAAAGAACAGAAATATTATTTTACTATTTTCATTCAATCTAACTAATAATTATTAGTAATAATATGCTTCATATTGTATGATAAAATAGAAATTGTAAATTGTTAAGAAGGTTCTTTTGTAAAGAAGCATACCATCTCTCAAAAAATATCAACCCAAATTTTAAATTTGTCACTACACATAATTCCATCCACATTTGAGATTTCTACCCCAAAAATGCCCTTGAGCAACGAGTACCGTTGCTAATGGAACATTGAATAAGGAAATCTAGAAAAGCAAAGGCAGAAAATACTCAATCCCCCTTTTCCTTTGTTCTGTAATTCTATATGCCCCCACTTTTAGGCCATTAACTACCAAGTACTTACTAATCAGCAGTCAATCTGCCCTTGATTAATATTTAATTTGGTTGGATTTACTCCTAAATTCCATAGTTAAGCTAATCAAATCGTGACATATTCAATGCATTTTCAGTCTAACGAACGTGCATAAGTTGGCCGACCAATGCCTTCATATTTGTGCCGAATATATTATGGCTATTGTTATTTACACGAACAAAAAGATTTATACACGCAGCCACGAATGCAGAATAAAATTTCAGAGAGACAAACTTTCTAAGTGAAAAGAATAAAAATAAAAAAATAAAAAAATAAAAACTAATGAAAGTTACAAAATTAGGACAATTAGATTCAAACCCGAGAACTTAAGGAAGGGAAGAACTTTTCTCACCACCACTTCAAATAACAAATTTGATAATTATTATCTTATATATTTATTATACCAAGTGGGGATCGGGGTGGACAATTGCCTCCTTACTCCCATCTGGATCCGTCCCTGCATACATGTCCAGAAAAAAAAAAATGTTGGCCCCATTTTTGCTTTGTTAATGTGGGCATATGAAGTTTTTTTTTTTTTTTTTTTGGTTTAAATAACCATTGCCATGCATTATATATCAAATTTTCATTATTTAAATGTAACCATTTAATGTGATCTATGATTATACATTATACTATTATAACTATTAGTTAGTATCTTTATAATTTTTGTTAATTAAAATTATGTATAAAAAAATTAAAATGAATAAAATTTTAATATATGATCTATTTCTAAACCTGATCAAATAATTTAAATTTTTAAGTGAAATAATTTCTTAGCATAATATTAGTGTTTTTACAATAAAAAAGTAGTGTTCAACTCTTGCTATTTTCACATTTAATTATGAATTACAAATATGGTACGTAGAATTTTTGTTCGCATTTTTAATTTAATATATTTTTTCGTGTGAGAGAATATATTAAACTTTAATATACAATTCATTTTTATACTTCACTCAATAGTTTAAATTTTGGAATGAAGCAATCTTTTGACATCATAATGGTGAAAAATATATGAATTTAGACCTGAGACATGTTAAATTTACCACATTTATGCTAGTTTACTGTATTTATCAACACAAAACAAAGATTATAATGTTTATGGCACTGGCTATAAGGTTGAGTGGTAAAGTCACTTAAAGTATCAGTTTCCAGTTTAGAATTTGATTTTTAATCTTTACAAGAAAAATAATAAAAAAAAAAGATTATAATATTTATGGATCACTGATCATTATCTACAAGGTTAAAAATAAATCACACATTTCACTGGGAATCATTTGGCTTCCATGTACAGAATTGGCCATATTGTCATGCCATATTTAAGAAATTGACAGTAGCGTTGACTTTAACAAGCAAGTTGACTTTTATTCAATTTCTTTACGCCCATGGCATATTGTCATGCCAACCCCTTTTTCATTTCCTCGTTTTTTAATGCACGTTCCCTTATTAACGAGAAGGCAGTCCACACCTCACCGCTCCTACGGATTGCTATCACCCGACAAGTCGCGACTTGCAACTGTCTCCTACAAAATTTATATCCAACGACTGCACGTATACTTTATGAACTATTAAACTATATGTCTGTGATTAATATTTCATGCAAAGTGAAATGTAATTTGGTTTGTTGGATCTGCCATTCATTAAAAAAAATTGTGGAATCTCAATTAAAATTTCAGCGTTGTAATCCAACCTCCCCACGTATCTATCTTCTGACGGACAAAATGAAAGAAATAAGCAAGTTGTCCAACTTAATGTCTGTTGGGGCTTGGCATGGTCGGAGGCGGGGCAGGGGGCCGTTTGCCACCTATCTCCCTCCTTACCCTTTGATATAACATAGATATTGCGACCCTTAAACTCCACCCCTTTTATGTCTAACTGCCGCCGGCATGGGCGGTTAATTGGAAACTAATATGGAAAAAATAAAAAATCAATATATTGAATGTACATCTCAATATATTTATAAAAAAAAAAAAAACAAAAACAAAGAGTGAAAACTTAAATCTCCGTAGGACTGCGTTAGAGGAACCGAGTCTAGCTCGGTCTTCCTTATTCGTGGGAGATTCCCTTCTTTTATTGAAGAGACAAAGGGGACTCTCTGTTTTGTTTTTTTTTTTTTCTTTTTTCTGTAACAAGAAAACTTGACGTCACTGCATACATACATACATACATACCTACAAATATATATATATATATATATATATATATATAGAGAGAGAGAGAGAGAGAGAGAGAGAGAGAGAGAGATCCCCCGAATTCCACAACCAAAACACCTCTACCACAAAAAAAAAAAAATAAATAAATATTGCTCATGGTTTTCGCTTATCAGGAATGAGTAGCACCACTACTTCTACTCCTTTAGATTCCAAGGCAAATAATACTTCATGTGGTGTGGATTTGCTCTTAGGTTTGGACTAGCCATTGGCTGTCTTTCGGTAATATGCATCGTCGCTCTTGCCTCCTATTTCTGCAGCCGGAAGAAGACGATTTTTAATGGCAACGATGGCGGCTCCATTTCCACCGACGATGTCGACCAAGACCACTCGGCCATCCTTGAAATGGCCGGTCTCGACGAGGGCATTCTCAATACCTATCCGAAGCTCTCTTACTTGCAGGCAAAGGCAAAGCTTGACTTGGGCGGCGGCGATGGTGGTGATGGTGGTGGTTCTATAACTTCATGCTGCTCGATATGCCTAGCAGAGTATGATCAACGGGACATGCTGCGTCTGCTTCCCGATTGTGAGCATTTTTTTCATGTACAGTGCATTGATCCATGGTTGAAGTTGCATCCTTCGTGCCCAGTTTGTCGAAAGTTGCCCTCCCAGTCTCCAAGGAATATCGCCGAGGCAGCTCCGAGGGAAAACCGGCGCCCGTTCTTTGATCCAGGGTCTGTACAATTGACGCGCTGAAAATCTCTGCACAACCTCAAAATTTGGCTTGGCACATGTTTGCTTTTAAATTATCTGCAGTCGTGATCCGAGATCATCCACCAAGAGTGAAGTTCTTGGTTTAGAAAATAAATAAGCAGCTGTAATTGTAAAAAATGAAAGTCACAAGCTCTAGATCTTAGCCGTTTTTTCTTTTCCCCTTTAATTTATAGAGGAGGAATTTTGCTTATGATGTGTTTATGGATGGCCCAATTAATTGTAATTTGTGAAGTCAACATCCGTGGAGGTGAGATGTGCAGAGGGTTGTTTGCCATTGTAATAGAATGATTTGCGCTCAGCTGTCATAACCTCGAAGATGATACCATGTTGGCGTGGAATAAGGATATCTCAATATTTAACTTATGGTTGAGTGCCGATATGTATTCTTCGTTTAGATCCCAAAACATTGCTTCTCGTTGGGTCAAAGGGCCGCGCATCAACGTAGCAACTTGAGCGAAATATACTGCAAGAGAAAGATCAATATCCAAGACCCTTATTGCTATATTTTCTACTGTATTATGTAAACAAGAAAAAAGGAAAAATGCTAGCGAATCAAAAACAACACTGCATGACCCCACACCCACATGCCATTTCAATCGAATTACCACACAAACTTCTAAAATTAGTAGGTAGAGCTCCACTAGAATCGCCGTTAAGTAGCCCCCCTGCCGGCGAGGTGCCACGGTCACCTGGTGCTGGAGATTCTGGCACGTTAACTCTTCCGCTTGGGGATGGTTCTGGTGCCAACAAACAAACTGGAGATGGCGCGGAAGGCGGCAAAGAAGGCGGCCGTGGCAACAATGGCGATGGTGATCCGTGAGATGCTCGCGGACACAGACAGAAATTTTTAGGCCTGAATCGCAGTGGTTTGAGATGCTGCAAATGAAGTAGAACACGCCCTCTCCGCACAGTACAACGACTGCTGGACTGGAAGCAAAGATTTTGGTGGGATTGCTTGCGTTGCAGCTCTCATAGTATCGCCTCGGCACTTGTACCACATCGAAGGACTCAGCTTGGAAGTCAAAAACTGCCCCACCAGAGATATGCAGAAGATCAACTTGACACATCGCGGACAGGGGCTTACTAAAGCAGTGGAATGGGGGAGATCAATTTGGTTATGGAATTAGGATGTAAATGAACATTTGATTAAAATGAGGGGGCCAAAGCTAACATATAACCAACTTGGCGGAGGGCGGCGATGCTAACTTTGTTGAAAGTAGTAAGCAAATTTTGGGCAATAATCTGATTTCTTTAAATTTTGGGACCTGTCCACGGACCTTCTGTTCTGTAAGACGTGATGGGATGGGATGGAATTGAATTGAAGTGTTTTTCAGGTCAGGTCAAACCGAGACATTGACAACCAAAAACCCCAAACATCATCTCCTAACAACCCCTGCGTTTTCGTGTGAAATGAATAATCCAAAGGTTCTTACATCGTGTTGTGATTATGCATTTTAAATAAAATTGCAAAAAATCTACCAAAAGTCTCGAGCAATTTTTAGTGTAAAAATTCCTAAGCAGATGTGATATGGTTTCATCAATATGTCAGACTCACGATCGTGTTAGTGAACAAAGTTTCCAGCTTGTAAATTGTGAGATGAACACTTAAAAATTCAGCTATGCCCAGTTGGCACGAAGGATTTGTTGAGTTCAAAAATCAGGGTCAGGATTTCCTCGTTATGAGAAAAGAACAACAAGAACAAGAATAAAAGATTGAACAATCGTTAACATATTTTTGTAAAAGCACATGCCTTGAGAATCAGCTACATAGAAGGCAATCGAGGAGGACCAGTCGGTGTAAGAATCAGGATATGATGACACCTCAAAAATCTATTTAATTTAAAAATTTAAAATATTAAATAAGACTCGTAAGTGTATATAATACATTGAAGTTTAACGGAAAAATTGTATTATTTCTGGGCCCAAGCTTAGGCCATGACTATTATTGCGGTAGGAGTCCATTTTCGCACATTGCATTTTGCTTCACGTTTATAATTCCTCTCTCCCATCCGCTGTTAGCATAGTCGTCATCAGTTCCAGATGCAAAAAGACAGACAACTATACAACAGAAAGCCTAAGAGCCGCCATGCATGTTAGTTTGATTTTGAATGGAGTTTTCCTAATTTTAAGAAAATTAAAAAATTATAGTTAATATAATGTTAAATTTTTAATTTGATAAAATACAATCGAATATATTAAAAATTTACTTGAAATTATTATTCATCAATTAATAGTTTTTTATGAAAAAATATTAAATGAAAATATTAACTGATGAAATAATAATTAATATTCTTACACAGCACCTTCTTCCAAGTTCAAAAAATCAAACAAGTTCAAAGTCAGAAAACACTGCTTTTCGGAAAATTTTTCCTAAGAATAAAAAAGCTTAGAACTTTACGTTCAAATGCCATTATTTCTCCAAATAGAAGAATGGAAACCCTGTTTTTTCAGTTTCCCAACTCAACACTACATCTAGGAAACATCAACTTGATGTTTTCCACTTTGGAAAATCGGATTTCTAGAAACCTTTTTAAGTGAGGGACGATTTTTGTTATAACAAAAATGTTCAAGCAATCGAGTGATTTTTATGGGAAAAGTTCACTGAACTCTAAATTGAAAAATAGTTTGCTATCTCTATTTGATGAACATGTTTGCTTTCGTTTTCAAAGAAGTTGGTGAAGAAAACATAAAATAAAAAATAATATAAAAAAAAAGGTTAGTGGGAAAGGAAAAGGAAGAAAGGAGTTACGAATACACTCAAATAATAAAGGGAGCAAGTTGACGACACCCCCCACGAAGTGAATTAAGACCGTTGGCCTCCCAATTCCCGTTGGATTATAAAACCAGACGTTCCAATCTTCTCTTTAATTCCCCATGTTTGTCACTAATTTTCCTAATTTATTTTTTATTTTTTTTTAAATCAGAGACAAATGGTAGACAATTTTATGCTGGATCAGCTTGCACAGGATTCCCCCACTGGTCCCCACGTAACCTACTTGAATTTCAAAAGTAACAAAAACAGCTTTATAGCCGTTGAGCTGAAAAGGGGTCCCTCTCTCTCTCTCTCTCTCTCTCTGTCTCGTGGGAGAACGTGAAAACCATGGAAATTAAAACAAAAAAAAATAGAAAAATTGCAATCTCTCCAAAATCCGCTTCCTTCTTTTCTAATTTTGCTATCGGCTGAAGCCCTGTTCATAAAATTCGAAAAAGAAGATAAAGAAGAAAGGCAAAAAATTGTTTTAAGAGAAGAAGATGAAGGGAATGAAAGGGATGATGTTCAAGAAGCTGAAATCAATGAAGCAAATTGGTTACCTAAAGCAAGATGGGATTCTGAACGTTAATGCAGCAGATGGGGTTGTCGAAACAGTGACAAAGATTCCGCCTTTCCAAGCTCAGACCCACTACTCGACCTGCAGAAAAGCTGCAGAGCAAGAAAATGGCAAGCGAGAAGCCAGCAGGGCCTTGGATGAAGAAGAAAAAGAAGAACCTGATGCCGTCAATGGGGCGGATCGAATGAGGGATCTTGAAGAAGAGGAAATGGAGATCGATGATGCCTTAAGTGATAAAGAGAATATTGGGCCACCTGCGAAGGCCAACGACTCGATTTTTGGGATTGGAAGAGTTTTGGAAGCTTCGACTTCGACGAAAATGGAGTCTGAGTCCAGTTCTTTTAGGCAAGCGCCTTTGTCGGAGATTGACATCTCGTCTTTCCGGCGGCCGGATTTGAATTCCGGTAGCCTCTTTGATCCGAACCTACTGGCCGCCTTCGAACAAGCCGTGAGAGAGCACATCAGGATGTGCGAAGCAGAGAGACGGACAAGAATTGAAACAAGAATGCAGCAAGAAAATATTGGAAAGAGTCTCGAAGAAGCAGAAGCCAATCTTGCAAGGGCCCAACAAGGCGATGCAGAGAGACAAGTTAGAATTGAAGATGACGAGAATGTTGCAGGGCACAATGAGCCTCCATTAAAAACTTGTCGAATGGACGACGAAGGTGACCGCGACCTTTTGTTGACCTTCCAAGAGAGATGTCCGCCGGGGGGAAGTGACTCGGTGGTTCTCTACACAACAACCCTTCGTGGGATTCGAAAAACATTCGAGGATTGCAACAGCATTCGCTTTCTTCTGGAGAGCTTTCGGGTTTTGTTCTTTGAGAGAGACGTCTCGATGCACATGGAATTCAAGGAGGAGTTATGGAGGGTTTTAGGCGGCAAGGCAATGCCTCCGAGGCTTTTCATCAGGGGCAGATACATTGGTGGAGCTGACGAGGTTTTGGGGCTGCACGAACAAGGCAAGTTTAGGCCGCTCTTTCAAGGTCTTCCAATTGACAGTTTCGTTGGCCCCTGTGAAGCCTGTTCGGGTGTTCGATTTGTGCTGTGCTTCAATTGCAGTGGCAGCCATAGGGTCATTGCTGACAATGGGTTGTGGAGTACATGCCAAAGTTGCAATGAGAATGGCCTGATAATCTGTCCCTTCTGCTGCTGAGGATAAACCCATTTTGGTATACTTGTTTTCGATACTCTTTTCAGTGTCTGTCTCACTTGTTGAGTTTTGTTGTATAACATCGTAAACTGTCCGTTCAAATTCTTCATTTCTAAGCTTTTTCTTCATGTTTCTGATTTCTCGTCCAAAGAGATCTGACAGATGTTAGGGTTGGAGCCTAGAACAGAAGAATTTGAGCTTGGGGAGAAGAAATTAATGTTGATGTCAGTTTTGATATGGTGAGAGTGCTGATTTTGAATCGTTACTCATCTCGATTCAACAGCATATGCTCTATTGATCTCCAGCAACGGTTAGGTTTTTGGGAGATAGGATCAAATTCTGCTTAGAACTTGGAGAGTGATGACTCTGTAGTCTTCCAATGGACAACAATGAGAGAAACAAGAACAAAACAAAAAGATTGGAGTTGCTTCTCTCCATCGCGTAACTTTTATCATTGGCCACTATCTTTTGGGCACAGGCAGACCATCAACATCAACTTCCCTTCTTACCCAATTTATTAGCCGCTTGACTGGATGGCAAAGTTCCAAAGGACATCCTTTGATGAAGAATGCTCTGAGCAATGGGTCTCCCATCCTGTTTGTGCAGCTTCGTTGATCCCAATATTTGTCAGCACGTCAGCCCTAAATCTTGGATTTTTACTCGGAAAAATCATATAGCATGAAAGGGACCAAATGCACCCGTTCAGACTCACTAATGATGGAGAAGACTGGTTTGTCAAATTCCTTGCTTTTTAAAGAAGAGATCATAAGCTAATAATGTACTGTCTTTTTTCAGTCTATTATCTGTTAAATTGACCAACAAGCTTTAAGAAAGAGATCATCGTAACAAAACTCAAACACAGTAACGTGTAAACTGCAGAAATGAATTGTTCAGAGTTTAGCAAACATTAAATCAAGAATTACTAGTTGGTAATCCCTGAAAAAGGTGAGAAATGGTCAATAATCTAGAGAAATATAATTATGAAAGTAGACTGAGTAGGAAAAGGCACAGGAGTATTTTTACATTCCATTTTGAAGTATTGTAGTCATCCTACAATGAAGAAGTCCGTGGGAGTGTCAAAACTGACAATGTCTGTAGATACCCTCAAATCCAGAAAAGGGGGTTATGATAATTACGGAAAATTTTATAAATCTATTGGACGTTTCTATGCAAGAAAATTCAGAGCTGAAGTCAATAATAATGTTGGTGTATCAGCAACAGATGTGTCATCAGAAGGATACTCCAATTGTGTATAATGGAACTCAATCTGAAGCCAGTGATGGAGAGGTGTCGATGCCACGAACCCCTTTTTGATATCAGCCTGCAATTCTCTTATAGGAATTGCAGCCATGAAGCTCTTTATATATTCCTTGCAGGATTCCTTCCCTTCACATACAAGTTCGTCATCTTCTGTCTCATTCTTTCCTGTCTCATCTGCGCTTGACAACTGAGTTCCCTCAGGCGATCTTTTTTCCTTCAAGCTGCTTGTTTTTGCCTTGTCGTGGTCAGATTTTTCATCTGATGCTTTATCCTTCTTGGAAACCCGATGGATTGTCGTGTCCTTGTCAAATTTTAACACATAAGCTTGATTACATCCTTCATAAAGTCTCTCCCCCAAAGTGTCAATGATATAGTAGGCATCCTGAACAACTTTCAGGATGAAAAAGTGGTCATTCCAACTTACAATGTAGACAACAGGCTCACAGTTATTAAGCCAGTCTGATCCATTGCGGCTAATCTCCTCCCAAATACTGTCAAAAGACATTGCACCATTTAGGAATTCAAAATCCTCTCCTTCCAGACCTTCTGGATGGAAGAAACCAATAAAGGACCTTTCTGCAACTACAGAGAGGGGACGCATCTTAGCCCGGAGGACAGTCTCGAGATCAAAGTGCTTGTCAGGAAACCTTTTTCTATAGTATTCATTCTCACACAGGTTTCTCCACTCTAACGACCCCTCTCTGATCAAGCTGTCAAATTCAGACTTGATCGGAACTTCATATTGGTTAGATTGCAACCAACTTGCAATAACAGCAACCAGGGCTGTACAAGCACTCCCACCCGCTGCGCGTTCATTCCTTTGATCAATTGAGGCAAAAAAGACCTGAGCTTGGAGCTTCATGAGTCCATCACGGCTTATTACTTCTTTTGGCTCCCAGCTGCCTACTGCAAAGATGTCATCCCCAAATTCCGTGAAGGATGATTTACTGGTTGTGGAACCGTCTTCAGATTTTTTCCACTGCCATAATCATAATAACGTTGGAAATGAGACTAAATGAACAAAAGTCAATACGAAGATGATATGATAACAAACCCAAATGCAGAAAGAAAAAAGGTGGCAGAAATATACCCCAAAACTGGACTCATCAGAGGAGGTAAGCTGCCTTCTGTCAAAATCAATGTCATCACCACCCTCTTCTCTGTAATCCTTTTTGAGCAGTGGCTCTCCTTTAGCTAGAGGCTTAGATCTAAAACTCAGTTTCCTATTCCTCCAGGATAAAATTCCACGCTTTGAACTCTGTGTCGAGGTCTGTTCATGGACAGATGTTGCTGAATGTTGAATGCATGAAGATTCAATTTCAAATCTATAGTTGTGGTATATCCAACCCTTATCTTCAGCGTCAAACATTGTGGTCAAGTAAAGCAATCCTCTGGTAAAGTTTGAGTAGGCCAATGTTTCATAATTGATCAACAATTGAGCACCAGAACCCCTATTACTCTCTGACAAGTCCCCATCAGTGTCATCATCATGTGAATCTGTATCAAATGGGTAGTTGTATTCCGCATCTTCATTTCTGACACACAGCCTACCATCACTGCTCTCATCTTCATGTAGCGCCCCATTTTCCCCTAGGCAGATTGTTAACTTTCTTAGACCGGCCTTAAGAGCAGGATGTTTATCTCTCTTGGGTTGTAATGCTCCTACAGAAGAGGGTGAACGTGAAATAGGCCCTACCAAACTCCACACTGCCTGTGGATGTTGTTGAATAGCTCTCAGCTCTATCAATTCAATCGATAACTGCATTTCATTTGAATGAGGTGCAACTAAGAATAATTGAGGATTATGGTTGTCAAACATGTTGAGTGGGATTGAGGACTTACACAAAGCATTGGAGTGTGCTGAACATTGCCACTGGGAGCTATCAAAGGGACGTGGATTTCAAGCTCTTTCTCCTTAGCTGTTGTTGCGAATTGAGCGAGATTTAAAACAGCAGCTCCAACAAGAAGGAGCTTCTCACTTGGCCCGTGTTTCAAGCCCTATAACCATTGAAAAGGAAATAAAATGGACTTCCATGACCAGACCATACTAAGAAATAATTAATCTAGATAATATTACTAAAGATTAACTACTAAAATGGTAAGTGAAAATGAACTTTAAGAATTTAAAGAACCTAAATTTCAAATGAGTAGTTCATTGGAAGGGATGTCCAAACAGATTACGAGGCAGAATGATGCGTTTACATTTTGTAAAACCAAGGAAGCCAACTATAACCATTAACAACGAGACAAAGTTGCCTAAGGGCCCAGAGCTGAAACTGAGCAAGTTGATGCCACTGATTGTCAACAATCAAAGAGTGACCATTTTTAATTTATCATCAAAAAGACCTCAACTTGCAGGCCTTAACAAAAGAAAAGGGGAAAAAAAAAATAAATTCAAAAGACCTGCCAATGATCCCCAAGGTCACTGTAGCCACACATGCAAAAACGTATTCTTGAAGGCATACTGCTATTCTCAAACCAATTCAATCACATGGAAAGTATTCAATACATGATGAAAAACAAAATAGGCAGACAAACAAACATTTTTGCTCTCTTGTTGTATTGACGAGAAAACATTCCGACTGTGTCAAGCCCCTTTTCCAGGGAAATAATGGAAAAATATCATGGTTTTGATCACCAGTCTTCTTTGTCTCCTCTCAGTATTTTTCACAGAGTACAATTCCAGAAAAAATAAGAGAAATTTTTTTTTCAAAAGAATAGTTAAGAAGAATTAGAGGATCGATAAGATAAATCAATCGATACAGCGAAAGAAAAAGATTCAAAAAGTACTCTGGGTGGCATTCAAACCCAGGTTTACAGTTTTAAACCCAGGAATTGGGTATCTTCCTGTTTTTTGAAGGAGAAGAGAAAAGGGGGCCTTGTTATAGATAACATTCAAGTTATGTGCTCTTTTAATCAAAGTCAGACCCTTCCATGGAATGAAGTAGAAAAATACAAATAATAAATAGCGACTAGTTTTAACGGTCAATGAAAGATAAAAGGATCAATAGCAAAGAATAGAAGGAACTTACCTTGAAGACCTTAAAGACAACCTCCCATGGATAAAAAACACACTTCTTGCTTCCAGAAAAATGGCAGACAGTTTTGAACTCCTCATTCCATTCAAAGGCCCCATCACCAGTGGCCCTGCCTCCTTCAGTAAAATTCCTCTTTACAGAGCGCCACAGACGTCCCAAGGCAATACCCTTTTGACCCTTCCACTTTACCTCGACCACCAATCTGTTCTTGCTCTCATCATCATCATCATCATTATCATCATCATTATTATCAGCATCAGGTTGTGCCGAAGTTAGGCCTTCCAGTCTGTGGATCACCAGCTTGGTCTCAAATTTTCTTGATGACGGATATGGCCATGACGGCCATCTCATCATCTTAACTTTCTGTTGGCCTGGTGCAGAAACTTACTTGTGTTTTGTGGGTTGACGGCAGCTAACTAACTGCTACGGAGAAGTTCAGAATCCAGATTTTTCCAACTTTGGAAGGATTAGGAGATGTGTGTAGTGGGGATCGCTTGTTGAAATTTCGAATGTGAATGATCTAAAAGGACAAAAACAAAAAGTGATTAGATTATATTGGCTTTCTGGTTTTCCGGGGAGAAGAAAAGGGGCCAGGATGATATGGTTGCTTCTTTTTTTTTTTTGATACTTTATAGTCAAAGTCTGAGACTTTTGTACTGATTATGAGTACAATTTTTCCCATTACATAGTCGAGATAAAATAAATAAATAAATAAATAAAACAGGAACAACCCTTCTGTGGTTTAAGGGGTATGGCCTATAGTTTGAATTTGGAAACTGGGGTTCAATAGAGATTCTGGAAAAATAAGGAGATGAAATTGAAGGAAAGAGAAGACATGGACGCGGAGAGCGACCTTTACCTTTTTTTCTTTTTTTTTTTAATTTTAAATTATTATTATTATTATTTGTTTATATGGCGTCGACCGTACCGTCGTCGGTTGTTTATGAATTATTATTATGAGAGGGGGCCGGCGGTGCATGTAAAACGCCGTAGACTCATGACGGATCCAGGTCTCTTTTGCCGCTTCTAGCACCATTAACCTCTCTTGCACAAAAGTCCTTGTACTAGTTACTTATATCCATTGTCCCCCCGTCTTTTTTATATTTCTCTTTCTCTCTTGTTCTCTTCCCATTTTGCCGGTGGCAAAAAGGACATCTTTGAATGTAATCATAGGCTCTTTCGGGGTCACTTCGTCGTCGTCGATATTTCGATGCTCATTGAATTGAATTGTAAGCTATACAATAGAATTATTTTTTATTTTTTATTGTTATTATTTGTATAAATTTTATATTTGATATTTTAAATATAAAAATATAAATTTTTAATTATTAAAATGACTTCTTGACAAATACAGTATTAATCTTTAGTCTTACTACGTGTTGCCATCCTCGAGGGCTCAAGGGGTTCAGGGTTTTGCTTAAACTCCGACTCGATATGGGTTGCTCCGGGCACGACCCGCACACACATGAATAGAGTTGGGCTATTCTAGGCACGGCCTACCACCCGAGCCTGAGTTGAGCTGAGAACTTCTGACCGGTGACCTAAACACATCACAGCCCTATGCTAAACTCTGATTTAGGCACAATCCGACCCGTTATAGGTCTGTTATATATTTTTTATTATATTATCAAATTATTATTATAATATTTTAAAAAAACTTTATTCTGTGATTAAATAAAAAAAACTATTACATTACAATAAAAATTTACGTGTTAATTTATATAATTTAAATACAATTAAATTATTAAAAATATCATGATATATTATCATTGATTAAAAATAAAAAGTTTAAATTAGTTAAATTAAGTAATTTTAATTAAAACATAAATTTTATTAATAAAATTTTATGTAAAAATATTTTGTTTGTATTTTAGTTTCTTTCTTAAATAAAAAATTTTTGATAATCTTTTATCTTTCACTAAAATTATATATTTATTTGTATATTTGTTTATTTATAAATTTACTTTTTTAGACATAATATTACATAAATTTGTAATATTTAAACTCATGAGTTGTGCTGGGCTCATTGTTCAAAATTTTAAGCGATGTCCTCCTAGTACTTTTCGTTATTTACTTGAAAAGTAAAAGAATTCAAAATGCAACCAAACAAGGCCTTCAAAAATTATATATGTTGTTAAACTTGTATTATTTCTCTCATACAATTAAGTAATTAACTATGGTAAGATGACCATTGGTTTACGTTGTCTCCATTGTTAAATTTCTTAAATAATAAGAATATTATTAGAATTAATTGTAAATCTTAATATTTAAAATATTTATATAAATAATATCATAAATAATATAATTAACTTAACTGAAATTGGAATCATTATCAATTCTTTTCTTTACTATTATTACAAATTATTAGATAAAATTTATATATTTGTTAAAAAATAATTAATTATATATATACACAATTAAATAATTAAAATTAAGTATATTTATTGATACTAAATTAAATTAAGTTTCAAACTATAATTTTTAATATTACATATATCAAATTATATTATAATTAAATTTTTAATAAAAATATTATTCATAAATATTTTAACACTGATAATTAAAAACATTACAGCATCCATCACTCAATACTGAATATACAGCCTAGAGATGGTCAGAAATGGTAGGCCGAAGGAAAACGTACATCGGCAAATGGCAAACAGGCCAAGGGTCAATCGGTTCAGGTAGGGAAGAAATCAAAGCCGCAGGTCAGGTCTGTGTTACCCACGTAGAATAATTTTGCCGTAATGCCACTGACTCTCTTTTTGGTTATTTAATCATCCATCCATGACATGTCGATGAAAGCATACAAGATGTGATAAGAGCTTCGTTATGCAGACGCAATGGACTTGAACTAGCTTCCAAATTCAGGAACCACCCTAGTTTGGGTCATACCAAGTTTCCTCTACAGATAGAAAAAACGACGCGTCTGGTTTTCTGGCTTCGGGAGGATGCGAACCACTCTCTTTCGAGTTTATGGACAACCGAATATGTAACCCAAAATGGAAAACAACCACGGTAGGCTTCCTTGTGCGTATCAAAAAAATATTCTTCCTTTCCATTTTAGCACAAGATTGGCTCAAGGGACGGAAAGTTCATTTAGAACCTAAATCTAGAAAAGATATCAATGTAAAAAAAAAAAAAAAAAGGAGGGTCAAAACCCATTGGGGTGTATTTGTTGGGGGGAATCCCTAATGCTCGTCAAAAGCTTAAAAAAGACAACAAAACAAAATTCTACATAACAGCATGGTTTGCTTTGTCAATGCCGCTACCATCCCGGAAGCTTTGATATATATATATATATAGATATATATATATATTTTTTTCTTTTCTTTCTTCAACATGCTATCATATTAGACCACGAAGAAGCTTGATTGCAGTGGTTTAATTTGAAACCATAAAAATCTTTAGCGGTGGGAAGCCCCCTCCTCCCCCTTTTTTTTTGGATAAAATCTCTTTAGGGGTCAAGCTCCAAGTTCGCAAGAACTGTGGCAACTTATAGACCACTCGAATTCACAAATCAAAATTAAATAGGTCAACTAGCTCAGCTCGTGGCCTCCTTAGCTTGGCTTAATTTCTCTGTGGATTATCCTGGCACAGTAGTTTAGACTTTAGATGCACCACCCCCCCTCGATTCTTTGGCAGGAATTTAAGAAAATAATAAAAAAAATTATTTTTATTATATAATTTAGAGCAGCATGAGCCGTGTACTCTCGCGATAGAATTGTTATTAGCCGCTCAAAACTATTCAGAGGCGTTCTTTTTAAGCTTGAGATTTAGTTCAAATAAGCAGTTGAATATGCTTGATAGGCACAAGACTAGCCACCCAAGTTTGGAACTCTGGAGTCATCAAGAAGCAGAACCCCCTTAATGGCGATGTGGAGGAGGATGATGAACCACCTTAAACTGGCTAGGGCTGAAATTTAATTGTAGTCCATTAATCTAAGAATATTCCGATTATAATAATACTTTTTGTCACTGGCACGCGGGGAACAGTCGCGCCTCCCAACGCAGCACAACTTCATCTGCATTAAAGTAATTTTTTTTTATAAAAAATATTTACATTTTTCAGCAAAAATCAATGCTCATAAAAATTAATAAAATATGTAAAAAATAAATAAATATGCATGAAGTCTGAAAAATTAAAAAGTTGCAACAAAAGGGTATTTCAAGGTTTACCCCTCTCACCCACCCCTTTCTATCTATCTATCTATCTATCTATCTACTATCTATCTAACTTTTTGTAAATTTTGTTACATTTTTTTATGCACATATTTTCTCCCGGCGGCATTTTCCTGTTGACGCCATGACTCTGTAATGGTTTAATTGATCACGCGTACCTATTGCGTGGGGTCATATCTCACAACATCCCGTGCAGATTTGGGTTTAGTCAAAAGCAATCTGATGTAAATTCGCAGTACACAAATTCTTGCCCGTGTCTTCTGACTATTTCCTTGGCCTTTCCTTTTTCTTTGCTTCGGATTGTTCCTTGCAAGCTTCTCTTTTTTTTTCTTTTTTTTTTTTTTAACTTCATCTTTTTCCTTTATATATATCCCTCGAGCTGGCTTTCACGTCGCTTCCACTTTAAACTTGCCTTTCTGGTCTGACCTTTTAAAAATATTGTAGCACTATGCCTTTTTTTTTTTTGTAGCACTAATCAGCTTTTTCAAAGAGTAACAGTACCGCTAGAAGCAGTATAAGAATGCCTGCCTAGAGAAGGAAAATCAAATCTCGACGCCCGAGTTCGACATGGTCTTAATAGGTAGAAAATCAGTGCAACAATTGTCTTCTCTTTCTACAGGCTGCTGCGATCCCTGGATTACTTTAGCAGTCGCAAGCATCTTTTGGTTGTAAGGGGATGACGAATCGTGGGATAGTAACAAAATTCAACAAAAACGCACTCCTGGTAACAAAATTCAACAGAAACTAGCCACTAAAGCACAGTCCTAGTAAATCAGAGGTTCGAGAGACCTTGGCGGATCCGAATTATGCACTCACAAAATCGCTCGAGTGACTCTAATCTTTTCAGGGCAGTATGCACAAAAGTTGCCATCCTCTATAATGGCGGGCAATGTGACAGTTCCCAAACTCCATGAATGAGAGTCCTTGTTTTCAAGATATTAACAAAAATATTAGTTATAATCTTTAAATGCAGTTATACATTTAAGTCGTATATTGAAAATATATAAAAAATAAAAAAAATCAAATTCAACAAGATATATAAAAATGTGTTATAAACGTCCTCGTTCTTTTAAAAGTCCAAGTCCCTGTCATTTTCTGCTCACCGGTGAATAAAATGGATGAAAGAACGTGCGCAATTATCTTCTTGGGAGAGAGACAAAAATAATAATCCGATAAATGGTGGCAGACGTCACGACGCACGTGCCGCCATTTGTGAATTTTGATCCTTCGGATGCCGGTTTTGATCGTTTCATATGAACCGTACGTGTGAGGGATAACTTGCTTGTGAAATTGTTAAGAGTTGTCCCTAAAAATAAAAAATAATGAAAAACACTAGGGAAGCTAGTGGTGAAGGACGTGGTGGAACAGACCCGGCAGTCGACATCTTAAATGGTAAAATAGGAATATGAATGTCACTTAAAAACAAAAGGCATAAGAAAGAATTCTTTTTTTTAAAAAAAAAAAATCTTTCTGGTATTTATCATTTGGTATCAACCTTACACATGCATTTATAATTTAAATTTTAGAAAGTTCTCCACAAGAATAAACTCAGCTACTTACTCATTAATCTTGTGAGTTTAAGAAAGATGGTTTTGATATCTTATGCGTTCAAACACAGCTGCTTCACAATTGTGCTGTTTGTATATACCCATAGAATGTGTGCGGTAATCGTCCTTGACGGATTGCCTGCATACAATCCTAGACAGAAGTGAAACGGGCGTCTCAACTCTTGACATGGGTTTTCTTTCTTCAAAATGGGCATTAGTTCGAGATGGTATGTTCATATAGGCATCTTAAAATGGATATCTGATCTAACGTTAACAGTTTTAAGACTTCTAGGGCAATGGTTTGTGGCACTTGAGTGCATTCATTCCCTGATAATACACAGACAGTAGACTTGAGGCCTGGTGTATTTAGCCATTCCCCTCATAATATTTACATTGGACCTTCTGGGCGGACTTGGTGGAATGACATACAAAACCATACTCTAGCTTATCGTAACAAGAGTTTAAAATGATTAATATGATGAGAAGGATTAGTTGTTTGCAGAATTTAGTTTATATATGGCATTTAAATAAGTTTTTCTTTCGCCGCACGTAGCGCACAGGGTTTTGCCCACCGTTCTATCAGATTCGATTTAAAATGATTGAATCCCTTAAAACATTAGTTTAAAACATAAATTATTACTTCAATTACAAACATTTTCAAACAAATAGTTTTATTTCTGATCCGTAGCAATCTGCGAGCCAGTTTCCTTGTAATCCATGAACGCATCAGGATTCAGATGCGTGGAGAAGTCCCACATTGCGGAACTTGAAAATCAAAAAAAAAGCAAAACGAAAAACACAAATTAGCTGTACATCTCGATTACGTATAGCGAAGCAAAAATGAGTAAGTAATGTGCCTAATTTACAACATGATCCTCTCCATCCCCATCATCCTCCTCCACCCCACCCTTCACGCCAGGGGGATCGTGGTCCAGGGTTTTATACTTAATGTACATAGGAAACACATTGCGTTACACTGGAGATGCAGAGGGCAGAAAATCTGGCAGTAATCTCTGAAGTAGTATCCCACAGAAGGGGCACAAAGCCTTTGAAGGTACTTCTGAAGTGGGAGACTCGGATGGAGGCCTGAGATCTGATGTATAACCGGGCATCGTAAAGAGAGTTTCCGGAGGCAACTTGGAAATCCATCTATGACAACATTTGCAAACCCATAATGGGGTAGTTGTGCAGACCTGCATGGAAGTGGCACATCTTGCTAATCTATGCTTCTCAAAAACTCCATTAACAGTCTCTGTACCACGGCAAAAAGCGACATCTGGAGAATCAAAAGGAATTGATGCTGAACAGTGGCTACATTGCTCTTCTTCTCCAGTCTCTCTGGGTTCAAACCTGCTTTGCAGCAAACATATAGAATAGTCGAAGAGAACATAAAATCATACTGCTACAACTACAAAACAATTTAACATTTTTCTTTCTTGTTTACATCTTTTGCCCTTTTCAAGGATCTTCATTCATCGAATTTATTTGTTGCTACTTAAATAGTTTCATTCCTAGGAGATGGAAGCAAAACTTATATATCATAATACAATGCATAGATGTTATGATCAACTGGTTAAACATTTGAAGACTAGAAAGCTGAATGTAGTTAAGACCACAACTTGGTATCAAAGTTTGTTTTCACAGTAAGTTAAAACAAAAAATTATCAAGACACAGATAACAAAACAACATACCTTCTTTCATTCTTGACAACTTCCGATGCAAGCACCTTTAGTTGATCCCTTATATGATCATGATTTCGTGTGATCCACTGCTCCATCTGTGCTACTCCAACAGGAGACCAATATCCAGATTCAATTGAACTTTTGGCTGAACTTGACGTGTGAGTTAAAAGAGCTGAAAAACTCAAGCCTACAAGCCTTTCACGCAGTTCCCTTTCGCTGATAAAAAGCAATTCCAGCCACGATGGGAAATGCTCACTGTCAGCAACAGTTGGTCCTACATTTGCTTTGCTATTGATCTCATCAGCCATTAATTCAGATAGGATTACACGTCTACAGATGATATTCAGGAGGTGCAACTGGCGAGAAGTAGTTGTTGACAAAGTCTCAGGGATACGTATCAACACATCATCCAGTGAATGGCTGACATTGGAATCCAGAAATGTCACAGACAGCCACTTAAATAGTATTTCATCCACAAAATTTGGCATAGACTGCTTGAAAGCCAACAATGCTGCTCTGACATCCCACATAACTAGAGATTTTTCTGGATTTTCAAACTTTTTCAAAGACCATAGAATACTAGATTCCCAATGAACCAATTCATTTGCAGGAAAACCAAGAAGAGCGTCTTTACTAACATCCAGAGAATTATCAGGCAACATATTCAGTTGTCCGCCAATCCAAAGGAAATGGACAGCAGCCTTCAGAACTCTGCACAATTTCCAGAAGATACATTTTCTGAATGAATGAATGTGACTCTCTAGGAAAATTAGACACCAAAAAAAATGATTTTCACTGGATTTCTAAAAAGAGTCTAGCCCAAAAAAGTTAAAATCTTTTTAATGCCTTACCTCCTTTAGATATTTTAATCAGTAGCTTGCACTTGCACAAACCCTTTTTTTTTTTTCCAGTGCAACATATTCTTTACCATTCTCTTACCTATTATTTGCTTTTGATGACTAGTAACTTACCTTCGCTCATACATAGGATCCAACTGCTCAGCATCAGGATTACGAACCTGAAAATTTCTGAGACAATTCTTTTAGTAATGATCAATGGTATACAGAATTATAATATTCATCAACAAGAAAAATATAGAAAGACTACAGTTAAAAATTCTTGTCTCCAAAGAGACATCCCGGTGATCAATAGTCTGAACATCCATATTAAAGGTCCCAGGTTCAAATCCTGCCGGAGGACTGAAGAACAAAAAGACAGTTACCACCAAACCCAATATTGCATTCTAAGTTCTACCATTAAAATAAGAAGCATAACAATTTAGAATTCCCACACCCCTAATGACATGCGACAATCAATCATAACTATGTATAAATTAGTTATATTTGTTTTCTTATCCTATTTACCTAGTACTTTTTATATTAGATTCATTACTAACATTGAGAAGTGGCCATGTTTAGAATGTGACTTTTAATTAAGTTGGAGGGTAAGATTGACATGATTAAGCCAAAATAATACTTTGGTCCCTAAACTTTGCCTCAGCTTTGATTTGGTCCTCATATTATATTGTTGCTAACCAGGTCTCTTAACTCATGTTTCACTTCAACTTTGGTCCTACAGTCAACATCTAACATGCAATCAAACTATTCCATCCAACTCTTGCCCAATTACCCTGGGCTTGACCCTTTTTTCAGCCAGGGAACCCTTTTCTGAAATATGTATTTAAAAAATTCATTTTATTTCTTCAATCACCAGATGAAGACAATGGTTGGCTTTGCTTTTTAATTTTTCACAAAGTTTCTTAGAAAGAAAATCATTTGTCTAAAAAACATGTCCTTGCCAGCTAAATCCAACAGAAATTGGGCAAAAATCTAGATCACTCTGCCTGATCCACCACAACCACAAAACCAGTTGTGCATTTTGGCGTCACCCATTAAGTTTTACTCAAGTGGATGTTGTAATAAAGATTTTTCGTTATCTGGGCAAAAATGGGTCGTCTAACTATGCTCCCAAAATATGAAAACACATTTTTGGTGGGCCAAGAAGAAAATTCCCCCCCCCTCCCCAAGCCCAGAAGACATCCTAAACTTGGCTATGTGCATTATTCTTGGGAGTTTGTTTCTTCTCACCAAGTTTGCCCCACTACCAAATACAATGCAAATCAAAAGTCATTAAAAGTCCAATTTTCAAAAGTTAAACAAAACATAACTGTCCCCTACTTAGAAGAATAGGCATTAATCATGTGGTCACTTTTCCTTTCATCCCATTAAAAGTTTTTATTTTCTTCTGTATCAAGGAAAAGAACAAATCCTTTCCTATGGTAGACTTTTAGTCTCCTAGGTTTTATTTCCTTCACGTACAATCTGTGATCAATTTCGTAGGCTCTATCATGTAAATGATATTTGGTTTTAGCACATGCCTCAGCCCCCCTTTTGGGCCATTTAATGATATCTTATATTTATTTTACACAAATAAATAAAAGAAAAGAAAACGGAAAAAAAAAAACAACTCAAGCTTTTCAACGAGGAACTTTGACACTTGTGCAAAAAAAAAATTACGTGCAAAAACCAAAGGACACAATATTTAACCAGGCAGAATGATAACACCCACTTAATTGTCTATAATGGAACAACCACACTTATGTAGCATGGTCTGGGGACTTTCCTTTAGATGGTTTATTTTATTAAAAATAGCATAAACAAACACAGCATTATATGAGTACCATTCATTGCTAATCAAAGCACATAATATTACTCTGTTTCCCCACTTCACACTCATTTCTTGGATTTTCTTGGGGGATGCTGTAAGGATCTATATGTTCAAATGATAAATGCTATCAAAATTGATGAGTATGCTTGCCATTATAATGGCAACATTTCTGTAGACAACCAATTGAAAATCTATGTATATTATATCCAGACAAATAATTGCAAAAAACAGTGTACTAATGCTCTTTGGATAGCTAAAGGAAATTAGAAGCAGATTAATACCAAGAAAACTTCAGAAGAAACAAATTAGCATACCATGGCAAGCACAAGACTTCCAGGGGATACTGCCACACCTAGGCATGAAAGGAATGCATCTGGAAGCTGCAGCAAGTTACAGTCTTGTCTTCAGCCAAAAAATTATAAAGATGCAGAAATAAAATTGCAAGCCAAAAAGCATAGCAGCATACATCATTTGAGCTCCTCAGGCCAGGACTATGCGAAGGAATGGGCACTTCACAAAGACGACAACTCCCACATAAAACCCAGCAGCGGACATGGTCATCCTAGCACCATTTTGACTTGGTAAAATACAAATATGACCAATTAATAATGCAATGTAAAGGAAACAATATCCTAGCAGTATACCCTATTAAAAATCAAAGTCATAAAACATTTCAATGATATTTGGTCTGTTCTATCTAATCCACAAATCCTGGTCATGGCTAATAAGGTTCCAGCATAGTGTATAAGCAAATAAGAAGAGATGAATGACTGATTAGCATCTGCAAGCCCTTTTTGTCAATAATAAGTTTTAGCATTTGGCAGGAAGAGCAGGAAAACAAACTGTTCTACTATTACAATCAAAATATATCTTAAAGTACATTGGAGTATTTAAAGTCAAATTAATGTACTTGTTTGGTTGTTGCTTTCAAATATCTGACAAATACATTGAAAGACACATTTCCTTAAAGTGAAGAAAGAATCTTAGCTCAAGTTGGTTACAGTTTCTTGATCGTTAGATGTTACCCGATCCAAGAAATCCTATTTTCATGAATGATGAAATAGCAAAATGCACCAACATGCAATTATCAAGGCAAACATTTTAAAATATGGTGATATTAAATCTAGTCAACATAATGGCCCAAAGTTTGGCAATTTCCCCTTTTTTTTTCTTTGGTACATCAAAATTTGGCAGTTTTCTTGGTGTTGAATATGAAATAATGCCCCATATCAATGGTCTGCTGGATGCATCTTATAAAATTTGCAAGCATATAGAAAAAAAGAAAAGATAAAATGACATGAAAATAAATAACGCCAACCTAGTAACCCAATCAGCACCAAAAACAGATAAAGAAGACTAAAACAAAAGTGATGATAAGTTTAGTTAAGTCAATCATGCAGAAGTTTCAATACCTGGCCAGAGCTGTACAAGCAGCATCCATCAAAGGCCCAAGCCAACCCTGTAACCTGATAAGTTGTTATAATTATGTATGATCAGGATAATGTAGAACATTAATACCAATAGATGCTTACAATGTAGCCATGAGCATCATATACACAAGCATTATCATATTGGCAGCCTGATCTGTCATATGCCCAAACTTCAACAGAGCCAGATCCTTTGCCAACTGCTAAGAGCATTTTATGCAGGGACTGAACAGGTACTGCTAGCGACAGCACTGAGACTGGGACAATGTTGGCAGCTATAACCTAGAAGGAATTTAAATGTCAGAAAGGAGATAATTGGCCATTATAATAGAAAGGAAACAGTGTTAAGAAGATGATAACTACCTCCCTTAGTAAGACAAAGGAAGAATTATTAGTTTCTGATGATTCCAGCAACTCCTTACCATTCCCTATCCAAAGCTTTACACTGAACAAGAAGATAAATAGAACCAGTCACAATTTTCTATCTCCTAGCCATAAAAAAAAAGTGAATCAGAGTTCACTTGTTTATTTACTTGAAAAGAGGCAAAGTAATTCAAACCATTCAATTGCATCAATTCAACACCTATACCAATTATAAATAAAACACAAATTGTTTCCTCTTAATCCTGAGAGGTTTAACTACCATCCTTCCAGCAAGTCCATGTACCTAGAAGGCACACAATTACAGGAAGGGATGATCTATTCTTCTGATCACCAAGTAAATGTACATTACACAGGAGCCATCTCTCATGCATAATTTAAAATATACGTGTCAAGCCCACAGACCTAGTGGAATAGCTGCTTAGATAATTTTGGCATACCTAACTCACCTCCCATCAGAGCTCCCACTAGCCAACAAGATCTGGGGACTAGAATTAGAAACAAGTAATGCCAAGCTAATTGCAGTGACCCATGATTTATGTGCCCGAAGAAGCCCAGCAAGGATCATGCAGGTGGGCATGCAACCATATTCAATAGAGTAGCACTGAGGCGCATGAATTCTCCATACTGAAATTTCACCAGACTTCCCTCCAACAGCAAGTATGGAGAACATGTTGGATGACACATTTTGAGGAGCTGTACAGGAATTGAATGATAACCTCATGACTGGAGACCAGGAAACAACAAGTGATGATAGCATGGCAATACGAGAAGCATATTGTTCTGCAGTTAGCAATGGGAGTACAAAATTGTCTGTTACATTCTTTTCCATCATTCTAGATTTTGTCTCAATGACCTGAAAAATAATTAAAAGCATACAGAAAAAAGGTTAAAGTGGAAAATGTATAGTTGGATAGACACTATCATGGGTTAAAAAGTAAAGTCTCATTTTACTAATTCTTCTGGAGAATGCGAGGGTAATAATAGAAAGGATAAAAGGAAATTATGATGCCTTTCATGTCTTCCCTTCCCAAAAAAGTTTCTAACTTTTTTTCAAGTCATTTTCTAACTTTCTAAACCAAGCAGTAGAAATCTGGTGCAATTCCAATCATTTTTTATCTTTTCTTCTCCAGCTGTCTCAAAGGAGAATAAAAATTCATGTGACATTTATAAGGCCAAGCCAAAGAAAGCATACTAAGATACAGCGCTTGAAGATAATTCATATATCCATTAGAAAGAAAAAAGTAGTAGCCATTTACATGTCACTACTAACATTCATTCTTCTTCGCTTACACTCCTTTCTCGAAACCAAATTTGGAAAGTGATTAGCACAAGACTCTGAAATATTATCAGCCAATCCTCGCTCTGTTCCTTGCTCCTAGCCAGAATAGAGAAAGTATTAGAGACAAACAACAAATATCTAAGCCATAACCATGCATATTTGACCAACTGAAGGAAGTTAAAGCAAACAAGATGATTAACTGATTGAAGGACTTACATGAGAAACCTCTGGGGAAGATGTGTCTAACTCTCCATAATTGATGTTTGCAAGATAATCATATAGCTTATCAGATACATCTATGACCTACAAAGATTGGGTCAGAGATCCACTACTTTGATCAAAATAGTAAAAAATCATGGAAATTGTCAATCATTCACATGGAAGATGAAAATTGGAGAACTAAAAACAGAGAAAATTTTATTTTAATTAGCCAAATTTGCAACAGAATCTTTTAGTTGAGTTGAGTTCAGTGAAACATATTAATAAATCAAGTGCAAATTTAGGAAGCTTAATGATTCTAGCTCCTGTTAAAAAGAACTAATTTTTCTGTGAATCTTTTCTACAAAAGACCCAGGTCCTTCCTCTAAATCTAGTTAGTTAAATCATAATCAGAAAAAGAGATAAATGCAAGGACATATGGTGAGCAGACAGGCATTGTGTGTGTGTCTGAGAGAGAGAAAGAGAGAGAGAGAGAGCTCCTGCAAATGTTAGTGTGCCTGGGTGAGACAGAGGAGACAGAGAAAACAGGGAATGACAAAGTGACTACAGCAGTAAATAAAATGGTATGGTTGAAGATTATAATCTACTAAATGCATCAAGTAAATTGGAAATTGATCACATGTTTAGCCATTGTGATCTTGCTAACCCTTTTCAAGCAAATAGAACTTTCTTTTTAATGATTCACAATAGGCCACTGAATTTCCTTTAAATTACTTAGAATCAAGTCATTTTGTTATTCCAGATTGATGACTCTGTCAATCTCTCCAATCCAGATCCAAATTAATCAGAGTAAATTCCTTTCACAATAGCCCCTACATATACAATAAGCACATCATGGTGCTTGCAACAATTTTTAATACCAGTATTAAAAGAAGAGCTCCACTCATGCATACCTCAATCCATTCAGCGCAAAAATCACAAAATGGTGGCCGATAAAGCTTCACACGGCCTTCTGTTGTGCAAACTGCAAGCAAGCATCTGTGACAATTACATCAAAAGTTGAGTTATGAAAGTTATCCTAGTCACTGTTACAGTAAACTTCCTTTAATGAACAAAAAGTGTGGGATGAATGTTAGGAAAAAGATCTTCATATGGCTAAAAGGTTCATTTCACACCCAGAGTTAGGAGCCATCCCAAGTGGAGACCATGAGATAGACTGAACGCATGGACGACGATCCCGAGATAAAGCAGTGGGTAGCAAACAGCCAGTAAGTAAATCTACAGATCCCAAAAACAAAATATATTCAAGAGCGACTTAGTATGGGCAACAAAAATTATACCACATAAAAAACCACTGCAGCCTTGGGCTAAAAGCCACACTACATAATGCATGAAGATGCCAAACATAAAAAATCAGAACAGCTGTTGTCCCCCATTATCCATGCACAAATTACGAGATCCCATTAAACCAAAAAAAAAAATCAATAAAAAAAAACATTTTAAAGCATCTCGAAGTTTAGAACTTGTGTGGAGCGAAGTTCTTAATTCAAAATTAAATACAGAAACAGGTAGGCTCTTTTACAAATTGTGCGCATCAATTTTCCATTTACTGGACAAGAATAAATTGCACAAATTCACCGAAAAAGAAAAAAGTTTTACGATACTACAGAGACACAAAGCATAAAACAGCATAAATGCTTCTAGGCAATATGAAAGTTCGTTTCTGTCTTTGCGAAAAGATAAGAACTTCCAAAAATAAAATTCCAAAGCTTAAAAATATTCAGCACCAAAACAACATGGCAACCAACAATTTTTCCAATCCCTACATGCCTTACCCTCTCCTTTTACACGTCCAACTGGATAAGGTCCACTAGATGGAATTGTGATTAAACCACGAGGTCCAGAAGGCATTGCCGGATTCTGAACAAAAAACAAAAAAAAAAAAAGAGCAAAGAAAAAAGAACAAGACAAATAAATAAGCAAATACCAACGGAAATTAGGTCAAACAGCATGAGTATGTAAAGGCTCTCCACCAGAATGGTGACAAGGTGACCGGAGGCGACAGCGATCAAGTTCTCGTCGGACCAAGCAATGGCGTTGGGGTACGACGGCGCAGCCGCTAACACCGCAGCCTGGAATCTCGAAGCCATGGGCTCTTTTATTTCACTTTGAGCTTTGGTGGGAAAGCCTAACTAAAGCGGCAGATGTCGCCGTGAACCAGTAACTGATGGAGCTCGATTTGACGCAATGACGGATGGGCTTAGGGTTTCGATAAATGAGGAAAATGTTTGGGAACTGTGGGTGGGCTCTCTGTCTCTGAAGAAGACGAATCGAGAGAGAGAGAGAAAGAGAGAAAGAGGGCGCAGCGAAAGAGAGAAAGAGGGCGCAGCGGGTGTGTCCGAACAGCGAATACTGAAAGCCTCGAGCTGTCCCCGTGTGTTTGGGAGGCGGGAAAAGCTGGTATTACGAAAGAAATTGGAAGAAAAACTCGAGGCATTTCAGCGTTGTTGAGCTATTTTATAGCCTTCCGATTTAGGTTTGGGGAGGTTTTTACCACATTCTCTACCTAAACGACGTCGCATGCTTACCAGAGGCCTTAAGAATTTTCATCCCCGAACGTCGCCGTCTTTGTCGAGGGCCGCATGTGTCGTTGATATAAAATCCACATAATTGTAAAATTTTTGGATATCAAATCTATAATAATTGAATAAAAATTCCCTTGTTAGATTATAATAATTTAGAAATTTTTTTTTGAACTAATATAAGTTGTTCATCATTTTAAATATAATAAAAAATATATCTTTAAAGAATTATAAATCTAATTAAATAAAATGATATTATAAAACTAAATTAATTAGTTAAAATTTGTGAAATCTGACATTCTCAGTAGGCATAATAACAAATGGAGGAAAAAAGATATTTTATTTTTTAATCATTAAAAGGCTTATTATGATATAAATTATACAATAATTTTTTTATTTTTATAAATATCATATCATTTTATAATATTAAAATTAAAAATCTGAAAAATAAAATTTCAAATTTTTAATTATTCTGAATACCTCAAAAAAAAAAGGCAAAAGGAATTTTTTTTTTTTACTCAACTAAGGGTTGGTTTGTTTTATTAAAAATAATTTATTTACAAAAATATTTATAAAAAAATATTAAAAATTTAATTTTTATTATTTTAAAATATTTTAAAATATTTAATATACTTATAAAAAATATACATTTTTTAAATAATAACTAATTCCTTTTAATACTATTAAACTTATTTAAAAAATGAGATAATTGTTTTAATATCTTGCAATATATATGTTACATAAAATTCTTAACAAATAAAATGTAATAAACAAATTTTAACAAATAAAATTTTTTGAATACTAATTTTTAATATAAATTATTTAAATAAATTTATAATTTAATTATAATTAATGAAATTAATTAGTGATCGATTTTTTTTCTTAATTAATTTTTTCTTCTTTTTTATAATAAAAAAATAATAGTTATAGTCTCACCAACATTATTAATTTAGAATTGATAAAATTAAAATAATAATATTATCACCAATACCAAAACTTAAAATAAAACCTTTTAAATTATTATTCTTTACCAACTTAATAAACAAATTAAATTAATAAAATTAAACTTAATCACTAACTAATTTTGTAATCTTTTATCTTCATTTAAAAATATGAAATAAGTACAATTGCTCACAACTTTATTAATTGACATCTCTTTTAAGTGTGACTCAAAAGAGAATTGAGTAATGGAAAAATTTTAATTTTAATTGTTATAAAATAAAATTAAAATAATAAAATTAAAAATTTTGATATAAATAAATTATTTATAAATAAAAATATTAAAAAATTAATTAATTTTTGATAATATAAAATAAATTTTAGTATTAAATAATTTTTAAAATTATTATAATAAAATATTAACTTAATAATTGACAATTAATTAAACTAATAATAAAATTTATTAAAAATTAGTGAAATTAAAAACGATTGAAAAATAATTTGTTTTTCTTTAATTTGTACACTTTGTTATAAAAAATAATTTTTAATTATTTTAAATTAAAATCATTTTATAAAAAATAATTATTTATATTTATTTTATAATTATTTTTTATTAATTATTATTTTTTAATTTATTAAATAAAAAAATAGTTAAACAAAATTTTTAAAAATATTTTATTAAAAACAATTAATCCCTTAAAAATAAAAAAATTTTAAATTTAACAATTTAACTTGACAGATTTTTTTATTTTTTTTTTATAATTACTCTATGTTTAACTTTTGTATTTTTATTTTTTTTTTAAGCAAGGAAACGCGCCCGTTACGGCGACCATACATTGGCCGCCGATTGCACAATAATTCTCAAAATAACTAAAGTATGGCATCAAAAAAATTCAAACCGCAGCAGGTTTTACAACTCGAGACAATTGAGCTCAGAATAAACGGTCTCATAAGCAAGCAGGAAGAGACAATTTACAATTGATGCCTCGTAAAAGAATGATCTATTTACGATTTGAATGAGAACTATTGCTCGCTTAAGCGCCACGCATCACCAAGAGCCTCCAGTGTTGCAGGCTGATGAATCCAACGCCAATGTGAACTCCCTCTTTTTTCCATGCTACAAACAAGTAAGCAGGCAAAAGAATTCCTTTCTCAATCGTCCTTGTTTTCCTAGATGAAGTTCAATGGCCTGCTCTTCCTCTCTGCCGGCCCTTCTTTACGATCATTAACTGCGAAGAAGGTAGCCGAATTCCCGAGCTGTCCAAAGTGATCTGGAAAGAGGACGTTGGTTAGTCGTGCACCAATGTGCAGATTTGTCTTGTCTTGTCAGTCAAGGATCAACACAATAAAAATGAGATTTAATTATGTAAATAAAACCTGCATACCTTCAACAAAAAATAGAACTGAAAGCTTCAATGGGGTCGGACTCTTGAAGCATGGAAGCTGCCTGGAAGCAGTCCACAGCATCTGCAATTCGTCCATCACCCTTATGGACCATCCCTAGATGATACCAAGCAGTATGGTTGGTGGGTTCTATTCTCAATGCATCCGAAAGCAAGCTTCTTGCAACAGGCAATCCGTTAGGGCCCATCTTTGATAGCATGGCAGCAATCAGTATCTTAGAGGGTACAAATGATGGCTCTAACAAGACAGCATTAACGAAAGCACACAGAGCTTCTTGCACTTGCCCACGTCCTTGCCACATAATGCCTGATAGGATTACAGAAAATGGCAACAAATCACTAGAAAGATAATTTAATCAGTAATAAGGATGTTTCAATCTTTCATGTTTGCCCAAGAAGTTGGATAATCCATTCTTTTACCTACATGACATACCAAGTTAGCTTTTTGGGATAAGAAAAGGCAGCCCTTTGCATTCATTGAGCTCAATCTGGAGTTATAACCTTTTCCCAAAGTAGGTACCCGGCCTCAAGAAAATAAAGCATTCAAAAAATTTTCATGCTCAAAGATTTCAAGCAAGATTTTCCAATGTAACCCACAAAAAAAAAAGAAAAAAGGATTTCTGAAAATTATTATTACAAGAAAAAAAAGGAGGCCTCCATGTTCAGTTATAGTAATAAAAAGCTTCAGTTCTTGCCTTCTGTATGAAGCACTTCTGTACAGTACTGCTTCAAATCTCTAGCTTTTCCCAGACAAACCTCAACATCCTTCCAATGTGAAAGCCTAGAGTACAATTCAGCTAGACCATGCCAAACTTCAAATTCATCAACTTTATTATCATCAGCCTGTCACAAAAAGTAGGGAGAAGGCAACCTTTTAATGAATTCATCAAGATCCTTATTGTGGATCATAATTCAAATTAGAAGCAATTTACCTATTCTTTCCATGATTATTAGAAGACTACATTATGATGCACAATGATTAAACTAATTGACTACACAGCATTTGATTGAAACAGAAATATAATTAACATTACCATAAAACAAGTTACATTATTTAGTGGAATTAGAAAAAAAAAAAACTTAAAAAAAAGTGTCCTAGTGTACAAGACTTCCCACACAGTGGGTCTGGGGAAAGATCAAGTGCATGCAACCTTACCTTTGCTTTTACACAAAGAGGTTGTTTCTACAACTTCAACCTGTGACCTCCACGTCACAATAAAGTAACCTTCTTGTGATATTGAGGCACGCCCTTCAAAAAAGAAAACTAACTAGATAACTAAACGGACATTTTTCTTGAATACCTGGGAGACACTCCTGAAAGGACCAAAAGACTTCCTTTGAGCTTGAACCAATGCAAGAAGGTGACGGTACATTTCAATTGCATCCATTGGTAGTGACTGGGAGGTCTTCAGTTTTGCTTTCAGCCTAAGCAGTGGTCCTTGCTCCCATTTTGTAGTCTCATCCAAAGCGGCGTCAGTGACAACTTCAGCCTCTGAGAACCTTTGTTGGGCAGACAAGACTAGAGCAAGGAATCTCCAACCTTTCAGTATGGAGCCACCAGTTGCATCAATGAACTGCTTTGCACAGCGCAAAGCAGCATTCAAATTCCGTTGGTTTGCATATTGAACTCCCAACTCAAGTATCAGATCTGGATTGTTTTTCTCAAAAGCTATTGCACCATCCAATGATTTCAGTGCTTCTGACTGAAAGTGAGACCTTTCAGAGTCAGAGGACGAAATTTTCGCCTGCATCCCCAAACAAAGGCCCAGCATGCGAATAGCCACACCTTTTAGATGATCATCAATCCCCTCAGCATTTCTGATCACCCTTTCTGCATATCCCACTCCTTCTGCAGCAAGATAAGGATCCTCACTGCAGATCTTGGCAGCCAACAACAAGGCCATGAGATCATCTGGTCGTTCATGTTTGTGTAATGACTTCCTCAATAAGTTTAAGGCAACTTTATTTTGTCCCACTCCACTGTAACAAAGGGATAAAGTATTCCAACAATCTACACGGCTAAGTACCCCCGGCACAATTTCTTCAAGTTGCTTTGCTAAGATGGAAGTTTGACCACACAGGGATAGTGCAAATATAAGGTGCTCCATTATTGATAGATCCCATTTGGTCTTACCAAGACAAAATTTCCTAATAAGAATCATCAAGAGTAGAATTGCCTCTTCCAGATTATGTTTGGGTACATATGCACCATCAATTTGAGCAGCTAAACTGGGTGGCCCAGCCTCAACTGCACTGTACAATAAAAACACTGCAAAATCTTTTTGAATCCTTGCACAACAGTCATTGTCGAGGTTCCAATGACTGAGGAGAGCACGTCTATAAGCAGAAATGGCTTCATGATAGCAGCCTGCTTGCTTCCAGAGTTCTGGGAGGAGTTCTACAGCTTGACTAACTGTATCTTGCAATCTATCATCTACTTGAACATCAGGTATGCCCTGATGGAATATCTTCTCAACTGCATCAAGCACGCTTTCACACTCACGTGCAGCATCTGTAAGTCATATAAACCAGGCTCAAAATAATGAAACCAAAAAGAAAAGGAGGAGGAGAAGGACAAGAAAAGAATCCAAAAGTAAAAGAAAATACTGCCAGAAGTTGATTGACCATAATTAGTCATACCCTCTAATTTCACAAGCTTTTGAAGAGACTTGGCTTTCAAATATATGGCTTCAAGCACCAGGCTAGCAGCATGCTGTGAGACTGCATGCTGCGAATTATTCCGAGAGCGACCCTTCTTAAATGGCTGTTTTTCAGAAAGAGACGGTTGCAATCGTTGTATAGCAGCTTGAAGATCAATGCCATCAAACACAAGAAGGGCACCTTCTACATTGCCTCTTTGGTATTCCAGCTTTCCAAGAAGGGCTCTTGCTTCCTGCATATATTTGTAAATACTCATGAAATGTTATAGCTGATTCATGCTCACCTGCCACTCACACTAGATCAAAATATTTCATCAGTGACCACCCATATCATGTCAAGTAACACATTGATGGAAACTTCCAGGTAACAAAATTGGTCTGTCTTGGACATATTATAGGACAAATTCTGGATTCCAATAACTGCAAAAGAGCCAAGACTTTGACTTTCACACAAAACATTCATTAGTGTTAAACTCATATACTATATAACATACATACAGGGAAATAAAGACAGGAGAACAGGCAACAGCAACTTCATATATTCCAAAAAGGTCTAAGAAAACTGATTATGGATCTACTGAGGTATGACCAGTATGTTGCAACATCTCTCATAGCAGGAAGAAATCTAATGGTTTTTATGCAAAACAAATGCATAGTGCACAGGCTCAAAATCTTTGCAAGAGAGAACTATTGATTAGTCCTAATTCTTTGATTACAGCTAGATAGTATCACAAAAAGAAAAGCTTGCATACCTAAGAACTAAGGCATGGAATCCAGACCAAGACCAAAAGCTACGTCACTTCAAAGCAAGAGGAGATACAGCACTACCTTTTCACCCAAATTCTCAAATCTAGCTAGCTTGCAGGAAAAAGAAACAGAAAAAAAAAAAAAAAACAGTTCAAATTTAGAAGACAGAAAGGAACCATAAACCTTCCTTTTTGGATAGAAAAAGGAAGCATGAACTTATAGCGATGGCTCATTGAACCCCAATAGTACCGAAAGAGAGGCACAAAAAAGATTAAAAATAAAAAGCTTGTCATAATACACAGTCTCGAGCCACATGAGGCAACATATTAAAAGGAAAAAAAAAAACGAATGCAAATGATGGCTTCCAGAATTACCTCGAACCTAAGAGAATGAAAACTGACCATCTACATTTCTTAAGCTGCTTTTGTTCATTAAGTTTAAAATTAAAACAGAGTTAGTAGATTAAAAACTATGTCGTCCATCTCAAGCTGGGCGGGTGCCTTAAGGAACAACGTAAAAGGGATTCATCAAAGTAACGAACCCCATTATCCAATGGTCAATATGCATTGCAACAATCATCAAATCACACGAAAATTCACCTCAAAATTAAGCGATAAGCCCTCTCGTAGAGAAGATTCGGCCTCTTGAATGTTTCCCTCATCAAGTTTGGCTTCAACTTCTGTTGTTTTCATACAAGCCCCATTTGCGCAAACTTCCCGAACCAACGCATGATCGTACTCCTCATCGGATGCTTCTGATTGGCTCCCCACCATCTGATCTGCAATCCCTCCTTTCCAATTCCCTTTCTTTCTTCATAAATTTAGCTCTTTGCCTCCTTTTCTTCTCTGTTTCTTCCCTTCTTTACAAATCAAATAACCACAACTAAATCTCATTAGATCCTTAAAACAATTTTTTCTTTTGAAAAAAGCCAACTTTTTGGAGAGAAAAAAAAAAAAAAACCAGAGAGAAAGAAAGAAAACACGGATCGAGCAACAATCACAAAAAAGTTTGAACCTTTTTGGCCAATTTGACATCAAACTTTTGACAGAAATTAAACGGTTAGAATAACCATTCGAGGAGGGAGTTACCTTCGCGTTCTATTCCTCTGTTCCTCGCGATTGCCAATGTTGAGCCTCGTCCTCTCTCTCTCTCTCTCTCTCTCTCTCTCTCCCTAGCTCTGTATTGAAAAACAATAATAAGAAAATAAAATTTCTGGCTTTTCCTAAGACTACGTCATCTCACAACTCTTATACAAACTACGTTGTCTTTAGATTCCACGTGTGCGCCAGTTGCGCAGAAGCCTCGACAAACAAAGCCCGTTAGCAAATGGGCAAATTCAAAGACAGGACGGCCATGCAACAGCTGTTCCAGCTCGGGCCGTTAGAAGATGACTCAGCTACAAAACTTTAAAACAATGAACGAAAATTTGTCGGTTTTCCGAGGACAATAAGTGCCGGATGGTCGGGCACACGTTTACGTTCTACATACGCATTAGATGTATTATTTGATTTTTATATATATTATTGTTTAATATATTTTATTTATTGTTCACAAAAGTATATACATAATACACGTACTCACTTTATGTATAATATGAATTTTTTGGTTAAATTTATTTTTTTATTATTAAAATTACACAAAAAAAAATAAAAAAAATATATATATATATATATTCCAAACATGTACTGGGAGTGTTCGCGAGACGTATTTATTTTTTTTTAGAAAATACTTTTTGTCGGGTCAGATACTTGTCCTTTCGTGTCCGACACGACATACGGTCTTTCATGCCATGTTGGCGTTGCATCTTAAATTACGTGGTAACGGACCACACCCCATATTATTAAATATAATGTGTTTTCTGACACCGGAACTCGATAATAAAATATACACTTTTGTCAAATATTTGTTAAAAGATATTTAAAATAATTACAAAAATACTATTATAATTGATGGTGTTTGATTTTTGCTAAGCTGTCTAGGATTCTTCTTGTGGATAAAGATTTTTTTTATTTTCATTTAACCCTAATCTACTTCTCCTCCTCGATCAAAATCTTGGCTTTTTATTTCAATTTGAAGTGGGGACAATAAAAACAATACATTATGCCTCATGTTTTCAGCACTTGCCAAGGTCCCTATCCCTCTTTTTCCTTTTACAATAATGTTTCTCCCTCTCTCTTGCCTACTGAGTGTCTGCTCGAATGTTCTCTACAGTATGCAACTTTACTAAATCCAATTCCATGCATTTTTCTTGTTTTTTTAATATTTTTTCTAAGCACTCGAAATATGGGTCGGAGGGCTTTATTTTAGATGAGTCTGTGTTTAAGATTCTTTTGGTTTTTTTTTTTTTGTGAATATAATTAGTCGGCAAGAAAGGATGAGGTTGGTGTTGTATTCTGAGGGTGTTTTTGAGGTTGGTTTGCTTTATGATGTAAAGGATTGGATCCTTAAAAATGGTCAATTTTTTGTGAGGGCAAGATGGGGACGAGGATCCCCGATCCTCAGCGAGGAAAGGGGTAAAATTCCAAATCTCACTCCTAGTAGTCACCAGTTATCACCCCATTATTTCTCAACTTCCCTGTGGTTCACAATCCTGTCAGGAAAATATGTTGTCAACTGTGATCATTTATATTTGTATCCGAGCCATAGATGTCAAACCTTAGTCAATTTGAGAGATCCTCCAAGAAGAAGATGCCATGACAAGCCAAAGGAACCAACCTGAACAATAATACCTTTGCTCCTGAGCAATCTCGCAACGCATATAGAGAAGTCTTAGAATAACTACTACATTGTCAGCAGAGATTATAGATTGTCAATTGATGTTTCCACTAATTAACATTTGTGAGTATCAAATTTTAAAATGCTGAGGAGAAAAGCTTTGATGTTTCTGAGGAACATTAATTTTCCAAATCCACTCACAGCCTTCATTTCTATTGCTCCCCACATCACTATCGACCACATATATATGGGATGATCAGACTCGAAATTTTGCACATCTTTCTCAAAAATGTTTTGGCAAAATTGAGAAATTCTTCTTGCCTACAGGTAACTTTAGATGAGGTGGACGTGTGTAAGGATTTGCAAACTCAATAGTATCATACACCATGCAACTATATATACTCTTTACAGAAGTGCTTCTGGTTTAAGAGAAAAATAGGTTACAATCAAGTTTTGGGAAGCCAAAACATCCCATTTTTCCAGAGAAGAAAAAGGGCAGTGGTCTCATAAATGATTTTACCCCTTGATATCTCTGCATAATCTTTATTATTATGTTTATTATTGGTAAAACAATCTTTAATGCTCAAAATAAAAAATTTTTGGCCTATTTTTCACAAGATAAAACATATTTTAATACTAAAATATCAACAAAAAAAAAAAAGACTTATTGTAATGGTAATAAAGTTGACTTAGAATTGACAATTGATTGATGATCAGCAAAAATAATGATAGAGTTGATCGGTAATTGATGAAATCGACAATTACTCAAAACCGATTTTTTCTTTCCATAATTTGTGCTCTCTCTCTCTCACCTATAGTAATGTTTGCAGACATTTTATTTTATTTATTTTGAGTAAAATTAATTTTTCAAAGTTATTATTTTCTGTCAATTTTATAGTTATTCTTCATTGATTACACTTTCTTTTTTTAATTTGTCAAATACAGGAATAAAAATAGAGAAAAATTTTACAAAAAAATATTTTATTGAAACAAAAAAAAAAAACAGACTCTAAGATGAATAAATATATGTAAATATATCCATTGTAAGCTAGTAATCTAATAAATTGATGCATAACATAAAGCACAAGAAAGAATCAATATAGACTGACATATCAATATCACTACGAAACTAATTGTCGATGCCAAAAACACAGATGGCAATGGAAAAAAATGGAGTTTGAAATCAAATAGTTGGAATTTGTACCTTAGTTAATTAAAATCTTTGATCCATATTGATAGTAGCATACTTGTGGCCATTGAAGAAAAACACAGACTAAGTCCATGCATATGAGATAGATCAGAGTCACTAAAATCTTCCCAGCACCCTACATTAAGTCTCAAGAAGTTCAATAAATAGTTTAAAGCTGAAATCTTAATATCAGAAAGGGGAAGTTGAAAATATGTATAAGAAGAAGAAGATAAAGAAAAATGACAAAGAAAGGGACTTTGACTCAAAAATAATTTATAAAAATACTGGAAAATGCTATGGAACATGAAAATTTTAGTGCCTCACAAGCAAAGAGGAAGCGGGCGAGAGGGGAAATGAGGCTAATATTCTTATTTAGAGTTATACCCCATTTTAAATTCCAAAGACATTTAAAAGAAAAAAAAAAAAAAAAAAACTTACAAGTAAGTTATATCGTGCATTTTTAGTTTCCGAACTCTTGTTTTTCAAATTTAAATTTCATTTAATTCATATAAAATCTGTTATCATAACACCCACCAATTATTGGATATGAATAAAAAAAACTTTACTGTGACTTTTTAGTTTGTATCAAACTCTTGGTTTCTCAAACTTGAATTTCATCTAATTCTTATAAATTTTAATATTACAAATTGATAGGAATATGAAATATTCAAATGGGCATAATTATCAAAAGTAATAGATTAATAGAATCAAAATATAAAAATCTAAAGAATTGTAAGCTACTTAAGGTTAAGCATCTTCTCTTATTCAACACTAAAAATCTCGGGAGAAAGAAATATAGAAAGTGCTTAGAAGATGAAACTGCGTTGGCCCACAAATCTGAATTGATCGATTGGTGCTCTTACACTAATTTGTCGTGGCCTATTTTGTTATCTTTGTGCAAAGGTTATTGTTATTTCTTCTTAATATTATTGAATTTGCCCGCATTGACTAGGGTCTGAAAACATCCATATAACATTTGAGAAAACAATTGTAGCAATAATAGGGAACTTAGCACTTCTACTCTTAATGGCACCACGAACTCCCTGTGCATTTAGACCCCCATCTGATATGAATTTGCAGTTACCAACCTTGATGCTGACAACGCATCAGTTTATTGCCTCTTAATTACACCCAATGGAGTTTTATGCTTGATTCGGGTAGAGAGACAAGGTTGATTTGTCTTACGAAATGTTGGGAACTCTTTAATTTTAGTGGGTATTCAATAGTAGAACCATAGACTGCGTAGGGAAGCTCAAATGAGATAAAAATGATGGAGAAGGATGCCACGTAGCACTCGTATGTCACAGAAATAGTAGAGAGTAAATAGATAGGTTCTGCTGTTGTGGTTCAAGTAAAATACCAGATGGCAAATTTCCAACACGGCAGATCCAATTACCATCCTTTTCTTTATTGAAGGGCAAAAGGAAGGCAATAACGTAGAGCACATTCATTTGTTAAGGTCAAGTTAATGAGAATAGTCATGTTCAATTTCACACGGACAATCTCTTTTGATCTCTGGAGGAACTGGTCTCACCTGTATCTGTTGCCAAGCAGAAGCAGCCTAACAATGATATATACACAATCCCTGAGTTATAACAGTCGCCAAAGTGAAAAGACCACAAGAACAAGAAAATTCACCAAAAAAAAAAAAAAAGAGGATATCTTGAGCTTGTAAAACAAATCTGTAACTCCAAAATGACAACAATTCAGCATGTGCCTCCTATGCCTTTGGAAACTATAACCTTGAACTCACCCGACAACTCGCTGCTCCTTACGAACAAGCTTACACAAGATTAAGCATTTTCAACTGACTTATTTTCATTGATAAAAGTGCCCACTGTTTTAAACCATCGCAGAAGACTCCGATGGCCCTTCACATAAAGCCATGCTTGAAGAAAACTGAAGAGACTCTCATTCACACCTCGGTCGTCAATAAAATTGTGGAGTGCATCTCTCATTGATACATCAAGCTCCCTGTCATAAAAGATAAAATCACAAGATTAATATCAGAACTTGGATGATGACTTTACCCTTCCCCCTGATGAAACATTCTCAATGTTAGTTGGGGTACTTGGCACTCCAAGTTCTGCAAAGTAAATTAGAATAACTAGAAGGGTTTCTTCCTGTTGCAACACGCACAACCATGAGTACTGCTGAAAAATTCTTTTCTGACTGAGTACCAAATTGTCAGCAGTTTTCCTTGCATCCATGCTCATCCAACTCAAAAAAACCCAACCTTCCTAATCTAGCCAGTGTTGGCAACAAGTCCTTTTCCCTCACTAAAACTAAGTTTTATGACAAGTTGATATGATAGCAACTTCTGTTTGTTACTTCAGCACTGATCATTTCCTACTACTTGAATATGATTCTCCAGCACTCTCACACATATGAAAATATTTATTGTAGATGCTGATATAATCATACACTCTTCTAGGATCACAATGAAAGAAGATAACTACAACTACAGTTAAGCAGACGCGGGAAATGTAATGCCAGATAATTACTAGCAAAGAAAAACTAGCACATCAATTATGTCCACTCAAAAGTTATTCCTTGCACTTCCCCATCACCATGCGAGAAAAAAAGTCCCTGAATAAAGAATTCAACCTTCATCACACCATAACCTGTTACACAAATGCTGATTTATCATAACTTAGGGGATCTAAATCCTGAGGTACATGTTCTTCCATGCATCATCATGACAACAGCTAAGTGCTTTGGAATAGAACTGGAGGTACATCCCAAATCCTTATTCCTGCAACTAAAATTCTAAGACAGCTAGTGTTGGATCCCCTTCTTTTTAAATTTCTACTCTAAGACAACAGTTCCATACATATAGCAAACATAAGAGAATGGTCTCTTGAAATGTGTTGGAAACATACACAACATTGTAATAAGACTTGCTCTCAATGTAGTGTATTGCTAATAGGCTCTTCCTTCTCCATCTTTTCAAGCTACAAAAGTTTCAAGTTTTATGAGTTTTTGAGGGTATTATAGAGG
The DNA here is from genome assembly GCA_019804595.1 of Bruguiera parviflora. Taxonomy (NCBI): domain Eukaryota; kingdom Viridiplantae; phylum Streptophyta; class Magnoliopsida; order Malpighiales; family Rhizophoraceae; genus Bruguiera; species Bruguiera parviflora. Next base: position 7,517,726 of record CM034044.1, read on the forward strand.
TATAAAGGTATAGATCTTCCAATCACTACAAAATTTACAACCTTATTACTTATGAAATGTTAACAAAAGGCTTAAACTCAAAAGTTTAATGATGACCACAGAACAGACAACATATTTCTCTTCAATCTTTCTAAAGCATTCCTTTGATTTTCCTTTGCAAATCAAATTTTCACTGCTAAGAACTGACTTGCACCATATAATTTTCTGAGCAAACTCTGAGTCCCTAAACTTATGGTGAATCAATAGAAATTCCTCCAATTATTCACTTTATCCACATACTAACTAGAGAACCAATTCTATCACTATATCTGTCATTCTCATTCATTCTAACACTTCATGACCTAAGATTTATTAAATTAATAAACCAAGAATTTAAAACAATGAATACTACTCACTCGAACTTCGGTCCATTGTATGTAGAAAGAGAATCTTGAAAGTTTGAAAAATCTATCCTTGGCATTATCGAAACAGAGTGAATTCCAAGAGCATCTGGATATAATCCACACAAAAATTGTAAAGATTTCTCCTGTCCAGGCTTTGACACATCCACATGAAGTAACAATTGATTAATGTCATCCTCATCACCATCACCACCAGGTACAACATTTGCCATTCGCATCACAGAGATACCAATCTCTTCATTGCCAAAAGTTCGAGTGAGGACAGGACCATTGCCTTCTAGAGCACCTTTCATTATTGTGAAGGCTGAAGGAGGACCAATTTTCTACAACACATTAATGTTTAAAGAATTAAGCAACCCAATAAAAACAATGTAAAAGAATATTTAACTCTACGTCCAGATATATCACATAATTTAAATAATTCAGAACATAATCTAATAAGAACATACATAAACACATGCAAATACTTTGATAAAAGGCGTGCACATGTTATAAACATGCAAAGATAATGAATTGAACAAACCAAAAACAAAAGTCATTTGGAGGAACCAAATATAAAGTCTAATTGTCCACAAATGTGCACATAATACACACATATCATACAAACTAGGAACAAGTGCAAATGAGTTCACCATTTTTAAGGCATATTCAACCCTGAGCATCTTTCTGAGCTTAAAATTCATTGATAGAATTCTTCCAAGAAAGAAAAAAAAAGGGGGTTCTTTTATTTTTATTTTTTCTTTTTTTCCCTTTGTAATTGAAGGACGAGACAATTACTCCATTGTGACATACAATTCCAATTACAGAAATTTTATGCATACATCTGAACACTCCTCAGACTTATAGGAGTTTTGTGCACTAGTAGTTTATTTCGTAATGTTTCATTTTTCTGAACACAAATTAAAAAAAAAAAAAAAAAAGAAACACACACACACACACACACACACACACACACACAAGCATATACAGAAAGCACAAAATTGCACAGACAGAATAACACATGATAATAGTCACATAGAGAGATCACGGGAGCAGGACAACTTGTTAAAAAGAGAAAGAAAAGGAAAGCCAAATGAATACAGGAGGAGGGTTCATTTTGGCGATTTCGAGGTAGTGTTCTTTGAGGGAGCGGAGCAACATGGAGTCCACGATCGACGACACATTGCTTCCTGAACGGCTGCTGCTGCTTGACCGCCGGTAACTTGCTACCATCCGCCGCGGCACCACCACTGCTCCTTCTTTCAACACTCTCCTCCACATCCCTCCCGCCATCTTCTTCTTCTTCCGCCGCTCTCTCCTCCTCTTTTTTTCGATCCCTTACTCCCTCTTGTTTTCCCTTTTGCTTTTGTTTTTAATATTCTCCTATTTCTTATTCCGCCCCCCCTCCCACTTGACTCTATCTTAAATGTGTTTTTGAAAACCCTAAACCCTGAATTTAAAGTCTAAAATTTAACCCCTAAACTTAGCTTAAATTTCTAAGAAAGGTGTTTAAAATAAACCAATTACCAATTAAATGTCTGAGCTCTGTGTGTATTTTTTTTTTCTATTATTTTTCTCTTATGTAGATTGATTTTTTTAATTGAACTTAATTAATACAATGTTTAAAAGAAAAATCCTCATTTTCACTATCTATATTTATATCCAATATAATATTCAAAAAAATTTTAACTTTTGTTTTCCTTAAAAAATTTTAACTTTTTTATGGTTCCATCTGTAGGTGTCTTCTTGAGGACCCTTTTTTCTTTTTCTTTTCTTTTTTTTTTTTAACTCTTTTATGCTTTTTTTTTTTTTTTCAGTTTTTAATGCTTTTTATATCTTTTGGCCAAAAGGATTTACAAACGCCAAGGAGCATGCATTTCTGGCACACGTTCGTAGGGATTGTAAAAATTTATTCCATCCAAACAATTTGATTTAGTTTATTAATTTATTTTAGTTAAAAATTTTAATAACTCATAATTAAATCTGAAATGAAATTAAAAATTTTGTTTTATTATTCAACTTTTTCTATTTACATAATAATAATAATAATAATAATAATTTATTTTTACTAAAAATAATTATTTATTCTCTACCTGCAACTAACGAGGAGGAGATGCTCATCAATAAAAATAACAAAATTTTATTTTAACTCGAAATTTGATCCTTTTGTATAGACACTTTTTTGTCCCTAACGTTTGACCCTTTTATGTAGATACTTTATTTTTTGTTTTTTTTTGTTTTTTACAGTAAAATTGATCTCTTCGTTGATACAAATATGTTTCAATCCTTTGTCATTAGCTAACAATTAAAACATATCATATGACATATGGTCAGCATTCTATAAAAATAATAAAAAAATGAAAAAAAAAATCTGACTGCTTAAAAGTGTTTTTTCTTTTAGATCAATGAATTTGTGCTACACGTCCTTAATTGGCAAAAATAAAATATAGAATAGTAAATCAGTCGAGTCAAAAATTAATTATAATAAAAATTAAAAAGTGATTTAATGAGACAATTATCAAAAAATTATAATCAATATAAAATATATTTTTGCCTCCTTTTTTTCAAAATTGAAGCTAATTACAATGAAATTAAAAAATAATTTAATGAGATAATTATTAACAACATTTATGACAAATACAAGATATATATGTATATAATTCTTTTTTTTTTCTTTTTTTTTTGGTCTTTTCAAAATTGAAGTCTCAAAACGATAATGTACCAAAGAGAAATTCAATAATAATAATAAAAAAAAAGCCTGACACATTGTGGAAGCTTTTGATCGGAGAATGGCGCGTCACCATGTAACCCAAAGCCAACAAGACAAACGCGCGCCTTTTTGAATTGGTAACCCATAACGGCTATGTATTGAAAATTCCAGAGTCATTTAACTCATCAAGATCACAGCTTTTTTCCCTCTTCGATTAGGAAAAGGAGAAGGGGGATTATATTCATATACATATATGAATCTATAGGAAAACTACAAACACAAAAATCCATTCAATCACTTTCCCTGCAGACGATTCATTGGGGTTCTTTCTTTCTTTTTTT
>CM034044.1:7521166-7810665 GCA_019804595.1 Bruguiera parviflora
TACAGCTTTGGTCGTTCAGATTGAATACACAACTATGGTTTGCGCTCTTCAAGGTCCCCGCTAGAGATCAGGATGATAATGGCACAAATTGAAGGCAATTGACGCTGAGAGTATAAAAGTTCTGCTGGGTGCAATTGAAGGCAATCACGATGGAAGATTTTGTTTATTTCTTATTTTATTCTTCAGTTTGATGCTTTATAAGGGGTTTTGTTTCGTTGAATTTGGATTTTTTTTTTTTTTAATTTCTTAGACAGATTGAGTTCCTTATGTGAATTTTCAGTTGATTAATTTTCAGTTTTATAGTGAATTTCTACGTTAATTGTTCCATTTGTGAGGAGTTTATCATTTAACTCTCACAGCAAGTATATATGCAGGATATCCTCTTGGTTAACAATTCATTGTACAAATCAACATTGGCTTGAGGTTGGCTCAATCCCAAAGCCAACTATAGAATCCACTGCTAATTTTTTTTCAGTTGAAATTTTTAATCTTTATCCTAAAATTCTTGTATAATGTCATAAATAAAAGAAATTTGCATATCACCAAAGCTTAAAAACTAGTTTGAAATATAAATGCTTGAATAAAAACTTTAAGCGTAAATCACTTTTTGATCCCTCACGTTTGACCCTTTTTGAGTAGACACTTCACTTTTTTTTTGTAGCAAAATTGATCTCATCCTTTATATTTAAATTGATCTCATATTTCAATTCTTTGTCACTAATTTACAGTTAAAACATATCATGTGCCAAATGGTCATACGTCATGTCAAATGCCACATTATCATGCCATTTTATAATATATATATATATATATATAAACAAAAAAAGTTAACAAAATCTCAAAAAATTATTTAAATATTTTGAAAAAGTTCAAAAAATTTTCAAAATTTTCAAAAAAAAAAGTAGGGAATTTTTGTTAAAAATTATAAAAATTTCCGAAAACTCTAAAATTTCCAAAATTTTAAAAAAATCTAAGTTCTTTTGAAAAATTATAAAAATAAAAAAAAAGTCCAAACAAAGAAAAATTCAAAATTAAGAAAAATATAAACTCCAAAAAAATTAAAAAATATTTAAAAATTAAAATATCAAAATATAAAAAAGTAAACAGACAAAAAAAACTTTAGATTTTCTTTTTTTATTTTTTGGAAAAGTTCAAAAATCTAGAAACATATTCAAAAATTATTGAAAAAAATCTAATAGTTCCAAAAATCTAAATCTTTTTTGTCACTCTATTTTTTTTCAATCTTTTAAAGTTCAAATTTTTAAATTTTTAATAATTTTACAATTTCGTTAATTTTGAATTTTTTTAAGTTTTAATATTTTGATAATTTTTTAAAAAATTATTTTTTTTAAATTTTGAAATTTTTAGAATTTATGGAAATATTTATGATTTTTTAAAAATTTTGGTTTCTTCAATTTTTTGAAATTTTTGGAATTTTTTAACTTTTTCAAAAATTTTAGGATATTTTGGATTTTTATTTTCAATTTTTTTATAAATTTTAATGCCATCAATTTTTTTACACATGACATCTAACATATCTAATAGTATTTAGCATGAAGTACGGGTACATGTCATATGTTATGTTTTAATAATTGATTAACGACAAGAGATTAAAGCATATAATAGTGTAAATAATAAAAAAATTAATATAAAAATATAAAATATTTATAATTCACAAAAGAATTAAACTTGGGACCAAGAAGTGAGTTATGCTTAACATTTAATAAGAAAAAGTTAGGTGGATGTATGATTTAAGATTTTGCAATTAATTATAATATTAGAAACTAAAATATACTTTGTTTAGCATAAAATATTTTGAAAATATATTGTATTGATATGTATCTACATATATAATATAATTATAAAAATTAAAAAACTACTAATGAAATATTTATTTGATAATGTTTGAGATTTTTTAATAAATTTTTATAATTTATAATATTTAAATTTAAATTAATAGTTGATTTATAATATTTTTATTATTTTAATAAAATTATGATTTCAATATTTATTTAATTTTTTTATATTATAAAATTATAAATATATTTGACTTGTATTATTATTTATTTGTTTTCTCTCAATTAAATTTCACTTAAGTAAATTTTTTTTAAAATTAGTGTATTTTCATTTAAATTTTACTTAATTAATTTTTCTTTAAGGTTAATATTTATAATTTATTTAATAAGTGTTATTGATTATATTGTTTTAACTGATTTTTCATTAGTTTTTGTAAATTATACAATTCATAGTATAACTTGTTTTTGCATGGTAACTTACCTTTTTTTTTTCATCAATAATTTAATACTATTTTAATTTGCAATTAATGGGCAAGATGTTATTCATTTTGTGTAAGTTCTTACTTTTACAAACTATTAGGAATATATCTTAATTGCCTATAACATGTTTTCAAGATTATATGATTTTGTATTTTTATTTTTTTCTTTCTTTTTATTAAGTAAATTCAATTTTGGAAATTTCAATTTAAGAATAAAAATTCATAGTAAGATAGTTTGTTCTCTAAAAATGAAAACATATATTTCTAAATTTATATTTTTTTATAAAAAATTATCATAATTTAAGTATTTTTCTTTTTTCTTTTTTCTTAAATAAAAAATACTCTCAATCTTTTAAAAAAATTTCAATAATTTAATTTAATTTTTATTTTTATCATTTGAATAAAATGTAAACAAAAAAATGTAATCTCACACATCATCAAGTTTAATATTAGTGTAAAACTACATATATGTATATATTGCCAAAACTTAAAAAAAAAAAAAAGATGAGTTCACTTACGTAGTAATTCCATAAATTCACAAATTAAGGATATTAATATATTTTATAATTATAGTGATTTAATTATAATTAAAATAAAATTTTATAAATAAATTGATATAAATTTAATTGTAATTAAAATTTTTAATTAATTTATAAAATTTTATTTTGATTGTAATTAAATTTTTTTTAAATTTATTTTTAAAAAAAATTTGTTCTCAAGTTTCTTAGGAAAAAAAATTATTTTCAAATCCTCATTTTTTGTTTTCTTAAAAAGAAAACAATTTTTTTAAATTTTTTTAAAAGTAGAGAAATTTATAACTAATTTAATTTAATTAGCTATTTTTAATAAATTTTCATATTATAAAATTTAATACTAAGATATTTTTTTTAAATGCTACATTTTTTTCTAAAAGATTTATATTTCTCAGTTGTATAAAAAAATTATAATCCATTTATAAAATAAATAATAAAATGTACAACTATAAAAAAACAAAACAAAACAAAACAAAACAAAATAAGAAGAACGCGAGGATAAATAAATAAATAGGAGGGTGGGGAGCAGGATGGGGGCAATACGGACAATTCCTAGAATATCTGAAATCTCAAAGATTCGGCGGACCGATCGTGGGGGGTGGATAGAAGGGAGGAGAGAGAGAGAGAGAGGGAGATGACGAGAGGAAAGCAGAAGATCGAAGCGCAGAGGAGAAATGCAGAGAGGAATCAGAAGCCAAAGGGGTCTCAGCTAGAGGCGAGAGCCGTCGCCCTCAAAGTCACCTGCCCCATCTGCAAGGTTCTTCTTCCTCCTTTGCTCGCTTTTCTCTTTTCTCTATTATTAGTTTTGATGATTTACATTCTGATGATTTTTCCATTATATATATTGGATTATTATTATTATTATTATTATGATCCAATTATTATACTCTCTGTCTTCTGAGTTGCACTGATTGGATTGGATTGGATTTTGGTGTTTGTTATTGGAACTTAACTTAGACTTGTTGTAATTATTAAATTGCCATGGCCGAGTTGACTGCATTCATCAACGAATACCATGGTTTTGGAATCATAATACGAGATGACACCTTTTAATATTTTGTGGGTTCTGCATGGACACACTAATCTAAACATGATTGTACGGAAAATCCTTCGCTTTTTCTAGCCTTGTTTTAGTCCGTCCCAAGCATTACAAGCCAGTGTTTCTACCCGGTCAATGCTTATATGATATCAAATGAAAACTTCATTTGCAGTATTGGTATATTTGTGAATGGACACTCTGTCTTTCATTTCAAAATTTACTGCTGATCTGACTTGGTGATTTGGGTTGTTTCTTCTAATTGCTTAGGTATTGGATTGATTTAGATCCTTGTTACTGGTAGGAATGAGGAAAGCGAGTCTGTCCCTCCTTTTGGTTCTATTTTGTTACCCAATAGTGCATGCATGCATGCAGGCTGCATGTTCTAATTCCAGTCCTTTTTCCGTTTGATGCTTGTTTGATACAGACTTGGGGATTTTTCAAATTTCTAGCATGCTCACTGTTTTCAATTACAGCAAAGGAACCCAGCTGGGCTTTGATGCATAATCTCAAATACTTTTTCTTTAGCTACATGGAGCTCCTCAATCTAATGCACTCGGACATTTTGTGAATATTTGGCAAACAAACCTTTTTCTGTGTATTGCGCCAAAAAACCATCAAATGCTTGATTGTGGCCATAGCTGCTTGGTGCAGTGCCATCAGTGGCATTTAATGTCATAATCTTAAAGTATGAGCAGATCAATCATTATAAATAGCCTTTTCCTTCAAATCTTTCTTCTACTTTGATCTCTTAGCTGTGGTTGAAAATAAAATCTGGCAATCTTTGTCGCCAGATTTTGTAATTTTTAGGAATTCTATTCTTAAATTCAGGCAGTAATAAGCGAACTATTCATCAAACACATTTGGCAGGGACAGTAATAAGCAAAAGTAATCCAGTCAAATGTTCTGTATTTGAACTGCTCATACTTTTGGAATTGACATTCATCGTGGCAGCTAGATTGGTTTTTGAATGGGCTTAAAGACGCGTTAACTACTTGATCAGCATTTCTTTATCAGAATATATATGCTGCAGATTGATTCTGCTCAGATGGATTTGCCATTGATCCAGTGTTTACTACAAACTTTGCATTTGATGAAACTATTTTCCATTTTATGAGCTGACATGTTGTTTGATCCTTCCAATTTATGGATCATGTGTCAATTGCACAAACTAAAATTAAGGTACGCGTTGATTTCCAGGTGCAGCTGGCAAATCATAATCAACTTGGGGATCATTATGCATCCAAACATCCCAAGGAAAAGCCTCCTGCAGAATCAAGTTGATTGCTTTGTAATTTGTGTAAACACGCCAACATATGGGAATTCTTTTTTATTGATGAAAAAATCCGTGTGTTTCAGACTGCTATATGAATGTTTGCTATTGTATGCACTGATCTGTGATCTAAACCGGGAGGTGTGGTTTTTATTGCATTTCTGGTCTTCATTAGAGCAGATATCTTAAATGGCTTTGGAGGATATTGAAGTGGCCTACCACGGTCAAGCACCGATGATCCGAGCCGAAATTGCCGTCTGTTATTGAGGGGGCACAAACCACACCCTGTAGACGATGAAGAAACATTAAGAGTAAGGGTCTTTTTGTTTGTAAGAAGAAAAAAACAAAATTACTTATTAGCATAAATTTTTCTTAAAAAAAAGCTTTTATGGGTAAGTATTTGTTGTGATACTAAAACTTACTAAAAAATATTTTATCTTCTTTTTTTTACATATAAAAAAAATATAAATTCTTTTAAAATCATAATAAAATTTTTATTAAAATAAAAATAATAATTTATCATAAAATATTTTTCTTTTTTTTTTTTAACTGAGAAATGAAATCTATTTTAAGATATAAATTGATAATTTCTCTTTAATAAATACTTTAAGATTGATTGACTTGAGGCTGTATTTGAGAGTTTATGTTTAATAAGCATCGATTAGAAAGAGATCATCTAATAAACTCTTTAATGGAAGAAATATCTAAGTTATTTTGGTAAATGAGAATAGAAAATAGATCATTGTACATTACATGTCTGCATTCATCGCTCTTCTAAGTTTGGAAGAGGTTATGGATAATCGGATTTTTTTATGAGCGAGAACAAGCCAAGTAGGTAACGTAAAGTTTCCATCCCTTTATTCTTGTTTTTCCTGTATTCTCATGGTCATACAATCCTTAAGGTTTGCATGTCAATCAAGACTAAACCTATGAGTTCGAGGGCGTTAGGCCATTTTAGTCAAGAATATAAACATGCAGGAATTCATCTCTTTATTAGGGTATAAAGCGTACAACGATAGGAAATTCGTTGCATCTTGGAGTTCGCATTGTTTCAATGTGGTTAAAAGAAGGTTTAGTTATTCCCATATGTGGTTAGAAATTCTTCGCTCCGTTTTTCGTTGTTGACTACACATATTGAGCGAAAAGTTTTTCTGCGGGTGGGACAGGGAATAGAAAACTCAATTTGGGAGTTAAAAATTTTACTCCAAATTTAGATTTGCTTGGAAGCCATCGCACCAAATCGGTTGGCACCAAGTGAGGGGAAATGTCAAACTTCTCTTGACCGTATGCCAATTTATGGCATAATCAATAAACTGATTATGCAGAAATTTTTTTTTTGTTTGTTTTTTTGGTAAGTACTTCAGCCTCAAATCCGTAAACGAATCTGATTATATCGAAATTTCACTGTCACTACACATTTTTGCCATTCAGTTCTGTTTCACCCTGTCAATTACAAGCAAGCTCTGAAACGCGGGTTGAGCGGAACAATACAGCCAAGCAACATGCGAAGGCACCTTCTCAAGCATTCATATTAATTTTCTGATTTTATGTTACATAAGACCAGTACAATGATTATGGTGACAAACAAATTTGCTTTATCCATAAATCCTACGAGCTATATCTAATACAACAAATGTTCTTTAACATTCTCTCCCGAGAAGACTGGCACAAAACTGAGACCAACTTACGCCCCCCTTGTCAACCTCAGATTTTGCTCTTAAATAAAGCAAAATTGTAATCGAGCAAACAGAATAGTACATTTCCAGAGGCTGAAGATGGCAGATTTTTTACCTTCGCCATTGTGGGATAACTGGGCTGATAATTGTCAGCAGCAAAAAGTTCGCTATTATTTCATCATCACGATTATTGGTCCTGGTCCACCCAGTTCAGACAGGAAGCCAGTCTCTTATACATGACCCGTGTGCTTCACTTTTTCCGGGGCGTCCTTCTGCTGACCCTCACAAATTTCCTATTGGACTTGTCACCACCGCCAGTGCCCAAGGAGAAGCTCCCTGCAGCATTAAGCTCCAGGCTGCCAGAAGCCTGAAAGGGCTGTGGGGTAGCTACATTTGCTTGGCCTCCAAACTGAAAGGGATTTGCTACTGATGGTACCAAAGAGCTGAACTGATTTACTCCAGATGGAGGCGTTGAACCCAAGACAATACCAGATGATAAAGGAGTGGCATGTTGTTGACCAAATATAGAAACTGTAGTTGTGGATGTTTGGACTGTGTCCTCAGCCATGCTGTCCTCCATGCTCATTTGATCATTATTACTAGTCGGTGAAGAACCAAACGGAAAGCCAGGAGTTGAATTACCAAACACCGGCTGCATTTGGGTAGCAGCTGCAGGAGAACCAAAGGAAAATATGGAACCAGGCAGGGCACCGCTGGATGATCCGAACACACTGGATATGCTGCTGGTACTAGCATCAGAAGCAGAGGCTCCAAAGGCAAAGCTAGTGGAAGAGGTTGAAGGGTTAGATGTTGAACCAAATATAGGAGACTGAGATGTTGGCCAGCTGGAACCGAACACAGAAGAAGCTGTGCTACTGTTAGAGCTAGAAGTATTGGCCTCCAGAGAGGAAGAAGACAAGGCCATTCCAAAGGCAGAACCAGAACTGAACAGGGTAGGGGCAGCAGAAGAACTCAATAGAGAGCTGCTGGATGATAAAGCTGTATTCCCAGTCAACCCAAAAGATGGGGATGATGCAGATAAACCAAATTGCAAAGGCATGCTGTGAGATGAAGTCCCAGTCCCAGCTGCAGATGCTTGAACACTGGCTACACTACCATTACAAGGATGAGTGTCTCGAGATTGACTAGCAGCAGTTGAAGCACTGGCTCCAGCACTGAAGCTAAACATACTACTTCCGGAGGTTGTAACTGGAGATGTACCACCAAAAAGGCTACTTCCAGTTTTTGTTATTACAGGTGAAACATCACCAAAAAGGCTACTTCCTGTGTTGACAATAGCAGATGATGTACCACCAAAACAACCAATCCCAGAGGTCGAAATTGCAGGGGATATGCCACTAAAAGGAGCACCATTTAGATTTCCAAGACTTGTTTCCTTGATCTTGGCTTCAGCTGATTCTTTCTCAGGAGTCATTGAAACTAAAGACCCAAATTTGAAAATAGGAGCAGCTGTAAAAGCTGGTGCCGAAGCTGATACAGAGAGGCTGCTACTACTGGTGGCCATTTCAGAGTTAGCCGTGATGTTGGTGGCACCACTGCTAATCTTATGAACAGCAGTAGTAGGGGTGCTTGATGAAATTTGAGGTGGAGCTGATGAAGAAAATGAAGGGTCAGATGCAACAGGTCCATTATGTAAGGTCAAACTCTTTGCAGGGGTGCCAAACGTGAATAAATCAGGTGATGAGCTTGGTACAGATGAAATTGCAGTTTCTGCTGACTTGGAATCAGCACTAATCTTCAAGGCATTCCCTTGTTCAGCTTTATCTAAATCAGCAGGCCCTTCTGTTCCAAATTCAGGTGCAAGTCTGTACATGAGGCAAGGTAAAAAACTTTAACAACTTGAACTATGATTGTAAGTGTTCACTTTCAAGACTTTATGGTCAATGCTAGTCAGAGCTTAATTGGGAAAATAAATATCACAGAAGAGATTTAACTGGGACAATGTCAGAATAAATTAGAAGGCCTTTGGTGCAGAAATGAGACTCCAAGTCAAACACATATACAACATTATGGCATTAATTCATAAAAACAAAAACTCAATGTCACAAACAAAGATAAAGAGGTCCTCATGATCAAATATTCATTCTAAAATAGAAACAGAGATACATCACCCAGGCTTGTATCATTATACTATCAAATAAGGAGTGACCCACCAAAGATCTCCTCATATAGTTTTCCTGAAATCAATTGGTATTTCATCATAATATACCCTGTTTTTTCACAATAGGACTGTATTATAGACCCAGAAATGGCTAATAGGCACTTAACATAGGAGACTCACCCAACTGAGAATTGCATCAGCAATTTTATGTAGACAAAATAACTTGAAGATTTTGAAAAGCATTTTTATTTCTTACTTTCTTTTTTTTTTTTTTTTTTTGGAGAATCCCAAGGGAAGAAAATGAGAAATATATATGCATTGCCCTTTGAAAAGCAAATTGTCAGCAGCTGCTCTAGCTGGCTGGGGTCAAACACAACCCTTAATATCCTCCAAAAGAATCAACAAAGGTTCACACAATTGTCCTAGGGTAGCATGTAGTAGTTCTTTCAACTACTGTTATGGTTGAGAACCAAGAATGAAGCAATCCCTAAATAATTAAAGGATGAAAAAGAAATAAGTAAGTCCCAACTCCCTTTTTCTTGTTAAATTCATCAGAAGCAAAGAAAGACAATCATATGTAGGCAAAAATGTCATACCATCCACAAATACTAACCTGCTAGACCTTTCTGGTCGAGAATCTGAAGAATGATTAAACTTCGGACCTGCCAAATCAGTCACAACTGCCGACGAGGAGGTGAATACAAGTTGTGGTACTTTCTCTGCAGTTTTAATATTGTTTTCCAATGGGGTAACAATGCCATTTTGCTCTTTTGGAGAAACAACCTTCTCCCCAAAGCTGAATATGGAGAGAGCAACATGTGCTTTTTCTGGTAATGCAGCTTCAGAAGCTACAGTTGGTGGGCTATGTACCACAGTCTGCTGCACGGTCATGCTGGGAAATGTAGCAGCCTGGAAAGTAAATCTGGGATTCTTTTCAGGAACCATATATCCATCAGCATCTCCTGCAGACTTTTGGTTCAGTACAGAATTGGATGGCTGGTTGACTTCAGAAGACGCAGGAATATTCTCCGACAATCTAATTTTGGGAGCAGTTGTCTTATTTCCAACCACAGTTGCATCTAGCTTTTGTCTTCCTTCAGCCAATGTAGCAGATGCAGTCACATCATCATCATCAAGGTCCACGTAGTCCTACAAAAGAGAATAAATCTTTACTGTTCTGTAATAACACCTATATCTATACTTGTGACAAAACTGAAATACCAAAAGCTGATTTAATATAATGGGACTATCATAGGTACCATATTAATGGTGTGTGTGTGTAGAACAAACTTGACATGGAGGCACATGTACCTCTTGGGCACTCATCTGGAAAGACCGTTTGTTTTGAGGAGGCTGAGCAACAGACTTTGCTGCAGAGAAAACTACTGAGCTCGCATCAGTCATACCAGTCCTCATTGTAGGAACTTCCACATCTACTGCAGAAGCAGACTTTTCATAAGTAGTATCGTATTTTAATGGACCATTTTCTTTAGGCCTGTCTTTCTGAGACACCAAGTCTTGTGCATCAAGTAAGAAAGTCTCATGTTCAACATCTAACTTATTATCCTGAACATTCTCCAGAAACTTGGAAGAATTTATGCTATTCGGGCTTCTAAGAGCCGGCCCATGTAACATGGATGGAGACAACTTGGTCAGAGACTTATCCCTTGATGAAACTATCACATCCAGTTGCTGCAGTATCTTCGAAGCCATCTCACTGGACTTGTAAGGTACAGATCTCAAACCAGAATGATTAATGCTGATATTATCATTTTCAACTGATGGTAGACCCATTAAAGCAGGCTTTGAGGTTGAGACTGGTTGATGATCAGAATCAGAACTAATGTCAGTTCCGCGGATAGAAAGAGCACCAGAAGAAGGCAAGATGCCAGATTTTTGACGAATTCTACGTATTGGACCCATAGATCCTATATCATTTTCCAAGACTGAACTCCTCCGCTTCAAAGGCTACAAAAAACAACAAAATTTCAGTCATTTACTGTTAATTGAAATATAAAATGGATAGAATGATTTCATCACTTGTACCCCTTGTTTATATCCAGGATATTTACAGTTCTCCCATGTGCTCTGAGATGCTGATGATGGACCACCAAAAGCATCAATTGCAGTCCCAGAACCCTAAAAAATTGAGCAAAGATATCATCAACAACCAAAATCTAGTATGGCAAATGCAAACAGGGAAGTGATTTCCCAGTAATTCAACCTGGAGGGTGGTTGTTGGTTGGGCTCTGGAGTAATGTGTTCGGGCCATACTGTATACAGCAGATCTGCCCCTAGATCTTGGCGTCACATAGCCATTTGCAAGAAACCCAGCACGGCCTGAAGGCTGAGATACAATTGACCGAATCGGTGAGTCTGAAGGAAATGATTTATTGGTCAGTGAAGATGAACCTTCTCTACAAGAATGACCTCGGAAATCAAGCACTGATGGGGATGTTTTTGAAGGCCTACTACACATGTATGCTTTTGCAAGCTCTGCTGGTGTAGCAACAGCCTCATCGACCACCTGAGAACGTTATGTTGGTTAAGATGACACTATAGGCAATTTCTAGGATTAACCAGTAGGTCACACATCCCAGCATGCGTAATAAGTGTGTTTGTTTGCAATTGGCATAAGCAGACAAGAGAATAATGCCCATCCATCAACACTACTTGCATGTAAATGAAATAAAGATAAATCACATTCCACTTTTTCTACCTTGGAAGCAACAATAGGTGTTGACCCAAGGTGACTCTCAATCCCATTATCAATAACAGGAACAATCGGAAGATCCTCCTTCCTATCTTGAGATAGCTCTGCTTTTGAAGTGATTAGTTCAGATTTCTTCTCTTCATTGTCAGCACACAGATCAACACTTCTTGATTGCAATAGAGCTGTCAGTCGATCAATCTCTGATCTGACAAGGCAAACCAAGACAGTATTACTGGACATCTCCATAAGAACACTGTAAATAAACAGCAATCCACAGCCACAAATAGGCAAAAAAATGGGTTCTATGGTAAACCCACAAAGGGACTAGTATAATTCCAGTTATTGTCACAGTCAACTAAGAACACAGACAATGCTAGCAAATTATGAATCATTGTCAATGACAAATGCACTAATTTTTACCTAGAAAAGACAACAACCAATGTAGTAGCATGATATCCAAGATAACCCCACAAAACTGTCAAAGTTTATATACATTATTATCAATATTGCTTAAAGCCAATTTTCCTAGCTAACAATGCATAGTAAATAGAAAGGCCAAAAAATTACAAGGCAGCATGTTTGCATACCAAACTGCAGAAGTTACAATCACAACTATGGAAATACAAACAGTTTTAAGTCAATAGAACACATTCCTACAATGACTTGCCTTGTAAATGTCTTCTGTTTGAGAATTAGCTCCAGTTCAGTGACTCCACGTTGATCAGAAATATTAAATGTCGTATCAGATCTGTTGGGAGCTGCCCCTTGTGTAACAGGAGGGCCCTTTGATCATAAATTCACACACACCAAAAAAGAGACAATATTAGATAAATATGATGTTTGTAATAAACCCAAAGTAAATGACATTTTGAATTTATAATAAAACATACAGAAAAGAACTAAATTGTTCAAATAGCATTTTGTGGTTAACTTTACATAACAAGGGATGAAGACAAAGGTCAACAATAATGCTAAGTGCACAAGTAAAAAAAAAAAACTAAAAAAAAAAAAAAGAAAAAAGCACGCACAATTCCCTAACCAAAATTTCTTGTACATCAAATCCTGTTCAACCATTGGCACATGTAATACTGAATAAATTTTACTGGTATGGCATTATCTAATAAATTTTTTTCAAATCCATGAGTTCAACAATATAGCAAATCCAGTATTATCCCAGGGAGATAACATGTGCACGTAGAGCATCACAAAATGAACATGAAAGGTTCAATTCTAGCAACAACAAATCCAGAATACAGAAGGCATTCAGAATAATGGAAAGTTAAGGTTTCACACTTACCGTGAGAACTGCTTCCTGTTGCTCATCTGCGGCTCTCCAGTTTATTGCTATAAAAAACAACAAGACCTTAGTTATTTAGCAGAAAGAATTACTCGAATATTAATGTGATAAATCATTATCATGTGACCACAAGAAAATAAAACAACATAGGACAAAAAATCAACTGCTTGGGATAGGGATAGCTGCCTTAATTAAAGACCTCAGTAAAGCTTCCTTCCCAAGTTACACAATAAAGTCATTCAAAAAAGCACAATAAATAAAAGTCTAACTGGCATTTCCAAACTTACACAGCATCCGGCTAAAAGCAGGACTAAAAAGGGGGGGAAAAAAGTTAAAGCAGCCAAACAACCTAACTCCCAAGTTTCTGTGAACCGAAATTGTAATAACCTTAATTCCACCACTAGAGAAAGCAAAGAGGAGAAACCCAACTTAAATGGCCCAATGTAACTAAAACCCTAATCTCCCCCCCCCCCACAAAAAGAAAAAGAAAAAGAAAAGCACTTTTTCGCACAAAACAACGCGAATGACAGAAAACTGTTGTGGTGAAAACAGAAACAAAAAATTATCGCATATAACATACAGAAACTAACCTGGCTCCAGAGGCTGGGGCGGCAGAGATGGAGGGGGAGGCAGCCGCTTCCGGAAAACCGAAGCAAGAAGCCTATGAGCGCCGCAAGCAATGAGCCGCTGCGCCGGATCCAACAACTTCGATAGCCAACCGTTTTTGATCTCGCTGCCGCTTCCATGGCCGGCGTTCCGGAGTGCTGTAAGGGGGCGATCGTAAGGCGTCGACTGCGTGCTCCTTCGGAAGGGCCGCTTCCTAAACTTGCCGAAACCCGCCCCCTCTCCGTACGGACCCTCGTCGAGTTCTCGAGCCGCCGCCATGAAGAACGCTCTCTAATTAGGGCTTCGGCGGGGTGGGTGGACAGGCAAAGATGTGCAGAAAGAGAAAAGGACAGCGAGAGAGAGAGAGAGAGAGAGAGAGAGAGACTCGTAATTAGGGTTTTTATTTATTTATTTATAATTGACCAGAAAGAAAGAGAGAGAGAGAGAGAGAGAGGGAGAGGGAGAGAGAGAGAGGGGAGAAACGTTAGAAAATTAAGGAAATCATGTCCAGTGTAGAATGAAAATGACAAAAGAGAAATTTGGTATACGTATTTTATACGGTCCACCGTACTCCGGATGGGTATTTCTGTGTATTTCTTTTCTTTTTCTTTTCTTGGTTTATATAGCTTGGCGAGTTGTTTGAAGCGGTCAAAGCGAAGAGGATGAGAAGGGACGGTCGAGATGCAGTCGTGATGGCTTGCGGCAGGCCGTTTATCCGGCCCTCAAAAGGAGAGAAGCATGGTGCCAAAGCCGACCTTGAATCAGGTCAGCAAAGTTCTAACGATGTAATCATTCTGCACGAGACTTTTTACTCCACGTGGATTAAAGAGGTGCGATAATCCTTCAACTAGATTTGAAAGAAGCTTATAATTGTTTAAAGCTGCGGACTTTGTGTGGAGTACTTCTTTAAATTGACGCCCCTCGACAATTGAATCAATTTTGATTATGAAATTCATGCGTTTCACAAAGACGAGGGTGTTGTGGAACGAGAATTTAGTTTGAGACCCCACCCCCTTTCACCATGCATCTTTGTTTTATACATTAAATGGTTGACATATATGATAGAAAAGGCAATTTTGGATGAGAAATAAAAGATAATCCATCCATCCCTTTAAGGGGTTTGTTTTTTTTTTTTTTTTTTGCACGTATCATTGTGTTATTTGTGGAGACGTGTCTACATCAAGTACAGTCCATTGAGCGTTGCTCCTGTAGATTTTTGTTCGGTAACTAGACGAGAGTAAGTTGGTAGTGTCACGTCGTGTAGATTAACGGGTTGCTCAGCCATTAAGCCGTAAGTCGAAGATTGCACTAACAAAGGATTTGAAGAAATAACTGGCCATGCCTGCACTTAATATTATAATTTCTTTAAACACCTACTGTGAACTCCATCCTTAACAAACTCTTACGATGGAAAGCAAAGCATCCTTTCTTTTGCAAAAGCCACTTAAACATTGGTCAAAGTCTGTGTGTGTTATTATTCCCATTTACTCAAATTAAGGGCTCAAAATCCACCTTATTAATTGGAAAATAATTTATATGCCTAAAGAATTCAGGGTCCGAGTATTCTTTTTTTTTTTTTTTTTTAAAAGGACAAATGAATTAGATCGTGTTATTTAAATTCAACAGATAATTTCTTTATGAACTAAATAACAAATATTATAAAGAGAACTCAAGGAGTCTCAAGTACAGAAGAGTAACCTCCCTAACTTGAAGGGGTATGGTGCAATATCATGATATAATTCATAAAGATTACAAATAACAATTGGGTAATGGGAAAATTATCAGATTCTGGGAAAATAGATGGCTCTCAAGAATAACTCTTACTTACTTCCTATACATTAATGCCTCTTATGAGAAGTTATTGAAAGTCGGGTGCATGCTGCTAGGATGGGGCAACTTTAAAACCTTTACTTTTTTCGTAATTTTGCATATTTTATCTACTTATATAGTTTAAGAAAAGGAAGATAATTTGGATGCTATGGCATGGATTCCTTCTCCAAGTAGGGTATTTATAGTCAAAATTCCCTGTGATTTACTCACTAATCAAACAACGACTAGCAGATAGTCACCAGAGTTAGCTCCTATTTGGAAGTTCAAGATTATTTAATGTGTTTGTTGCTTCTTATGACAAGTCGCCCGTGATCGTACTTTAACTCAGTTAGAGAGGAGCTGAAAGGGCTTCTCCCCTTCAAATCTGTGCCTCATATGTAACACTTTCGAGGATGACTTATTATATTTGCCATGAGATTGTTGATTGATAGCTCATTTATGGTTTATGTTGGTGCCTTCCATGCATGAATCTTGGTTTTTCCATAATTAGCTCGGAGATTGGTTGCAACTCAACCTCATAAGTAAGATTGGGGTTGTAAATGAGGTAGTGCAGTATACTGTTTTTACCACCGCATGTTGGTGTAGAATATTGTAAGTGGAGAAATGAGTGCATGCTTTAAGGAATATGGTTTAATGCATATTGTGACGGACGAGTGTATCAGATCCGTCTCCCATATCGAATAGGAAGAAGAGGATTTTGAGGTATATAAACGTGCTGTACACCCTAAAAGGTTGTCTTTTGGGGTGAGAGTAATGACCCCGTGACAAGTGGTATCAGAACCAATCTCAACCCTTATTCTGATGTCTCTTATTAAGCGTTTCGTGTGGAAGGAGTAGGTAAGAGGAGGTCTCGATTCTCGATGAGGACGTCGATAGATTCGGTGGGGGAGAGTGTGACGGACGGGTGTATGAGACATGTCTCTCATATCAGATAGAAAAAAAAGGATCTTAGGGTATATAAATGTGGGTGCTGCATACCCTAAAAGTCTCCTTTTGGGGAGAAAGTAACCACCCTGTGGTAATATTCACCGACCGTAGTAAAGTAATTTAGTTAGAAATATACTTAGGTAAGAATTGATGGACTCAATAGGAAGTCCCTTGAGTCCATCAATTCCTCGTTAGCTAATAGGATGGCAGCTGTTGGAAGAAAGTCAGGTAAGCCTCGTTATGGATGGTGCGTCTTCGAGGAAATCTTGGCATGGCAAGCATTAAAGGTGTGTTATAGGACCATTGTGATAGGTGGGTATGGTGCTTTGCAAACTATATTGACTAATGCATAGCCCTTACGGTGAAACTCTGAGGCTTCTCTAAGTACTCAGATTGACCTGAGAGCAAGCTTTTCATAAATTTTGAATTGAGATAAACTCCAAATTAGCTTTAGAGTGCATTAAAGAAAAAGTCTTCGACTCCCATTCACTATGCATTCTTACTTAAAGTTGTAAGGATTATATACACAATAACTAGTAAGTTCGACTCCCTCACACTTACATGGAGAGCATCAGTGTTGTGAATTCACCTTTTCAATTTGGCCTTATTGTTGGAGGGGGAGCAGAACTTTTTGCCTCAACTCCCCAATCTCATGGTCTCTTTACTTGCACAAAATACAATCAGGGTTGCATGGTCTCGATTGTTAACTGCTTTATTTATCTGTCTTTTGTGCACTCTTTTTTTTATCCAAAAAAAAAAGAAAAAGAAAAAAGAAAAAAAGATAGAAAGAGAAATAGGAGATTCTTATTGATTGATTGATTTATTTATTTATTTAAATTCAAAATGTTTAACTCTAGACAATTTTAGTATTAATAAAATAAAGTTTATTGATATTATCAATTTATTATTAAGAAAAGCTAGCGGGGGTGGGGGAGAAGGGCTGGGCCTTCATTGAATATTTGTGTGTGCACGGAGCATCATCCGTCCAGGTTTTCATAAGAAGTTACGATTTATTAATATAGCAAGGTTCCATTTTATTAATCATCAGTCATCAATTAACTTAATCTTAGTTAGACAATTAAATTCAGTTGCTTCCGTACCTACATAAATCGCTTAAGCAATCATATTAGTATGAAATTGAAAAAAAAAAAAATCTACTTTAAGTGTCTTATTATTCATAAATTTGAAATTGACGATTTGTTGTAATTGGTTATTTAAATTTATTTTTTTAAATGATAATTATAAAGTTTTAAATTTTAATTAATATGATAAAATGAATTTTGAAATTAAATAATATATATATATATATGTGTGATTAATAATGATAAATTTATAAGTTAATTTTAATTTAATTATTAAATTTTAATTTATTATAATACAATTATTATATTTTAGTTACAATTGAATGTTAAAATTCTTAAAATTTATAAAAAGTGATCATAAAACATTGACCATAATGAATACAATTATTATTTATTTACGGATAATAAATAGCTCCTCGTACAGACGAGGCATTTGATAAGTGGAGCCTAGTAAGGAATACCATTTTAACCATAATTAAAAAAAAAAAAAAAAGGGGGGGGGAGTAGTTGAATAGCCGGGGAGCGAGGATGTTTAGAATATTTTCATTAAAAAAAATAATAATAATAATAATAAAAACGCACCCACTTTACAAAGTCAATTTGATATCTGCCCCCGAAAAAAGGTTGTCATTTCCACTCCTACGCGTTCTGAAATCAATACAAAACATCATAATCTCCATGGTTATGTCTAGCACGACCACGAAGGCCAGTCTACCAAAACAATGGCAGTCACAACTGACCCTGGCCCACCCACCCCCAATCTACAGATATCTATTTTTACAACTTTTTTTTTTTTTTTTTTGGTCATCACGAATGATGAAAGTAGCATTTTAAATCATAGAATTAATCGCCCGAGTTAAAATCATACTTCTCGTTAAAAATAAATGAATATACAGCACACGACTACTTTAAATATGCAATAAAATTAATAAAATATTTTAAATTAAAAATTTTAAATTTCAACTGATAAAAAATTTAACTTATTATACATTCGAGAGGAGAAGCGTCGCCGAAAACCATCAGTCGGCACCCGCAAAGGGCGGAGTCGCAGTGTTCGACCACTCACTGTCAATACACGCGTTTTCCTCGGCAGTTTTTTCTAGTAATTGTCTGAACGCGGCAAAGTACAACCCAAACAAACCAGTCAAAAGTTTAGTTGCGATTTTTCGAAAGTTTAGAAATCATCGAAATTAAATTAAATTTTCTTATAATACTAAAATATATAAAAATCATTTCATAAAAATAACACATTAGATATAGACATAATTCTTATATTTATTATTGTCATATTTTTAATTACTTATTTTTTATGTATTTTTTAAAAAATTACTCTGTTATTTTAAATACTTAAAGGTTAATTATCTAAAATTTTAATTATTAGACAAATTGATCGTATAAAATATGCGAAGAAAAATTTCAATTTCAATACGTAGGATTCAAATCAACCAATCAACTAAATTAAACTAATGCGCAAACGTTAAAAACAATATAATAGATTTTATTTCGATATTAATTTAGTTATAATTTTAAATATTTTTAAATTATTATAAATAATTCAATTTAAATATAAAAATCTAACTAACTGGAATCGGACTCGCGGATGCCCCCAAGTACACGGTTTTCGGTGGCCAGACGGTCAGAAAGCACCCAAAGGGAAGTCCTAATCCAAAATCCCCACCTCAGACCGGATCTGCCCGGCCCGCCTGTTCTGTCTCTCTTCCCTTTTCTGCTTGCTTATGTCTTTCTATCTGTCTCCGTGTGAGTGAAGAAGTCAAATCTTCATATCTACTGGCTCGCCTGTTGCCCAGCAACCCAAAGCAGACGGTCACTCATTACTCTGTTCATTTCTCTAGTTTGAGCCATTCAACATTCTAAAGTCTGCTTCTTTTTCTTTGGTTTTTCTCTCCCTTGTAGAGGTTCCCAAAGCAATTTTTCTTTGTAGCAGAGTAAATATTAGATCCAATAAGGCATGGATTCATTCTTGTTTCTATTCTTAGATAGATTCAATTATTGAGCAGAAAATCAAGCTCTGTCCATTGATGCAGAATTTTGTTGACCTTTTTGCTGTTTTTCTTCTTCTAGTGAATTTTACCGTTCGCTGATCTACCAAGTTAACACATTTTTATTCAGGTGGCTCGATAGATGTTTTAGGAACAAAATATTTCGAGAATTGGGTTGTGTTTAGTTTTACTGCTACGATTAGTTGATCTTTATTCGATTGATATCTTTTGCAAAGTTTGTAAATGAGTATCGGTCAAACTCGAGAACATGCTTAGCTTCTGAAGTTTAGACCATTATGTGTTGTGCTAACGGCGATCGTTAAGACTAGATCTTGACGTGGAAATCGGAGAGGCCATTTAGAAGCGATTGATTGTAGGATAGATGGGTAATACTTGTGTTGGACCGAGCATTTCCAAGAATGGCATTTTTCAATCTGTATCCGCGGCAATGTGGCGGTCTCGATTGCCAGATGATACTGCTTCTCAAACTGTTGGAGATTCTGTCCACGAGGCATCACCTAACGCTCCTGAATCACCCTTGCCAGTCCAAAATAAGCCACCAGAACAAGTAACCATTCCAAAACCAGAACAACCAGAAAAGCCAGAAAAACCAGAACAGTGTGCAAAAGCAAAGAAACGCCCTGAAATGGAAAGAGTCTCCAGTGCAGGGCTGAGGGTTGATTCAGTTTTACAAACAAAAACCGGTAATTTTAAGGAGTTGTATACTTTGGGGAAGAAACTAGGACAGGGGCAATTTGGGACAACTTTTCTTTGTGTGGAGAAATCAACAGGGAAGGAGTATGCTTGCAAATCAATTGCCAAGCGGAAGTTGTTGACCACCGAGGATGTAGAGGATGTGAGAAGGGAAATTCAAATAATGCATCATTTGGCGGGCCATCCAAATGTTATATGCATTAAAGGAGCCTATGAGGATGCAATAGCAGTACAAGTTGTCATGGAGCTATGTGCAGGGGGTGAGCTCTTTGATAGGATTATTGAGCGGGGTCATTATACAGAAAGAAAAGCTGCTGAGCTTACTAGGACTATAGTTGGAGTGGTGGAAACTTGTCATTCATTGGGTGTAATGCACCGTGATCTTAAACCAGAGAATTTTCTGTTTGTCGATCAGAAAGAGGAGTCACTTCTCAAAACAATTGACTTTGGATTATCAGTATTCTTCAAGCCAGGTTTAATCCTTTTTTTGTGCTTAATGGCTGCTAAAATCTTTTTTTTCAATATTAGTTTTGCATTGTGTTGCCCAGAACTTGCTGTTACATTGAATAATCTTTGATAGCCTTACATAAGGCATATAAAAGTACTTTCTTCCATTTTTCTTGCTAATTTAGCATGCAATTTTTGTTCATTTATTCTTGACTGCCAAAACAGTTGTGACAACTACATGCTGTCTATTTAACCATTTATAAGTCCTACTAAAGCTGGTCAATTTGTCATTCAATCTTCTGTGCATATCTTATGACAACATCAGTAAAAGTATATTAACCTGCAAGACTTCCTATGGAAAATATGCACATTACCATCAGAGAATGCCTAATGCCATTCATGACTGCCTATGAATGCATGCCAGATGCACTGCATGGTGCATGTACTGAAGTACAGCTACAAGTGAAGCAATGGCCATGAAAAAGTGGATACAATGATGTCTGTATGGGTCTCCACTATCTATTACCTGGCCTGCTCTTAAATTCACAGTAGTACTTGACAAGATGGAAGAGCTGGAGGTGAAATACTAGGCTCTAAGCCTTTTTTAGCTCTTCATTTCGGAGGATATAGATTCATTCTTCCATTACTTGTCAAGATCTTGCAAAAAACAAGTTCCTATATATTTCATAAGAAGCTTCAAATGCATGGTCATCACAATTGGCACATTATTTCTTCAATATGCATTCTTAGGAAGTATAACAGCCAAAAATATTTTATTTGGCAGCTCAAGTTCTTTTGCATCTCAAGTTCAAAGTCACATCCCTCCTCCACTAGAGCATCTCGATTTATGAGTTTAGATCTCAAAGAAATTGTAGCTTTTGATCAATTTTCCATTATTCTACTAGCCAGTATGTATCATTTTGAAATGCATTAGTGAGAGGTTTGACTTCGAGGGGTTTAATCAGGAACTCATAATTTTCTCTTTCCAGGAGAGAAGTTTGCTGATGTGGTCGGTAGTCCATATTATGTTGCTCCAGAAGTTCTGCTGAAGCGTTATGGCCCTGAAGCAGACGTTTGGAGTGCTGGAGTGATTGTTTACATTCTATTAAGTGGTGTGCCTCCTTTTTGGGCAGGTGAGATTTTGTTTACATGTGGCTAAGGTGGAGTAACAGTTTAAATTTAAATTTTGAATGTAATATGATTTAAATCCAAGCAACTGCAACGACTCTCTATCCTTTATTGTCTTTTTCTATTTTCTTTGTTTGGTGAATTTTCCATTGGCTGAATTGTGGTGCTCCCCACAAATATCTAGAGGCTGAGCAGGGGATATTTGAAGAGGTGCTGCATGGTGAACTTGACTTTTCATCAGACCCTTGGCCCAGTATTTCAGAAAGTGCCAAGGATTTAGTGAGAAAAATGCTTGTTCGACACCCTAGAAGGCGGATAACTGCACATGAAGTTCTGTGTGAGTCTTGTCAAGTATTCTCTTTTTATTTTTTTCATAGTTTACTAAATTCCTCTTTCTTCTCACTCTACCAATGAGTTTTAGATGTCAACTTGTGGGCAATGCTAAAGAGGAACAATAAATAGCTGATTGTTGCATTATTGACCATTACAAATTTACTAATGATGGTTAATAAGCTAACTAGATGTTTATTTTCAATCTGTCTCCATGGTATATAGAAAATTTTACTGCTATGGGATACATTTATATTGGCTTAAATGGGTCTCCAATTTTCTTGTTCATCACAATATTTTAAACTTATCTATGGTTCCTTGCCTTGATTTATGTCTTCCCCGGGTTTATTCAAACTAAATTCTTGAAGTGGTTATAGTGACTCAAGTAAGTCCAAACTATCTACAGTGTAACTGTATGCAGAATTTTATGATCAAGCAAACAAGAAATGGAAACAAGAAAACTGCTTGCGCCTTTTTATGCATTGATAATATGATCTGTAATTGTAAAGATTCTTGCTTTCATCCTGAACTCCTTGGAAAGGCCAAGATGGCCACTGTCGCAGTTGCTCTTTTATTTATTTATTTATTTCTTTGGCAAAATGAAAAGTGAGTCGAGTAATAAAACATTTTCTTCTTTATGATTGTGGCAGCACTCTCATTTCATTGTTGATGTCTGGTCTTGCAGGCCACCCCTGGGTACAAGAAGATGGCGTGGCTCCTGACAAACCTTTGGATTCTGCTGTATTAAGTCGCATGAAGCAATTTTCTGCTATGAACAAGCTAAAGAAAATGGCTCTAAGGGTAAGTCTCCAATATGCTTTAGAGATACGGAGTACAAAGCTTGAGCACCATCCTGAGATGACTGAAAGCTGGACTGAGAAAATTCTGCTCCAGCATCTCATATGTTGACGGCTTGCAGACATCACTGGAGTAAGTTCCTGCCAAAATTCCCACTTTATATGAAATAAAGTTTTCTCTTCAATCTTGCAGATCATTGCAGAATCCCTGTCTGAAGAAGAGATAGCTGGCTTAAGAGAGATGTTCAAGATGATAGACACGGATAACAGTGGTCAGATCACTTTTGAGGAACTTAAGGCCGGGTTGAAAAAAGTTGGAGCTAATTTAAGGGAATCTGAAATTTATGATCTAATGCAAGCAGTAAGTATCATGTGAAATCTAAATTCAGTTATTCAAGATTGCCTTCCTTCATAATCATTTCATGATAGGAAGATAAACATTGTTGTCGGGGAGGGGGACAGGGTAAGATTAGTAACATCCTGTGCATAGAGATTCAGTATCATTTCAAATACCTATTTCTTATGTTAATACCTATAGTAATTAAGTTGCCATAACAACTTTCTGTCAGGTCTCTCTCTCTCTCTCTCTTTAAAAGGTCAAAAAAAATTAGGCAAAATTATTTAATTAGCCTTCAACTTTGGTGAAAAAGCAATTAAGCCCAAGATTTAGTTTGTATCCTATTAAGCCCCTAACATTATGGATCTAGAGTAATTGAGTCTATATTTACATTCTGTTCGCTACTTGGACAAAATTCCATTAGCTGACCAAATAATTGGACCCCTGATAGTAGTATGGCTATATCTATCTCATAGCCAGAAACACTGGTCCTCCCCCATAAAATTCGTCATTACTATGATTTTAAAAAATCAGTAAACTTTTGGAACTGGTTCTCTTATTCCACCATTTATGTAATTATGTCTCCTTTTCAACTATGGATCCCCTACCTCACTCAGCCTTTTGTTCTAGAGATTTTTTTGCCCCATTTTTACTACAAAAGAATTTTTTTTTAGCTACATTTGAAAAAGTTAAAAAAGAATTTCATTAGGAAAAAAAATGGTATATTTAAGGAGAAATTGCCATGTGGATGCTTTTGTTGCAAAAATATAGTCATGTCAATAGCAGGGACCCATTAATCACCTCAACCATGGAATTTTTACCTTGGTGGACAATGGTGCTAAGGTTTGGATGCAATTGTGAAAAGACCGGGGGAAAAAAAAGCACTGTAGCTTTAATGGGCCAATAGAACACAATTGAAACTTGGGGCATGATTGCATATTGGACCAAAGTTTAGGGGTTTATTTTGTGTTTGCTAATTGTTTACAACCTTTTTAAACAGATACCTATTTAAAGTTATTAGTTGCTACTGTAACTTAAATGCATGTATGATACAATTTTTGAAAATATGTTCCACGAAGTGTTGTCAGGCCACATATGCAGTACTTTGCCTCACTCTCTATTTAAGTTTAGATTTGGTAGTGAGTTTCCACCGTATAGCTGAAGGGCAGGACATAATCATTGACAAATCTTTTCTGCTTGTGTATGCTTTTGATATGCAGGCTGACGTGGACAACAGTGGCACCATTGATTATGGGGAGTTTATAGCCGCAACATTGCATCTAAACAAAATTGAGAGGGAGGATCACCTATTTGCAGCCTTTTCATACTTTGATAAGGATGGAAGTGGCTATATCACTCTAGACGAACTTCAACAAGCTTGTGAGGAGTTTGGCATAGAGGATATTCGATTGGAAGAACTGATCAAAGAAATTGATCAGGACAATGTAAGTTATTTTCTTATGTATGATTTCACATTTTTGACTTCTGGAATACCATTTCCAATTGAAATAAAGATGGGAAAGGATGACAGAGATGGTTCTTTATTTTCTAAGAGGAACTCCCAACACCACTGTATTAATCAGATTCTGAAGTATCAGGGCACTGGCTACTCTTTTGGTTGCTTTGAAAGGGCCAGAAATGGACCACATATCTGTTACTCTCAATTTAAAACTTGTTCGTGTTGGTCTTAATCTCCTTCATACATTCTCATTTGGAAAATAATGCATTTGGAATAGTTTTTGATATCAGTCTGATTGATGTTGGAATGGCCTTGTAATTTCTGCCATAGAATAGATCTGTTTCTGCATGCAGTTTGTTGCTTATGCACACCAGCCTGTGTCTTCTATATCAGTCAAACCAGTCTGATCTCAGTGAATTTAGACCGAAATCTGAACTTTAGCAAATTGCGCAGGATGGAACCATTGATTACAATGAGTTTGTGGCCATGATGCAAATGGGAAGTGTTGCAGTTCCAGGCCATAATAAGAAGGACCTTGAAAAGAGCTTCAGCATTGGCTTTAGGGAGGCCTTCAAACATTAGGCATTGTCAAGCTCGTCGTTTCTTTCTCTATTTCTCTGTGGTTTATTTTGGTGGGGGGGGGGACATGTATTGTACAGTAAAGAGCAGAGCTGCTCGGCAAAGTAACAGGCACGCTGCTGGATGTACACTCACAATTCCAAGTCTTCTATTGTCGGTCAGTTTTTGCAACTGAGTGGAGTCTTAGCATCTTGGAGTTGACAGAAAGCTTGAATGTTCCCAATGTTATTCCTTCATATTGTCATTTACCTTTACAAAAATGGTTTTGTATTAATGGATCGTACACATCGATTTGTTTTGTTTTCTCCGGAGTCTCGACTTCTTGCTTCTTGTTGCAATTAAGAGAGTACTTTTAACAACGTAGTTGGGGCCATTCTTGTTCCCAGGATTTCATAGGTTTAGCTTGTCACCTCTGTCATCTCCGGGTAACCTACATTGTTAGTCGTCTGTCCTTTTATTTTACTCTGTGTTGTTCTGCTTTCGTTGTCTGTTGCCTACAGCAAACAATTACTTTTTGTCTTTCACGACAATTTCTTAATAATTACTATTAGTAAACGATAAACAAAAGAGTTTATCTTATGTCTTTAGTATAACTGACGGGGACATTTTTGTTGAACTTTTCTAATTTTAGGTTTGAGACTTAGTAATCTTGTTTTTCTCTTCAGCTTCTCTCATAACTAAAATGAAGTAAAAGAGGGTTTAAAGAGAGAGGAGAGAACATTGAGAAAAGAGAACAACGGAGAGTGTGTGAGTGAGAGCGAGCACAGCTAGAGAGGAGGGAGTGTTGAGGGAAACACAAGAGTGTAGATAAAAGACAATGCAAGTAGGAAGAAACTATAGAAAGAGCAAAAATAATATGTGTATAAAGAAAGAAAAGAATAAATGAAGTGGAAATATAAAGAAAAAGAAAAAATAAAAAGTGCATAAAGATAAAAAAGAGTGAAAAAAAGAAAAGGAAAGAGAATATAAAGAATTTAGAACAAAATGAGATATTACAAATAGAGTATAAAGAAAAGACGATAATATTAGAAAAGAGAGAAAGTATGCTAATATATTTAAAAATAAAAAATAATTGGTTATGTGTTAGGGTTCTTATATTAAAATTTATTATATTTTACATATTTAAATTAACTATTCATCTTATTTTGATTAATTTAAATTAGATTACAATAATAAATTTATCATTAAATTTGTCCACATGAATAAATTACACACAAGCAAATACTGATGTCATCCCATTGATATATGACTATGTCTCATATTTACGGAAACATTTGAATTTTTGAAACTATTTTTGCTATTCTCTTTTGCTTCTTCTCCTAGGCATATCAGGTGGGTCCCGTGATTCTCTTTCGTTTTTTATTTTTATTTTTTATCAAAATAATGTATATTATGTGTAAATTGGTAACGTAGTACATGAAAGAGAAATAATAAAATATACATATAGACTATTAAAAAGAATTATTTGTATTTTTATCTTATTTGTTTGCTCATCGTACGTCATTTGTACATTTACATATTATATGATGAAAAAATAAAAATAAAAATAAGCACGAGGCTTGTACTCGATCTAAAACTTGCCTACATAGCCCGTTCATGTATTTTAGAGTGTTTTTCCTCGTGCAACTTAATGCTTTGTGGATTTAGACAAAAATTTGAGTATCTCACATAAAGTTCATAACAATTTTTGAGAATATTTGATCTCAAAATTTTAATTTTAATTGTTTTAAATGAATTATATTTTATATTTTATATTTTTAAATATTATACATTTAATTTCAAAAATTTTAATTTTTTTAAATTTAATTTAATTTAATTTTTATTTTGTATTTCTTTAATTTTCTTTATGTGCGTGTGATTTATAATGATCTTAACACATTATCAAGTAATGTAAATTATAATGCCAAAATATTAAGCAAAATTAAAATTTTTTAATTTATTATTAATTATTTAATTAATTTATTTATATTTATAAATTAAAATTAATATTCTTGTAACATATAATGATTATCCAAACACTAAATTATAATATAAAAATTTAAACAAAATTAAACTCTTTTAATTTATAATTAATTAATTAATTAATATTTATAAGTTAAAATTGATATTTGAGTAATATATCATAATCATTCAAATACTAAAATTGTCAAAGTGAGTTGATTAGTCCATTTAATTCATGATATTTAAGTATAATTCAATAGTTTGATCATACTAATATTCTAATTAGACATAAAATATAAAATTAAAATTTATTTTATATTATTCTATTATATTAATTTATAGTTATTCATATAATCATTAATTGCACGTGAATGGAATTATAACTCTTTATAAATCATTATTTGGCATGAATTATCATTTTATTTTATATAAATATTTTTTGAATTAATACTCCTTAAAAATAATAATGACATTATCTCATGATTACTTTAGTGTGACAACATTTTTATTGATTATTCAACTATTTTCATATAGTTTATGATATATTTAATGTTTGCTCATACTAATAATTATTAATTAAGAAAACTCAAAGATATATCAAAATATACTAATTTTTATATAAAATATTTTGATAATTTTAAATACAAATATCATTTACTCAACCGTCACATAAATTTTTTTTTAAACACACAACTAATATTTTATTTAAGCATTCTCTTAAAAAGTGAATTCAATAAATTATTTAACTAATAAATACTCATATTTCTACTCAAATATCTTTGTATAGCAATCTTTTTTATTAAAAAAATATAATAATAATAATAATTTTAAAGTTTTATTAATATTTTATTTTAATGATATATTAATTAAAAATATTCAAAAATAATATTTTCATATAATAAATATATTATAATTCATCATAATTATTTTTATAAAATATATTTATTTAATAAATTTTATTTTTAAAAATTATTGATAATAAGTTCATGTAAATAAATAATATTAAAAATAGAAAATACTTCTAATTGATTATTAAAATGCATAAAATATCTACTATGTATTAATATGATAACCAACACATTGACTACTAAAATATATGTTAACAACAAGATGGATGAGATCCATTTTGGTTTGGATGAAGCTGGAAATTCCTTTACTAATCATACTAACCTTTTATTTTGGGACTACAACACGGGAAAAAAAAAAAGAAAAAGAAAAAGTCATTAAAGCTTGAACTCTCTGTAATTCCTCTCTTCTCGTTGTTAAATGTCTAACTCTTTGCATTGTGATGGAGTTATCTACATGATTTTTTCCTTCGTCACATATTATTTGTTATCAATTCCACTGTCCCTTAATTAATATTTTTGGTCATTGTCCATATCTTCTTATATGCACCTCTTTGCTCTTTTTTTTTTTTGGAATTTAGTAATTAGAATAGCAATTCTCATTTGTATGCAAGAATTTTCTTTTCATTTCTTTTCTCTTTTGAAAAAAAAAAAAATCCAATATTCCATGGCGTGTTAGCCTAGGCAGTTAGCGAATATAAAATTTTTAATTTAAAATTCAAGTTCAGAACCATCACCGAGTACCCATTTGCCTTTTCTCTCTCCTCCGTCCATTGATCATCAGACAGGCATCTCCATGGCTGCATCTTGAAAGATTGACGACAGTTGACTTTTTTTTTTTTGTTCGTCTTTGTGTATTGCGGACGACGTAATACGTTTATATATCATTATTGTCAGCAAGAAGATGGCAATGCAGACAAGAAGATCATCAACAATGGAAGGCATTTCTTGTGCCCTAGACATGCTCACGACAACGCATCCTCTCCCATATAAAGTGCTCGTGATTCTCGTAGCCATTTCCACCGTTCTCTTCACATCCTGGCACTATCTTTCTATCCATTGCCAATATTACTGGAGGCCGAGGCCCCAGTCGAGAAAACTACTCCTTTCCATGATCACGAGGTGGGCGTTTCCTACAGCCATCCCTATAATCTTGTCGTTGATCGTTCGATGCCTATCTTCATCTTTGATGTCGTCCTCCCCGAAGAAAAAGCGGTTTCTTGCAATGTCGGGGCCACCCCCGCCGCCTAAGTCCTCGCCGTGGGTGGTCGTGGCTTTGATCGTCCAGTTACTTGTAATGGCAAAGTACCAACAATGGGTACACGGCCGATGGCCGTGGCCTATTGGGCTCTAAATTCTAACCGAAAGGCGTGTATATTTGATTTTTCTCTCTTTACTCGTTTCGTAGTGATTCCAATTTAGGATTGTTGCAAATGGTAGGATTCGATGTAAAGTTAGGGTTTCGATTGTATCCTTTAATAAAAATAGAACACTACAGAACCAGTGCAAGAGACAAAGCGGTCTCATGATTTGTGTTTGTGCCTTTTCTTGAGCCTTTAATTTTCCTGCTATCTTGTGTTAAATTGATAATCATATGATTTTGTAGACAGTGCCGAATATATATATATATAATAATAATAAACATTTTGTATCTTAAGAAATTTTTCCCATGTCCCGTTCCATTTTGAACTAAGAATTTTCTTAGTATCTTTTGTTAACATGTGAAATCAATATAAAATAAATATCAATTCACTTTGATTATTAATTATAATTAACACATTTTTTATACATAATAATTAATTAATTATAATAAATAATAATAATGAATTTACTTTCATTTTAAGTGTCTTTTTTTTTTTTTGTTTTTTTATATAATGAATTGTCTAAGAGCGTAAATAGTAGTGAATTTATCAATATATTTTTAGGAAATATAGTTGACAAGTCTTATTGATTAACGTTAAACTCTTTAGTTAGACACCACATAAAGTAATTCCTAGCAAGCTTCTAACCCAAACATGGATGCCCACAACGAGCGAAGGCGTGAAATGGCTACTCTGTGACATATTTGGAAGTAATGAAACAAAACGAGTCATTGAAGACAATTCTGACATCTTCAGCCTTATCAACAATATATTTTAGTTTTATGCATGAATTTGGACACTCCAGATTCCATTTCTCGCACTAATACACAGTTGGTGTCGTGGGAGTTGTTTCCAACTGGTTAGTTTAATTGAATGCTTACGACAGCTGCCTGGGCAATCCTGGAGAAGCCAATGCTGGAGGACTAGTCCAGGACCCTGCTGGTGTTGTCAAGCTCCTTTCCAACTAGTACAGTATTGTCGGATGACCCGTTATTTTAGAGAAGTTAATTTTTGCGCAAAGTGTTTTAACCAAAGTTGGGACAATTCTTCACAGTCATTAAGCCTCAAATTTATTTGGAGTAGACTTCGGTTGGTAGTTATTGTTCTTATTTGAATACAGAATTTTGGGAAAAAAATAATAATAATATTAGATGTAAAACCACTGTTTTTAACGCACCACACTGCCAACATCTTGCCAGCAACATCACTCTTTTTAACGCTAGCGCCACTCTCTCCTGACACTGCATAAGCCTAACAGTGTGACTATGAACTTGGTGTTGTGTAGAACAAATCCGAATGTTTTTATATGTACTTCATGAAGCAAAGGAAAGTTAGAATCGCGCTAGCAATTCAAAATTTGCACGAGAGGAATTTCTTATAATTAAAAATTTTAAAAATAGCCAAATATATAGCCTTGGGAGACCAAATTACTATTGAATAATCGAGACTTCACACTTAATTAGGACAGACCAAAAAAGAAAGAAAAAAAAAAAACAAGCAAGCTATGAAACGATGTCGGTTTCCCTATCTCTCTCTCTCTCTCTCTCTCTCTCTCTCTCTTTTATATATTATGTGATGTTGTTGCGTCATCGGTGATTTGGCTTTTTCTCTCCTGCGCCACTGGCTGGTGGAGGCGATAAAACCCAAACAAAACCCTAGGAGGATACATACGACGATTAAGCGAACATGTTACTGCAACGTACTTGAAATCAATGCCCCTCTCTCTCTCTCTCTCTCTCTCACGCACGCGCACACACACGCAGAGGCACAATGGAGCGGAAGCAGCCACATCAGGATACGAACCCAAACTCCAAAACACAACAACAAAAGCAGCAGCAACAACAACAACAACAAATCGTGTGCGGAGAGTGCGGGGCAAACCCATCAAAGTACAAATGCCCAGCTTGCTCACTGCGCTCTTGCAGTCTCCCTTGCGTCAAAGCCCACAAGCAACGCACCGGCTGTACTGGCAAGCGAGACCAAACCCACTTCGTCCCTCTCTCTAACTTCGACGATCATCTCCTCTTTTCTGGTACTCCGTCTCGCGGCTCTTCCCTTTTCCGACTCTCTCTCTCTCTCTCTCTCTCTCTCTGTTTTGTGTTTTTTTTTTTTTTTTTTTGAATCCTCTGCTTTCTGCTAAAGGGAAAATTTTATTGTTATTTATTTTGGGCCGGTGGGGTTTGCTTTTATCCGCGAATAGACTATAATTTGCTGGAGGAGGTGAAGAGGGTTGCTGAATCTGCTCGGAGGATGAGAGCTCAATTTCGTGTGCATCCTTATCCCAAGTTTCCACCTCATCTTCGAAGTCTTGTGCACGCTGCCGCCAATCGAAGAACAAAGCTTCTTCTTTTCCCAACTGGAATGTCAAAGAGGGATAATAATCAAACTCGCTACAACCATAGGTTATTGCCATTTTATTGGAACCCTACACCTATCTACGATCTATAGATTGCAGAAGTCTGATTTTGTTTTTGCCTTTTTTTTTTTTTTTTTTTTAATTGTGTGGTTTTTCACAGTTGTGTGTTCTGCTTTTGTAGCTTGGCCTAACATGTTGCATTGCGTTGACTTTTTTTATGAATTTCTTTAATTATGTGCCATTGGTGTAAGGGGCTTTTTGAGCTTTAATGCCTTGCCAATTTGCCATAATCCATTGTTTTAATCTTTCTCATTGATGATACTGGAGAATTTGTAGTTTTCGAAGCTGTGACTCGACGACTTGACTAGTGGTTGGTATAGATTAGTTACTATTTGTGTGCTAATAGTCCCTTGTTGATGATTTGTTTAGGAAGAAGTTTATCTCTTGGACTATTGAGTGGCAGTTTCACTCGACAGATGTTGTTTTACTTGACCATGGGTGAGTTGTTCTGCTTTATTATGACAATCTCTTGGTACTTGTGAGCGGTAATGGGGTTATGAGCAACATATAGAAGTATAGAACTGAAGCATTAACTCTTGTGACAGAGTACATGAAGGCACAAACCTTTACTCAGTTATTGAGAAGCATCTGAAACCTGGGCCATGGAACCATCCGTTAAGGCAATTCTGTGAGGAGAACCTGGATTCTCTCAAAT
This sequence comes from Bruguiera parviflora, assembly GCA_019804595.1. Classification (NCBI taxonomy): domain Eukaryota; kingdom Viridiplantae; phylum Streptophyta; class Magnoliopsida; order Malpighiales; family Rhizophoraceae; genus Bruguiera; species Bruguiera parviflora. Next base: position 7,553,546 of record CM034044.1, read on the forward strand.
TTTTTATTCGTAAAAATCCAAAGGTATGAGCCCATGACACAAATTTTATTGGCCTATAGGAGTACTCCAAGTTCAAAACATCCAAAGACACTTTATGCATAGACATAGTTCAAGTTAGAAGTAATTGGGGAGTTCAAGATGTTCAAAGGTACTCTAGTTGGATATAGTTCAAGCTAGGAGTATCTAGGTCCAAAACATCCACAGATGTTCCACATTTATACAGTTCAACTGCACCTCAATTGTCATATACTTTCTGTTGCAATCTCTCCAGTACATTTGCTTTCTTCATGCGCCATGCATATTGATTATGTGATAATTATGTAGCCTGATGTTAAATACTGTCTTATATTGCACAAGTTTAAAGCACAACAACTGTCCTTCATATTGAAATGAAAGTTATTAGTTTCAAAGATGACCTACAATTTGTATTCTGTTCAATTTTCTCTCTACCAAATTATCTGAGCTCAGCCTATGAAAGTGAATTTGGTGGACCCCTGAACACGTGAATAGTGCTGTTCTGTGAAAAAAGGTAAATATAAAGCTTGTTCCGTTGTCTATTGGGGAAGCTGTATTTGGGCGCCCTTTATTTGGAGTTGGCAAATCTTTCACTCATGCTGAATCTATTACTTCAAATCCTTTTTCCTCAACGTTACCTTGGTGACTTGTAAGCTTGGGCATAGGTTCTGAATTGACATTACGCCCTTTTAATCATCTTCTATCCCATATAACCTGTACAACAGAGAGAAAAAGGGATGGTGCAGTCATATACTTATATCAATCCACCCCCCACCACAGCCAACAGAGGATATTCAGACACTTCGGAATTCAACTCACAGACCTTTTGTTTTTCTTCTCAACTCACAGACCTTTTGTTTTTCTTTTCAGGGGCCCAAGTCACCTTACTGCGAATTGGACATTAAGGTCCCTTTAAGGCAACAATTGGCAGATGCTGTTATTCTGGAGTACCCTGTTGTTCATGTTTTCCTTCCTTCACACAGTTTCGATTTTGAGGTTTTGAAGAAGGTGCATCCTGACCCCCATAGATGTGAAGCTAAGGGTTCTATTAGCAATGACTATCCTAGTCCAAAAGGTGTTGCCTTTCCAGAGGAGGAAATAGAAGAGGACAAGGGGTCTTCAGATCTGCATTTTAATGATATTATCGAGGATGTGAAGTTTGGTTCACCACACGGAATTTCTTGCCATAATGTATCTGAGAAAGCATCAGATGTCTCGTCTAATGGCTCTTTGTTGGAAAAACCAACGTCAGGCGGTAGATTCGGTTCCAGCTCCACAGTTACAGAACCAAAAGCTTTTGAGAACAGGGAAGTCGACTTTGAACACGGCTTCCTAGATGAATACTCAGATCTCATTTCCCAATTTAATCCTGATGATTTTCTTGATTTGGAAGGTGAATTTCCCTTCGGAGCAGAAAGAAAAGATCTTTCGGATTCTGGGCAAAATTTGTTGGCGGAGGAATTAGAAGAGGGAGAAATTGCGGAGTAGCTGGTGTGACTGTATCTTAGTTTGAATTTTGCCCGCTGGAATTTAACAAGAAGCATCTCACGAGAGGGTTTCTTCCATTTTACTTTCAATCATTCCGGCCATTGAGCTTTGATTCTCACGCTTCTGTTTTTAAGGCGAAGTTTGTTGTTCCTGCAGCCATAGTTAACAGATAAGGCACATGTGCGCTGCTTCAATGCCTAAAATTTTTGTGCTACAACAGCTGCGTGCATACCTGCTGGATCTGCATCCTGGCTTCACTGGCATCTTCTGTGGCCGAATTTTGTAACCATTATTCCCTCTTTAAACCGTCTCTTGTGTTCATATCTTGTTCATTCAGTGTTTTCCAGCCCCATCTTGTCCAGTTTTCTCGGGGTGTGATTTACCCGTGAACCACCGGGATCTCTCTGTATATGAAAACCTGTCCAACGAGAGTACTCGACACGGTGTCTTTGTGTTACCAGCGCATTGACACCATACTTTTAAAAACCAAACCGGTCGTACGGTTGGACCGAGATACCGGTGATAACAGTTACTGGTTCCACGAAAATGGGTAACCAATTAACTGAAATTAGCCTCACGCAGTATAACAAAGCCTGTTTTCTTTTCGGGACATGAAAAGCTGGTTAGAAAATTGAAAACTAATGTGGACATAAGAAAATTCTTTGCAGACACAAATTTTAATTAAAAATTCTCGCGAAATATAAAATGACCGTATCATCCTCAATTATTACCCGTACGTCAGACAAAAACAACTTTTATGCTGCGCGGATATTATTTTATATTTTATAAATGATATTTTATATCACACGCATATGTATATATACGTCTCCCGTCGCCGGGAGGATGCCGAGGGGCCAAAAGTAGCAGCGCGAGAGGGATTCGCAAGCTAAGAAGATAGTTTTTGTCGGACCCCGTCTGCTCTTTCCCTGAAAGAAATGGCGCTTTGTCTTAACTTTGCAGCCTCTTCTCCTACCTCTCCGCCGCTCTGCTCTCCCTCTCCTCGTTCTCCTCATAAATCCTCGGCCTTGAATTCTCGCTTGTTTGCACAGCCCGCTCGCGCCCGTCTTCGTCCCGGGCTCCACTCTACCTACCGCCGCCGATTATCTCCCATGCCTGCGGCTACGGCGCTCTCCGCGGCGGAGTCGGAGGAGGCTTCTGGTGCCGAAAAAAAGAAGCCACTGCTCGAGGTCAAGGATTTGACCGCCGCGTTGGCTAATTCCGAACAGCAGATTCTCAAGGGCGTGAACCTCGTTGTTTACGAGGGAGAGGTTCGTATTTCGAATTGGAATCCTTAATTAATGTTTTCCCGGCAATCACTTCAGTTCTCGTTTTATTCTTCAAATAATATGCCAGTAGTAATTTGTTGATGATACGGTGGTGCTAATGGTGCTCATTCAGTCTTTGTTGTGGGCTTCTCGCGGTGTAGGTTCACGCTATTATGGGAAAAAATGGGTCTGGTAAAAGCACATTCTCAAAGGTCTGTACCTCACTTTTAGCTCAAAAGCTTCGAAGCAAAAATTATTCTTTGTGGGTTTTATTCGATTGGATTTCTCTCTTGGGTTGTAGGTTCTTGTTGGGCATCCGGATTATGAAGTGACAGGAGGAAGTGTTTTGTTCAAAGGGGAGAACTTGCTTGACATGGAGCCGGAGGAAAGGTCCCTTGCTGGCCTTTTTATGAGCTTCCAGTCCCCTGTTGAGATCCCAGGTGTTAGCAACATTGATTTCCTCAATATGGCATATAATGCTCGAAGAAAAAAGCTTGGTCTGCCGGAGCTTGGACCAATTGAGGTATACAATTATTTTACTCGTTAGTGGTATTTTACCTTCACAGCATGAAAATCTTTGAGGCACAAGTCCCCTTTGCTTGAAATCTTTCAAACTGTACCCATAGCCTGTACATTTGTGTAGAATCAAAATGTTTCCATTAGTTGTGATTGTTGTTCAAATACATGCCTCTTCACAGTTTGAGGATCGTGATGCCATGGGTTTGAAACAGCATGATAGTCTTGTCTATTGCATCATTGATTACCCTGTTCTTGAAAGAGCTCAATGATTTAGAAGTCTTCATCTTTATTCAGGATAGTTGACACAAATTCTACTCAATCTTTTGAGGGTTTTATCTCTGTGGCGGAACCTCATTGATCTCGTCATTGATTTGATAATTCTGAAGGGTTGTACATTTATCCAAGGGAACAAGACTTGAGAATGGGCTCTTCATTCTATTATTTGCAATGTTTGACAATTAAAGAATGAGAGGAATGGAAGTAAAATTCCCGATGTTAGAAATTTTATGTCCACGTTAGAGCCAGGTTTAAAAGATTAACAATATAATTATAAGTCTGTTTCCATTCTCATTTCCTGTTCTTTATTTTCACAAACCTTGATTGAAAAACAGAGCTCAAGTTTATGAATCAGAGTACTAATTTGGAATGGAGTTCCTAGGATTTGGCATATGAAAACTTAGGATGACATGTACACAGTATCTTGGCTATATAAGCAAGGGAAGCCTAAGTATTTAGTCTTCACCTGCCAAAAAATGTGTATTTATAAGTGAGAAGCCTATTTATTTGGGTTTAAACCAACTTAGTGTTGCTTATGGTTTAAGTGAATGCGCTGATATTTGTTTTTTCATTGCAGTTTTATGCTTACCTGTTCCCCAAACTTGAGTTGGTAAACATTAAGAGTGACTTTCTCAACAGAAATGTCAATGAAGGATTTAGTGGAGGTGAAAGGAAGCGCAATGAGATTTTACAACTTCTGGTACTGTTTCTCAACAATTTTTCCTTTTTGCTTATGTTTCTATGTCTCTTAAGATTTCTTCTTGAAAATAGTGTAGGGGGATGGTGTTTTTCTGTTCACGTGCACAAAATATATAATAACTTTTCATATGGAAAGATATGCGTAGGAATAGGTAAGGCAGTTTAGGTTTATGCATTTTTTTATTTGGCCATTAGTGCCCAAATAGGCATTTGGGTTTAAGCAAATTGCTTGTGAGTATCCTCTTTCAATTGTACATATCTAGTAAGGCGGTAGTTGACGAAGGGATGCTTTGGGTAGAGTACTTGTGTTGGTGCACTTAATAGAGAAGTTTTGGTGTGCATGACAAGTAATTTTTTTCCTTCGGAGGCTATATGAAAAACATATGCTCTTAAGTGTTGCTTGTTCTGGGAGGTGCTTGCAGAAGAAGCTTGATTTTGATAAGCTTCAAAAGGAAGGAAACATAAATTCGCACTAGAATTTTTGCTAAATTGTGGCTGAAATGCCCAACACTTTTGGATTATTAGTGGGTGAGAAAGTTGTGGGAATGCAGAACATGTGATGGCCATTCAATATGTGTTAACCTGTGGGATTGGGATTTTACATTTTTTAAATAAATGAGAAGATGAACTTGGTTTTGATCCCTTTGACTCATTTGCTTAGCTCGACAAGCTGAGGGAGTGATGTTTGTGCTGGTTTGGACATAATCAGAATAAATCTAGAAATGCTCCAATAAAAAAGGAGCTGAATCTGGACAGAACCTAGAAATGCTCCAATAAAATGGGACCAAATCTAGATGAGTGATTAGAGGATAGGGAAACTGGAACCTAAGTTGCCTCGGAAAATCATGTTTAGAAGGATTATACTTCACATCAAACTCAATTCATGATAGATCAGAATTGCAGGAAAAGACTCATGTAACTGAATCCATCTAAATTTGAGATTAAGGTTTTGTTATTATTGTCATCTTAGTCTTCAGTGTTGTGATTACTTATCGTTACATATTTGTCAACAAGCCTTACTTTTCTGAAACTTAGCTGAGTTTATTACTCTTTTTCTGCCTTGTTCCTTCTTTCTGGAAAAGGATTGCATTATAGTAAGGGAAGATGAAACAGCAATCAGATGTACATCACCAAATCAGAGTGCTTCATGAGTGTTCAGTTATGCCTTAGGCCATCTCATCTTTTATATGATAATATCCTTGTGATTCCAGGTTCTGGGTGCAGACTTAGCCATACTAGATGAGATTGATTCTGGTTTAGATAGTGATGCACTTAGAGAAGTGGCGAAAGCAGTCAATGGATTGTTGACTCCAAAGAACTCTGTTCTGATGATTACTCACTATCTACGACTTCTTGAATTCATTAAGCCATCATGCATCCACGTCATGGTAAGTCATTCTCAAATATTGGCCGATAGGATGTGAATTTCAAGCAGAAATCTACTCCTCGACGCTTTGATTTGGTTGTAATCAATCTGGTGGTTTGCTTGCTCAAGACTCGGAGAACTTAGCAGAATTCTACGTGACTAGAATTTTTTCTTCCTTTTGTGCCTGTTGGTCTTTTAGGAGAACGGAAAAATTGTAAGGAGGGGCGATATCTCGATGGCAAAGGTTCTTCAGGACGAAGGCTATAAAGCTGTATCTGCCTCATAGGCACAGGCCAACGGTGAATGGTAACCCTCCGAGCCAACGCCAACCGTGCACATGACATTTTGGTGTTCATTTTTTTCTGTTGTCCACTGGCCTGTGTTCTGTTTGTAGCATGTTTTTTCAATTAACTCTTTTTTTTTTTTTAATAAGTGATTTATATTGTTATAGAGTAATCTCAATTGCCGGAGCATGAGTCTCCCTCTCTCAAGCAGATTGTACTTTTTCCCACTCAATTATCAGATTGCAAGCAAGGTGTTTTGTTAATCTCTAAAGTGAGAAAATTTCCCAGCTCTTGCAAACCTTAGCTCTCTCTAATTCCCAGAAATTGTGAGCATAATTTCTGATGTACAAAACAATAATAATAATAAATTTTTAGAATTTGGGATTTTCTTAATTTACTGATCACAAAAGAAAGAAGGAAAAAAAAAAAAGAAAAAAAAAAAGAAGGGGGTATTGGGAAGATCGAATAAAAATTTCATCCGGAGTTAAGTTCAACCTGAGCCCCCCCCCCTTCTGGACCTCATTAGTAACTTTGGCCTGCGTAACCGCACGGTTTTGTGGTAGAAAAAATTACCGAAATGATTAAGTTCTTGGCGTGCTTATATAACTTGATTTACATTCAACGCAGGATTGTGCTAAGACTTCCTCGTAGGATTTTGTAATGTCTTTGGTTACAGAGGTTCACACAAAGGTAACAACACTGACACTAAATGCTAATCGTTCCTTCATAAGGGTCACAGTACATGGGCCAGCGGGATCATTAGCAAGGTAGGCCGATGAATGGCATAGACTTGGGTTTTAAGCAAATAGTGAAGTAGAGGTTTTTAAGCTCTTAAATTTTCTTAAGAGTTAGGTGACGCGATTTTTGAGTAACCTATCTAAGAAAAAACACAAGAAAAATCTTTACATATTTAATATCAATGATCAGCCAACCAGGGACGTCACCCTCAATTTGCATCAAATTTTATTTTGATAATTGATAATTTTACTTTAATTTGTAGGAACCAAACTATTAATTAGGCAAGCAATCGTGTCTGATAGAGAAGGGCTGCCGTTCGCACATAGGTAACATGTTATGCACTCAACTAAATAGGTCAGTTCCATAAAATTTATTAAATAAATAAATAATAATAATAATGAAAAAGGGCTAGACAGCCGGTCAACCGAAAACAATCTAGAAAAGTATCTGGTCTTCAGCTGTTGTCTTCTAAGCTTGGAAGATGTTTTGTTTTGTTTTGTTTTTCTTTTTTCTTTATCTTTTTTTTTTGTTTGTTTGTTTGTTTTTGGATAGACTTGCAAGAACTCAAAAAATCGTCAATACTCAGTAGAAGTAGAGAATAATCCTGTGAACTTTGATCCGATGTTTAACATTAAAGTGGGAGTTAAGAGGATTTCTTTATTTATTTATTTATTTTAAAGCTAATTGATTCCGACGAGGACTCAGAGAAAGATTTTTGGAATTACATATTCATTGATGTAGTTAAAAGATTTTCAAATTGAATCTAGTAGAGTTCATTGATAAAAGAATAAACAAAAATAAAAGGATAGAACTTCAAATTCTTTGTCGTCCAATTGGGACCATAAATCAAACATCTTAAAATACATAATATTTGATTTTAGTGAGAGTACTAATGTGAACTTTTTTCTTTTTTGGGGGTCCATAGGAATAATAATGTAAACTTTAGTTTAGGCTCCATTGGCCATTGAAAAGTAAGATTAAGGGTTGGTAGTAGACTGAGTTAACTTGCTTCAAACCTTAAATATTAACCCAAAACTGAGAATCACACTCCTAATAATTTTCTCCCCCATCCATATATATATATATATATATATATATATAAAACTTGTGTCTTTGCTCTATGTTTTGTTTTCCTTTTTTTTTTTAATCGAAATTAAAATAACAAAATCAGTATTTGTTTGAAGTGAACCCAACAAAAAAAGAGAGAGAGAGAGAGAGAGGAGGAAATTTGATCGGTAAAAGTAAAAAGCCTAATAGTTTCGGCATTCTTCGTCCTTCTCTCGTCTAACGTTTTCTAGCGAAATCCCCAAATTGCCCCTCTATCTAACAAAACCCCTTTCTTCCCCGCTCGCCAAGTGCTTCTGGCCTTTTCCCTATCTCGTCTCTCTCTCTCTCTCTCTGTCTCTCGCTCACTAAATCGATCATATACAGATATAGAGATATACACGTACCGCATCATTTTCTACTTTCCTCAGATTTCTCGATTGCTGCACGGCCGGCGATGACTCTGATGACTCCTCCACCGTTGGATGTAATTACTGAAAGTCTCTGAGCTAATAGCACTGTCGCGTTTGTGGTTTTTGTTGGTACAAGTCAATTTAAGTTTCGTGTTTCGAAGCGATTGAGCTTTTCAGCAATTGTAACGATGTTGCTTTGCAATTCGTGTCTGTGGGTCTCCGTGTACGAGGATTGTAGGGCTCGGATCAGCAGATCCGTGCCCTTTTCTATTCGCTAGCTCTTTTTCTCTTTTTTTCGATTTTTAATTTATGCACCTTTGAGCTTTGTCTTTTTTTTTTTTTTTTTCCTTTTTGTTGGACTAAAGATTTTTGGTATTTATATTCTTACGGCAGCAGCAGCAGCAGCAGCAGCAGCAACAGCAGCAGCAGCAGCAGCAGGAGGACGATGAGATGCTGGTCCCGCACTCCGACTTCGTGGAAGGTCCTCAGCCCATGGAAGGTGCATTCCCCCCCCTTTCCCTACTTCCACCGGAAATTTTTGTTTTTTTCTTCTGTTGTTTCCCGAGAAAAACTCCCCATATCAGAACCCTAAAGCTCTCTCTTTTTTTTTTGTTATTTTGGTTTAAATTAGATCAATCAAGCATTCTGGTTTTGGATTATGATTTTTATTTCTGCGTATTACTTGACTGATTTTAGTTTTCAATTAAGGGTTGAAGTCTGGTTTGCAGTGTTGGGTTCAGTTAATTTTTCCTTTTTAGCAACTTAATTGGGGATTAATTGAATTAGTCGTCGCGGTCTAGAAATACTGCATTTATCATTCTGAAGTTAAAGTTCTTTTTTCCTTGTTTTCTTTTCTTTAAAAGCTGCACAATCAGAGACGGCAAGTGCAGTGGATGCGCAGTCATTGGATGATCCTCCATCTGCCAGGTTTACATGGACAATTGATAATTTTTCAAGGCTTAATACCAAAAAGCTTTACTCCGATGTCTTTGTTGTTGGAGGCTATAAATGGTATGTTGATCTCTCGTCATTTGTCACATTCTGTGTAGCCTTTGGGTACTTGATACAGTTCACTCTTGTTTGATCAATAATGCTTGCATTGTAGGCGGATACTGATTTTTCCAAAGGGGAACAACGTGGATCATTTGTCCATGTATCTAGATGTTGCAGATTCTGCAAATTTGCCATATGGTTGGAGTAGATATGCACAGTTTAGTTTATCAGTTGTCAACCAGATTCATCAAAAATACTCGATCCGAAAAGGTACTGTCTTGCTACTTGACAAGGTGGAACTTTTTTTATCTATTCTTTTATATCTGTCTATCACTCCCCACATGTTAAAGTCACCTTTGGTGTTTAAATTGACATTGCTCATTATGTTGTTGAATGGATACACCTATGTAAGGTATTTAAGAGTTTCTTTTTCCTTGTCAAATTAGGGCTCTTCACTTGGCAGAAATGTAATGGAATTTATTACAGTATCATCTCAAATGTGTTCCTTGCCAATTTCTGTTTAAAGTTTTCAACTTTCCTCTTGTTTATGTGATGCTTAACAGATTAAGGACTTTTGTTGTGGTTTCAGTCCAGCTTTGTCATCAGCAAGTTGTACCTCTCATGTACTTAGTGTTGAGTTGTATTTTTCTCATGTTGATGTGCTCATTTGTGTATGATAATCCTTGAAGAAATAAAAAATCAAAAACGAAAAAGAAGCCTTCTCCTCACTTGCATACTCAAATCTTTTTGCAATAAATACTTTTGGCCCAGAATGGGGCATGATTTGAGCATTTGGTTAATTTAATTTTTTGTAGGCAGGAGAAAAAGTTCTAGTAGAAGACAATATTATTTATTCTAATGTGTTGCCTGCTGGTTGTCCGTGATAGTACAATTATGATAGAATTAGTTGCAACCATGGAATCGTGTAATATCTGCAAAAACAGAGACATTTTTTCACGGCTAATGCTCTGCCTTTTCTTGGGGGCAGGGCAGGGGGGTTGATTTACCAGGCAGTTTCATACCTGTTCTATATCCTGCTATATCCTCTTCCCCCCTTCATACTGAGGGAGTTGACTGTATTTCAATGATCAATTTGATCTCAGTATTAGCAATGGTGTGGAGTTGTAATGTGGGTTTTAATGAGGAATAGTACCAATCATTTATGGGATACATTAGGTCTTGACACTAGAATCTAAGCTTTCGGGCTGTGTTGCGCAAAAATAGAATATATGCATCCCTTGTCATCATGGTGTTGATTTGTAATTGTAAGTGACATTTTGTTCTTATTAAAGTGTTTTCTTATTCAAAATTATTTTAAATAAGTATCAAGTTTCTATTATAAACGAATAAGTTTGTAACTATAAATAATATTTTGTTCTAATAGAAGAGTTATTTTATTTAATACTATTCTAAACATTTATTAAGTTTGATTATACATAAACAAGCTCGTAGCTGTAAACAATATTTTGTTCTTATAAATGATTTATTTTATTCAATATCATCACTAAAAGCACCACAAGGATGAATGCAACTTTGTAATTTGCCATTTCTGATCTTTAGGATATCTGTCTATAGCAATTTCTGATCTTTAGGATATCTGTCTATAGCAACTGGTACTAATTTGAATATCTATACAAGGATATGTACATGTACCAAAAATTAGAAACTTTTGATGGCTTCACCTAGGATAACATAGCCAAGCATGTTAATGTCTCATATTGATGGGGCAAGCTCCTAGGAAGCAATTGATTAATATTACTAGAGGTCTCTTATTTTCACATCAAATAATAGCATGAACTGCTAGCACCATCGCAACCACTAGGATGTCATGACTGTTACCACTGTCACCACCAGTACTACTACAACCTTAATTATTTTGGTTTCTAAATTTGTGTCATGTTTTAGATATAACATGGATATTTATTTAACAAGTTCAGATATTTTCAACATTTTGTAATATTCATCATCTTACCACATGGTTGCATTTGAGAGCATCCATTGCAGGATTGATATGGAACATAACTCCAACATTTTCTGAGACATGAAATGACTAGAGCTTGGATGTAAGAGCAAAATATACAAAATTTTGGATGTAAATGAGAAGTATTCCAACATATATTAAATAAATCTGATTGTCCAACAAATCTCAGAGTTGTCCTTAGTGAATAAATTTAAATATTTGTGCGTTAGAAGGGTGAGAAAAGTATAAGCTTTGGGTGTTTTTGATGTTTGGAATGGTAATTTGTTGGTCAGATTTGCATTTTGTAAAGTGTACATCTCAACTGAACTTACCTTTGGGCAAATGTTTCTCTTGGCTGTTTACTTATCTTTTTCTGTTCTTGCTAGTGAAAGGATGTTAGATACAGCTTGACTGTTACCATTTTCCCCTCAAGAATGGACATGTGCATTTATATGGATGCTTTATATTGTGAAAAATTAATTATATGGCTGATTCTCCTGGAAGAATATAACAACAAAACAATTTGTTTGTTTGATATATGTTTGAAAGTACTTCGGTGATGGCTGTTCTATCCTTTCTTCAGAGACACAGCACCAGTTCAATGCCCGAGAGAGTGATTGGGGCTTCACTTCATACATGCCTCTTGGGGAGTTATATGATCCTACTCGAGGATATCTGGTTAATGACACGTGCGTAGTTGAAGCTGATGTTGCTGTTCGTCGGGTGATTGATTACTGGTCACATGATTCAAAGAAGGAGACAGGTTGTGTTGGACTTAAAAATCAAGGAGCCACTTGTTATATGAACTCTCTCCTTCAAACACTGTACCATATTCCTTACTTCAGAAAGGTTAATATATTGGGTTATCATAACTTGAACTGTTGGAATTTTCTATAAGGCCAATGTCTGAAAATGATAATTACAGGCTGTGTATCATATGCCAACGACAGAGAATGATATGCCATCAGGGAGCATTCCTTTGGCTTTGCAGAGTTTGTTTTATAAGCTTCAGTATAGTGATACTAGTGTAGCGACAAAAGAGTTGACAAAGTCTTTTGGCTGGGATACATATGATTCTTTCATGCAGCATGACGTGCAAGAACTTAATAGGGTTCTTTCTGAGAAGCTTGAGGATAAAATGAAGGTACATGTGTTTTGTTATTTTGGGACTTTCCCTTTCATTGGTAATTTATGATGCTAGAAAGAGTGTTAAAGTTTAGTGTTTTATTTTATTGGTAGGGAACTGTTGTGGAGGGTACAATACAGCAGCTATTTGAAGGGCATCACATGAATTATATTGAGTGCATCAATGTGGATTACAAGTCTACGAGAAAGGAATCATTTTATGGTACGCTTTTAGGCTGCAGATGATAACTGTATTGTCAGACAATCATTTTCTGTTCTGTATATCATGGTGTAAACATATCATTGCAGATCTTCAGCTTGATGTCAAAGGGTGTCGGGATGTTTATGCTTCTTTTGACAAATATGTGGAGGTTGAACGACTTGAGGGTGATAATAAGTATCATGCAGAACAATATGGTCTGCAGGTGAGATGCTTTTGCAAAGCTAGCACTTAAAAGGCTTTTGTTTAATGCTGACTTGTTTTTAAGAATTCTTGATTCAACAGTGCAGCTTTTATATTTGGTTTGCTGTTTTCTTTGAGGGGTTTTTTCTGTGAAAAGTAATATACAACCTGCCATTATCCAATCCTTGCGAAATTCTGCCCAAATTTGTTTATTTATTTTTCTCACATTTCCTTTTAGCTTATTTTACTGTTTGATTGTTGTTTTCTTGCTTTTGCTGTTCTGAAATTGTTTTTAATGTACCTTATTTTATTTAAATGTTCAGGATGCTAAGAAAGGTGTCCTTTTCATTGACTTCCCTCCCGTGCTTCAACTTCAATTAAAACGGTTTGAGTATGATTTTATGCGAGATACTATGGTAAAGGTTAGTGGTTAGATACATGATCATATACCCTTTTGATTTTTATGTACAACTGGCTGTGCACCTACATGCAATTTGTTATTCAGATTACCACTTCGGGGTGAAAAAAGAGGAGGGTGTCCATCGTGCATGGGCCTCTCCCCGTTTAGGGGGGAGGTTTGTCTGTTATACACTGCCTCCTTTTCATTTGTAAAGAGGCTATTGCTATGACCCAAAACTTGTGACCCTTTGGTTACAAAGGAGCAACTTTAGTGTTTTGACTCTTCTGATGGGATTAATGCTGGTCAAAAGTATTTTTCTGACTCTTCCAATTTCCAATATCATCATGTATGCATAACCTAAAATTTTTGACAGAAACATTCTGCATAGATCTTTCAGAGAGTTAGACTAATAAACTAATATGCTGATTTTGCAACAAAGCATTTTTAAAGAAAAGCTGTAAAAGCACATAAGAGCACCCTCTTGGCATAAGACATAACCGACTCTCTCATATGTACCAGTTTTTATACCTGGCTCACTTATTTCAATGGTGAAACTTCATGTCATACTGGCCCTAGGTATAGGGAAAAGAATGTGCCTCTATTTTCTAGCATGCCTTCTGTTGCACTACTGTTCTAGTCAATTCTCAGATTTACATGTATATCTACCTTGATAATCTAATCATTGATATTATTTTGAAATGTAATTGTAACTTTGTGAAAAAGCAAAATTGAAAACATACTAGAGGTAGCAATTATTGTGCCATATTAATACTTGAAGCAACATATAGACTACTCCTTCACTGGATTAGGGGGAGTGTAGCTTTTCCCCTTTGCAATGCCTAAATACTTTTGTTGGCCTACTTTTTTTATTTTATCCAACATGCATTTTCAAGGTTTTCTTGGGTGAATTCATGCCTTTGCCCATATGAAGTGAAAACATAGAGAAGGAAATTGTGTAAGATCTGAAGTCTATGGATGCATTGCTCATGGAGCCTTTTCTGTTTGATTCCTTGTTTCTGTCAAGGCATTAGTGTTGATTCCCAATTCTTGGCATTTGGACTTCATTAAGTCCTTTGACTGAGCTTTTTAGGGATGCCAAGCTGCTTGTTATTCCACTTTTGCATGGCCATTTAAAGTAAGCAAGCTGCTTCACTTATCTGTTTGCCTAGGTGTTAAAAACTACTATAAACCAGTAAGGTTGTGTTGATCAAATCTGTTGAGTAGATTACATGGTCTTCATGGTGGATTACAAGGAAGTAAAACTGTTTGTACTTGTCGTGAGTAGTCATGGTTAAATTTAGACCAATAACAGAGGCTCTTTGGTATTTGAAGTACAAAGTATGCTAGCCAAAATTGAATGCATTAAAATTTGTTTGGTTACAGCTGCTTGAGAAAAGTTTAAGACAATAAAAGAAAATGTTTTTTTTTTTTCTACTTTAAAGGTTATCCTTCTTTCTAGTTGTGTTTGAATGTATTGTGGAACTGGGCATAGAAAAGTTGAATTGAACTTGACATGAACTCATTAATGATATTTCAAGCTTTTAAATGTAGACAATTGGATGGTTGGAGCTTATTGTTTTATGAGCTCATGCTGCTTGACTAATTTATCTTTTAAAATATTTTAATCTTTGTTGTGTTCTTTTCTTGTTGCGCCACTTCCTCTCTTCATTTGCAGTTAGTCTCAACTCTATGCTGATACCCTGCAGATAAATGATCGTTATGAGTTCCCTTTACAACTTGACCTTGATAGAGACGATGGCAAATATTTGTCGCCTGAGGCAGACAGAAGTGTCCGCAATGTGTATGCTCTTCACAGGTATCAGCCAACCTTTTTCTGGGCCTTCTGCAAAATGAAGCAGCCCTTACCATGTTGGTGGTGAAATTTCCTGAGCTTAAACAAGACTATTGAACTACACTACTTGTTATGGATGCCATGTTCTAAAATCATGGGAGAGAGTCTGTGTGATGCACAAGTTAATAATTGATAAGCACAGTATCCTCATCAAAAGCAGGAGAATGTACTTTGTACTATCGAAGTATGAAAATAAACTGTAGGGAGAAGTAGCAGATACTTGGTGCTACACAGAGTATGTGTTTCCACGTTTTTATAGTAATGAGTTTATGACCTAGTGCAGTATATTATCCTGTTTTCCTTGCACTCCTATTATTTTCCTTTTCTTCTTCTTTTTTAGTAATTTTCTGTACCAACCTGTCAAACGGTGGTTTAAATCAAAGTTCTATTTTGCTGGCAAATTCATTAAATATCATGGTTTTTGCCCCCATATGCAGGATAGATATTTAGGTTGAATGCATCTGTAACCATACAATACAGTTATTGGCTTCTCTGGTGGTTTTTCTTTTTCTTTTTTAAAAAATTTTTATTTTATCCTTTCAATGATGTAATGAATTTGAGGAAACAGTGTGATATATCACCCATTTGTGCAACATTAATAATGAATCATGCATTTCTTGTTTACAGTGTTTTGGTCCATAGTGGTGGTGTACATGGTGGACACTACTATGCTTATATCAGGCCAACCCTTTCGGATCAATGGTATGGATCAAGCTGCGTGAAGTTTTTGCTGTTTTCATTAATGTCCTCAGTAGTCATAATTCTTTCATGTAGTAACTGAAGCATTACAGCCTGTCCTTGTTTTAATTTGGGTGACATAAAGTCCTCTTGAATTCAACAAGGATACCAATGAGCAGCATCATTGTCTTTGTTTACCATTATTTTTTTCACTTTTTCTTGACGACAGAGATGTTTCTTGTTAGCATATCCCCTATTTTAGGTATACAAATCCTCTTAATCCTTATTATTGTTACATGCACTCTTCTGCACTTTCATGTAACTAATTCTCCTGATCTTGCAATTTTGCTAACATTATTCGGCCTTGAAATTGCTTTGGCTTTTCCCCACTTGAGCTCCCTGCAATTCAATTGCATAATGAAACCTTCTAATTGTGGTAATTTCTTGTTTATTCTGAATTCCCTGAGATTTGTGGCACATAGGTTTAAATTTGATGATGAGCGAGTAACCAAAGAGGATATGAAAAGGGCATTAGAAGAGCAGTATGGTGGTGAGGAAGAGGTAATGTTTTCCAGTACTACTAGTTAACCTTTATTAGGTCAATTCTTAGTGTTGATTGAGCTTTCCTCGATTTTTACTGAACAGTTGCCACAGACAAATCCTGGCTTCAACAACTCTCCATTTAAGTTTACGAAATATTCAAATGCTTATATGCTTGTGTACATCCGTGAAAGTGACAAGGAAAAGATCATCTGCAATGTGGATGAGAAAGACATTGCTGAGCACCTCAGGGTGAGATGTTGGCAATAAATTTCATCAATTTGGATTCTTGGTAATTTGTTAAGCTAAAAACAGTTGGCCCACACTCCAAATATCTCACTGCAGATACGATTAAAAAAAGAACAAGAAGAGAAGGAACAAAAGAGGAAGGAAAAGGCTGAAGCTCACTTGTACACTATCATAAAGGTTTCAATATTCCAAAGTTTCTCTTTTCTGGTTTTGCATTTTTCTTTCTCCCTACGATTACCCTGGTAGGCAAATGTGCAAGTACATAAAAGATATGTAACATCAATTACTGATTCAGTTTATCACTTGTGTTTAGGTTGCACGCAGTGAGGATCTACTTGAACAGATTGGAAAGGATATTTATTTTGATCTTGTAGATCATGACAAAGTTCGAAGTTTCCGAATCCAGAAACAGATGCCCTTTAACCTTTTCAAGGTTCTTTCTATCATAAATCCCTATCTCTCTCTCTCTCTCTCTCTCTCTCTCTCTCTATATATATATATATATATAAATCTTGCTCACTGCCTGCCTGTGTGATTTGTAGTTTCAAAATTGGGACTCTTTACGACTGGCTGGATCAGTTTCAGTCTTGGAAACTTTTATAGTGACCTTATGTTTTAATTAGCATATTTAATGGCTGATCATTTTGCCTCAACTATATGTTTTGTAGCTCTTGTTCTTGTGGGAGTCTTTTTTACTATTAGCACCATTGTTGTGGACTCCTGCCTTATTAATTAGTTGCATTTGTTGCCACTATCATGTATTTTTGTCCTTGCATGCACATACATACTCATGCTCAAGCTCATGAAACCTACATAAGGCATGATAATTTTGTGCAGTGGAAGATCCTACAGCAGCTAAGCTGAATTTATGGGTTCAAGTGGGAGACGGGGTTTTTTGGACTGTACCCTCGATGCAGTTTACTAGGTGTGATCATAGCTTTTGTAGAAGTTGTGTTCTGTTGTTGGAGAGGGTTACCAGAGTTTTTACAGACTATTTGTTGTTAAAGTGAACTTTGGAGTCCACTACAGGTGGATGACAACATAAGTAGTTTTATTTTCTTCTTTTGCATGGAGTGGATTTACTGGAGCATGTAAAAATTGGTTGGTTTCTTGGTTGTTGCTTTGTTATAGTGCACATTTTGAAGCTCAGTATGGGCTTAAATAAGTACTCATAATGTGTTAGAAAGTATCACTTTCATCTTTTATGAAATCTTCTCTAGTGATTTGTTTTTTATTCACCATCTTGTATGAAATTTCCTCTTTTCTATTTTGTTCCTGAGCAAAAGGCACCTGCATTTCATCTTAATTAGCCTGTTTTCTCTACAGCATTACAATGACTTCAGTGGAACTGTGTGCAAACCTATGTTAAATGTCACCATTAGTCATTATATATGTTACATGTTGCAGGATGAAGTTGCTAAAGAGTTGGGTATTCCGGTGCCATTTCAACGTTTTTGGCTATGGGCTAAGCGCCAAAACCATACATACCGTCCAAACCGACCGCTGAATCCTCAGGAGGAAGTGCAGTCTGTAAGTACATTATTATCTTTGGTCTTTTTGTTGGCTCTGATCTTTCTTAGGCTTGGTATCCTCTTGCATGTTAATACATCATGATCTGCTTAGTATATATATGTTACAGCCTGTGCACATGCATGCATAGGTAGGAGGGGGGAGGGGGAGGGTGAGAGGAAGAGGGAAAGAAGTAGTGCGGGTGTTCCTTGAAGCCAAATGGAAGAAGAATTTCGAGCAGCGAGGCACAGGGTGGTGTCAAGAGTGTGGGACTGTACTTGGAAATCAAGAGTAAGGAGAATTTCAAGCAAATTGAGGGAATAAATTATGGAAACTGACAACTAAAAGAGGTTGAAGGAACATTCTAGAGAATGGTGGAGTAAAAGAAGTGGGAGAAGAAGCTGAGATTTGGAATGCTTGACCAGAGGCATGGACCACCTCTTCATTTCCATTTGACTACTGTCATTACTTACTTGGACAGAATTGTGATGAGTGAAACCACTTTTCTGGGGGCGTTAGATTCTGGGTGTAACTTTTCCCTTCTTTGGAAATTAATTTCCAGGAGGGGCAGAAATTAGACATCTTGTTTGAATTGTTTTTTCTGTTTCTCATGTGTGTTTGTGGTTCTTTCTTTCCCTTTTTTCTAATTCTGTTTTCTGCATCTCACATGGCATTTGCAGCACTCAGGCTGGTTCTGAGTTCCTGGTTTAAGTCAATATCAATTTCACTAAATGCTCCTATATTACACCAATCTGGCATCTAATTTTCAGATATCAATTTCACTAAACAGCCCAGGAAACCTTAAATTTTGGCCTTAGGATGCTGCAGATATTGAAAGTCTTGTCCAATTCAACACTTCAGATTTCAAACATTTAATCTTTTCTTGTTTAGTTTCAATCTCTCAACTTTGAATTGTCCCAGTTTTAACTCATTGAAACAACTGGGCATATCATTCTGAAATTTCTTGCATAAGATCAATGCTGCGCATCTAACTTTGTGATCAAAGCAGGGTTTATTTGCCTTCTAGTTATCAATTGAATGCATCCTGAGATGATTTTGTTTCTTGAGATCCTTGTATCATTTGGTGACATCATCAGTTTTTGAGCTATGTAATTATTAGAGCTTTTTGATCAAATACTCTTGAGATCCTTGTATTATTTGGTGACATCATCAGTTTGTGAGCTCTTATATAATTATTAGAGCTTTTTGATCGAATGCTCTCGAGATCCTTGTGTTATTTGGTGATATCATCCATTTTTGAGCTCCAATATAATTATTAGAGCTTTTTGATTGAATGCTCTTGAGATCCTTGTATTATTTGGGAACATCATCAGTTTTTGAGCTCTTGTATAATTATTAGGGCTTTTTGATCACATGCTCTTGGCTCCTCATATATACATAGAAGCATTTGTATGCCTCTGTGTGTGAGTCTGTGTTTGTTTTATTAAGGATTTTTTCTTCAAGAATATATCCTTTTCCATTCCATTGTGCTAACAACTTAAAATGAACTGTAGGTCGGGCAATTGAGAGAGGTTTCAAATAAGGCAAACAATGCTGAGCTAAAATTGTTTTTGGAAGTAGAGATTGGGCAGGTGTTGTTGTATATCTGTTTCCATCTTTTTCTTGTCTAATAGCTTTAGGTGATTGTTACTCCACTTGCCACATCCTTACTACCTCTGATCTCTTCTGCAATCCAGGATTTGCGGCCTGTTCCTCCACCTGATAAGACTAAAGAGGATATTCTTCTTTTCTTCAAACTTTATGACCCTCTCAAAGAGGAGCTTTGGTAATATGCAAATTCAGCTTGTGTTACTTGTTCAGGAATGAAGGTTTGATTATTTAATGGATACCTTCTGTGATGATAGGTTTGTTGGCAGGCTGTTTGTAAAGGGCTCTGGCAAACCAATAGAGATATTGACAAAGCTAAATGAAATGGCTGGCTTTTCACCTGATCAGGAAATTGAGCTTTATGAGGTTAGTTGTCCAAATTTAATTTGAGTAATTGCTTCACTGGCTTATGATGTTAAAATGTTTAGGGCTAGCAAATATCTGACTATTATTTATATCCAGGAAATCAAATTTGAACCTAATGTCATGTGTGAGCATGTTGACAAGAAGTTCACTTTTCGTGCTAGTCAGGTATTAAAATCACATCAATAGCTGCAAAATTCATCTTTGTAATTTGTTCTATAGCTGTTAGCTTCTTCATCCTGTCTGCACTTTTTTTTTTTTTTATAATTTTAAAAATTTTTTTAAAATTCTTATTGGCTCTTTTTGCAGCTTGAAGATGGTGATATTGTTTGCTTTCAGAAATCCCCTAAACCTGGAAGTGGCGAACAATGCCGCTATCCAGATGTGCCTTCATTTCTTGAATATGTGCATAACCGCCAGGTATTTTTATGAATTTTATGGGAGGAAATGTATGTGACTACATCATTTACCAAGATCCCATTTTATGTCATAATGCCATCTATACTTAAATCTTTATTATTCTGGATTGGTAATATTATCTTGATTATTGCCAGGTTATTGTAATTTGACAGGTGAAGAAATTTGGCATTTAACTTAAAAAAAAAAAAAAAACTCCTGCAAATCATCCTAAATAGAAAACTGCAAAAATGAATAACTTATGGTCCTCAAACTTCCTGACTGATCTCTTTACCAAAGCCTTCCAGCCAAAAAGTTCCAAAGGATATATTTCAAAAGCTCTGGTGGTTTTTCTATAATGTGAAGTTGGCAATAAAAGGCATGATGGCATTTTGGTGTCAACTATCATATAAGGGACCGTAATGGCATCAATTAAATCTGCTGGATTTTGTTCCCGAATTTAACTATTAGTTCAATTTTCCTGCTGATCTCTAGGTTGTTCGCTTTCGATTTTTGGAAAAACCAAAGGAGGATGAATTCTGTCTTGAGCTGTAAGTTAATTATTATAAGACACAAGAAAATTAAAGGAGTTGGTGGGATTCAATGTTGTATACATGGTAAAGTCTTGTTTATTGATTTTTCAGGTCAAAGCTTCACACTTATGATGATGTTGTGGAAAGAGTAGCTCATCACCTTGGCTTGGATGATCCATCCAAAATTAGGCTCACATCGCATAACTGTTACTCACTGCAACCTAAGCCCCAACCTATCAAGTACCGAGGATTAGATCATTTGTCTGATATGCTGGTTCATTACAATCAGGTATGGGAGTTTAGTTCTGATTAGGTTGTCTTTTGGTGCTTCTGTCCTGACGGATGACATGAACTATTGTCTTATTTTCTTGACAGACATCTGATATTCTTTATTATGAAGTGTTGGACATCCCTCTACCAGAGTTGCAAGGCCTGAAAACATTGAAAGTTGCCTTTCACCATGCTACCAAAGATGAGGTTAGGTCTGATCATGAAATTATTGACATAATGCAGATATCAAGGTTAGTGCTTCATTAAACCTCTGCAATTTTTTCAGGTAGTGATTCACACCATTAGATTACCAAAGCAGAGCACTGTTGGTGATGTCATTAATTACCTTAAGGCAAAGGTATTAGTTATGACTCTGTGGCTCTTGACATCTAGATGGTATAATGCTGAAGTAAACTACCTAAGTTAATGTGGTTTCTCAGTTTCATTGAACAAGATATCCACAGTTTATTATGTTTGTGTTATAGATTCTGAGGATATAAATGTGATGACATTCATAAGTGTAGTTTGTTTAAACCAAAGGAAAAACACCCCTCCCCCCTCTCCAAGTCCCAAGATACTAAAAAGAAAAGAGGAAAAGTGTAATGTCCCTTTACTTTAATGTTGAACAGGTGGAGTGCTCTCATCCCAATGCTGAGCTTAGACTGCTTGAAGTTTTCTATCATAAGATCTACAAGGTACCTAGTACATTTCCAACCACAATGTTTCGGTCTGATGTATATCTTGTTGAAATTGTTAACTAGCTGTACTCTTTGATCAAATTAGTTTAGTGTTCAGGTTTCAAGGCACAAGCTAATGTAGGCCTGATCATTAATTTTCAAACTTGATTCATAATGTAAAACAAAATTATTGGCAGGATGCACTACTATTGGGTATCTTATTATCATGTCAATGGTTAGAAGATTGGTGCTCATATAAGCTTAATAAGCCTTTTCTAGCTATTCCTTTTTGGAAAAAGGCGCCATTTGTCTATTCTCTCTGAGGCAAGGATGACATTTTCATCCTTGTATCATTGCATTTTCTTCCTTTTGTTCTTAGAAATACAAAAATTTATTCATCCATTCTCCAACTCGAATGACCTGCTTTTAAAATTATGTGAATTTTTTTTTAAATGGTGTTTGAAGTTGTTTAAAATTTTCTCTCAATAGTGTTATGCTCTCACACTATATGAAGAAAACAGGTAGGATTATGTAAAACATAAGGTAGCTGCATTGCATCAGTTGTTCCTACACACCATTGATTGGACAATAGTAATCAGTTATTCAATATTACTGTCAACTTTGCAAGTTTAACTTATTCATATATTTTATTTTAGTATTTGAAAACATGGTATGATGGCTTGATTGAAGAAAGTAATATCGTTGCATGAAATCTTTGGGGGTTAAGGTGTGAATGTTCTGCGCATGCTCATAATATGATTTTTCATGCATTTATTTGACAAAAATCTTGTGTTGTCTTTTTGGATTTATGTCTGTGATATGACATAATATTTTACTGAAATAGGTGATTGTATATATACTGATCTATGTGTTTAATTAGACATAATGAATGTGGGAGGGAGGGGGAGATAGTTATTGAATTGGAACTTCAATTGTTTTATTGCAGGCATAGTTGTTATCTCTTTGTGCTTTCATTTTCCTGTTTCTAATTGTGCATCGGAATCTTTCCAGATCTTCCCACTCAATGAAAAAATTGAGAATATAAATGATCAATATTGGACATTGCGTGCAGAGGAGGTAAGCTTTTTTGCGTTTGTGCCTTTGCAGTATGTTAACTAACTTTTGTTTCTTTCTTTTTGATTTTGATTGTAATTATGTTTAGATGTTTTGTGAATTGGATATAGGATTGTTGGATGGCTTTGTTGACCATAGTCAGAAGTCATCACATCTAAAGATTGTCTTACATCTTGACAAACACTAATGGGTACTTAAGAGTATCCACAGAAATAGGGCCAGATAAATTTCTTTGTTTAGACCCCCTGCTATTTATTCCCTTCTCTGATGTAAGCTGGTGGTGTTAGTCATAGTGTTTATGCCACGTCTTTTGTGGTAGAGAATCTTTCAAATAGTTTGATTGCTATTTTGGCATTCATATCCCAAATTGCATGGCTTTAAATGTGATTTGATTAAATATAGATACTGGATACTATGGAGACAGGGGAGATTTGAACTTCTTGTGTAATTTGACAGGAAGCATGTTTGGTTGTTGATAATTTACAGAAATTCTTTTCTTTCTATTTTTCAAACTTGTATCTTGTTATTTTTGTCTTTGCATCCATGGCACACAAGCTGATGCCATCATCCAATGTCCTCTCATTCAGATCTGTTCATGTAATAATTCAATGTGCTATGTTTTTGTTTTTTTAGTCACAATTAATGAGTCCTGGCATGTTATCATTGTCGCCTCAGATACCAGAAGAGGAAAAAATCCTGGGTCCCCATGATCGCTTGATTCATGTCTATCACTTTATGAAGGACACAACTCAAAGCCAGGTGGTGAGTACATTAATTCTGTTGGCTCAGTATCTTGTTTCTAATTAGTACTCTTGTCATGTGATGTTCTCATCAATCATCCTTGTGGCTACTAGTGTTACTTTTGATGGTTATTGAACTGAGTTATACAGGATTTGTTCTACATCCCTTAACTTATTTTCTCTTCACAGCAGGTTCAAAATTTTGGAGAACCATTTTTCCTTGTCATCCATGAAGGCGAGACTTTAGCTGAAGTTAAATTTCGTATTCAGAAGAAATTGCAGGTTCCTGATGAAGAGTTCTCAAAGGTATTAGCTGTAGCGGCATCTAATATTGTTGTGCTCTGCACAAAAGATCAAAAGCCTTCATCTGCTCTCTATTAATATGACATTTGTGGATTTTCCTTTTGACCAGTGGAAGTTTGCATTTCTGTCACTGGGCCGCCCTGAATATCTCCAAGACTCTGATATTGTGTCCAGTAGATTTCAGGTTTGTCCCCCCCCTCTCTCTCTCTCTCTCTCTCTTGGTGTCTGACAAACAAACCCGCGCATGCACTCACAGTGCTTCTAGCACATGCAAGGAAGGAGCAAACTTGATGAGTTGGAAATAAGTTTTAGGCTTCAGTTGAATGACTAATAAACACATGAATTGAACTCCCAAATCAGTTCCTTGTTAAATTTCTCATTTTTTTTTCCCTTTTTCTCTTCTGCGTCCCAATCATTTCCTCTATTTTGAACTAAGATTTTGTTGACTTTTTTTATTTTTAAGTCATGACTGTCCTGGGTTTTCAGAATGTGGCTGTTCCTTCTGAAAAAGAAAACAAAAATTGGAATATTATTAAAATGGATCTCCTTGTTTTTGCTAACTCACTGAACTAAGTTAGATATGCATTTTCTTTCCCCGAGTTTATTGCATAGGAGATCAGCTTGTTTATTGAATTGTGCTTTAGCTACTGTTTTTGGTATTATAGGAGAATCCCAAGTACTGTGGTAATTTTGTTGTATTATTGTTCTTATTAGCTGCCCTTTTCAACAGCTTATCCACGGTCAGTTTTATCTTTATAAGAATGATAATCACAATTTGCTTAGTGATTTTCAGGATTTTGACTGGTAGCTAAGATGTTGAAAAGTTCTACACTAGTTATGAATAATCATATAAAAAGAAATTCTAGCTGTCACTGGGAATAGATTATTGAATGCTAAGTTGCACAATCATTCTCTTTTCCTGTTGCTTCAGAGAAGAGATGTTTATGGCGCTTGGGAGCAGTATCTGGGGCTGGAGCATGCTGACAATGCACCAAAAAGATCATATACAGCTAATCCGGTACTTGATTGTGTATATTAAACATCATGTCTGGGCATGGTCAACATGTACTAACTTTAAGATTATTTGTTAATAATGGTTGAAGGACAACCTAATGCATGTAATTGCATTGCATATGCTGATCAGAGCATCTTGTTACTTTGAGAAAACTTGTGAAGCTGATGGTAACTCTATTTTGCAGAACCGACACACATTTGAGAAGCCGGTGAAAATCTATAATTAGGGAAAAAAAAATGACGAGTCAAAGCCAGTTCATTGCTTCATCGCTAGCATTCCAATGGTATGCATCCTGCTGCAAATGAGTGAGATACTCTGGCCGACCATTCAATGGCGTGTGCTTTTGCAGCGAGAGTCAATTGTTGGCTTTGTTGGATGTGTAATTCCTTCATGTAGGAGGGCCTGAATAGTTTTGACCCTTAATGTTGTGCGCTTCTCTGTGGTGAAGTAGATGGTATTGAATCCATAATTCCATTGTAAGTTAGTGCATAAAGATTTTGTTGTGGGCGATGTATAGAGGGTATAGGTGTGGCACTATATTTTTTTCCTCGTTCTTGCTCTAAATTATCACGATGTAGTTCTCCTAGATGTATCGGATAATGGTTAGGGCCTGGTGGGCTCATTTGTAAAATTTGATATCATGGGGCGTCCCGCTTTTCTGCAAATGAAATACCAATTCAGCTCTCGAGTCCAGTTTGACTGTCTTCTCCCTTTGTTCGATCCCTTCGGATCTGCAACTGCGGCCGTGATGAATTTGCTTCCGGTGTCGGGTGTATGAAGAAAAGAAAGGGGTAGGCTAGGTACGTCGAGACCCTCTCTAGTTTAATGAATTTTCAGAAGATCCGATGTGATTTCGATTCGGCATCGTAGATTCCCAAACTTTTTATTTATTTATTTATTTTGTTTAAATCATCCTTTCCATTAGAAGAAAAAATGAACATTTCTAGCTCCAAAATAGAACCAAATGGATTTCAGGGAGAAAGAGCTGAACTGGACGAGCCTCTACTAATGGTGCTCACAATTGGTTGCTTCTGTTGTGAGCAAAACTACCAACCGGAATATTGTTCGGGCTATTTTCTGGCAATTTGTCCGGGGGCCTCAAAAGTGCTCGCGTTGTGTGGTGCCAGTCTGACCAGCGAGCGACAGCTGAAAAACGCATCCAAATCCAAACGCGGCACTCTTTAATCTCCTTTTATCTTATAGATACTCGGTCGGCTTAGATCACACCCCGTCAGTCATCAATATATAATAACCGCAAAATACAACGAATAATCCAAGAGGGGGGGTTGCTTATCGGCAAACCTGCTTGATGTTATGAAATTACGATTCGCCTAATCTCGGGAGAGATTGAAGGATCGGTTTTCAATTCGCCATGGCAACAGGGTGTTATCGGGTTACCGTAATTTCCAGATCATCAGCTTACCAATGCAATAAGTAGTTATTGCTATTGCATCTACAACAACCTTACGCGACTATATTTGTCAAAACTCTACTAGCGATCCTTATTTGGAGAGATTTGACTAGCATTCCAATGTTGTGCTGTCTGATTTTTTTTTTTTCTTTATTTCGGTAGAATTTCACAAGATAAATCTTAAATAATAGTACCATTCCCTACTTTTTCCTTCTCTATCTCTCTCCATCTCTCTCTCTCTCTTCTTCTCACATGCTCTGTTTTTTTTTTTTTTTGGAATTTTCAAATTATACGAAATTTTTGGATTTTTTTTTTGAAATTTTCTAATATTCTAAATGTGTGGAGTTTTTGGAATTTCTGGGGGGTTTTTTTTTATAAATTTAATTAAAATTCTCTTGTGCTATTTCCACTGTTATTATCGAACAATGTGTAATTTTAAGTAATTCTTAATTTTAATACTTTTATTCACAATAACAAAACACTTCTTTAATCTTATAAACATTGCCGGATAAGGCTCTAGTATGGTAGTGAAAATATTGGGCTAACACAGGAGTCCTTTATTTTCAAACATTAGCCCTTTTACTAAACACAATAAGAAAAGAATTATGACAACACTCGCAACGACTTGTCTCTTTTAAAGGAACAACGAAGTCCAACTAAAATTGGACTTTGAGGCCCAAAAGCCCATTGGTGGCCCATGAATAGGTCGCGGACGAACCCATGAATATATTAATAATCGAATTTATAAATTAATATTAAAATTGTATTTAAAAATAATAAAATATTTAACGAATTTTATTATATTATATATATTATATTATATTATATTATATTATTGAGTATAATTATTTATTAAAAATTTAAAAAATATATTTCATAATTATGATATTACGAATTCCTCTAATATATCATTAATTAAAAAAAGAAAAAGAAAAAGAAAAAGAAAAAGATCCTTCGTAATTTATAGCTGGTACATCCAGGTCTGCCGCATGACCCTGAGGGGAAGAAGCACTGTCAATATCATTTCGCATTGTGTTCAGGAAAGGCCGAAGCCCCAAACTTCTTACTACTTTATATTTTTTATTTTTTATTTTTTTATTCATTAGTTCCGTTCCGATTGAGCTGATGTTTGAGTATCTAATTCTCACTTATTTTTTATTTTTTGGGCGTGACGTCGAATTTTAAATTCATTTGTTGTACGTTTGTGGGTATCTCGCTGTTTTTTTTTTTTTTTTTTTTTGGTTTTTTCTCGTCTCATATGGGCGTGTAAATTTAGGCGTGAAAAAAGATAGTTTATTTTAGCAAAATGAGATTTTTGGCTGAATTGTTCCTCTGTGTGGGCAAAAACTGAGATGGGTTTGATGGTAAAGTGAGGTCTGCCACAACCCATGGTTTTGTTTCGAAGTGTGTATAAATAAACCAGTTCATGCATAAAAACTGAATGGTTCGATAGTGTGTAGGCTGGACTTGGAACCTAAACAATTTTAGCATGTATAAAGATACTACATATTTTGTTCTAATGAAACTTATGGGAGTGTTTTTCCCAATTTAAAGCCTGAAAGGATATGAATATCGCTTTCACGTGACAGTTTTTGTGGATCCATTGAGCAGAATTAATTTAATTTCTGTTGTTAATTTGACTCCAATATGGCTTCGCAATAGTTCCATTTTTGTTACTTGTTGAGAAAATGAGATAGATGGATTGTTGTGATCTATCCATTGCCAATTGCGTTAAATGGCCATGAGCTGGTTACATGTTAATTGAGTCATGATTAAGTATAAGCAATGTCAGCTTGGAGGAGATACTATATATTTCTTCTGTGATTACTCATGCAGTATAGTTGTGCACACGGTAGAAAAGCTGGATTTACCAAAGAAAAAGAAAAAAAAAATAAAGGTAGATGAAGGAATCTGTTGATGGTATTTGCTATGGGCTATCATTTTAGTGTTCACGAACATTGTGTGTCTTCTCATTGTGGGAGTTGAAGCAATATTGCGCAAAATATTGGGACGGGAAACAGATCGGTCGTAAACAAGGGCCCAAGTTGAAATTTCTTCTCTCATAGTTGGTCATAGTTTCCTGTCCTTTCCCCCTCCACTGCATCCAATTTCTCTAGATCAGTGGACTGCCAGATGTTCATTTTGATAGCTAGATATCTGTGGAAATGATTTAAGAAGGAGCCAAAATGACATTGAGAACTGTCTCGTTACATCCAGTTACATAGCTGATGGGCATGAGCTGGCTGATTTTGGTTCTTTAAGGAGCACTACGTCAAACTGAGTTTGACTTCAATTATAGTTTATGCAATGCCACACATAGTTAGCCTTGTGTAGGAGTGATGATATGGCATATCCATAGCTATTCCTTGGTTGAAATTTGACCTACAGTTTGGGAAGTAGGAATCATTGTTTGTCAGGTGTTTACATCCTCTGCTTGTACGCTTTGCCAAAGGTGAAAAATTAGTTGGTTGATGAAATTCCATGCTCAGTACCTGTTCCACAAAATGATTGTTTTGAGCATTTTATTTTATTTTTTCTTATGGCTGTATGATGGTGATGGATACTTTTTATGGTCCATATGATGTGCTAGCTTGTAGGTAGCTTTTCATCTCGCCATTGTGTGTTCCCGCTGAATCCCCATCATCATTAGTTCTTTGTTGACTGGTCAATTGGTTTTGACTTTCAGAGTTGGGAATAGACAATTATGGACCGGCTCGATGGTTCTGCACGTTTAATGATAGTGTCAGATCTTGATTTTACAATGGTAAATCTGTTGGCATCTGGCCATCATTTTCTTAATTTTTTATCCTGTGTAACTTGGAGTAGTGGTTTGTATGCAGGTAGATCACCTTGACCCAGAGAACCTGGCCCTTCTTAGATTTAATGCACTATGGGAAGCCTACTACCGCCAAGATTCTCTGCTTGTTTATTCTACTGGAAGGTCACCCACTATCTGCAAACATTTGAGGAATGAAAAACCGTTGTTGACCCCAGATATAACGATAATGTCTGTTGGAACTGAGATTATGTATGGTGAGTCAATGGAAAGAGACAATGGCTGGGAAAAATATCTGGACCAGAAGTGGAACAGGGAAATAGTCGTAGAGGAAACATCAAAGTTTCCTGAGCTTAGACCTCAGGTAGGTTTTGTAGCCAGTTGGATAGTCTTAGCACCTGTGTAAACTTTGTGTCATCTGGGATTTATTGAACTGGAGTTTAATGAGTTTTTGCAGCCAGAAACAGAGCAACGACCACACAAGGTGAGCTTTTACCTGGATAAAATTAAATCCTCCGAAGTTATAAGGAGTCTCTCAGAACTTCTACAAAAACGTGGGGTGAGACAGAGTTTGTGTCTTTGAACCTTATACTTTGATGCATTGGTTTCATCTCTAAGGTTATAATTTTAGCCTAAAGCATGCATAAGAATAGCTTATTGTATGTTTATCCAGTTTCTCATAGAATACCATTTTTCTTCATAATTCATTTTAGTTTCTTCTTGGCTAGTTAGATGTTAAAGTGATATACAGCAATGGAACAGCTTTGGATATATTACCAAAAGGTGCTGGCAAAGGAGAGGCTCTTGCATATTTGATGAAAAAATTCAAAGACAGTAACAAAGTGCCTGTTAATACTCTTGTTTGCGGTGACTCTGGTAATGACGCAGAACTATTCAGCATTCCTCAAGTGTATGGTGTGATGGTAGGTATCCACTTAAACTGTTTTTGCTGCATATGAATTTGTGTCTTTGCAACCATGAACTTTTGATTGTTCTGATTTTTAGACGATACTTCAAATGTACAGGTCAACAATGCACAGGAGGAATTGCTGCAGTGGTATGCAGAAAATGCAAACAACAATCATAACATAATTCATTCAACCGACAGATGTGCAGCTGGGATCATAGAAGCCATCGGTAAGTTTAGTTTGGGTCCTAATGTTTCTCCAAGAGATATTAGAGATTTCCAAAAATGCAGGGTGGATGCTTTCAATCCTGGCCATGAAGTTGTGAAGTTTTATTTATTCTATGAGCAATGGCGACGTGCTGAAGTCGACAACTCAGAGGACCATATGCAAAATTTGAAGTTGAGGCTTGTAAGTATTATATGGCATCTTTTCATTGGGGACAAATTGAATAAGATCTGCAATTTAGACCATCACATAGCTGAAGAGTTTAAGGTTGGTAATGCTGTGGGCATATCATCAGAGTTGAAGGCATAATAAAAGTTGCTTATTGACAAGATTGCTGTTTCTGATTTAGAAATGAGTTCACTCATATCTGCATTTCTAGTCATTCTCTCTTGCAGAATTTTTAACTTTGTGACATTAGAGGCATGTTATGTAGTCTGAGATCCAAAAGAAGATTTGGAAATGGAAAAATGGACATTGAGTGAGGTTGTGAGATACTATCTTATATCTTCTGGCTAACAAATTAGATTCAAGTTAGTGAACTTACGTCAATGTTTGATGCCAGGCAGTTTGACTGCAGCTTATTGGAATTGTCTTGTGGATACACCCCGTTAACTGTTGTATTCTTTGTAAAATGCTGCTTAGTATTGTAAATATTATGTTAACATATGATTCTTTACATATTGCTTGCCTCATAGATACTTGAATCCCACATTAGAATGCTGAGGGAAGAACTTTGCCTGAACTGCTTGATTTATCTCATTACCTGGCTATGTCAAGGGTTAAAAATTTTTGTAAAGCCTGTTTTCCCTTTCAGTTTCCATCAGGTACCTATGTCCATCCCTCAGGATTTGAGCAACTTGGCTACCATTGCATAGATGCAGTTCAAAGGCTGTATGGAGACAGGCAAGGATCACAATACCGTATATGGGTCGATCAAATTTTGTCAGCAGAAATTAGTTTGGACACATGGCTTGTAAAATTTTACAAGTGGGAGTCCTCTGGTGAGCTTTTTTGGCCTAATATCATGGTTCTTCTTAACTTTTCTCTTCTTTTCTCTTCAACATGTATTGAAATTCTTTTTTATTGTGAAGTTGTGCGAGACATTGTCTTTTGTGGTTCAGCCCAGCACACGGTGCATGACTTCTTAAGCATGCACTCAAACTTCACAAGTCCAAACCAACAACCTAACTTTCATCCCATTTTTTGGCTTGTACAACCCAGATTTGTAATTTTAATGGTGATAACAAAAATACACAACCATCAATGCTTCTGAATCATTTGAAACAAGGGGTGCAAATGTAACGCTAGTCTTGTACTGAAACATTCATGTCAATCGCACTTTTTGTTGCAAACATAACTAGTTAATTGGCATTGTTCTTCACAGGGATCACATTCATTTGCTGCTTGGCCTTTTCTGCTATCCATTACATTGGACTATTGCAATCATACTTAAATCAAATTATATGCAACTTTGACCCTGGTTAGACATTTGGTGTTTTGGTCAATTGTCTTTTAGAAGATGACCAAAAGAAGGGAAATTGTGAATTAAGTTGTGGGTACCATGTGTTTCATGAGTTTGAAAATCATGAAATTTACAACTTTGTTGGCAGGTTGTGGAATTCCTTTATTACCACTTTAGAACTTAAGGAGTTACTTTTATGGGGGGGGGCTTTATTGTTGATAATGTCTCCATTATCTTGCCTTTAGAATTCTATGCAGTCATGACAAATGACCATAACTGAAACTACTGCCATAGGTGAGAAGCGACAATGCTGTTTGACCACTGTATTACTGAATTCAAAGGTACATCTGTACTTTGGAGCTTCCTGTTTCTGGCATAATTTCCCCTCAGATCTGCTTGATATTATTATGCAAGCGCCCAACTCAAATTATTATTGTCTCTGGGCTTAAGCAGGCTGGGACGCAAGGTGGCTTCACATGGTTGCACATGCATCAGACATGGTTGGATGGTTCAGAACTGAAAGGCCAGACTACCTGGTTATTCTAGTTTTAGACTATGTTGGCATGTATTTATTTGGGCCCTCCATACTGGTCCTCATGTTTTCCCCCAAGTGCATCTAGGTTGCTGGAAGCTCGAGCATACATTGCCTTTTCAAGTTATCATTAAGATACCTTTGCAGGGACTGAATTCTGGATTCTAATGGAAGACTTAAATGATCTGAAAGTGGTAGTGAATCGTAAATGCCCTCAACTAATTTGAAGTTGTTGGCTTCAAAATTTTAATCTGGGAATCTATTGACAAACTGTAAAGGCTTTGAATTGATGTGAATTTTATTCAGTTGTGGATCCCTTTGCATAAAATTATTGCCAGTCTATGAATGTGTAATTTTGATCTGTTTCTATTGCTTTCATATCAAAGTTAATCCATTCCATGCTTTAGCATCTTTATGTTTTTCTTTTCGGTCCTTTGATAAGCAGCTTCTCTGTGTTCTGCTGTATTCTTGCGTTATTTACATTTCCATTTTGGCGTGTATTGGTCCTTTTTGAAATTCTTTGTTTTTTTGGTTGGGTTAAAAAAAGGGGAAGGGGTAAGTTTGCAGGTCGTTAACTATTTGATTTTGTCTAGGGAAGTTGGTAGCTTTCAATTTGTCCAGGCAGTAACTTTTCCGAATATCTGAGAATGCCAAAGTGTTCTTCGAAATTTAAATGCCTATCACATGTGAAATCTGCTTTTATGGCTAAAATAATGTAAGTTTAATTACTGGACATTTTTGTTTTGCAAGTTTACTTTAGTAAACTTTACTAGTTGCAATATATTCAAGTTATTTTTAGAGTGCGGGAATTCAACCTTTTTGAACTTCTTTTTACTGTAATAATGGAGGTACCAAAATTCAGAATTGTAATATATAAATTTAGAATATTAAATATGAGAACAAAATCTTTTGACCAATAATTGGAATACAAAATTACACATATGGTATTATAAGAATAGTACATGTTATCTCTTAGACCATTATCTGGCGGGGACATCACTAGTTTTACTAGAGGATATTTTGTGGTTAGAAGGGGGATTTTTTTTAATTTTTTCCTCATTTATTTTCGACTCCCTGTCAGGACTTAGGACTCTTCTTTTTGGGTTTTTCTTTGTAAAAGATGGAATCTTTGTTCACTTAGAAAAGTTGCGCGGCGAGAAAACATGGTCTAAGGTAGCTTCATGCTAATTAATCTCTCGTATTTGATAATGCTACTTTCGCTAGTGCACGAGTAATTGCGTTAATTTGCCTGTTAACATGTCGAAAGGCAAAAAGTTAAATGACAGAACTTTCACGTCCTCCGCAACCTCATCAATCAATGAGTTCAACTGAATGGCTCGAACTGCTGTGAAGTTGACACTACAATAAGTTTTCTTATGCTCAAGATTGTTAATTTTATTAAAAATATTTAAATTGTGTTTATAAAAAATATATGATATATCTAATTCTTGTTTTTGTGTGTATGTGAGTTTGTGTAAAATGTGTTACCAGTAAGCATGCTTATTGAAAGAAACAACAGACTCGCTGGAGAAAATGAGAAACAATGCAAATTTACAGAAACCGAATTTGGGAACTAAAAAATCAACCTTTCTATTATATTATGTTTCTTTTTATGAAGGTTTTTTTTTTTTTTTCCTTTTACAACATGAGTAAAATCATTGTGCGAAGTATGACTAATTTTACTTAGCCAAAACAATAAGTAAATAGAGTTAGAGAAGCAACTTGTTTTTAGATTACAAAAAATCAAGTTTGCAAGGACAAAAAGTGAATTGCTCTCACTAATATACATGACTAACTAACTTGGTTATCTTTAACCTTTTCCTTAAGTTCTAACAATATAAAAGTAACTAGATATAATGGAACAACAATAAGTCTTTGAGCTTCATCTTTAATGACTTTCTTTGTTCGTACTCAGTTTGCATAGTAACAAAAAGATTTCTTTACTTTAATTTTAGTTAAAGTTTGAGCAGGAAGGAATCTAGGTCTTTTAACACTATTTCTCAAATTTCTTGATGTTTATACCCATTTTCTTTATTGAGTACTTAAATTTAATTTTGGTTAAAGGTTTGGTTAGAATGTCTATAATTTGATCTTTTGTATTATAGTGAAATAGCTTTACTTCTTTTTCTTGTTGTACTTCTTTGATGAAATGATATTTGATCTTAAAGTGTTTGATTTTGCCATAAAAGATAAGATTTTTGGAAATAGCTATTATAGATTGGTTGTCAACTTTGATTTCAATAGCCTTATTTTAATTTTGTTTTAAGTCAAATGACATATCATTTAATTAAATTACATGGTTTATTGTAATAGTAGTAGTAATGTATTGTATTTTTACAATAAATTGTACAATAACTTCCTACTTCTTAGAACTCTAAATAAAAATACTAAATCCTAATATAAATAGGTAACTTGTATTTCTCATATCATTATTATAGCTTTCTTAATCATTATTTGAAAAATCAATTAGTTTGAACTTTATTACTTTTCTAAACCAAACACTAAGATGATATGTTTATTAAACATATCTTAGAATTCTCTTAGCTATTTTAAGATAATTCTTAGTACTTGCATATACTTGGACATGATGCTAGTGACATGTATTAAATTTGGTTTAATGGTTGTTAAGTATAGTAAGCTTTTTATAAAGTTTTTAAAGGTAGTGTAATTAGCTTTTCTTGCACTATCCTCTTTACAAAGTTTTTCTCTCGGGTTTAAAGAAGTTAGAATTGAATTGCAGCTTGCCAAATTGTGCTTATTTAATAGCTTAATGGCATGCTTTATCTAACTTATGAAGATGCCATTAAAAGTTTGCCAAACCTTTATTCCTAAAAAGGAATTCATTTTACCAAGGTCAATCATATCAAAAGCTTCCTTTATATGAACCTCAAAGTCATTAATTAAAGCTATACTACTATTAATGACTAGGATGTCATTAACATAAATATAAACAGTTAATAATTCATCTCCTTCTAAACTAATATATAAGGTAACTTTATTTTAGCTTTTGGCAAAGTCTAATTTGAACAAATGTGCATTTACTTTGCTATATCATACTTGAGGAGCTTGATTTAACTTATAAAGGGTTTTTTGCAATGCATAAACCTTGGCTTTATCTATCCTAATAAGGAACCCTTCTAGCTATTTTACATACATTTGTTTTTCAAAGGTCTTATTTAAGAAGGTTGGCTTGATATCTGACTAAAATACCTTCCAACCTTTTAAAGTTGATAGAGCCAACAATAATCTAATTATATTACATCTTGTAATAAGAGCATGAGTTTTTTGTATAATTAATTCCAAACTATTGAGAGTAACTTTTGACCATTAATCTTACTTTGAGTTTGTTAATAGTACTATTTACATTAAGTTTCACCTTATACATATACTTTATACTAATTACATTTCTATCATTAAATTTATTAACTAACTTATAAGTTTGATTTTTGTGAATTATGCTTAACTCCTCTTTTACAACTTCATTCCAAATATCGAATTATTAAGTTTTTAAGAAACTAGTTGGTTCAAAGGTAGCAATATTCCTTTTTTCATAAATTTTTGTTACACATTTAGTTCTTTTCATTGGTTTATCATCAAAGTTAGCTATTTAATCTGTTGTAGTACCATTCTTTACTATTAAGGAACTAGAACTAAAGTTAGATAATATATTTCTCTTTCACTGATTTGTTCTTTACTTTACTCTAATTAGCTTTCTCATTAGATTTTATACTTCTACTTGTAGTTACTTTTTTGTTTTTAAGATCATAAACCTTGTAGGCTTTTAATTAGTTATTATATCTTAAAAAGACAATAACTGATGCTCTTTCATCAAACTTGTCTCCTTTTACATTAAAAACCATAATATAAAAGATATATTTAAAGACCTTGATTTGATGCAATAAAGTTTTGATTCCATACTAGACTTTATATGGAGTCATTGTTTTCAATGCTTTTGTGGGAAGCTTGTTTTGTAAATAGTTTACTATGTTGGCAACTTCAACTTAAAAGCATTTGGGCATATTCTTTTTAAATAATAGGCATTTTGACAACTATATTAAGATTTTATTTTTTCTTTCATAAACTCTATTTTATTGTGGAATATAAGGTATAGTAAGCTGATGATGAATGCTTAATTTTTCACAAAACTTATTAAACATGTATGTTGTGTATTCAAACCCATTATCTAACCTAATATTGATGATGTTGCAACTAACTTTCTTTTCAATCTAGGTTTTAAACTTGAAGACCACCTTTGAAATCTTTGATTTAAGTTTTAGGAAATAATTCTAGTAAAATCTTGTTGCATCATTAATAAAAATGATGAAATACTTATTACCATTTGAGGTATGAGTATTTATTGGTTCACATAAATTTGTATGGATGAATTATAATCTCTTTATTGGTTTCTAGGCTTGAGTTTGAGGGAAAGAGTATCTTGATTGCTTTCCTTTTTAACAATCTTCACAAATTAGAGTGTATTTGTATAATAAACACCTCTAAAGCTAGATTATACATCTACTTTAAAGAGAAATAATTAAGATATCTTAATCTTTTATATTATATGACATTTTCATTTAAAGAGTTAAAATAGGTAGATTTATTGTCTTTGTTCCAATTTATAATAAAACTTTTGTTTTTCATTGTACAACTAAAAACTTATCACCTTTAAGATCAAGAATTCTACACGTTTCATCTTTAAATAGCAAAGTATAATGTTTTTTCATTAATTGGTGTACACTTAACAAGTTTTGATCAATCTTAGAAAACATATAACATATTAACAAGATGTCTTGTACTTGAAAGGGTATGTAAGGTAACAACTCATTTTCCTTTAACTTTAAAATGCTCTTTATTCTCTATTACAACCTTCAAGTGAAAGGTATGGTTCAATGCATTAAATCTAGTTGCATCATGGGTTATATGGTAAGTGCTTCCATTATTAATCAATTAGCTTTTTAAAGCATTTTTTGTAGTTTTACATGTTGCAAAAACAATAAGTCTTCTTCTTATTTCCCTTTTGTAACTTAGGCTTGATGTGGAGTTGTATCTTGACTAGTCTACTTGCTTTTGCAAACTTTAGCCATGTGTCTTATTCTTTTACAAATGTTCATTGGATATTTGGTTTATACTAGCATTACCTCTCTAGATGACTGGTTCTCTTGTAATGTTTGTAGGGTCCAAATTCTTTCCTAACATTACCTCTTGTAATGTTTATTGTTTTTTTTTCTTATCTTTATAAGTTTTAGATCCACTTGTTTAACCCTTATTTTCTCCTTTTACCATTAATATAGCCTTTCTATTCTCCTTTTATTTTATTTGCCTTTTGAGTTTCAAATCCTGCAAAGTATTGATAAGTTCAACTAGAGTAAAAGTACTATGACCCTTAGAGTCCTCTTAAAAAGAAATCTTAAACTCATATCTTAATATCCCTTTAATCATTTAGATCTTCTCTTAAAAGCCTGAATTGGTTGACCACCTTTATAAGTGTGTTTGTTACTTACTTCATAGTTTTAGCTTTTTTCACCTTTAAGCCTTTAAATTAAGAACTTGAATGTGTTTTGTCTTGTCACTATCATGATACTCCTCCTTAAGTTGATCCCAAAACTCTTTGCCTAATTCACAAGTCATAATCTAAGATCACATCTAAAATTGTAGAGTGAATGTAAGTAAAAGCCTTAAAAACTTTGACAATTTTTTCACTCTTAATGCTTGATTTGTATAAGAGTAGGGTTCTGTGAAAACTTAAAAACTTAGTCTCCACACTTTACATCTTTTAAAGGCTGAAAACTCTAGGATAAGTTTTCACTTTCACTACTCATATAGGATGATTTTTTCTTAATAGTATAAGAGATGATGTAAAAGACGAATTGGTTGTTATTTTAGTTGTTTTGATTTTTTTTTTTAGATTTTCTTAGTGGTTGATGTTTTTGGATTTTGCAATTAATTCTCTTATTTCTTTTCTAAGTGTTTAAAATTTTATAATAATTTTAAAAGTTTTGATACCACTAAAAAAAATAACAAATTTACTTGTTAGAGAAAATAAGAAATAATGAAAATTTACAAAAATTATATTTAGGAACTAAAAAATTAACATTTCCATTAGACTATGTTTCTTTTTATGAAGTTTTTTTTTTTTTGCCTTTTTACAACATGATTACCGTCATTGTGCAAAGTATGGCTAACCTTACTTAACCAAATTAAGAAACAAAATAAGTTAAAAGAGACAACTTGCTTTTATATTACAGCAGATAAGGTTGACATAAAAGTTAACTACTCTCACTAATATACATGGCTAACTAATTTAGTTAATCTTTAACCATTTCCGTAGGTTCTAACAATACAAAACCTACTAGATATAATGCAACCATAACAAGTTTTTGAGCTTTATCTTTATTGAGTTTCTTTGCTGGTACTCAACTTGCACACCAACAAAAAGATTCTTCTTCAATTTCTGTTAAAACTCGAACAGTGAGAAAGCTAGGTTAGCAACTACTCCTCAAAGGATGGAGTCCTCTACTGCAAGCCTCATTTTGAGCAACTTTTCAAAGAATCTGGCAATTTTGGCAAGAATTTTCAGACAGGCAGGACCTTTCCCTTTCCTTCCTTTTCCCACAGTTTTTAGGTTAATAAAAATTTTGTTTACCGAAAAAAGGGTGCCACTGTTTACTCAATCACTGACCATCTATTGTTCTACAATGTTTTCTTTCCTTTGTTTGTTTGTTTTTTTTTTCTTTCCGTGCAAATCGGAGAGGAGTACTAATGAGCTGGTATGTTCGTAGTCCCCCAATTTTATGTGCCAACTCGGGGTGTGTTTTGGATGTCCCAAGAAAAGCGAAAGTAATCTGATCTGCTCTGTGACAGCATTACCAAACATATCTGGTGGATTCGTCTATTACCCTTTTCCAGGACATCCAAAACTGCTCAGTATTATTTGTTTCAGGATTAATTGCTTTCCTTGCTATTAACACTAGAACTTGGTATATTTGTTTTACAGTCAAAGACACCCAGCAAAGTCTCTTCATGACAAATGTTCAGCTCGTGGCAAAACAGTTGACCCGCTGGAAAAGTTTGGTTTGGAACTCATCAAATCATTTAGTAGATTAAGAAGTCTCACTGATGAACGCAATCTTTAGAAGGAAAAATAAAAATTGGTTGTGTATTGTGGGTGACAATGGAGGGATAATAATGTTACCACAAGACATGCTTTAGATGTGCTCATGGGATGTGCAATCTCACACACTCATCTTATGCTGCTTTTAATGGAGTCCTCTACTGCAAGGTAGCACCACTTTGCCCAACTCTTCATGAAGAAAGGCAACTACAACCATGTCCTCCAGGCCGTCTCTCATAAGAGAACTACCTCCAGGCCCTCCACGCCACCTCCTGAAGCGGCTGAGACCAATTGATGCTGGAACAAGCACATGCTGAAGACAAGTCACAGGAGGAATCTTTAAATAAAAAAAAGATGCAAATAAATAAAGGAACATCTCAACAATGCACACCCATGCGGTTCTTTTGTTTTGCATGCCATCATTCCAAGTTGTCCAAGAGAGTTGTAACATTTTGGGTGGCAAAAATCATGTCATCATGTTGAAATTGTTGAATTTTAGTTCTTAGTTTTATTTATGTGCAAGTTATTAATACAAAATAAGAGATTTTTTGTGATTTAATGAACTTTTTTAATGATAAAAAAAAAAAAGAAAAAGAAAAAGCAAGATGGGTTGCTACAAATACGTTTCAGTTGCACTAGTTTAATTATATGTGCCGATGGTAGGGACAATTAGAAAAAATTGTATAGTTATATGTGAGGCTCCCCCAGCCCATGGGGTGAGTGGTAGAGAGATCAAGGAGTGAGGAAGAGGAAGAATTGACGGAAAGGAAGAGAGATAAGAACAGAATTAGAAGAGAGATCTCATTGGTTATTCTTTCTCATACCCCAAACTGTTTGCTGCACGGACGGACGGGAGCTTGTCTCTGTGTGTGTGTGTGTGTGTGTGTGTGTATATATATATAGAAAAGCTCCATCACGTGTTCATACAATCAACGGACAAAATGAATCAAGAAGGGTGATCAAACGGTCGAGGACTGCCATATCATCAATTAATCTTTACCATAATATAAGTATTAGATTAGAACCCACCCTACTAACGGGTTTAACTGAATAAATAAGAATGCTTCGTTCCTCCCAGTTTCAAGAACTCACAAAGCTAACGGATTTTCCCTCCATCTCTCTCTCTCTCTCTCTCTCTCTCTCTCTCTCTCTCTCGGGCACACACAATAAAAGAATACCTTTACAGGGCACCAAAGTCCTCCCTCCCTCTCAAGAACCTTCCAAGAAACAGGCTTTTACTCGCCATATCTCTCTCACTCTCTCTCTCTGTGAGATTTGATTTGAACAATGGTGCTCTTCTCCAATCTTGGAGATAAGAATCGACTCAAGAGCGCGGTGGCAATCTTGGCGAAACTTGCCAACTATGCCATCTTCCACTACTCGGAAACTTCGCTGTCGCTCACCGTTGTGGGGGAAGCCGGAAGACTGATGGCGAGCCTCTCTTTCGGTTCTGAACCTGGCCTGAAGATTCTCAAACGCGTCTATCCTGGGCATAACCTCGTTGATCTTGTTCGTGTCAACAACATCATCAGAACTGCCAGAGATACAGAGTCGATTGAATTGCTGATTAAGGACAGGGACGGTGAAAAGACACTACTTATTGTGCTTAGAAGTATGTTATTATTTTCCGTTTCTTCCTATATTCATTCCATTTTTTTGGTTTTAATTTTCTGAACGCTCCCTGCAGCTACTTTTGTCGGCAAAGAAAAGGGTGAGAAGAGATGGGAGAAAAAGAAAAGGAAAGAGAGTTTCTATGTCGTGGGTTACTGTATAGTGACATCGTGAAGTCTCCCCGGGGAGAAGTATAATTTCAGAAATTTGGGATCGACTGGTTGTTGTTCTTTTGAATGGGAAAAACGCTAATCACAAGTAGAGGGATGCCTTAATTAATTAATTATTATTATTATTATTTTTTGGTGTTTTTTCTCTTTCGGAAACTGGATAATCCAGTGAAAGGGTGTGTATGTGTAAGGAGATGCATAAGGAGAAAAAAGAAAGTGAGTGGTGGGATCAAAAAGTATAAAGATTTCATTTCTCACAAAAAGGGATCAAGAAAACAGGTGTTCATTAAGGAGAGGAGATTTATTTGTATTTGTATCATAATAACATGGGTTTCTTTTATAGAGGAGATTTGATTTGGATTGGGTATGGGGTTTGAGGGGATAAGCTAGTTTCTTGTTGGAATTCTTCTCAAAGAGATGGAAGATACTAACAATGGTCTGTCTCTCAGGGACAAACAATAGGCCCAGACGTTTTGTTTTACCTATGAATAAAATTGTGGGTGACCATGCAAGAGTTGTGGAGCCGCAAGATGGGCTTGGTGTTGGCATAAACGCAGAGCAATTTGTTCACCTGTTCAATCAACTGGCCATCTCCGAGGCAAGAGGTAAATTCCTTGATTCTCACCAGTTCCATGGCACCTTTTTGTTTTTCCTTTTCTTTTCCAA
Organism: Bruguiera parviflora; assembly: GCA_019804595.1. Lineage (NCBI taxonomy): Eukaryota > Viridiplantae > Streptophyta > Magnoliopsida > Malpighiales > Rhizophoraceae > Bruguiera > Bruguiera parviflora. The sequence goes on from CM034044.1 coordinate 7,595,213, forward strand.
TTTTCAATAACATCATTCAAAACTGATGCACAGTATTTCCCAAAGAAAATGGCCTGCTGACTTTAAATGACACCCAAATCTGTAATAAACAATAAATTATATTAAAAAAAAAAAAATCTTTCATTTCGTTCCTTGATTCTTTTTGTATCTTCGAGCCTTTGGCACTTTTCTTCTTGAGTGGTATTCGTGTTTTGCCAAGGCTATCATTCTCTGTAATGCTGCAGAGGTACGTGTTCCACTTCGCATATCTAGGACCAAGGATCAACTACGGATTTCTGCAAGAAGCAATGAGATTGTCCTTAAAAGGGAGGTATGTCTAAGATCCTGTGTTCTACGGATGCTCATGAATTGTGATCCGCAGTAGAAAGACCATGATCAACCGTCTAAAGTAAAGATGGGAAGTTTGTTTTAATTCGGTTCATCATAGGTGGGAATCTATCCTTTCGTGGTTCATCAGTTACTTGATAGTAGCCGGCTCCGGTTCTAATGTTCTTATCACTTGGCTACCGATATTTAATCAAGTCTAGTTCCCTGCTTGCTTTGACATTTTTGTTCTCAAAATTTGGGTGAGGGAGTTTTAAATTAACAACCTTTTGCAGGATGGCCAGTATAGGATAAAAGGTGATGGAGCAGAGGAGACAACTGCAGATACTTACGGTCTCTATCACACAAGCCCATTAGTACATGCAGCACTTCTGTCACGGATGGTCTGGATATATAAGACTACTCCTGATACCTTGCTGAACTGCGAACTAAAAGGAGAAAACATTCGTGTGACAGGCAATTTGTTGTTCTCCGTCAAGGAACGTGTGATTAGAATGATGATAGGGAGGCTAGAAGATGCTCGTCTCTTGAAGGAAGTCATTGAACCTCTCAGGTTGATTAATCCCCAAGCTGCTGTAAGTTTTTCAAACAAGGGGTTATCAATTCTCGTTGATATCGAGAATGATGGAGCTGGAGCTGTGCTTTGTGTTGATTCCTCACTTTTTAAGCCAAGGACGTTTTGCTGCACCTTATTTGGCTCCAAAGTTGTGGATCTCAACGGCATATACCACCAATTAGACACCATTCCTGCTCGACGTGAATTTGGCTTGATCTTATTTGGTAGGTAATTCAACCCAAAGCCCTCTTTTTGTTTGATATCACCACCAAAATCTGCATAAGAATCCGAACTCTTTGTGTTAGAACAAACAAATGAATAACATCTGTAATAACCATTGTTTAAAACCCCACTTGGAATTGTCATTCGTCATTTTTACAGCTAAATATGAATGTAACTACTTGCTGCATTCATATATCATCTATTAGGACTTTTTTAGGTTTCTGACTGTAAAATGTGAATTGATTTCTCAGGCACTGGTTGGAATAGGGAGCCTAGCCATGTACATGCCTTAGGAGACGAATGTTATGCTGAAGTGGATGGTCAGGAGCTCCGTAATGCACTCACCAGTCTAGGCATTCCCAGATCTACAGGTAGTTATCCAACTGATTATTGGTTCATGTGCATGTACGAATTGAAATATATTGATCATCAATGTCCTGTATATGATCCTTAATGCTGCATTGCTTATATACTATAATAATCTCTCTCGTTATTCATTGTTACTAACTAAACATGTTTGCCTCTAAATTTATGGCGAAAACATTCAAATGGGTAGTTGGTTAACATTGAAATTCTCCACAGACGCTGCCGATGCACTTCATATCTCTATAAGCAAAACACAGTTGGGTCTCCGTGCGTTGAGTGACAGTGAACTGGAACAGCTGACTCATTCTCTTTCTCCAGGAGTTGAAAGTAAAACAGTAGTTATCACAAATACGGTACTCCCACGACACTCATTCTCTTTTTTTGAACAACAGCAATGCTCTTCTATTATTATTAGTTTTTTTTTCCAAACCTCAGTTCATTTTTATTTTGAGTTGCAGGAAGGAAATTTTTTCTTTGCAAGCAATCCAGTTGGCAGGCAATATGAGATGGTGATAAGGCTTCTTGTCAACCCGTTTTTAAAGGCAGTACGTGCGTCAACCTATATCTCGATACACATGTCCCGCACTCTTGGTGTCTTTGTCAAGTGTGAGATGCCTAAACTTAGCATAATATTTCCGTTGTATCCAATTGTGCTGAAGAAATTGGAGGGTCATGGTTTTTGACAGATACTATTGAATATTCATACATGTAAATAGGACATAGAACCAATGCTATGCAGCTATTTCTCGGTAAATAAGCGCCGAATTTGGGAGTTTCATGAATAAAAATTGGCCAAAACATGTATTTGGTCTTTGAACTCGATTTTAATTCTTAACTTAGCCCCTCTAGATTCGAAGTTTCCGATTTCCTCCTTAATTTTAATTTAAACACTTGAAATGATTTTTGATAATTAGGTTCTTTTAAATTTAATAGAGTGAAGAAAAAAGAAATAAGTAAAAAGAAACATAAAAAATATTTTTTTCTTTTTAAAAATTTTGACTAAGTTTAGAATTTTTAAAATTATTTTATCTTTACAAACTAGTATTTAAATGAATTGATCAATTTCATCCATAATTCCTCAGCTAATTTTATGTGGGTGGTTGCCTATATCTCTAGTATTCAAGTCAAATTAAAAAAAAAAATTATTCATTTCTCTTTTACTTTATAAATTTCTTGTAAAAAATTAATTGTTAAATATTAATATAAATAACATTTATACTAATATGTTTGATGAACAACAATTTATAATGTGCCATTACATTATATTTTTAGAGAAAAAAAAATGGAATGAAATTGAGTCATTTGTCAATTTTAAAATTTTATAAATTTTTTAAATATAATTTTTAATATTTTTTGATTTATCAAAATGAGTTTTATATTTTATTTTTCTTTACATTAGAGTCTATTTTTGTTTGAAATTCAATAAATTTGTTAAAAAGATTCAAATATTATAATTTTAATTTTATATTTAGAATTTGATTCTTAGTTTATATAAATAAAAAATTCTTTATTTTTTTAATTTTTTAAGAAAAAAATAAAATGTTAAGTCATTTTAGCTGAATTAAATTTAACTTTAAATTTCTAAGTTATTTTGAATTTAAGTCAAGTCATTTTCGAGTTTGATTTGAGTTAAATTTATTAAAAAAATTTAAGTTAATTTATTGGGTTAGGTCAAATTTTAACACCTATAATTATTTGTTCTTATTATGACTTGGTTTGTTCAATTGATACTGGTTATCAAACAAGAATTTGACGAAAAATGGTAAGACCTATTATTGTATGAACCCTTCAGCTAGAAATAATTATGTTGCTTCCTAGTAAGTGTGTTGTTGACAATGATACTAGTTAGCAATCTCTTTATTTTAGGTTTGATTTCAAGACTAATGATTTCAAGGTGGTGGGTTTGAAATCCTAAAAAAGGATTTCAAAGTAGTGGGAGAGGTTAAGATATTTGCTTTAAGTGAGGGTCCTTGAAGGAGAATTATATTCATAGTAATTGTCTCTTATAACCTAATTAAGTATCCACTGAGTCAGTGTAAGGAGTTTTGGAAATCAAATCTCTCTTGCCCTTCTAATAAGGCCTTTCACCTTTACCCTACCTCCTCTGCCTCCCTCTCCCTCTACCTTATCATTACCCCTCTCAAATGGTCATAAACCTTTAACACACATCTATAACCCTTTTGCAAAATCCCTACCCCTTACCTAATAATAGCCTCCTCAAAAAAATTTTTCCCAATTAACCCTCATAAAACACATGTTTATTAAACTAAATCCCCTATTATAAGAGCTACCATTTAAATGGAAAATCCATTAGATTATTGTATTATGGCTAGCCTTTACAAAATATTCTCTGGGTACAACATGATCATTGATGTCTATATGCCTTAAAAAAGAAATAAGTAGTGACAACATTTTAGATTTGCTTAGTTTGAGAGTGTGGAAAAGGCTCTAAAGATTATAAAAAAGCTTAATAAGAAAAACATTATCAATCATTTCCTCCATCTGAACCTCTCTAGATTTATTAAAGGTAGTCCTTTAATAAATTTTGAGAAGTAACCAGTAGATGTAGGCAGGACTTTTTTGGGTAGAAAGATACCTCTTTTATATGGTTAAAGCAACGATTGTTCTTTCTCTAATGTGATCTATAGTAAAATACCTTATAACTCAAACTTTATAAAACTTAGGGTTTCCAAATCAAGTGCTTGTTATACCTTCAAGATACTTGAAGAATTGACAGATTTAGATCTAACAACCATAACTGAGAATCTTATTTACAATATAAGTCATATTAATAGATTCATTTTAAGTTTTGGTTAGCTGGAATGCTTTCCTAACTCTAAGTAATAGGCTCTTTCTAGGGTCTACCTTATGCGGCTTGAGTTTGAGTCTAGATAGGGCTCATCAAGAAACTCCTTTTTTGGCTATTCAATCTGTGACAAGAAAATTTTTATAGATGTAACTTTGGAGTAAATACAAAATGTGTAAATTTTTATGAAAGCATAAATCATGGATTTAATATATTAAAGAAGGTGATTGCAACACTAAGTTCTTTCATCTCAATGCCACCAACAACTTTAGGAGAAATTACCTAAACTTTATTAGTGTTAATGAAAGGATTATTACTAACCCAACTTTTATTCACTATGAAGTACATAGATATTGTTGGAAATCTTAGTCTCCTTATTGTTCAAACTATATTGAAAATTGAAGAATCTATTAGATGCTTAGTTAGTGTAATTGCAGCAAAGGAATCTTTGGAGAGCAAACTTAAAGAATTGTTATTTTGTTATAGTTTTATGGTTAGCTTACAATGTTAAACTTAAAGCAAGTGTTGCAATTGAACCATTTGTTAAATTATTTAGTTTGTGAGCTTTAAAACTTAGTAAGAGTAGTTAAAAAGTTTAATCAAATTTATGGTTTGCCATAATGTGCTGATAAACCACTAAATCAAGTTTGCTTAACTTGTAATTTCGTATAATTAAGTTAGTTCATGCCTTAACCAATGATTAAAGGCTTTGTTTGTATATGAAAATGAATAAAAATGTAATCTCTCATACTTTAGTTGCTTGTTTGGGCCTTTCTCTCTAAAATTTTCTTATTTACAGCAGAGTAAATACTAACATCCTTTAAATGATATCAAAATATTTAAGATTATTGAAAGGACTAAGAAAATAATAAGGATAATGAGAAAATTGAATGAATAAGTTAAAAGTACTAACAACCAAAAAAGAGACAAAACCAAAAAAGTTGAAATGGCAATTAGTAACTTTCGTACCTTAATATCTCTTATGCTTTAAGGAGAGAACTATGTTATATGGACATTGAAAATGATGGTTTATCTTAAGACTTTGGATCTCTAGGAGATTATGAAAACAATATATCGGGTTCACGAGTTTCTTTAGAACCTAACTTTTACTTAAACCAAGTACCATAGTGAAAAGACAGCCAACGTCTTCAAAACTCTCACTTACATCCATTCAATAGTATTTAATGTTATCTTTACCAAAATCATAAACAATGAAATTGCTAAAGAGACATGGGATAAGGTTTAAGAGGAGTTTTTTTGGAAATGACAAGATAATGTATATTCAAATCTTGAATTTGAAAAAAGAATTTGAAGCTTTTGAGATGAAAGAGACAAAAACTGTTTACCAATTTTTAGATAGACTTATAAAGATTATAAACTAAATTAGACTATTTAGAAAAGAGCTTAATAATAAAAAAGAAATTGTGGAGAAAGTTCTAATGTACCTACCTAGAAGATATAAGTCAAAAATTTCACCTTTAGAGGATTTTAAAGATTTCAACAAATTCACACTTATTAAGCTTGTTAATACACTACAAGCTCTAAAATTAAGAAGACAAATCAAACATAAGGAGTTTATAAAGGTTATCCTTATTGCAAAAGGTAAGGAAAAGGGTCAATCAAGTGGCTTTAAGTGTCAAAATGATAAGAAAGAGAAGGAGAAAAGAGAAGAGGATGGAAAGGAAGTTAGAAAGAAAAAAAAAGTTTGGATCTTATAAACATTATAGGAGAACTAATCATTTAGAAAGATATTGCTTGTTTAGGACTAATATTCAATGCAACATTTGTAAAAAACATGAGGTATATGACAATAGTTTATAAGAATAAGCAAGCTACCTAAGGAGCTTTACAGCAAGCTTAAATGGTAAAAGGGAACCAAGATGAAGAAGTCCAATTTGTAACAACTTGTAGTGGTATTATAAAGATCATTGAGGCATAATTGATAAACAATGAATATATCCATTATATGACTAATGATACAAGCAAATTAAACTTGATAGACCAAAAATTTTAATCTAAAGTCAAAATTAAGAATGATGATCATTTCCAAGTTAAAGAAAAGAAAGTGGTGGTAGTGAACACTATATTAGGTACAAAATATATTATTGAGTACTTTATGTACTTAAAATTGATCAAAGTTTATTAAGTGTTAGTCAATTAATGAAAAAAAAAAATTCTTTATTATTTAAAGATGAATATTGTAAAATACTTGATTTTTATGACCATAAAGTGCTCACATTCTTCTTTTTTTATTTGTGTTTTAGCAAAAATTACTACGTATAATATATTAAGTCATTTTTAAAGTAGTAGAATGCAGCTAAATTTTTTTACCGTAATAATTACGGTGCCAAACTAAAGAATTGGAAGATTTAAGTTTAGAATTTTGCATATGAAAAGAAAATATTTTGACCAGTAATTAATACCAAATTTTATCTGGCGTTATAAGGCAAGTATATGATTATATCTTTGGGTATTATCTGGCGAGGTTTTAGAGAATATTTCCAAATATTGGGGTTCGCAGTCTCAGGGTGCTCTATTTTTCCTCTTCTTATTCCTCTTTGACGTCTTGTTAGGACTCTATATGGTTCATCACTGCATTCTTTCAACAATTTACTTACTTTTTTAAACGTGTGACATTTTTTTTTTTTCCAACAAGTCAAAGAAAATACGCACCTAATAATCACTCACTGAAGGCATCCAAAGAAATACGACCTTAATAACAAAATTGATTTGTTTGAATTGATGCGAAATTACTCATATGGGATACTAAGACAAATGTTTGGCATGCAGCAAAGCCTCTTAAGGAATATCATTATTAGTTTCCGTATTATACCAACCTATTTTTAACGTGATCGGGAGAAAATTAACAAATTGACAACACTAATATTACAAGAAGGAAATTTTGCCAACGAAACAAGGCCATATAAAATTTTAGTTAAAAGGAGATAGTATGAAGATATATAATAGAAAATGTCAAAGAGTCGGGAAACTTTTCAAAGGGCATTAACTGTGGCTATTTTAAATAAGAAAAATGTTAGGCATATGCTGATTTTTAAGATAACAAAAGTTACGTGAGTAAACAAAAAGATGTAGTTATGAACTTTAAGATATATTTGTAATTTTATTTCTGTGCAACCAACAATTATAATTATATTTTTTGTAAACTTACGTTTGTTCCCACCTCAAAAATTCATGACTATATAATAGAGTCCTCTAAATAATATTTAGCAGAGTGTTCATTAGTGTTCCACTCAAAGTGAAAAAACAAAAAAGACTATTAATTAGTGAATAAAATTGTTAAAAATGCTATAGATTCAAAATTTTTATGCGACCAAAGACACAGAACCTATCTCTTGGTCTCGTAAATGCATTTATGGTAATATGATTATATTGATCCATATGGGGTTGGCCTAATTTATTTGTAGGAGTAAAATTATTATTATTAAAAAAAGAAAGAAAACATGACAACTAATGTGGCTGATAAATGCAATTTCTAATGTAGGACCGCTTTGTTCTGTATGGTAAAAGAAAATGGTATTTATTTAAATTGTTGGGAATTTAGCATTTAACGCGAGGGATTCACTTTTCATATCTACACAAGTGATATGATATGCATTAACTGAGTTTCTAATACGAATACTAATTACGCATGCAAATTCTTAACTAATGAGTTTCAAGACACATACGCATTGCACGCATATATAAATGTGGACGAATGAACCATTTGCGTAATTTTTTAATTAATTCGGTTCATTAACAGGAGAAATGGCCAGCTTTGCCTCTCCTTGTCACCTGCTCTCTTTCTTGATCTGCCTCACCACCATCCATGCCGCTGCTGCCGCTGCAGCTTCAAGCACATCAGCCCAGCTGGTAGACGAAGTCTGCAAGAGTGCTTCAAACTACATCTTCTGTCTCGAGGCTCTTCATTCAGACCCAGTTACCGAACATGCAAGCGGCTGGGAACAGCTGGCCGATATTTCGGTGCGATTGGCTTACAACAACGCCACCAGCACCCAAAGTTACATAGGCGAGCTGCTCGGGAATTCCTCCAGCCCTGGAAACCAACACGCGCGGCTCCAGAGATGCAGCGACGACTATGCAAAGGCCGCTAAAGCAATAGAAGTTGCAGGCAATGACGTCAACTCCGAAGACTTCGATGAACTACCTGATTTGGCAAGCAATGCGACTCTCGCTGCCAATGACTGCAACGCTGCTTTACTGGGAACCCCATCATCGCCTCTGCTGGGAAATAGCAATCAAAACTTGAAGGGTCTTTGTGAAATCTTTGCCATCGTAGCTAAATTATTGACATCCGGATAATTAATATTATGACCACGTTATAATTTATTTTCTGGGGTCTTTTCTCAACCTTTTTTTTTTTAGCTCCTACATACATAATGGCCCAGATGGTGTAAAATAGGGACATGGATCAGTGGCTTGGCCCTACATTCCGTGCTATATTTTCTTCAAAGCAATCCACAATGATTATTTGAAACAGGAAAATGTCAACGAGTCTGGGATTTTCCGAGAGCATTAACTGTACATATTTTAAACAATATTTTTGCAATTTTAATGACTATGAATTAATGAATAAAGTTAATTGTTCATTTTTCGAAAAATTCTTTTAAGAGGAAAAAATGGAAAAAATAAAAAAATAATTAAAAAAAAAAAGATATCACGGTAACAAAAACTATAGTAGTAGTAGTCTGTATTGGCGAGACCCAATAGTAAACAGCTGTCCAACTAATTGTTGTTATTAGTTATTGATTATGGATTATTATTACTGGTTATTGTTGTTTATAAATAAAATAATATTATATTATTTAGTTAGGTTAATATTTCCTGTTATTGTTCAATATTAAAATAAATATTTAGGACATTGGTTTATGTTTCGTTCTTATGGTCAAAAACAGGATTCGTAAGTTTAATAAGGCTGCTTCTTTCTCCATTTTCCTTTGAATTAGAGCACTACGATTAGCAAGCAAAAAAATTTTAACCTTGCATGGACTTTGCCTACGTGGAAAGATTTAGATAATCCATAAAATTTTTATGACAATTGATAGAATTTTAAGATTCTTTCTCAAAAGAGAGTAAATAAGATATTATTATGAAGAGTATCTTGATCACTTATCAATTAACAGCTAATGTTACTTTTTTCATCAATTACTTTGGAGAGGTGTATCAATAAACAACAAACTTTAAATCTTTTTTCAAAATGCCTAACACTCTGTATTTTCAAACTCAACGGCAACAACACTCCTTGAATAGCAAAAACAAGCACCCCTCAAGGGTCTGTTTAATTCACTTATTGCTGGTTTTTTTATTGTTAATTGCTGTTACTAATGAGTAAAAGAAAATTATAGGATGAAGTTAATATTGTCTATTGCTATTAAATTTTAAAATAACTAATTAGGATATTCTATTTATATTTCAAATGGGATGATGTGTTTGTCTTGGACAAGAAAGATTTATAAGCACAATAAGGTTGTTTTTGGATCTCTCTCTCTCTCTCTCTCTCAACCAATTCAGAGCACTCCTAGAATTAACAAGAAAAAGAATGCTGTCCTTACATGAATTACTGGGAAGGATCTAGTTAATAGATGAAATTCTAATTTTATGATAATCGATAGGAAGGTTTTGATAATTAATAAAATTACAAGATTCCTTCTAGAGAGAGATATCTAAGTAAATAAGATATTATTGTTAAGTGTATTTTGGCTAGCTGTTGTTAGATTTAAAAAGTAGATCAAAGTTACGTTTTTCATCCGCTACTATAATGAGGTGTGGCAACGAGCAGTAAGCCTTAAAAAATTTAAAAAAAATTTTTTGGTTAAATTTTAAAATGATAAACACGAATTATTATAAAATTCAAATTAAAATATTTTAAATTTAAATATTTCTTAAAAGGGAAAAAGTGGATATGACAGCTAAGAAGGATATTAACGTTTAATGTAATAGAAGAATATTATCTCTAATATTATTTAATTGGTTATAGATGGTGCATTTAATGCATACGATGCACTACATTTTTACATTATCTTTTTAAGGCACAGAATGGACATTGTTAATCCTTTTAAATTCTATTATACTTTGATTGATATAAAATATTAATAAAAATATATTAAAAAAATATTTATACTTTTATATCAATTAAATAATTAGATTATAATGAATCTTTATATTATTACGAATACATAAATAGTAATATTACATTTAAAATACATATTATGAAAAATTTTAATTTAAATTTTACTCAAAATATACTAATATATATATATATATATTTTTAAACCAAATATTATATTTTAGATAATTTTTCTAATAATATCCAACTTTTTAAGTGAAGATTATCACTTTTGAATAACTAGAAAAGTATAAACAGTTTCTTTACTTTTATTTTCTTACTAACTTTTTTATTTATAAGATTAATGAAGTGATTCACCTAATTTTTCTATCTTATTTATTCTTAACTAAGTATATTAACTAATTTATTAATTTTTTATATTTTCTTTATAATATTGTAATGAATCTAAAATGATTCATATTTAAAAGTTAGAAAATTCAAGATAAACTGTATTAAAAAAGAGTTATCTACTACTAATCTTAAGATTTTAAATTTTGCTGTAAAATTTGTTATATTAACAATGTATTCTTATATAATTCACAATCTAATAAATTTCTTAATCATGAGTTTTGTTATAAGAGTATTAGTAAATAATTTGTTCCTGAAATCATATTCCTTCTTTAATATGCAATTTCTTTCTTTTGAATATATTAAAACTATAGTGGCTATAATTGTTTTGCCAAGGAAATTAAAATTCCTTAAAAACATATTAACTATTACTTCACAAAAAAGCACTTCACGGCAACCTTTGAGCAAAATTTTCCATTTTTCTAAATACATCATAAAATTGTCATTATATTTACTATAGTCACTATCCTTATGCTTTAGTAATTGTAAATTTCTCGTGGCCAAATTGTTTTTATGGTAAGAAAGTCTTTAAAAATATATATATATAATAGCTAAATAATAATTTAAAACTCTATTATTTTTACATAATTAAAAAATAATCATTAATTAGGTACATATATTCTTTATTATATATAGAAAACATTTAATTTTAAAATGTATATTCTAATACCACTTGTTAGATTTTTTAATAAATTTATCATTATAGACATTAATTTTTTAAATCTTAAAATTAAATTTATTCATATAAATAATATTACAAATAATATACTTAAATTTGTAAAAATTAAAACTATTAATGCATTTAAAAAGTTTATTTTAACTTAATAACCACCTTTTCTCTTTTAACTTTTACTATAATAGCATAATTAAAAAAATTATATATTAAAAAATAATGAATATATATATATATATATATATATATATATAATTTTAAATATATTTATTTATATTTATATTTATATTTAATATTATAATTTTTAATAGTTCAATACTATAAATTTACTTTTTATTAATTAAATTATATTATAATTAATTTTTTAATAAAAATATTATTTAAAAATATTTTTACATGGAAAATATTTTAACATATTAATCACTCGTTAAGGCATCTAAAGAAGTACCCGATTAATAACAAAATTGATTAGTTTGAATTGATGAAAATTTACTCATGTTTTTAAAGAATATAATTATTAGTTTCCTTATGATCCCATCTTATTGTTAATATGTACAAAAAATAAATTAACAAATTGATATCAATAGCATTACAATAATTAAAATTTGTCGAGGAAACAGGGCCTTAAAATTTTAGTTTAAGGGTGAAAATAAGGAGATATATACCAAAAAATGTCAACCTTTTAGAGGACATTAAAAGTGTAAGTATTTTAAATAAAAAAAATATTAGGTAGATGTTGATTTTTAAGTTGAATGCAATTATGTTTAACCATGGTAATTATATTTTTTGTAGACTCATGTCATTTTTGCGTTAAAAAATTCATGGCCATGTAGGACTTTTCAATTTTAAATACTATAAGTTAATAAATCAAATCGTAAAAATTATTTAAAATATGAATTTTTAGAACCACATATTATAAATGTATGTTACAAAAATAAAGAATTTATCTCTTGGTCTCATAAATGCATTAATTTTTATATGATTTTATTGATTCACATGGTGTTGGTTTAATTTATTTGTAAGAGTAAAATTATTATTATTATTATTATTATTATTAGAAGAAAATATATTTAACAGTTAATGTGTCAGATAAATATAATTTTTAATATTTGACCACTATCTATTTATTTAACTAAAAAAATTAAAATTAATTTATCTAAATAAATATAATTAATTTTTATATTATATATAAAATATTTTATATTATATTAATATTCTATTTATAATATAAAATATCTTATATATAATATAAAATTTTAATTATATTTATTTAGATTTATTACTTAGACAGTCCAACACTTATTTAATTAATTAGAGTTTAGACATTTAATGCAAGTGATTCGCTTTCTGTAAACAAGTGATAACATATGGATTAGTTGAATTTCTAATACGAATCTGCGAGCTCTTAATTAATGAACTTGAAGACACAAATGCATTGCACGCATATATAAATGCGGATGAATGAAACATTCGTGTGATTGAAAAATTAGTCTTCCCTGACTAATTAATTCGGTTCCAATGACCAGCTTTGCCTCTCTTTGTCACCTGCTCTGTTTCTTGATCTGCCTCACCACCATCCATGCCGCTGCTGCTGCGGCAGCTTCAAGCAAATCAGCCCAGCTGGTAGACGAAGTCTGCAAGCGTGCTTCAAACTACACCTTCTGTGTCGATGCTCTTTATTCAGACCCACTTACCGAACATGCAAGCGGCTTGGAACAGCTGGCCGATATTTCGGTGCGGTTGGCTTACAACAACGCCACCAGCACCCGAAGTCACATAGACGAGCTGCTGCTCAAGAATGCCTCTAGTCCTGGAGGCCAAATCCAGCGGCTCCTTAGATGCAGAGATGACTATGCAGAGGCCGTTAAAGTAATAGAAATTGCAGCCAGTGATGTCATCTCCGAGGACTTCTATGAATTGCCTGATTTGGCAAGCGATCTGACTATCCTCGGCGGTGACTGCGAAACTACTTTCCAGGGGACCCCTTCGCCTCCTCTGGGAAATAGCAATCAAAACTTGAAGGGTCTTTGTGAAATCTTTGCCATGGTAGCTAGGTTATTGACATCCGGATATCCTCCTGAATGACCAGGTTATAATTTATCTTCTGGGCCTTTTTTGTTAACCTTTCTTTTAGCTCCAACATATATAATGGCCCAGATGGTGTTCAAAAAAGGGACATGGATTAGTGGGGTTAGTCCTACGTTCCATGCCTATATTTTCATCAAAGCAATCTGGAATGGTTAGCTGAAATATTGCGGGTCACTGGGATTAAGATCCCCCAGTCTATTGGAATCTCAAGCTCACTCAAAAACTAATTGCTCCTATTTCTTTCTTAGATGCAAACGTGGGTCTTCCTCGTCATTCACCTAGCAATGGGTTTCGATCTCCACCAAAATGTTTGGTGGGACTAAACATACATCTTTTATATGCACAGATTTTGGAGTGGTTAGATTCCCTTATTGAGCCTCGTCAACTTTGCTTTTCCAATATGTTCAATTCGCATGCTTGCCTACCGTGTCTATGTGTGAAGACACAATCATCTCCAGCGAGATTGTGGTACCACTCAAATTCTTCCAATTTTCCTGCCAAAAAAATAAAATAAAATAAATAAATAAATAAAAATATATATATATATATATACATATAATATGTCTAGAATGTTTAATAACTTAAGAAAATGGGTTAAACTGGCGCACAAATTTCTGAAACGGGATGCCGTAGGAAAATAGAAATCCGAAGCAAAATAGGAACAAATGATATTTTCTCTTATATTTAAACGAAGCGTACCAATTGAAGCTGGACCACCGCTGCAACCTGCAAGGTAGTTGCAGAAATCCGTGGTTCTCCCAGGCCCAGGGATTGAGGGTGATCTGCTGACCAGTATGAACTAGCCGCACCGGCCTGTTTATTTGGAGAAACAGTGTCCCCTGGCAACCAGGACTACGTAAGGGGTGGAGGCTTTGGACCCCTTTTACCATAGTTCAATTGAGGGTTGCATTTCTGCACATAAAAGAGGTACAAAACGCAATGTTAATGGCAAAGCCATCCAACCAAAGGCCCCAGAAATGTCTTCGTCACTCGTAAGCCACGCCTCTTCAAACTGCATGGCAGCCTTAATATCATTGACAAAACTCTCACAAGTCCTCTCCGGTTGCACAATTGCAACCCAATTTTTTCCTGTTCAGGAGTTGCATGGATGAGGACGAGTGCTAGAAAGTTGAACGAAACCAAAATCTAGCATTTTTAGCCAGATCATTTGTTGAGCATACGTGAGATTTAAGACAAGTAGTGAATGAGCTGAACTGTGTTAAACCAACGTAACCCAGCCAGAGATTTTATTGTGTCAGAATCCTCAAAAGTTTCTTCATATCTATGATTCTAAATACAATTTAAAAAGTAGCTAGAGTTCATAGGGCACGAAACAAAGCAAATAAGATCAAACGGATCTTTATCAAAGCCCAAACACCAAGCCTTGGATGAGCAACTTTGCTTATTGGCAACCTTTCAGGAGGATAAACCATTTGTGATATGATAAAGTCCCCTCGGGTGTTCCAAGATATTGACTTGGTTCTGTGCAGTGAGTCTTTGCCCTTGGACAAGCGACTCACTGACTTGCTGTATATCATTTCATATGGTCAGACTTTTCTTTTGTTTTTCCTTGACAGGAATAGCCATTCACCTCCCTTGATAATACATCAACTGAACAGAAAATCCCAAAGTAGTGGCGAACTAGATAGTAACTGAAATGATGCTGTCAGCATACAGAATCTATAAATTCCTCCCTAAACTCTGCAGATGACGACCATAAACTCATCTTCTCATCATTGCTGCACAACAGCAAAATGCCTGGGTTTTTAACATTAAATAATCATTTTTGTGGCACATTTTCCTTATACACAAGGCATAGAAGTTGCAGCAGCAGCAATACATTTACATTATTTCTGGTCCCTGCAAAGCTCTTGCTGCCACAATAGGTAATGATTAAAAAGGGTGAAAGAAGCAGAGGAACGTGAAAATGTTCCCTGCGGAGAGTTACTCACTAAGAGTTCTAGAACAAGAATAAAAAAGTGTTTTATTTCATCTATCAAGAGGCAAAATGATGAAATTTTTAAGAAAATTACTAAAACAACTTCATCAAAACTGATTTAGAATACCTAAATGACGTTATGCAGATAAAATTAAAAAGATGAAATTCTAAATTTTAAAACATCAATTTAAATTTTTACAAATTAAAATTTCAAAAATTATTTCAATTTATATAAATAAAATTTTTTTCCTAATAAATTAAATAAGAATTTACAAAAAAAAAAACTAAATAATCAAATGAAAATTGAAAAAATTTTATAAACACTCACATCATAGTACAAATATATTATGATTATAATAGAAAAAAAATATGATTTATCCTAAAGGTTAATTGATGAACTAATGAGTATGTTATAAGTTCATGAACAACTTGTGAATGAAAAGCACATTGATAAGCCAATAAAACAAACACTCTTAAGTCAAATTCCTACTAAAAGTGAATAGAGTGATCAAAATTAATCAAAGTATAAGTAAAGTTTCTCCTGTAATAAAGAATGAGGATGTGATAGTAATTATTACAACAACTGAGATCAAGAAGGTCATTATAACAATTATGAAAATAAAGATAATCAATATAATAAGTAAAGGAAATCAAACCAAATGAATAGAGGTTAAGGTTAAGGCTAAGAAAAAAGGTTATGGTTGAGGTTAAGAAAAAGGTCATAGTAAAGAAATGTATGAAAAATCCAACATTAAGTATTACTCATGTCATAAGTATAACCATTATACTAGTAAATGCATGTTTAAGGAAAATAATTAGATAACTTATTGTACACAAAAGAAAAATATAGATGATGGAAATCAAGTCTTTATGATAATTACTGCAGTTATTGAAATGTCAAATTATAATACATAGTTCCTTAATACTTGGAGTACCAATCATATATGCAAAAAGAATGAACACTTTATTGATCTTAATAAGTTAATTTGCTTTACAATTAAGCAAGACTATTATACTAGTGAGTAAGTCTAAGGTGAATAATTAGATAACTTATTATACACAAAAGAGAGATAAAGATGATTGAAATCAAGTCCTCATGATGGTTACTGCAATTGCTAAAATGCTAAATTATAATATATAGTTCCTTAATATAGGGTCTACCAATCACATATATAGAAAGAATGAGTTTTTTGTTGATCTTGATAAGTTAATTCACTCCACAGTCAAGTTTGTCAATGACAGTGGTGTTTTAATGATGGAAAGAGGCGAATTCTCATTAAGTTGAAGAACAAAGATTATATTTACATGTCATATGTGTTTTATGTGTCAGATATGGACAACAACCTACTCAGTTGGAGCCAATTGCTTGAAAAGAGGTATAATATATAATTATATGATAATTATCTTTCAATTATTCATGAGAGAGGTATACTTATTTTCAAATCCTTTTTAATGAAGAATCATATGTTTCGAGTTGATAATGTCACTAATATTTACCTTTGTATTAGTATTATTGCAAAAGATAAGCCTTTGTTATGACATCTTCATTTTGGTTATATGAATTTTCACAATTTGAAGTTACTTATATAAGAAAACATGGTGATAGGTTCACTTAAGATACATTAACCTAATTAAATTTATGAAGTTTGTATTCTTGAAAAACAGAGTAGACAACCTTTTATGACAAAAAATTAGTGTGCAAGACAACTACTCTAACTAATATACTTTAATGCTTGTAACCTAATGAATATTCTATTAAATGGTAAAAATTGGTATTTTTTTACTTTCATTGATGATTTTACAAGGAAGATATAACTTTATTGCACGTAAAGGAAATTTAAAGTTTAATTGTTTTAAAAATTTTAAGGTTTATGTTAAAAGATAGAGTTGGGATTATATTAAAATTCTGTAAACTAATGAAGGTGGTTAGTATATATCTAATGAGTTTAAGGAATATTATGAAGTATAGGGAATCAAGCATGAAGTTACAATTCCCTACACTTTACAACATAATAAAGTTGTTGAAAGAAAAAAATAGATAATATAACAAAAAGCTTATTAAAGGCTAAAGAAGCATTTAATCCTTTTTAGGTAGAAGTTATTTTATATTTTGTTTATTTGTTAAACATACTCTAACAACAAGTATTTAAAATGTCACTCTTAAATAAGCATAAAGCAATTTCAAGTCTAATATAAGGCACTTCAAAGTCTTTGGTTTTATTATTTATACTCACATTCTAATAGAAACAAAAACAAAGTTAAATGATTGTAAAGTGATAACAATCTTTCTTGGTTATTTATGAAAAAAAAAGATATAGGTAGTTTAATTATATAACAAAGAAAGCGATTGTGAAGAAAGATATAACTTTTATTAAAGATAAAGTTTGGAATTTTAATGTTAAGGAGTATAATAACTCTTAGAAATGTCCAATTACTATTTTAGGATATGGGAAAACTTAAGTTGTAATTCTTAATGCAAATGAGAAAATTTCACTAATTACTACACAAAATCTTATGCCATAAACCCTACATAATAAAAGGCTAAGGAGAAATTATTAATAATTAGTCAGATTACAAGATTTTGAAGTAATTCGTAATAATATCATTAATGATGATGGGAATTTAATGCATTTTGCCATGTTTGCAAATTATGAACTTAAGTCATTCGATAAGACAATTTAAGAGACAAAGTGTGTAAATACCATGAATAAAGAAATCAAAGTCATCGAGAAGAATAAAATAAGAGAACTTACTAATATTTGATGAAGTTAAAAAACTATTGATATGAAGTGAGTTTTCATAACTAATAAGAAGTTAAATGGAGAAATAGAATAATATAAAGTAAAATTAATCACAAAAAGGTTTGAATAATGATATAATCATAACTATCATGAGGTATTCTTTCATGTTGCTCAATAAAGACTATTAAATTTATAATTACTTTGACTATGTAGAATCATTAGAAACTTCATCAAATGGATGTAAATTTAGCTTTTCTTGATGGTCCTCTTAAAAAGGAAGTGTTTTTCAAGTAGTCACTAGGTTTTGTAAAGAAAAGATGTGAAAAAGAGGTGTATAAGTTAAAGAAAGCATATTATAACTAGAAACAAGCACTTAGAGTGTGGAACAAGTGTATTGATTCTTTCTTCCATAAGACTAACTTCTAAAAGTGTCCTTTTGAGTATGCCTTATATATAAAAGTCAAAGATTATGTTGAAATCTTATTGGTGTATTTATATATTGATGGCTTAATCTTTATACACTAAAATTTCAAAATAATTAAAGAATTTGACACTAAATTGTCTAAGAAGGCAATGCAGTACTTATTAATTTTTTATATTTTAAATATATTGTTAAAAATTTAAGATATCTAATATATATAAAAATTGATATATCTTATTGAGTTTATTAGATCAATAAAATTATGGAGTCCCCCTACTAGCATTATATGCAAGTTGTTAAATAGATTATACAACACACAAAAAGGATATATAATTATGACTTACTTTAGTTTTCATAGAAAGGTTGTACTCTTATAAACTATTATGATAGTAATTAGCGTAAAGATATTAATGATTGTAAAAGTATTTATGGTTACTATTTTAACATTGTAACTACTGTTTGTTCATAGTCATCTAAGAAATAATCTATTTTGGCACTTTCAACTTGTGATGCAAAGTATGTAGTTGTAACTTTAAATGCTTGTTAAGCTATTTAGTTACATAATTTGCTAAGTTAAGATTTATGTTTTAGTTAAAGGTCCTACAAAAATATTTGCTAATAATATTTTTACAATTAATTTAATAGAGAATCTAATGGTATATGGAAAGCATAAATATGTTAATACTTATTTTCATTTTCTAAAAAATTATAATAAGTTTAAAGATCAAGGAACCAATATTTTCATAAAGCCTTTAAAGTATGAAATATTTGTCAAGTTATAGCAAATATTAGGATTAAAAATGTTACCATATCAGAATTAAAGGGAGATATTAATATTAATCTAAATAAAAAGATTATTATAATTATAGTAAAAGTTGATTTAGTTGAATCTTATTTAAGTTTTACTATTTAAATCAATTTAAATGTCTATTATTATATAAAGACACAATATTTATATTAATATATGTGTTTTTCTTATTAACATGTGATATTTTATAAAATTAATAAAATAAAGAATTATAATATAATCATTTAACATGCCTTTCTATATCTTTAACAATTCCACATTACCAATTGCTTGACAGTTATTAAAAAAATTCGAGGCATAAGTTGTAAAAAAAAGACACAATCAAATTGGAAATTGAGATGTCTTTTTGAACGAGGAATCGAAGGCAATAGTTAAGTGTTCTCTAATAATGGTTATGCAATCTTCTATGGTCTATAAAAGAATACATAATGATCAAATTAATATAAATGTGCACATGAGAGTACTAGTGACCAATTTCATGAAAAACAAGACTTGTACAACTTTTCTACCTCATGTAGAATAACTTAAAACCATACAATAGTTGCTTATAGCATTAGGTGTTAGATGTCACAAGAATGCAACATTATATCCATTTGTACTAATGACCATATCTTATTGGATGATGGAGTGGTAACAAAACAACAAAATTTGTGATGAAAATCTCAAGTAAATTAAAATTTTATAAAAAATGCAAATTACCACCAATATAATAACCTTATTAGGATAGTGGTTAAACTGACACAAACTTACATAAACAAGAAAATTACTAGTTAATAATATGCAATAAAGAAGTTAAAAAAAAAGGATAAAGGATTCTAAGCAAACATAATTATTCTATTAAGTAAAAAGTGTTTCATAATTAACTTCTTAATAAAAAATAAAATTACCTTTTACTTTCTTTGCAATAATTATGATACTTAGGTCATTGTCATCTATTATAGCAACTTTTTCCTTCAATGAAAAAAGTTTTTTAAGACATAGTTCTGTTAGTTTTATTTCCTTTTATGTTACAATCTCAAACTTAATTAGGGGCCTATTTGAATACCTTTTATGCAATAAGTAAAGTAGAAAGACACTTGTATAGATGGCACTCTCACACTCATAAGATTTTCTCTTTAAGAGGATTCAACAAGGACTTTATCAAAAGAAAATAAACTATTTGTCAAATTGTTAAAAGAGTTAGTGTTATAGTATTACTCATGTTTTTTCCTTCATAACTCAACTTTTAATTATAATAATTATAAAAAAATGCTAGAAAAAGAATATGGCTAAATAAATGATATGTATTTTTGTATTTAAGTTTAAATTAGTTTGAAATTAGAAATTTAAATTAAAATTATAAAAACTATCATTGTAATAGTTAAAAAAATTTAAATTTATATTTGAATTTTAAACATAAAAATTACCTTTATATAATAAGGTATAATAATTAATGAAATATGGAGAAATAAGTTTATTTAAACCTCATTTCTCTTATTGCAATTTTTGCAACAAGTTTTTATGGAACACCCATTTCATTGTTTGTTTATTCTTTTTCTTACTAGTGTGTTGCAATATCATTTGTTACAACCTTTTTCACTATAATCTTTGATTTACTACACTTTACGGTATTTATATTACATTCTTAGTTCCCAAGCATTTTGCTCTTCACTTTTTGAAACTAGCAAAATGGTATCAAAGTAGTGTTACATCTAAATGACCTATAATTTATGAAAGAGAGAAGAAAATGACTTAAACAATTGAGTCAGAAATGTAAAACTAAGAGTTTCTTTCTCAAAACCAAAGTAAATTAATAAATGGCTTCTATAATTTTTAATTTTTATTTTTTTTAGATAACTACAATTTGTAGAGATAATAAAAGCTTTTTTTTATCAATAGTTAAGGAAAATTTTTGTCTTTTAATAATGTTGCAACTTATTTGGAGCAATTAAGAACCCTTCATCATGAGTTTGAGAAAAAAAAACTAATGAACTCAATTTTAAATATCCTCTATAATTTCAAAATGAAAAATAAAGAAATCAAATACTTGTTAAAAACTAATTTTAAAACTAAAAATTTTGAATGTTCTAAAAGAGTAAAAAAAATTTTAAATTTCGTTTTAAAAACCAATAAGTTTGACTCTAGATGAGTCAAACACATTTGATGATTAATTTACCTAAAATTGAATAAGAAGGAGCTATATGCGGAGTTTATTAGTAAGGAAAGCAGAACATATTTTCATTGAAGAAAATAAAAGGTGCAACATCACCGAGAAAGAGAGATAAAGAACCATGGTGCTATAATTTTACAACCAAACTAAAGTTCCAACTTTATATTCAAGTTTTTCTCACCAAAATTTAAGTTCCTATTACAATAAAGGAGCAAAACTCATGAGAATTAAATCAAGTTTATATTTTTTAGTAAAAGTATTGATTTCATGCAACATCACCTGGGAAGAGTGTTAGAAGAGTTAATGCTATTGCATTGTTCAAACTTTTTTCTCTAAAACTTGACTTCAAGTTATGATGATTATAATGAGATGTTGGAGGAGGAATGTAGATAAATGAATGATATATGTGTTTATGTTTAAATTTGAATTAGTTTGAAATCAAAAATTTGAATTAAAGTTATAAAAGTTTTCATTGTGACAATTAGAAAATTTAAATTTGTATTTAAATTTTAAATATAAAAATCATCTCTATATAATGAGGTACGATGATCAATGAAATGTGAAGAGAGAAGTTTGTTTAAAACTCATTTCCCTTACTACAATTTTTGCAACAAGTTCTTCAATAGCTACCATTTCACTATTTGCTCACTCTTGTTCTTGCTGATGTGCTGTAATATCATCTATTGTAACCTCTTTTACTATAATCTTTGATTTGTTGCACTTTACAGTATCTATTTGCATTCTAACTCCCAAGCATTTTGCTTTTCACTCTTTAAAACCAACACAAACAACCACACAAAGATGGCAGGAAAGAACAAGATTGGCATGAGATATAACCAGTGAGATTAAATAAATAATAATTGCCAATGCTCGTCTAGGCTAAGAAAATCCCTTTATAAATTTCCAAGTTCCAACAGTGTCACTAACACAGATACTTAGTAGCTAATATCCCCTTTGTTGCTTAATGTTTTACATTAATGAAATGATTCACTGTCATACTTATTTGAGGCCAACAATGTAAATCTCCTAGCCCCTTCAGTTTTCACAGGATCCAATTGCCAGTTGCGGTCTATGAAAATGAAAGTTTATCTTAAGGACTATGATTTGTAAAAAATAATGGAGATAGACAGAGATTCACCACCATTGCTTGAGAAACCAAATCAACCACCATAAGAAGAAGGGCTTTAAGAAGTTTAAGGCTCTCACATACATCTATTAAGCTCTCTCAGATATCATTTTCATTAGGATTATAGCATATGAGACTTGCCGAGGAAGCTTGGGACAAGCTTAGAGATGAATTCCATGGAAGTAACAGGATCGAACAAATGAAGCTTCTGAACTTAAAGAGAGAATTTGAAATGTTAAGAATGAAGGAGATAGACTCACTAAAGGACTATATCTCAAAGTTGCAAAAGTTAGCAAAAGCAAATCAAGTTGATGGGAAAAGATTTAATCGATCAAAGAGTGGTGGAGAAAGTTATGATGAGTTTACCAAAAAAGTTTGAGGGCAAACTATCCTCTCTTAAGGATTCAAAAAATCTAAGCAACATCAGTTTAGCATAATTCCTAGCAACCCTAAACTCCTAAGAGGAAAGAAGAAGTATGAGGACTAAGAGTAGTAGTGAGGCTGCCTTAGTAGCAAAAGCCAAAGGAAAACCTCAAGTAGTAAAAGAGACTATGAAGTCCTCTGCTAAGAAAACTAACAAATACGAGCAATCAGAAGTTGGGAAAGGCATTGAAATATGGGGAAAGTTTCCCCTATGTGCTATTTGCAAAAGAATTAACCCTATTGGAGATGATCGTTAATGGAAAGGCAAACTTTAGTGCAGGTACTGTTGCAAGTTTGTACGTGTTAAGAAAAAAATACAAAATGAAGCAATAGCAACAGTAAGGGCAATCCAGTTCTCAAAACAAGTCAATGCAAAAAATCTAATTTCACTGAAAAGAAAGTCAAAGAAGACCACTTGTTTATGGCCTTGATGATGAGTACAAAACATGAATAGGAATTATGATATCTGAACAGTGGTTGCACCACCACATGGCAAGTCATAATGAACTCTTTCAGTGAGTTAAAATGAGTGTCAAAGCATTAAAGATTAGAGATAGAAAGAAAGCAGCAGTTACAGGCAGAGGCACAGTTGGGTAACATGAGCTATTTCTTCGGCCTTGAAGTGCATCAGTCCAGTGAAGGCATCTTCTTGTGTCAGAAGAAATATGCCTCAGAGACTTTGCAGAGGCTTAAAATGCAGCACTCCAAACCAATTGCAGCACCACTATTCTTGAATATTAAGTTAAGCAAGGAAGATGGAACAGAGGAAGCTGATGCATTCAAGTATAGGAGCATAATTGAAAGCCTGTTATACCTGACAGCTACAAGATCAAATCTCATGTTTGCAGTTAATTTGCTGTCCAGATTAATGAAGAAGCCCTCCAACTTGCACTTTAAAGCTACAAAGAGGGTACTGAGGTATTTGAAAGGGACCTATCAGTTGGAATTTGGTACAAGCCAGTGGGAAATGGAGAATTGAGAAGTTACATGGACAGCGATTGGGCTGGAAGTTTAGAGGACCGAAAGACCACCTCGAGCTATGTTTTTCTCTTGGTTCTGGGATATTTTCCTAGAATTCAATGAATCAGAAAGTTGTGGCTCGAGCTACTATAAAGGTTGAACATATAGCTGCAGCATCAGCAACAAACCAAGCCATTGGGTTAGGGAAAATTATTAAAAATCTTGGCTTTGTGTAGAAAGAAGCAACAAAGATTTTCTGTGATAACAAGTCAGCAATTGGGATTGCTGAGAATCTAGTGCAGCATGGCAAAACAAAACACATTAGTGTCAAATATCATACAATAAGAGAAGCTGAGAAGAATGAAGAAATCAAGCTGATCCATTGCAGATCAGAAGAGCAGATAGCTGAAATCCGACCAAGTTTCTAAAGGCAGAATTTCTGTTACTAAGAGGAAAGCTTGGAGTCAAGTCTTAAGGAGGAGTGTTGAAGTCAAATGAGAGTTTTGCTAGAGAGTTTGAAAGCTGACCAGATCTGAGGAAGAAAAGACAAGCAACAGAAGGGAAGCAGCAATAGCAGGAGAAGAGAAGTTGTGACAGAGGCAGCTTTACTTGAAGAAGTAGTTGGTGGGAGTAGTTGGTATCTTAGCGGATGTTAAACGTTGTTTAAAGTGTTAAAAGATTGTAAGAGTATGGACATGATTTGTCCAAGTAAACAAAGTTCGTTTTGTAATCATAATGAGCACTTTGCAAATCTCCTTACAAGGAGACTTGTTTACAGCAATGAAGTTCCAAGTTTTTTCTCTGCAAAATTATCAGATTTTAAGCCTTCTGACGCTTACAGTTAATCTTGACACAAGGGAGTCCATCGTCCCATACGCATCGATAGTATCAGTTAATAGGACATTCTCGTACATAAACCTTTGTTTTTTTTTTTTTGCATATATACTCTTTGATCTCCTTTGCATGTCTTTCCTAAATTAGCGAAGCTTATTTTTATTCTTTTGCCAACATATACTGGTTGAAGGTATAATAGGTCTGGATAAGAGATGAATATGACAGACGGCTTAAGAATTTTTGTCATGTTTGTCCACAGGAAGAGTTTCAGATACATGATTTTGAAAATGTCACGGCGCATAATCTGTCTGTATGTTGCTTTACCGAGTTATTATTCTGATTCCAAAATGCGCATATTTCTTAGACAACGACCTTTTATATCAAACAACAGTTGTATGAGCCTTTTTCCCTTCTACGATGTTGCCACTACCATGGTCGACACTGCGTTCCATGTCTCCTGTTTGCGGCAGATCCACTGACTAAAAATTTCAATGATTAATGGCTTCTAAATAGGTCCACGTGTTTTCACTTTAGTCAGACAGGATTTTGTTGGAGATAAATGGGGCTTACTGTTAAGCAGAGGGTTGGAGATAAAGAGAGATCCGTTTCTTTTCCTCGGCTTCCAGGAGCTTTGTGCAAGTTTTTCATGATAATCAATGTAGAATCATTGTTGTAAAACATCTGGCTTGGATTCTACAACTGTATGCAAATGGGCTTGTTTTCCATGTCATTTTTGGTTGCCTTTTCTCTTCAGGCAGTAGCATTCGCACACTGAATAGCCTCTTTGCATTGCCAGCACTAACCCGGAGTAGCCTTTTTTCGCTAGACTACTCATGCTTGTTTTCACAAGCTACCGGACCTGTTGATTACGTCGAGACAGAATGCACGTCTCATATTAGAAGATGATGAATGATCCATCCATGTTACCTTGGGAAAGCGAGATTGTGTGGGGATGCCTGGAAAAGTACCGACAGTGTAAAGGCTCAATTTTCTGACTCGTTCCTTCACAAAGTGCTCATATATAAGCCAAAAAATCGGCACGCTTTGGCAAAAAGATTAAGGTAAGGTGTGAAGTGTATGTCAGGTATGAGTTTCCCACCTTTTTTTTTTAATTTTTATTTGATTTTTTCCTTCTTTTCCGAATGAGTGCTCTGATGGGACTTGGGGATCAATCGGGACTCCAATCGCACCATCAATCGGAACTTCCGAATGAGTGCCTGTGAGGGTTGATTATCGAATATCATAATGAAAATGTTACCAGGAGACCCTATTTTGGGCGCAGGCCAGACACAGGCTTACAAAATATATCACGATGACCAACAGGAGAAGTTGTTTGTAGATGTATAATTATTTGATATATAATTATAATTAATTATATATATATATATATATATATATATATAGATAATGAAAAATTATAATAATAGCACTTTTGGTTGCTCATGGACAGCCCAAGTCCACGTAAAATGTCTCTGTTTATTTGCCCGAGTTTCTTCTGTACGTGGAGTTTTGTATATATCAATAGGTGAGTGAAGATGTGGCGCCGTTGTAACCAGCAAAAATAATTAAAAATAGAAAAAATTGGTGCCATGCCAATTTCCTGAACTTATTTATGAGCTCTGTTTGCGCCCATTCCGTTTTTTTCTGTAAATCACTGTCAAGTCACATTCTTTTGTCTCTAGCTTTTTTTGTTTTTTTAATTTTTTGATACGATTGTCTCCATCGATTGGAGGGTGTGTCACTTTTCCAGACGATCGCTTTACCCCGTTGCTCCCGTGATACCTCTGTCTCACAGTTTCATCGGAAAACATAAAAATACTATTCAAGAGCTTTTACTAAATAAATAACGCGAACACAGTGTTTTTATTTTCCTGAATGACGAGCGTCAAAGTTATTACACGTGACATCCTTCATATGACAATGTCAGGTCATTAATGAAAAGCTCTGCAAATTATAATCTTAATATTTAATGGCCTTTTTATCGGACACTTAGCCATAGCCCCTAGTGTCATATGAGTTCTTACATGATTTTTAATAAAATCCCAGAAACGAATTTGGACCACAGCCAAGTGCATGGGGTGAACACGACCCATTCAATAGCCCTTGGTGGAGGACAAGCGAATCCCTGTCAAAGTGGTGCGTACGTCCAGCCAATGCTCTGTTCACCTTCTGACATAACGGGTCATTTCCTCATATAAAAACAAACCATGGTTACGGATTCCTAGTCTAGTTTGTAGAATATGATTTTGGGCTGGGGTTACTGCAGGAAACTCTCAACTTCACCTGCGTTATTCCTGCTGCTCAATTTTCTCCTGCCCATTCATTTGCAATTTTCTTCGTGATGGTACATAACAATGACATGATGGCTGCTGCTCCATCTTTCACTGAAAAATATTTAAATGGCATGCAATTTTATGAAGATATCGTGTGATTTTTGGCATTTAGACGATGATTTACATATCAAAAAATAGTACAGTATTAAAATATGAAACTTTCCCTTTAAGAATTTACACTATAAAGGGACACTTTACATTATTTAAAGCTGTGAGAACGTCATTCTATAAGGTTACCTCAAGAAGACCATAGAACTTTTCCAGCAATCAATTTTTAACCGGTTCAGTTGAACAGTTCTTTGATACAAATAAGACTCGTAAAATTGATTATCTAACTGCAAAGGGCATAAGATACTACTTTTGATGGCAAGACTATTTCGGCTCCCAGATCATCATCTTCTTCTGTTTCTGCTTCTTCTTTCTCTTCGCCATTCAAGTCAGCTGCAACCATCTCAATCCCAGGCCATTGCAGCGATACTGCAGCTCATCAACTACCCATCAGCATCCTTGACCAGCTTTGAAGACAACAGGACCTTCTGCAACAGTGAACCAACTACATCTTTAACTCTAGCCTGCTACGAAGATGATTTGACCCAGCTTCACATTGTAGGAGGCAACGGGGTTCCTCCCTTACCTGAAAATTTCTCCACTGACTCTTTCTTCTCTGCTATTGCTGCTCTGCCTAGCTTGAAGGTACTTTCTTTAGTTTCTCTTGGCTTAAGGGGGCCACTCCCTGCAACTGTTGGTCTGTTATCTTCTGTGGAGATACTCAATGTAAGTTCAAACCACCTCACTGGTGACATTCCAATGCAACTTTCATCTTTGAGAAAGCTTCAGACTCTTATACTCGACCATAACAGCTTCACTGGTCATGTCCCTGTTTGGGTAAGTTCATTTCCAGTTTTAGCTTTTCTGAGCTTGAAGAACAACTCGCTCAGTGGGTCTCTGCCAGATTTTCTCGCAAACACGGAAAATCTGCGAGTTTTGTCACTCTCAAGGAACAACTTGTCTGGAGAAGTGCCTGACCTACATAGCTTGGCAAACCTTCAAGTTCTTGATTTAGAGAACAATCACTTTGGACCCCGTTTCCCAAGTTTGCCCAACAAGTTGGTGACTCTTGTGCTAAGAAATAATAGCTTTCAATTCGGCATCCCCGCGGAATTGTTATCCGACTACCAACTCCAGAAGCTGGACATGTCGTTAAATGGATTTGTAGGGCCGCTTCCGCCATTGTTATTGTCGCTTCCTTCATTAACTTACATTGATGTCTCACGCAACAAGTTCACTGGAATGCTCTTTGAAAACATGACCTGCAATGCTGAACTTGTCTATGTAGATTTATCTTCGAATTTTTTGACTGGAAAGTTACCTAATTGCCTAAAATCACTGTCCAAGAAAAGGTTTGTCATGTATGCTAGCAATTGCTTGTCAAACCAAGAACAGGAGCAGCATCCTTCCAACTTCTGCCACAAGGAAGCACTAGCTGTGAATGTTACACCTCATGATGAAGACAAGCATAACAAGCCTTACGGTAAAGCAGTTCTTGCATCAAGCTCCGCTGGAGGGGCTGTTGGGTTCATTACAATTGTTTGTATGATTGTTGTGGTTGTCAGGAAGGCATACAGTAGGAATGATGAGCGAAAACCACAAGCAAGGCTAATTATAGAGAATGCATCAACAGTAAACACAGTTAAGCTGCTTTCAGATGCAAGTAAGTTATAGCATTCTTTCTTCATTTTTTTATGGAAGATATAGCATTCATCTACTATCTCTATTTTGGTAGACTATGAGAGGCAGTCCATGTAATATTTTGATCCTTGTCAATTGTGTAGCATCATTATTTTCTAGATCCCCAATTTGTTGACAGAATTGGGTTAAGTTACCTACATTTGAACTTTCTTTGGACTTCACAGTGTGGGAGCTTCGTACACTAAAATGCCTAATTTATTGTAATGGATTGCAAAACCAATTGTTTTCAGACTGAATAATGAAATGACAATCATTTTTTTATCTTTTTGTTCTGTCCTCTTTCCCAAAGGCCCTTGTTTGTGCATTAAATGTGATATTCCATTCCTTATCAAACCTGCCATTCAGTACAAAATGTAGGTTTAGTTCAATTTGCAATCCATTTTCACTGCAAATGCTTGGTTGGTTCAGCCTGTTACAAGCAGTACAACATTTGAAGACGTGGCAATATCATTCAGATTTTAGGACTTTTCTTTCACTTGCCCACATTATTTTCAGGAACATAGATATCATAGTCTTATGTTTGCAGGACTCATATCAGAAACAATGAGGCTAGGACCTAGTCTTCCTGCTTATCGAACTTTCACTTTGGAAGAGCTGAAGGAGACAACAAACAATTTTGATGCCACAAATTTACTTTGTGAAGATTCAAACTGTCAGGTGTGTTTTAACTAAGTGCACTGAATACTGTCTGCGCATATTAATAATGCGCATCTAAATGTGCCAAAATGAGCTCCCTCCATCCTTCAGAATTTTTAAGCCACGGGAATTGGTCCTAAATAAACCATTGTAGCCCAGTCAGGGGACTTGTATGCTCAATACCTATTTGGATCTGTATTTCTAATTGTGCTCTCACAATTTTTAACTTCTTGCATCATGGTGTCAGATTTACAAAGGAAAACTTGCCAATGGGGCACTTGTGGCTATTAGAGTCTTGAATGGGAAGAAAAACCAAAGCCAACAGGCCTTAATGCACCGGATTGAATTGGTTTCAAAGCTCAGGCATAGCCATTTGGTTAGTGCTCTTGGGCACTGCCTTAACACCAACCAGGGTGATTTGAGCATCGGCAAAATATTTTTCATATTCGAGTTTGCTCCAAATGGGACCCTAAGAGATCACATCTCTGGTAAACTAATTGTCTATGAAATCCTTATCCTATATATTTTGTAACTGAGTCTGCACTCAATAAAATGCTTAATTCTCCACAACTGTACACTGATTTTCTCATAAACTCCTGTCTCTTTAAATTGCATATATTTCTGTAGGGCATTGACTAATCATAGTACTCATTCTTGGCATTACTCGTTCCAGGGAAAAACCTTAATTGGGAACAACGAATTGGGGCAGCTATTGGAGTCACAAAAGGGGTGCAGTTCCTGCACACAGGGATTTTTCCTGGTTTATTCTCAAATAATTTGAAGATAACAGACATTTTGTTGGATCATGATCTTCGTGTAAAAGTCAGTTGCTATAACGTGCCATTGTTAGATGAAAATGAGGGAAAGGTATGAGCCAAAAGACATTTGAAGTCTAAATTTCCTTTGTTGCCAATAATAATCAGCTAATTCCAGCTCATGCTTTCTCTGCAGCCCTCTCTGCTCGTTGCTACATTTTCTTCTTCAAAATCAAACCAAACATCTTTTCCAAGGTGTGTGATGTATCCCTTTTCAAGCTCGAGTGATAGAAGTAGAAAGTATACATGTTAATAGAAGCAGAATTAGGAAGTTCTTGTTTCTAATGTTGCTTTTGTAACCTGCATTGTTACCTGGTGAATATCTTATGGTTCAGACATTTCAAAGCAACTCAAAATTCCTTTAAATAAGATGTTTTCTGATTTTTCACACAGCTTAAGTTCAGTTCCTTGCGGAAGTCTCATTTCTCCTTTTCAATCCTCAATGTTTAATCCCAACAATCCCTGTGATCGCTCAACAAAAACCTGGACCAAAGAATTTTTATCAGTGGTACTAATTCAATGTCATAGTTATGCGAGAATTACCATTTGTTTCCATCAACATGCAGGGAAAGATGTGAGGACAAGGAGGATGTTCATGACATCGGAGTAATCTTACTTGAAATCCTTGCTGGAAGGCCAATCACATCTCAGAACGAAGTGATTGTCTTAAAAGATCTAGTCAGTACACGTTCTTCTCCACGAGAACAATGCAAATGTTCATTGTTCATTGTTCATTTTCTGTCGGAACATAATGAGCGATTGCTCTTAGATAGTTCTTGGCTTTATTAGGTTCCACTATATACTAGTCCAGTCATGTTCCTTGCTAATCTAACGTTTCCTTGATCAATGACTTATGTTCGTGCACAGCTAAGAGCAGGCTTAACACTGGATACTGCAGCGCAAAGGAGCATCGTTGATCCAGCAATTCAAAAAGAATGTTCAGACGAATCATTGAAGATAGTAATGGAGATATGCAATAGATGTCTTTCCAGTGAGCCATCTGATAGGCCATCGGTGGAAGACGTGCTCTGGAATTTGCAGTTCGCAGCACAGGTCCAGGATTCGCGGAACGGGAATTCCCTGAACAATCTTCAAGAATCACTAGCTCCATCATCTTTCCAAGTGTAACTACATGATCTGCTGGTTTGGACCCCCATGAAGGAAATCTTTTTTGTCATTTTGACCATGACGTCGTTCACTTCTAGTAGGGCTTCTACTAGTCGCCATCCCACATTCCCATGTCTTTCTTTTACTAGTACGCACCATTATCGAACAAAATAGATACAAGTTAAGGGTTAAAATAAAAATAAAAAAGTAGACTAAAATGGCCATAGAAGTTATGGAGTGAAAATGATAACAGATAAAGATAATGAATAATCTTCTTAAAATTAAACTTAGATCCACTTATATTAATTATTTTAATTTGACTCAAAATTAAAGTAATTTAAAATTTAAAAAATATATATTTAAATTAATTTAAAATTTAAATAATTTAAAATTAATTCGACTCCTTTATTTGAATCATATCAAATTGACGCATATCTATATAATTTTATCAAATTAAAAAGAGAGAGAGAGAGAGAACAAGGAATATCATAATTGACATAATTTTATGCAATATTTCTATATTAGCGGATTGCACTTCAAACTCTATATCGAGAATAACACACAATTCAAATAGAGAAAAATTTCAGAATCGAATCTTTTTATGAAGGAGCAGATGCAATTGCCTTTTAAAAAACACCTCACAGGAACAAGGTTATCGGCAAAATTTCTCTTTTTTTGAGGTAATCAATGCTATTCCTCTCAACAAACCCATATTGGTATAGCTTGAAATGCAAAGACATAGCCAATAAAGCTGGCTTAAGAAATAAGACAAAGGGAGAAATAGGCTTCCTCAGGCAGACAAATGAAGCCATTATGGTGTTTATAGGCTTTGAATTCGTTACGATGGTGACAATCGGACCCCAGAACTCAACAACTAACGGCGTGGTCATCACACCCTAAAGTGCATCAACTATTAGTACGAGTACGCTCCAGGGTGAACCATGAATGGAACATTACCCTTTGGGGAATAGGCCATAGGAAAAGAATAAGAGTTGAAGAACAGGAAAAATTATGTTTCATTAGAAGAAGAGATGCGCCTGAATGGAAAATTTATGCTGTTTTAGATGGGTTGTGTTTATTGAGAAGAGTTGTGTCATCTATAAAGACTAATGACTTTTTAATTCTATAGAGATGTGATTCTTCAATTCCATAAACGATGGATTTTCAATGGTGAAAATGTAACATTTAATCGTAAAGTCATGATTGTGGGGACGTAATTTTTCAATTCTCCATAGGTGTGACTCTTCAAATGTAAAGTTGTAACTCTTTGATCTTAAGGTTATAATGTTTTTCCAAGTAATTCTTCGAAGTCCATAAATAAAATATTTATTTTGACTCTTATAGTAGTTTCTTTGTTTTTATTTTTTTATTTTCATTTTTTTTTAATTCTTTCACCGAGAAATGGATTTAGAGAAATTGTTGTAAAGCTGTGACCCTTTAATCGTGGGGTTATAATTTTTTACCGAGTAATTCTTCAAAATCTATAGATGAAATACTCATTTGACTCTTATGGTAATTTTTTTGTTAATTCTTTTTTGTTCTTTCACAGAGAAATGGATTTAGGGAAATTGTTGTATGCAAAATTAAGGTTCTTTAAATTCTGAAATGATTCGTTTTAATTTTTATGATAATTTGAGAGGTAAGAACATTATTTTATTTTAAAGAGGTAAGTGTTTATAGTATAAAACATACTTTATTTCTTCTTTCTTTTTTTTTTTTTTTTGTATTATTTTCTGACATTACCAATACTACCGAATGCAATCTGACGCTTCTCAACATCAAGACTCTGTTTCTCAATAGTCTTCAGCCTCCCTCTCTCTCTCTCTCTCTCTCTCTCTCTCTCTCTCTCTATTATGGCTGCATTAAAAACTGGACAACCAGGCTCCATAGGTGTTAACTCGAGCCCATTCATTTACATCAACCACGAATATCTAAACCTAATTTAAAATTCATTTAATAAAAGTGTCCAATTTAAATAAAATTTGATTAAATTTGTTTAATCTCCTCAACACTTTGTTTAAAAACTCATGTACTAAGTCATTAAAAACTCGTTTAATGTCTTGTTAGAGTAAGCATAGTAGACTTGTTTTTCAATTATATTTTGTATATTTATAATTATGCAATCAAATTAAGTATTTATTTTTTAATTAGTTAGTTATATTAAAATAAACTTTTTTTTTTCATTTTATTTTCATTTACAGCAATAAATGGAAATAATATTAATCATTTTTTTATTATTAAAAAGTTAAGTAAATTATATATGAAAAGCTTGTAGGTTTTGCTCAGTAAAAGTTAACCTCGACTCGGTAAACATTAGGTTTAGTCAGATTTAAGTCGTACCTAAATAGCACCAATACTAAGTAATATTTTTAAACTCATTTAATGAAATAATCATATTTAAATATATTAAAATTTGGATGACTGTACTTATTTGTAGACGTACACTCTTTTTCCTTTTTTCTTTTTTTTTTATCTCTCTTCCCTTATGTTTTTTTTTTTCTTATGTAATTATTGGCAAATAGTAAGAATTGACCCTTCACGTTTAAGTGTTTTTAAATTCATATCTACAACGTTTTTTTTATTTATTAATATTATTTGAATCAAACCTTCCTGTTACATTCATTACATGAAATTACTCTTTTTAGTGGCTTCTCCGTTCAATCGCTTCATATGTTTGATATGTCACATTTGTTGATGACTAGAATGTCATGTCATAATCAACTAAATGATCACAAGACAATTTCTTAAAATACAGATTCTAAAAATTTCAAATAAAATATAAAACACTCGGAAATTTTGAAATAAATCCAAGAATTTAAAAAAGTTAGAAAAGCCCAAAAGAATTCTAAAATTTCCGAAAAACATATGAAATATTTAAAAAAAATCAAAAGATTACAAAAACTTCAAAAAATACGACAATTTCCATAAAACTTCAGAAATTCAAGAAAATCCAAAAATTTCAAAAAAAAAAACAACTAAGAATGCTCATAAAAGTACGAAAAATTAAAAAAAACACGGAAATTATTAAAAAAATTCAAAGAGTCCAAAGAAATCAAGAATCTAAAAAAAAATCCAAAAATTCAAAAAAAATTCATAAAGTTCGAAAATCATGAAAAATTCTAGAAATTCAAAAGAATCCTAAAATTTCAAATTTATATATATATAGAAAGAAAGGAAGAAAGAAGGAAAATGGCAGCTTGCTAGCTCATTTTGTACCCTATAAACGCCCTAAGTAGTTTGGCCATCACATTCCAATTAAGTTGCATCTATCGTGGACATAACCAACCCAAGCTAAACATGGTTGGCAATAAATGCAAACTCTTGGAGAGGGGTTGGGTTTAGGGTTTCACATTTCTTAAATTTTCACAAAAATGTGAGTTTTAATTTTGATAATAAGGAAAAAAAAGAAAAAAAGTATGGACATCGCCTCAAAAGGTCAAGAATATCCATAAAATGGAGCACGACAAAATGATCAGGATAGTGAATCCAAAAGCTCCAAAAGACGGACAATCTCTTAAGATGATTTGTGTTAATACGCCAGATTCTCTCAACAGAGATATAATTTAGAATTTTTCTAGAAATATCTGAACCTTACGGCCAGCTAATGCCCAAATTTTCTATTCCAAGCTCGGCCCTGCCTCAGGGTCCACTGAAAACTAATGAGCAAACAGAAGGGATAAGCCGGAGTGGCGGAAGTAGTCTTTGAAATTAGGTCGCATTAAGTCTGTTGCAGAGGTTCATTAATTAAAAATTCAAATTTTTATTTAGAATATAATTTGTAAATTAATAAACTTTTTAATTAAAAAAATCCACCAGAATGAGGAAATGGACTGAAGCATGGGGAGAGCAAGGGAAATAAAAAAGTGAATTCTATAAATTGATGTTGATGTAATGAGACATGTAAAATATGTTTGAGAGTTTTCTGTTGTAACTTGGAAATTTTTGCTAATTTACACTCAGCCAGTTGAGATACAAGAAGGCAAAAATGGCAGACTACCTCTCTACAACAAACTCTATCCTGTGTATAGCATACAACGAGAACCCACCTGGCGACCAGAGACTGTCACTCCAAAGAAGCCTGAAGAATGTGACCTTTTCTTTGTACCAAAAAAGAAAAAAGAAAAAAAAAGGATGCATGATGAATGAAATAACCATGTCACCTC
Organism: Bruguiera parviflora; assembly: GCA_019804595.1. NCBI lineage: Eukaryota > Viridiplantae > Streptophyta > Magnoliopsida > Malpighiales > Rhizophoraceae > Bruguiera > Bruguiera parviflora. Next base: position 7,630,924 of record CM034044.1, read on the forward strand.
GGAGGAGGTTCCAGGATGGAGTTCATTTCTATTTCTACAGCTCCGGATTCCCTTTGATGATCGTATTTCTCGGCTTCTCTCGCTATCTGAATGTCACAAGGACTGTAGTATTGGTATAGTACCTTTACAACAAAGCGAGGAACGAGTGCTACTACTACAATAGCATGCAAGCAAAACCAAAACAATCCCGTCTTTGCGATATGGAAGATGGCCCTGTCAAATTGCATTGAAAGGAAGGAAAACAGTCAGCATAGATGGCATAGTGAAGAATTCTGGGATTGTTGGACCATTCTGATTTTAGAAGTAACAAAGAACTGTCTAGAGCTGGATAAATCACCATATAGCATGATTTATGATATCTACTCAGTCTCAATTTTTCCATGGCAGTATGTCCTACCATCAGAACTGCCGCAAAATGCGATCTAAATTTGCATGGAAAACTATGAGGAGATAACTATTAAGAGAAATAGAGCATTGAATGTGACGGTTATATCGGAATAATCATAACTTCGTGATGGACTATAAGCAATCAAGCAATCCAAAGTTGCCGTGGGATACACTATGCAACTATATATCTTCAGATAGTCTAGTGACAGCTGAAAGGGCAGCTGGACAAGTTACTCCGGTGACAGATTAAAAAGTCCCGACTCTGTCACACCAATTAAGCAAATTCGGCATCTAAGCAACATACAAGGCGTTAAAGATTGAAGTTTCATGAAAGGTCAGTGAACACCGGACGTATCCAGCGATATACCAGTTCCTAGCAGGTATTAAAATCACGACCCTTTCAGGACAGCCATTCAGACTCTCAATTGGATCCCAATCAGTAATAACTACTATTTCAGGTTTTCGCTTATTGGTGGTATCATCTTATGAAGAACTTAGAAGCTCCAGCAAGTTAAACTTGTCATTGGCATGAATTAACCCATCATTTTCATTGATCAGATTGAAATGACATCTTTTGGTATGTGCCTGTGGTACCTCTCCCACTTAAATGACCAAATTAGTCCAGAAACTTGAATATATCATCACAAAGTAACATTAACAGTGTAATGGAGGAGAAAGCTGAGGGCATACCAGTAACCAACTAAAGTAGGCACAGCATCAATGACAATAACACAAATGACTGTTGCAATTATTGATCCCCATATGACTGCATGAGTAATCCAGCTCCATCGAACAATGTCCATGGCCAAATGCAGATTAACCAAAATCACAACTGCAAGCGTCCAAAGATCTCCAATACTTGGTCCATCAATGGTGCTCTTCCAATACACAAAGAAAGGAATGAAGAAGGCAGCAATACTTTGCCATAATGTATCAATTATTGTTAGCCAAAACAACTTAGAGTTGTAGCTCTCTTGCCTCTGCCCAGCTCCATAAAGCTGGGGATACTTCAGAAGAGTCCTTCTACTTAGATCTTTGTCAAGAATACCAACAACAATGGTAGGCAGTGAAGTATAAATTATAGAATACAGCACACTGCTCCATTCATTGATTGCAGTCGTCAAAGAAAAAGCAGTAAATAACACATACCTGCATAGAATGCACAATAATATTAAACCGATGTTAGTTTAGAGGCCTTGACATAATCCTTTGTTTTGTAACTTATTTCTCATATTACTCACATCCTATTGACTACGGTTTCCAGAAGTGCCATAAAAGACACTGCAAAAACTATTTGAACCAGGAACCTAGGTTTGACCTCAGAAGGCATCAAGGGATCAAAATTCACTTGTCTCAACAAGGTAAGCTTCTAATTCAGAAATCCTTATTTTGGGATAGTGCAAACTGAATTTGAGCAGTCATTCCATAGCAGAAAATTATACTATGAATCAAATGTTACATTTCTTTTACCTTTATCTCAACAAATCAAAGAAGATGAGAGGGCTCAAGATATATATATGTACACATATATGTGTACATATGCATAAAACAAGTTAAATACCTACGTATTAGTATAATTCAATTCAATTGGCGAACAAAGATATAATCATCCTTTCTGAAGTGAGTAGTTTGAGAGAATTGGATTCGGGCGAAGTAAAAGTGGACAGGCTAAGACTTCCAACAACCTTTCTAAGCTAATGTCAGCATGGCACATGATTATGTTCCCATGTATGATAAATCTGTTAACACATAAAATTTTCAAATCCATGCATCAGAGAAGTGTCACTCACCAAAACAAGACCATAACAAACATTGCATTCCTATAAAAATTGTATAGCAACATGTAGCCCATCCGCTGGTAATTCCAATGTCCATGGACCAACAAAAGTGGAACCAAAAATCTAAATTGTCCCATTGCAAAATCCGATGCCATTACAGCTTGACGACCTTCTTGTCCACTGATGCCAACTCCTATGTCAGCCATTTGGATCATTGAAACATCATTTGCACCTGTCATCCAGCAGAAATTTTTTAGTATCAGCTTAAAACACCAAAGAAGATGGCAGAAAACTTATTAGCCTACTCCCAAAAGGTTTGGGAGGCCCAATATGTTAATAAGTCAAAGACAACAGAAAAAATTACCATCACCAATAGAGAGTGTCATGTCATCGGTCCTATTCTTCACAAGGGCAACAATTCCAGCCTTCTGCAATGGAGCCACTCGACAGCACAGTACTACAGAACATTTACTGCCTAATTGGAAGAGCTACAGCCAAGATAAGAGATATTAACAACTGAGCGTATCACTACCAGTACAAAATAGAGGAGGTGTAAGGACAACAGGTTACCTGGTCTTCAAGTTCACTGTCTAGTATATAAACAAGGCTAGTACCATCAATAATCAAGGCCACTGAACTCACAGCAAATCCAGAAAGTCCTTCACTATTGTTTGTTGTTCCAGAAACAGTCACCAGCTCCTTACATTTTGCCAAGGCATCTTCCATGCTCTTTCTACATGATTCCTTAGAGTTATTATTAATGATAATCTGGGTCATTTTTCTTGTCAGAAGCTTTGAGGAGTAACCAATTGATATGGCAGTCTCTTGTTTGTCCCCAGTTAAAACCCATACCTTAATCCCCGCTGTTCTCAGGGATTCTATGGCTTCTGGCACTCCCTGCTGCAGTTTATCTTCAATAGCAGAAGCACCCAGTATTCTAAGACTGTTTTCAACATTGCCAGCAACCTTGCGAAGCAATGTGGCCCTGCCAATCAAAGCCGTACTAGCTGCCTCAAAGGCGACATGCCAATGCTCAAATTCTGAATCACTCAATTCACGCATTCCAATAACCAGTGTTCTCAACCCCAGTGAAGAGTATGAATGAAGATGAGATTGAGTTGCACTTGCAACACTCTTGTTCAGAGATCTATCTATAATGCTAAGCATGGATGTGTCTGCACCTTTTACAAAGACCTTCACAGTCTTGTCAGGAAATCCCAATATGACTGACATCCTCTTCCGGTCACTATCAAACTCATGCAACCCCAAAACATTTAACCTGCACTGCCCACATATGGCAATCAAGCAAAATATATATATATATATATAAATGTTAAAAACCTATACATTGAAACGATATTCAAGGGAATGATAATAAATTGCTCAATTCAGTTCAAATACCATTTAGCTCATGTTCCAGATAAAATTTACATTTTGGTAAGATTTCTGTATATGTTCACCTACTTCTCATAGAACCAAGCAGAAAAGGAGAGAAATCTGCATCTACTAGTTTTTATCCCCAAAGCTGAAAGTAGCAGCAGACTTAATTATCAAATGTGATTATAAAGGAACTGGTATTTCAAGTTCAACATGTTCCCTAAGATTTATCCCAATGCCACTCCCGAAACATCTGCTGCAGTGGTAGCCAAGGTCTCAGCTCGTATGCATATGCTTTGAACCTATAAAATCAACTACTTCGCGAAGGTAGTGATAGTCATGGGTAGTGCTGCAAAGTTGCCAGAAACTATCTTAAGGTGGCAACCAGAACGGCTATGAAAACAGGGGAAAAACATAGAAAAACAATCAAAAAGAAGTACCTTTGTCTTTCTCCTTGAACATCAATAACTATGTGACCAGAAGTTCGTTCTATAAGCATAAAACCATATGCTGCTGCAGCATAAGCAAGTGCTTGCTCATCAGGGGATTCCCCTTGATAATCCGTCAACTTCTCCATAGGATCAGATGTGTCAACAACAAGGGGCACTATTGTGTTACAAGTTGCCAATGCAAGGAAGAAATTGCGTGCATTTTTGCCTTCTTCTGTATCTTTTCCAGTTCTTAGCAATTGCAAAAGCTGGGGGTCAATGTTCACCGTCATCTTTGGCCTCAAAATCTTTCCGTCTGTTAGAAACAAACAATTTAAAAATTTTTTATATCTTAACCTAAAGAATAACTGAAAAGTACAAACTAGAAAACTTTATTAACGAGCTCTATTACCTTGGACAGAGCATCCAACCTGTTCATTTGGTGAACTGGATTTCCCACCACTGTAATCTACTCCCCACACACTTGCACATCGAAACTCCATCTTATTTTCTGTGAGTGTGCCAGTTTTGTCAGAGAACACATATTTTATTTGCCCTAAATCTTCATTTATGTTTAAAGCCCGACATTGGAAACTTGAGTTTGAAGCTTCATCATACATTTGATTATCTTGAATCATGAAGTAAGCCTGACCAACACGAACAAGCTCCATTGAAATGTACAAAGAAATAGGGATCATGATCTGGAATACAATAACTGCCATGAGGAATGTGAAAAATATCTCTAACCCCCATCCATAATAATTGTAATTGTCCGGGTCCTCATCATTGAAATTTTTTCTCCTATAGAAAGGCATGGTATCCAACTCATCTCTGTGGTGCCTTAACCACACAGCAGCACATATAGAAACAACACTGCATAAAACAAAAAGAAACACAGAGAGTATGATGATTTCAAAGTTCATATGTTTCTCCAGCCGGCTCCTCTTTGATGGGGCTCCTGAGCTATTAAGCATAACTTTAGTCTCACGGCCACAATACACAGCAACCCCAAAAGCCCAAGCAGTATTCTTGATCTCACAGCCACGAAGAACAATATTGGAGGGTCCAAGTGACAGTCGCTTCCCTTCAATATCCATGTTTGCATGAAATCCATATATATTTCTGTTGGGTTTCTCACACTTAATCAACCCACTAATCTTTTCCTTTTCAGGAATTTTTGAAAGGGTCTCTTGCTTAGCATACCTTGTCTTTAAATTTGATTCTCCATCCAAATTTATGGTCTGAACATAAGCAACCCCGGTTGGGTCACTAGTTGACAGTAACACCATATCACATGGAAGAGTTTCATTTGCGTAAACCTTGATTATCTCGCCAACCTGAATCTCCTTCCATTTCTTCTGTTGAAATTGATCATTAACCAAAACCCATGCCAATCTATTGTTCTCAATTTTATCTGCCCTATGCCTCCTCCAATCCTCATATGCATCCTTAATGGCTGTAACTAGCAACACAAAAGCAAGTGGCACAACTGAAGCACCCCGGCCAAAAACTGCAAGCTGGGGTAGCTGATTGAGCACAGCAATGATGAGGAAATATATGTATGCAACTCTATGAAATTGTTCAAACAAATTCCTAGGCAAGAATGAAAGAATCGAATACTTTCCGGTTTGAATACCATTCCCAACAAACTCGTACTTCTCATTTGTCTTTAGAGGATCATTCAAGTAAACTAGCCTAGCATCTTCATCATTGATCTCCTTCTGGGACACACTAAACGACTCTGACTCACCCCCCTTAGAACCATACCTCACAGGTTTCGATCCAAAATCAACAAAGGCCACTTCTCTGACTGAATTCCCGCCCGAATCCCTGGAATGATTCGAAGAAGCGCTTCTCCTGGATGCAGCATTCAAAGTAATTTCGTTGTATGGGGAAATTTCAACGGAGTTCTGAGGTGGGGTAGCCATCACTCGAACCTATCTGGGGCGGTCAAAACTAGAGGGGTTTTTCCTAGATCAGGAGAAAACACTAAAAGTATGCAAATTTGAACTCTTAAGTGTTTTAAGTTGTAGACCAATGGAGGCCTCTCCAAGGCAAACTACCAATCAACAGACTCAAAAAGCAAAAAAAAAAAAAAAGGCCCCAGATACCAATTTCGCCGGCAATTCAGGAAAAAAGGAACAGAATGGACAACAGCAACAATAACAACTGTAAGGACAGCAACAACAAAGAAGAGGGATATACAGATTTGAAGAAATGAACAAGAGCCAGTAACTAACGGCAACTAAACTGACAACAAGCTTTCTTTCATATTTAGGCACATAGTGAGGTGTATATATATATATATATATATATACACACACAAAAAATCAAGAGAGAAGAGCTGTTCTATCAATAGTGGTGTTAAGAGTTTTTTTGCACGATGGCAAACGAAACAGAGAGCCGCAACAAAGCTTATTAAAAAATATACACTAAAAAAAAAAAAATTTAAAAAAAAAAAAAAAAAAACAAAACAAAACAAAACGGGAGGGAAAATATATCTGTGGATGGCTTAAGGCTCGTGTTGTTGTTCTTGCAATGGTGGTGGCTGTTGAGGATGCGCGTTTTTCAGACACCCAGAACTGGACAAAGTCAAACTCTTAGCATTGCATTGCATTCTTGTTTTGTCTCTTGGACAAAAGGACCGAAGGCAAGTCCACACGGAGAGGGACAGCGCGATTATATACATTTACATTTATGCTCTGGCACAAGGAGAAAGAAGAACGGGCAACGTGGGGTGACCGCAAAGTTTGATTAATCAAACATGAAAATTCAACCCAAAGATCAAATGATTTTCTCTTTCTGTGATTAAGTTTTATTGATTTTCGTTCATTTACAGGAGATTTTTTCATTTTAATTTTTTTTATCAAAATTATAATTAAATTATACTTAGATAAATAAATAAATAAACGTAAGAGTCACCTCATTTATATCTATCAGAAACGGAAAGGAAATGAAAAGTCCTGGGAAGACCTGACTTCTCTTAATTTCCGGAGAGAGAGAGAGAGAGAGGAGGCTTTGTGTTTCGGACAAGATGCTTCTAGAAGGACTGTGGGAGACGGCTGCCACTGCCAAAGTCCCTTTTTTTTTTTTTTGCAATTTTTAATTTATTTAAATGTTTCGAAAGGTGTCATAATTTGACTGACATCATGGTTGATGAATTCGTTCCTGTTAATCTTTCTAGAAATGAGATGATTTTTTTTTTTAAAAAAGATATATTTTGAATATTTATCATCAGTATTAATGAAAGAAGGAGAGAAATTGGGGTGGGGTAGACTCATTAAAGCTTCTAATTAATTTTGAGACGAAAAATTACTTTTTATTGAATTAGAGTAATGAAATTGAGAGTATATTCAAGTGAAATTAAATGTATATTTAATTTTATAAAATATCAAAATAATTAATAATCTAATTTTATTTTACAGTGCATATTAATTCTTATTCAATGTATTTTTTTAGCGCGAAGTAACCTTTCATTTTGCTTGTCAAAAAGAAAATAAATTAAAAAAAAAAGTATAGAACTTTTCTCGCGGTTGCCCACTTAGGTTTTTTTTTTTTTGTAAAAATACTATATCAAAATCAAATCTTAATGAATTAATTATTGATTGTCTGTCAAGTCCAAGATATGAATGAGAGTTATGAGGAAGAGGAAAACAGGTCGTGGAGCCTTAATGTGTAAGTACTCCAGCAGTACCCAGAAACTCTTTACCCTTTGCTGCTTTTATCAAGACTTTTGCTTTTAAAAGTCTATACACGGCATATGTTTTAAAGGTATCAATCTCGAATCCCTCCAGAGAGAGTTTGCTCGAATCTATGGCACTATCCTGTAAAAGTGGCTTTAAAAAAAAAAAAAGTCCATCGAACGTTAAATTACACACAAACACACGCGCACGCACACTTACATTCATGACATGAAATAGCGTCTCCCTGAACTTTTTCTTCCTTTGATTCGTTGATCTTCCTCTCACGATGGTTTCAACAACTCCGAAGCCCGCGTCACGGCTGCCTCGACTGTTGTTGTTTTAAAATTTTGTTGCATTCAATTGCTTCTCTTCTTTTATTTGTAAGTGTGCATGCAAATCCGCCTTTCCCATTTTATTAATTGCGGGTCTATGTCAACCACTTCTATTATAACTTCAATTGCCCCCAAACTCTCTTTGCAATTTCCGCCACCAAACCACTTCCCCGGGACTGTTGTAGATTCCGATCAATCTGTCACGGTAATTACTCTCCCCCCAAAAAGCATACACCCGTCCGATATAATCTTTCCTACCAAATTTATCGACATTTTCGTCGAAATGCCCGTCCATTAAACTCTTTGCTACCAAATTTATAGAGGTACTCATTAAGAATTGAGATATCAAAATATAAGAATTAAGTTGATTCTGATACTACTTGTTATAGAATATAAGAATTAAGATTTGTTATAGAATATAAAAGTTAAGATTAACTCTGATACCACTTGTCATGAGTCATTAACTCTAATACCACTTCTTACGAAATATAAGGGTCAAGATTAATTTTAATATTATTTGTTATAAGATTATTATTTTCTTTCTAAAAAACAATTTCTTACAATATACAGTACGCACATTTATATGACCCGACATCTCTTTTTCCTTATCCAAATCGCATCCGAAAGAGCAGTCCCCCGTTTCCTCAGCAGGGCTTTTGCAATTCAAGAGTCCCGCTGTTGAAATGCTTCGTACAGATCTATTAGCCCTGTTGCTAAGAAAATTGTAAAGAGATTCTAGTCTTATCAATTTCATATTGTAAAAACACTCAGTATAACCTAATAACTATCAAAAAACTAACTTTTATTAATTTTTAAACAAAAATAAAATAAAATAAAAGGCAATTTTTAGTAAATACTCGCTCAGATAGCATCTTCACCATCTCTAATTTTCTCTAATAAGAAGAGATTCATATCACTCAAAACAAATATTTATACTCGCTTACTTAATATAGTCACTCCTGCATCACACTTTCTATAAAATGTCTCACTCCACTGCTCTTTATGAGAGTAAACCAGACGTAGAAGCACGTAAACACAATATATCTAAAAAAAATTCTGGCCTACCCCCCTTCAATCGTATTCTCTTTTACCAACTAATGAGAGTGTGTTAATGATATTATAAATATTTCACAATTACATCTCAATAAAGCAAATTTAATCTACTCATCTGCATCTCCTTCATTCTCCTTAAAAACTGTCGTTGACTTGAGTATTAAAATATTATATTAACCCCAATATACAGTCTGATACTCCTAAATTTTTCCTTGCCTTGCAAGTCACAGTTGCCTGGTCGAGAAACCCCTCCACCAATTAATATGACCATGACTTCTAAAAGTCAATTATGCCTTACGCTAGGGAACATGAAACTTTTTTTTTATTATTATTAACATTTCTGTATCGGCTGCACTCCCACCAAATTCTCCTCGATTTTTCTTCGTCTAATGTTGTGCCGTACATTATACACTGCTAGTTTGCTTTGCATTAGGGTGAGATTTAGGGTTGCAATCCCTGACCTCACTCATAAAAATTATTTCTCTTTTCATTTCAATTAAACTTAAAAAAAAAAAAGTTCTTTGTTTTTTTTTTTTATCAGTTTCAAACCAACCTAGCGCGAAATTTACAACCCGATTTCCATATCCATTAACTGTTCGGCAAAGTGAAAACCGCAAATGTACAAACGGAACGGACGAGAGGAAGACGTGGGCCGTAATTAAAATGAAGAATAAAACAAAAGAGACAGGTTCAATATTCGAATAAAGAAGAGGAAGGAAACCGAGCTGGCGACATTTCCTAGGAACAGACCTAAAAATTATAGTTCAACGTCAAATTAATTTTCATTTTTCCAACTTATTGAGAACCCAAAGTTAGGGCCTTGTTATTAGCCACAAAATTTAGTAATAAATTGACTTAAATTTTTATTTTTAAGTTTAAGATTTAATTTTTAGTTCCTACTAGTCAAAGAAACAAAAAAAAGGGGGAGTGTTGGGGTTCTAACTTCTAACCTATATCCTAGGTTCCATTCCATGCCTTGCCCGTATTTAAGTCCCCAGCCAACACACATAAATTATGTTTAAATTCTAACAAGCATAATTGTGATGAATTCATATTATTATTTTTTTTAAGGATTAGAATTGCACACTTGTAGCCATTGTTTGACAACTCGGCCCTTTGACCTGAATTATCGAGTGAGATTAAGCTTTTTGGACGCTGTATAGCACGTATGTGTTGAAGATCTTCATCTGTGAAAGATGAAATATCAACGAAGGTTTATGAAAAAATAAGATTATAATGTCATATTTTGCAGCTTATTAAAACATATTAATATTGTAAAAGACATATTCAAGATATATGTTTGTTAAGAGAAAACTCTAGCAATGCTCTTATATGTATATAGAATTTCATGTATAAATATGTGCAAAAATTCTTACATTAAAAAAAAAGAATAAATAATACATAAATAAAAAAATTAAATTTAATAATTTTAAATTAATATATGTAACAAAATTTATAAATTTATTATTTATTAAAATCTACTCAATTTTTTTTAAAATTTAATAAGATTAATTTTTAAACGAGTTTAGCAATATTAAATCAAACTTACAAGTTTATTATTTATTTAAATTATACTCAATTTTTTTTAGTTTTTTTGAGTTTTTTTTTTCCTAACTTATAATAAAATTTATCTTTATTTTCATGAAAAATGATTCTTAGTATAACAACAATAAGATTACCTACCTTTGACATTCTCCTATCAAAACGTTGGAGTATTACACTTAAATGTCCCTTTTTAATTTTTGTGCATGTACAAGAAACTTATTCTTGTCTTTGCTCACATTCTTTTATTCATATTCTTATACATGTCCTATAGCCTTTTCAATACTTTGTGACGATCCATCATAACCAACATTTTGGAGTTATATAATCGGACTTTCCGCTAAACATGGCCCTCGTTCTCATTGGTTACAACATGTTTTCTCTTTTTGCAACGTGGTAGATCAGCTGTAGTTGGATAAACAATAATGCCACATCCCTTGTAAGGTGATTGGTTCTTTCATATGTCATTGTGGTCGTTGTTATCATTTATTTATTTATTTATTTATTATTTTTCTTTTTGAGCCTTTGCTGTTGTTATTGTGTTTATTAGAGAAGATTGTGTTACAAGCGGGTCCTGTATATATAAATCTAAAAAGATAAATGAAATTAAAGAAAAATCTAACAATTTATTTATTTTGGTTAACGGGTCCTAGGTTTTTTTTTTTTTTTTTCAAGTTAACTATGAACGAAATTAACAATAGTGATTAAAAGATAGTTACATGGATTTTCAAAATAAACTCTTACATACCAAGATACATGTAAAACCTAGCTGAAAAGGCAGTATATAAAAGGCGATTGGCTCTTTCAACTTTTGACTATTTCGCCAGGGAGGACAGAATCGATCCAATTCAATCAATTGCTAAGGCCCCAACTATAAATTGAGATGTAATACATTTTTCCGAATAAGATAAATTGTAATGCCACCACACATATGGTCTTGCAACCAGTTGAGCGTTGACAAGGAAGCGAATATTATAAAATACTGGTTACATGAAATGAACCGCAACAATACTATCATGCATGTATCAAATTGAGAATTATAGAGCTAGAAAGAAAAATAAAAAAAAAATTAAAGTATCACCCAATTAAATTATAACTAGAAACGATATACAATTAGTTTTTTTATTTTTATTTTTTGCAAAAAAATAGATTGGGTAGCATAAGATTATCAAAACTTTGACATAAACATGGGAGGGCTGACATATGTGGGTCTATGCATTATACTGTCATTATAATTATTAGTTATATATTTTAAATTTTTTAATTGAGAATAAAAATTTCAAATATATATCTAATAATAATAATAATAATAATAATAATAATAATACAATGTGAACTTATATCTCTGGAATGCATCAAATTCGGAGTCATTTGTATAATAAAATTCTAAGATTATTTACTTTAGGCAGAGGCCAACAATAAATTGAACTTAAAAAGGCTGCAGAAGATCAACGTGTCTTCATGGCGCACAGGTTATGATTAGAGTTCCCGACCCAAACCGAATGTGTCGCACATTGCACAGTGGGTCAAGTTGCGGAGGCTGAGTCCAGAAGGCGTCAAATCAAACCAAGTTAACATAATTGGTTGTTGACATTTTTTTGATTCATTGGAAAATAAACTGGTTGTTGATTTTACCGAAAGCATTTAGACTTTGATCACCCATTAAAAATTCGAAACTTTAATTGACTTTTTTTGGTTGCATTTAGCTTGGTTTTCACAAGGACCAACGTAAATGCGATTTGATTTTCTTTCAATTGGATGTCAATTAGTGTTTTTAATTATCCACTACGTTCCCTCCCATGAGTTCAGGGCATTGTCCAACCAAAAACACAATGTACTAATAAATATTCAATAATATATTCAATATGGGAATACACAAGATTCCTTGCTTTGTTCTTCTCCAGTGATCTCAAGTCTAAACAATAAGCAAGCATAAAGATCAATAAAGGGAACTGAAAAATGAGAAGTGCAAGCAAAGCAAACGTAAAACGATTGATATATATATATATATATATATATGGCATGCTGCTATTTTCACTGTGTTGTTTCTTGCATTGGTTTCAATATGTCATTGGATATGTCTTCTGGCTTCAAAATAGATTTCATGCCAAGACCCCATGCTGGCTTGCTGGGTATTGCCGTTGCCATTGTTGCAATCTGCATTGCTGCTGCTTGGAATTACCTGAGCAGAAAGCCCAAAGGTGTGTCCTGCAACCTTATAACATTCTTTTGGCTCAATTATGGACCACCAAATATACCTGAAAAAAACGACCACTGATATTTTGCTTCTTTTGTGGGTTATGCCTCTTCAATTGCAATACAGTGGTTATTTAGATCTCGGGTCGTCCACATTATCCGTACTATTGATTTTATGTCAGTTATTAGTCACTTTTATTATTCACTTAAAATTTGTGATCGTGACACTTGAAATGCATTCTATTTTTTCATTTGCACATGTACTAACTTTAAGTTATGCATGTGGGCAAGACGGGTTATAGAGAAAAATTAGGTCGAAAATAAATGCTCTATTGAAGAATGAAAGCTACTGCAGTCATCCTTTTGCAGGCAGCCTGGACCCCGAGAAGTTCAAGGAATTCAAGCTAATAAAGAAAACAACAATCAGCCACAATGCTGCCAAATTTAGATTTGCCCTTCATAGACCTACAGCACTGTTGGGTCTTCCTGTTGGAAGTCATATTGTTTGCAGGTTCATTGCGTTAGCATTTTTATATCTCTAGTCCATTAGTTAGCTCATTTTGTTTTGGAAGTTTTCTATTTTTGAGTTGGTTATGTCCGAAAATTGTCTCGCACGGTATGTTCTTCTGTGGCAAGAAATGATTTTTTTTTTTGGGCGAAGAATCTTCCAAACATAGAACTTGAGGTACCAAGTTAGACTTGAAGTTTCTGTCATATGCATCAATTTCATTCTCACATACTAAAGAGATATGGGTTGCTTCAGACATGATCATGCACACCAATTAATACTCTCAAAAGATCAACAAACGTGATGAGTTGCTTCAGACAAACATGAAGTTGACGCAGCATAGATGCGTCCAGACATTGCACTGTCAAGTAGAAAATCAATGGTGAAGATCGTGCAATATGTGCTCGCATCCGTCCTGCCTTTAAACTTTTCAATGCAAGCCTTGTTTTTATTGTGGGAATCTTCTCGCCCGTTTAAACGTATGCAAGATATTTGTCAATCCCTTGAGCATGAAGTGGATTGAGCTTTTTGCGTTTTCCATGTCAAACATCACATTATTATCACTTTCATTGTTTACTTAAGACGGTTAATTCCAATGCCTAATGGGTACACATTTTTCTCTATGATCTCTGCAATATCTGATTCTTCAGGGGAAAGGATAGCGAAGGTAAAGAGGTTGTCAGACCATATACGCCAATTTCCTTGGACTCTGATGTTGGTTTCTTTGAACTAGTTGTAAAAGTAAAATTCCTATACTAATTATATTTTCATTAATGAAAATATTCTATTTTGTGATGTTTTATTACCAAAGTTTATGTTGGTAGTCTTTTATCCTGATATATTTTCCGTGTAGATGTATCCAAAAGGAAGGATGTCCCACCATTTCCGGGGGTTGCGTGAAGGGGATTATCTGGCAGTAAAGGGGCCCAAGGTAAGGAACATGATTTTGTTTCTGATCTTGAATGTTACACATTGAGTATTGATATTTATATATGTAATTTACATAAGTATCCATATGACCTTTGATGTTCTGTTTCCCATCATTTTCTAATTGAAAGTGAAGTCTGGTGTTAAACTATTCCATTTCCATTTCCATATGTTAAACTGTGAAAGTGAAATGGAATAGTTTAACATACTGAAGACAGCGAAATTGCACTTCAGATGCCTTTACATAAATTGCACTGTGAAGTCTGTTTCGCTGTCTTCAGTATGTTAAACTATTCCATTTCCATTTCCATTTGGAAGCCACCAGTTAAAAAATCGGCTCATATCTGGTAAAACCATTATTTCATTCTGAAGGGCTGTGAATTCTGAAAAAGGAGTATCACCTAGGTCGTTTTTGTGAACATTATACCAAAATAACTTCTATTGGTAGCACTCATCGATGCTATTCCTAGAAGATAAAATAGGATTCGCAATTCCAATAGTATGCTAGGCACAGTGCTTGTGTTGAAATTCTTTCGTTATTCGTTGCAGCAATATTTAACCTTTTTTTGGGCTATCAATGCTTCTAGGGACGTTTTAGATACAAAACTGGACTGGTTCGAGAATTTGGAATGCTTGCCGGAGGATCAGGCATTACTCCAATCTTTCAGGTCTATATGAACTTTCTGTGCAAAATTCAAATTCCACTGACAGAAGGGAACTTAGTTGTTTGTCTCCCTCTCCAGGTCACTCGGGCCATATTAGAGAACCCGAAAGATAACACCAATGTGCAACTTGTCTATGCAAATACTACATTGGACGACATTCTTTTGAAGGTATAATTTATCTTTGCCCCGATGTTCCATGGTATGAAGGGTGAGTCTTAGTACAACAGTAATGTTAATCTATTGAGATTTGTCCCATTGAACTTTATATATATATATATATATATATATACTTATTTATTTATTTATTTTTTTTTTCTACACACCTGCACAGAAAGTTGGATCTGGAGTGTTAATTAGTATGTACTGAAGTCTTCTGTTTTGCAGGAAGAGCTAGATAGCTTTGCCAGCAAATTCCCTAATCGTTTGAAAGTTTACTATGTCTTGAGTCAGGTGGGGTGATCTCCTGCAGAATATTACTCTCTTTGTTATTTATTTATTTATTTTTATTTTATTATTTCTTCCCGAGGGATAACTGCAAATTATTAAAAGGGAATTATTAAAATTTGATGCATGAGTTGTGTAGTTAAAAAATCAAACGAGAGAGAAGAATAAGTAACAAAAACCTTATAAAGTTAAAATTTTAAATTTTAGATAGAGATATAATATTAAATTTAGAATTTCATAGTAAAGGTGAGGGAGGAATAACTTATTTACTTCTTAGATACCGTTACCCTTGTGAATATAGTATGTACAAATGCTCTTATTATTGCATCTAATGGTCATCTCTGAAATTTCCAGCCTCCTAATGCATGGACTGGCGGTGTTGGTCACATATCCGAGGAAATTATTCAAAATCATTGCCCAGCTCCAGGCCCCGATATTCTGGTCATCTCTTAAAATTGAATAGTCAATGCTAATTTTATTTTATTTCTTAATTCTTCCTGCTCATTATTCAGAGCAACGGTTAAAGATTTTTGTTCACAATACCTGTACTTGGAGATTTCAGTGTGCAAGTTCTGAAAACTGAACTAAGAACCACACGTGTTTACAGATATTGAGATGTGGGCCTCCAGGAATGAACAATGCTGCTGCTGCTCATCTGAATGCACTTGGATACACATCCAAGATGCAATTTGAGTTCTGATGCATCAGATTCATGTTCTAACTTTGGATTTAACATATTTGTATCAAGTGAAAGCTCAAAAAGGAGATATTTTTCAACGGCCCCATGACAGAGTTTCTCAGAAAATTAATCCGTAAAGTACACATTTGTTACAATCTTCTATATTTAACCTGCTTCAACTGTTTCACCTTCCCAAAATCTGGCACATGATAGTTTTTTTCCACTTCCCATGCAAGTTGTGACATACAATTAAATGAGGACTTTGCACCCTTTTCATCTGTCACTTCCCTTGGGAAAGGAATTCGAACATCAAACAACTCTCTGTCAGGACAGCTAAGACGCAAGTCGAAGCCTAGCCGATCAACCCATATCATCTTCACTTCTGAAACCTGGTAGGCCAATCAGAATTCCACAAGAACCAAAAGAATAGCCAACCAAGTTCAGTAATTGAATTTTGCCCTTGATTGTTTTGAAAGTATTTCAGGCATATATTGTGTTCCAATAAACATAAGCAAAAAGTAATAAACCCAGTTCCAAATAAACATTGCAATAGGCACAATGGCACCATATACTCTATCTAAAAACAAATCAATGAAACCAAAGATCACGGGAACAAGTCCATTCCTAAATTTTCCTGAACCAGCATCTAGATTTTAGCTCCCAGTGTGTGTGTGTGAACATGAGCACACGAGCACACATGCATGCAAGTGTCAGCATCCACATAGGCATATGAATACTTAGACAGAACCTAGAGCCCTGCACTGCAAACATTAAAATGAAATACAACACTGCACAAGATGAGAACTGGCATTGTATTATTGGTCTACTTGGAACCAGAGATCACAGACTAGCATCATCTAAGCAGCCGGCCTGGTTCATGCTTCAACATCATAAGAAACACCATCCCTACAGTGAGGTCTCCACAAGAAATGCCAAGCAAACAGAAGCACTGACAGTGTTGACAGTCCAGAAGAAATGACCTTAAAACTTCTATGTCAGAAGAGTGGAGGACAAAACAAGAATTTCTTGCAAATGATTTTATTCTGCCAAAATATTGGCTGAAAGTAGCTAACCAAATCTTATGTGAGGATAAAATTTTCTGTATTGCCCTCTACTAGTTCGGGGACATAGCTGCTGCACCTTCAAAAAAATATCGAGGCACAAGACCTCTAAATAGAAGTGAGGGCTTCAAAATTGTATACCTGTGCTACTGTAAGCAATTAACTGAAACCTGCAGCAAAGATGAACAAACATGGGTTGGCTGCAAACCTGGAAATCCAAGTCAATGTATACATTGCAAAAGCGGTAAATATCTTCCATGCTCCTTGAATTTATCTCATTTATGATTGCTTTTGCAAAATCTCGAAGAGGATCAGGAATTGAATTTTTATAATCTGAAGATGAAACCCATATTCCATCCTGAAATAATACCAAACACTGAATTATTATTGAAACAAAACAAGGTCCAAAATAACTATCTACTCCAGGACATAGCGACAAAGTTGACTTTCACTAGAGAAGACAACTACACCTAAAGAACCACATTAGTAGACAAAATAAAGAACAGAAGCCCGACTATACCTCCATGAAATCTTCCATTTGAAGTACCTTTTCGACAGCAAAAACATATACCAGTGCCTCATCAAATTCTTCTCCAAATCTCTTTTTCCACATGGTATGCAGCAACTGGAAAAGTAGCACAGATCATATCAATGATAACTTCAAAGATTGTTGACAGGTTCACCGTGAAAGATGTTTTGCTCTGATACCATGTTCATCTATGCAATAACAAAGACCCAGTAGTAACGAGGACACACTTCAAGACATCTCAGTTGCAGGAAATCAATGTGCAAGTTGAAAAAAGTTATCATATATACACAGAATCATTGCTTGTTGAGAATGATACTGTTTATTTACTAGATAAATACCTTAATTGATCCTAACCACAATGCATCATTCTCCAATTAACCTCAAATGGCCAGTGACTTAGCTCAGCAAAATACTGAATTGATTATTTCTTAAGACAGGTAAACTGTGATTCATCTTATTGATAAAATGAGATGGAAATGATTCAACTCCAACATTGTCCTAAATGTCAAATTCTAAGGTCAGTGTTTCATCCTAGAACATGAAAGAAAATGTTGAATTCTGATCATGACCAAATGCTAAACTTTTAGCTTTGCATTTTATCCCTCTAACACAAAGCAAGCGTATTCTAGTCAGAAGCCTAGAATAACTCATGAAACTTTGTCATGGACAGTTAGTGCAAACCAAATGGATTATGAATGCCGAAATTCTGCATTCATTAGAAAATGTCACTCTCAATTCAGAAGAAGTGTCTATCAGTAAACAATTCTCCATTTTCTAAGAATTCATGGTTAAGCTGATAGGATAAAAATTAGGAAGAAAACCGAAATAAATAAGAAAAGAAAAACATTTTTGTTTTAAAAAAAAAAAAAGAAGAAGAAAAGAAAAGAATAGAAAACAGCAATGTTCTGTCACAAACAAAACCAAAGAAAAGAAATAACCTTCGAAGTCTTTGTGTCCTTCGGCTTTTCTAAAACGCCTTGAATTGTGCACTGTGGAGTCCTCATTCCACACTGATCTAACTGACCCACATCAAATTAGCATTTCTTAAGTATCCATAACTGATTAGCTTCCACAAGAACCTTGGTGAAGACTCAAAGAGAAACAAAACAGTGCACAATTCATTACCTGAACATGTAGGCTAGACCTCTTATCAGAAGGAAAGAGTCTCTGGGACTGACTACTCAGGCACAGAACGGGGGTCCCTTCGTCATCCACGGCGAACCGGACACCGAGGCCCAAAGGCCAGCCCTCTTCTGGGGTCAAAGTGGAGAGAGTGCCAACCGAGGACAACTCCATGATGGTTCTTGAGACCTCAGCTGGGAAGGGCTTATTGCTCCCGGAGGAGGATAAACCCAGTTGGGTCGGCGGTGACAACGTTGAAACAGAACATTTTAAGGAGAATTTGCGAAGTGGGTCTCGCCGTGGAAGATGGGAATCGAACTTAAGGTTAGGTTTTGGTAGGAAGATTGGGGAAAGAGGCAAGCTTCGAGTCAGTGACTGGGTGTGAAGATGCATTTCTAACAGAGACTGCACGAGTCAAAGACTCGAGATCGGATCTTGAAAAGCAGACAAACGCTGGTGGTGGTGAAGGTCAAGGTGTGAGAGAGAGACGAATCACGTGACGTGATGGTGTCGGGAGGAAGACAGGACGGATAACCGGGTCAAAAACATCCGACGGCAACCGGGTCGTGAGCAGGGTGTTTTGAGCCTTATACATTAATTGCCACAATTATTCTTCTGAGCAGTCTCTATGTTAAAACTGCACGCTTTCATCTTCGTTTTAGTATTGCCGCTGAAGTGTGAAAATTATGTTTTAATCTCAAAAGCAAAAGCAAAAGCAATTTTTTTTTTTTTATGTTTGATTTTTTTTTTTTGTTACACGGTCTGTTCTAATTATGATGTTCTTCAAAATCTTGATTTCAAAGAAGTAGCTTAGAGATGTTTTTGCAAGAACACTGAAAAACCTCATGACAATACCGCAATTAATTTTGGATTAAATGAACAAAAGCAATTTGAAAATTTAAGAAATTGTAGAATATTATTACTGTATAAGCTCCCTTTTTTCTTTCATAAATAATATTTTTTGGGTTTCTTGATTTTTTTTTTTTTCGGAACTTTAACAGTAGACTTACAGAATTATAATTTAGCTCTCGCAATGACTCCAAACCCAGTAAAATTCTCGTGGGTAGAAATATTTTATATATATTCCTATTATAGTCTCTCTTTTTTTTTTTTATGAAAAATGCTAAATCCATTATTTTTGGTAGAAATCTTTAGTCTCACATGACCCTACATATAATAAACTTTATTAAGTTAGAAATCTCTTGTACAATTGATTTTTCTTTTTCGTGAAATTCTCTAGTGAGTTATGCATCTTTCGTTCATTTAGTTTTCAATCTGAGTTCTTTTTTTTTTATTCTTTCTCGTCTGTGTTCAACTTTTTATTTTTGTAAAATTTTTTTTTTTTAATTCATATCTGTTAGGTGTTCTGGATACGAAAATTAGTACCCTCACTTTGTTTTATATTAGCAATTATTGATGTCGATGTTGATGTTATGATATTGTTTTCGAAAAAGAGCCGCAGTCAGGACAATGGGTAATACAAAAGGTATTATGGGTTGGTATTTCGTTGCCTCTCTAATTGTCAAATTCTTTGGTCGTCGTTACGTAAGTGGACGATTACAATCAAATTAAAAATTTGCTCTTTCTGACCCGACACATGCACGTTGCAAAGACCACTTTTGTTTTTTTTTTTTTTTTTTGTTATGTTGATGCAACTTTTGCTTCTAAATATGATGACCCTTTGATTATTTAGAATTGATTATTTAGAACGCCTCGTTAATTGCACAGTAATTAGTTGGCTACAGCCTCCATCTTTAAATTAGCCAACACAAAGCACCAATTTAACAGTAAAAAAAAAAATTTCCACACTTCTGCAAAGTATGAATTAATTTGATTACTTTTTGTGCTAGATGTACATGTTAGAGTTAGTTAAAGTTAGGAATTTATTAGGATTTTAGTAGAAATAGTCCAATTTTATATGATATTACTATTTAAATAGAATTAGATATATGTTATTGTATAAAAATATGACATATATATATATATATATACAAACACACTACTATATTTTTTTTTCTTTTATTATTATATAACATTTTATTAAATTAATAAAATTATGACTATTTATATAATTATTTAATAATATTATTATAATTTTTATAATGTAACATTATATAATGAACTTGAAATTTTTTAAACTTATGCCTTATTGTTATTTTTCTTTCATGTTTAGACATTCATTAAATATATTTTTTACTATTATTGTCAATTGTAATATATTAATCATATAAAAATTGCATTTAAATTATTATAAATGAGAAGAAATAATGACAATCAATCAATATAAGACAATGTAAAAAAGCCATTAAAGACTATACGTAATAAGAATATAACTCATATTTTTTATGATATTTACATAAAAATTATTATAAATATGTTAGACTTAAAACTCATTTTAATGAATAAAAATGAGTTTATACTGTTGAAGAGTTAAAAAAAAAAAGTGAATGAAAGTATGATAAATATTAATTGAAAAATAAGTGAGATGAATTGAAAAGAAATAAAAAGTGATGATATAAATTAATTTAAAAAATGATTAGACTAAGATGGGACTTAGTGAAAGAAACAATTCTTATTACTAAAATATGATAAGAAAAGGTAATTAAAATTAGTTTTAACATTATTTTTCTTTACTCAAATATTTTTATATATATTTATGACACTAATAATTCTCTTAATTTTGAATTAATATAAATTAGTTTGATTATAAAATCCTTTTGATAATTTTGTATTAAACCAAAACTTAAGAAGAAAAAAAAGTCATATTTAAAGATATTATAATAATTAGAGAATATAAAATATAAATATAATATTTATTCTTTAAAATTAAAATTCATATATTTAATCTTGCAATTTGTTATTTTGAGGAGAATAAAAATTATAAATAAAATAAAATTTAAGCAAACTTTGTTCTTCTTCTCTAAAAAATTAATGGTTTAATAAAAAATGAAATTTCACATTATTTTCTTATCTCTTTTTGAATTTTAAGTCATTTCTTTGTTTCTTATTTTTTTCTTATTCAAATTTACAAACATTATAAAAGACAAATCAAAATATTTACAAACTTAGCAAAAATTTTATGTAATAAAATTATATTCATTAAACTAATCAATTACTAGAACTTAAAGTTGAAGAGTCTTAATAATACACTATTGTTATCTATATTTCTGATTTGAAAAATTTTTAATAACATGTAAAGTAAAAATTTACATATAAAGCTTTATTTAATAATACATGCTTATTATTTATATTTTCAATTCAAATGAAGTTTTAGTAATATATAAAATATTCAAAGCTGGTACTAAAAAAAAATGTATACATTTTCCCATTAATGTCATTAGTGAATAGCAAAATTGTCATACAAAAGGCTGGTCCACTTTACTTAATCACCGTGAATTAATTAATTTTTTATTATTGTAATTTGTAAAATATTGTTTTTTAAAATGTAATGCTTATTTTCATGCCAAAGATTATTAATTATCTTGGGTATAAAGAGCTCTCAATAATTAAATTTAATGTAAATATTAATAAAAAATAATATATTATTATCAATTATATTTTTTTTAATAATCATTTGATATATTAACAGTTATTTTAATAATAATTTTATCAAATAGATAAAATTCTATTAAATTTTGTTTACAGCTTTTTCATTATTATTATCAAACAACTCAAAATTTTAAACAAAAGTAATTTTAGTTTCAGTATCTTTATTTATAGTAATTTTATCTCCCAATATTGCGAAAGAAACCTCTTGTTGTGCTGCCCTCAAAAATCTTCTTCAAAGAAGCTGCGGCTTCAAGTTGGTGCAGCGATGTCCTTGTGCGGACGCCCCCCCCCCCAAAGACCAAGACTATCTATTATTCTACTGTAGGCGGAGCTTCGTGGGTTTATTACGGAGCCTTTTTTTTTGGGCATTTGGATTCATGGAGTTAGTGGGTTGATACTTGAAGTTATTGGGTCCATTTGGTTTGAAGAAGGTCCCATTTTTGTAAGTGTTGTTGTGTTTGGGCCAACTTTCTATTGGACAAGAGCAGGTAAAGGCACAGGCGTAACATTTTAGGTCATTGGTGCACAGCCAGGAGAAGACGACTACGTGCGTGACGGAGGTGAAGAAGCGCAGGCAACGCAGGCAAGGCAAGTAAGAGAGAGAGAGAGAGAGAGAGAGAGAGAGGGAGAGATGGCGTCGAACGCGGCGGTGCCGTTCTGGAGAGCAGCGGGGATGACTTACATAACTTATTCAAACATATGCGCCAGTATGGTGAGGAACTGCCTCAAGGAGCCTTACAGGACCCAAGCCCTCGATCGTGAGAAGGTCCATTTCTCTGTCTCCAAGTGGGTCGATGGCAAGCCTGAAAAACCCTGTATGTCTCTTTTCCTCTTTTTTTTTTTTTTTTTTCCTTCTTGCTTTGGTGAGTTTTTTGTTTTCGAGATCTGACGATTTTGATATCTGGGTTTCATTGTTTCCCCCGATTTACCCTTGTTCTTGATTACATCTTGTTTGATGTTCCTTTTTGATTGTCATTATCCCCTGTAAAATTGAGCCTCGAAGGCCGCTCTGCTGTTGAATTTGTTGGGCTTTGTGGTGTAGAATGTTTCTGACGTTCGGTCGGTTTTAACAGTCTGTGCGCAGCTTGTGCCTGGTCGACATCTAGATTCTCTGAATTGGGTTTTGAGCATTTGGTTAATCTCAGTTATTATATTTGCAGTATGAGAGATTTTTTCTGTTCTTGGTTTGTCAAACTTGCTTGTTTCTTGAATCTCTGGATGGCAATGCAAGGGGGTAGATCAACTAGGAAACATTTGTGCATACTTGTTAATGATCTGTTGTTCGCATTAAGGTTCCCAATCTTGCTGTACCCTCCCACTTTCTCAAACAAACCTTATTGTTTCTCCACTTTTCTTATTAAGAGTTTGCCAATGGCAGCGCTAATTGAAGAGCATTGTATGAAAGAGAATTCAATGAAAGTATTAAAGCATAAAAGGGACAATAACTATTCATTTGATTAGCAACTTCTGTGATACACTCTTCTCTTCCCCTCTCCCCACCCCCCCACCCCCCCACCCAAAAAAAAAAAAAAAACCAAAGAATCTCTTATAGCTTGCGTAGCACATAGGAGTCATATTATTCCATCAGATATGGCCAATGTAATACTGTGATTCATCATTTTGGCAAAAAGAGCATATACTTCCTTTTGGTTTCAGATTTGTTCTTTTTTGTGGCTTCCTTTTATGCTGTTGTAGTGATGCTTCTGTCTTTCCCTGCTTGTTTGGTGTCATATTTTATACTTTGGTGTCAGGTAACTGTTGTTGAGTTTGATTGATAGAGTGGGAAAGGGGTATATGAGTAGTAGTTTAGGTTTTTCTGGGCCATCTTGCTTCCCGGCGTATAATACAAATTTGACATGGTTGCTTTTAAGACCAAGAATATAAACAAAATTTGATGATTCTTGTAAATGAGAAGCCAGAGGGGATATCCACCTGTATTTAGTGTTAACAGTGGTCGCTTTCTCATGGAAACCTATTAAAAGTGTGAAAAGAAATTGATGATCCCAACTTTAGGTGGATGTTGGTTATGCCAGGGATTTTGAATGGCTCTATTCTGAAGAAATTATTGTTGGAACTGGGGAACGCTCCTAAGTAGTGCTATTTTTACATTCATTTCTACAGTCCCAAAGTCGTATTTTAAGCGCATGTCAAACAGAAGCAAGAGGTTTCCATTGCATCTGTTGTGTGGTATGCCCTGTAGCCTGTATTCTGTTGGCCAAGGAAGAAGATACAATGCATGTTTTTGCAGCCACAGAATATTTTTTTGTTTTTTTGGCTGAATTTCATTGTATCTCTTTTGTTGATAATCCATCCTATGCATTGAAAACAAGTGCATCTTGTTACCTCATATTGGCCTTTTATCAACCTGCTTGTTACCTCCTTCCATGCCTTTTATTGTGGAATAATCTCTTTTTCTGTTTGTGCCTGCAAATAATGGCTTTCTAGTGTCATCTCATCTACTATGTCTGATGTGGTTGTTTTTTATCTGCATTTAAACAGAAAAGACAATGCTGTGAAAAGAAGAATCTATTAATGGTTCCCCCCTCCCATCTGAACAACAGCAACTTTGTTTCAGTTAGAAAATCCACTTCCGAACAACTCTTATGTTTCAGCTATGTTTCTTCTAGCATCCTACTCATACAATATACTCAAAATAGACTGCAGAAACTTAAAATGTGAACTCCGAGAAAGTTTTTTAATATATCTCATGGCACCATTGCTTTTGGACGTCTTAACAATGCAAATATGCGATAATATTATGCCTGTATTGTTGTTCCTCTGAACATGTATGTTTTCTGTGCATTTCTGTCTTATTTTACTACTTTCATGATTTGCGGGTTATTACCCTAGTGACAAAATTCTGATGAAAATTATATTGTCTGTATGTTAACAGCAATCCGTTCGGATACAGCACAAGACTGAATCGGAAAGGACTATTTTCTAAATGCTAAGACTGAGGGAGACTTTTTCCATGAAGGAGAATTAGATAGCCTGATATTAAGCCTGTAATAAATAATAATAACTGGCATTAGCTTACTCTTGGACTATACTGCTCTATTTGTCTCTTTTGTCGGAATTCACATGGGATAAGACTCTCTGCTTTTAAAGCAGTGATGCTCGGACAGACCCTTTTTGTCAGTGTTTTCTACCGATCCAATTCCCTTTGCTTCTACCTTGGGCATTCTGTCGTTAATGAAAACCAAAGTTCTCTCCATGATAAGTAGATAAGGCATGCAAGCCTTTGACGAGCAAATTCGAATGGAATGGAAACTTCGAGAGCTGGATGAGGGTTGAATAATTTAATCAATTCTTAAGAGCTCATTCTTAAGCTATCGCTGTCACCAACAGATTCAATTCTGTATCGAGAGTTTTTGACGTAAGTTGTGTGCTCGTAGTTTATAGACATGCCTCTTACAGGGCAATACCCTATTCTACTTGTGCACTGGCATATCAAAACAAACCCCAGAAAGAAATTCAAGTCCAACAGCCGTGGACAGCGACCCAATTCCCCTCGATGGCTATTCTTCCAAAAAGCGAGTACCCTCAACACGTATCCTCTATTTCTTTTCCAATATCAGCAGCAATCTTTGCTTCTTATTGATAAAGGTATTGCGGTGTGGCGGCCGGCAGCTGTGGTTTTCCTAATGCAAGCTGAGGGTTTATTAGTTGGCAAGCCAGCTAGCCCTGTTGTCCATATCATTATCATCCTTTTTGTCTTTTGGTTGAATTGTACGTTTTTCAAGAATGATTGGTTGCGTGATATTCACAAAGTGAGTATTGAACCAGATATTCTAATTCTGGAACCTTATTTTCACCTCATCTCCCTTTGAGCGAATCAGTCTCATTGACACATTGATGAAAGTGAAGGCAATGGTGTGAATGCCTCCCACTTTTCTTTGTCAAGAAAAGAAAAGAAAAAAAAGGATCTTTTTTTTTTTATTTTTTTATCAGAAGCTGTATGATCCCTGCATGCGACTTGTTGGAGTAGTCGTAGCCACGCTTTAAGAAACATCAATTATATTTGACTTTCGAGTTTCAGTCGTATGATTTAAAATTTTATATTAGAAGGAGATAAATAATATAAAATTAAAAATTTTTATAAAATTAATATTTTAAATTTTAAATTAAAATATAATATCATCAAACTTATCATGAAATTTATTTTATATATATATATATATATATATATATATATTAAAAAAAAAAGGGAAGAAGAAGAAGAAAAGGACAGCCAAAGACTAAAGAAAAGCAGAGGAGTTGGGGTAGGTCAGGCAGCCGAAGCGAAAAGGAAAGGAAAAAAAAAAAAAAAGGAAGAAGAAATGCTAAACTTAACAGTTCAAAAGTCAAAACCCAAATGTCACTGTTCATGAAACTTTAACAGCGAGATTTTTACTTTAACAGCGCCGGTAAAAAAAAAAAAGAAGAAAGAAAGGAAAAAAAAAAAAAGAAAAACGAAAAATGCGCTAACAGCAGGAGTGAAAAGTGGGAAAAATCCAAAAGCGTCCGATTCCAAATTTCCAACCCTCGACCCTCTCTTTTATTTGATCGTTTCAATACTGACGTTTCTTCTCAACTTCTCCGCCGTTTCACCAACTTTGGGTACTGCTTGTTCTTTCTTCCCATGCCCACGGGCCGCATGGTATTTTCGTAATTACAATTATATCCCCCCGACCGCCGCAGATCCCGGGCCTCCCAACGTATCATTGGGACTTTCCATCAGAGTTCGAATCGATCCGATCTGATCTGATCGGAGTGAGTCGGCGCCGGAAGAGCTGATTATGGCTACGGCGAAGGAGGTCCGGTCGAGAGTGATGCCGGCGAAGGAAAACGGCGGCCTCAAGCTTGAAGAAGGTCTCACTCTCTTTAAGTCCGATATGTTCGACGCCGATGCTTACGTTCAGTCCAAATGCTCTCTTAACGAGAAGGTCTCCTTCGCCCTCTCTCTCTCTCTCTCTCTCTCTCTCTCTCTCTGCCTCTGTGTTTGTTTGTTTGTTTTCTTATTTAATATGCGTTCATTTTATGCGGAAAAGCACATGTGAGCGATGCGCGCGCGGTTGATTGTTACAGGAAATAAGGCAATTATGCTCGTATCTTGTGGATTTGAAGAGAGCTTCTGCCGAGGAAATGCGCAAAAGTGTGTATGCGAACTACTCTGCCTTCATCCGGTGAGCGTGCGGCTGCTCTTTTCCTTAAAAATTGAAATAAAAGAATGCCAATAGAAAAGAAAAAAAAAAAAGAAAAGAAAAGAAATCTGGGAGTCTGGATTGAATGCTGCTATTTAGAGTTTTTTGCACAAGACACGCCAAATGATTTGAGCATATTTATGTCCGAACAAATGTAGGAATTATAGCTTAGTCCCGTGTTTGAGGGGCACTGTCAAGGCTTCAAATGGTAAATACTCCCGTGTATGCAGCACCCGTTCGGTGTTCACCTTGAGCTTTCTCTTAGCATAGCAGGGTGTTCTATCATCCTTGATTGAGAAAAATAGGTCAGGAGATTTTTGAGATGTCTTTACTTTACTTTTTGGTAACAGCACGTCGAAAGAGATATCAGACTTAGAAGGGGAGCTTTCTTCAATCAGGAACTTGCTGTCTACTCAGGCTACTTTAATTCACAGTCTTGCAGAGGGAGTACCAATTGATTCGCCATCTGTCATACCTGCTGAGGGTTCTTTGATTAATGGGGTATCGAATTTGGAAGTTAGAGAACCTTCTGACCTGGAGAAATGGTCGGCTGAATTCCCTGATCTCCTTGATGTCTTGTTAGCTGAGAGGAGAATCGATGAAGCTCTTGCAGCTCTTGATGAAGGAGAACAAGTGGTTTCCGACGCCAAAGATACTGGATTACTCAGTCCCAATGTGCTTAGACCATTGCAAATATCTATTTCTGAGCACAGACAGAAGTTGGGCGATCAGCTTGCTGAAGCTGCTTGTCAGCCTTCTACTCGTGGTAATGAACTTCGTGCAGCAATATCAGCTCTTAAAATGCTTGGAGATGGTCCTCGTGCTCATAGCTTACTCCTCAATGCACATTATCAAAGATATCAGTATAATATGCAAAGTCTTCGCCCTTCAAGCACCTCTTACGGAGGGGCTTATACTGCTGCACTCTCACAGATAGTGTTCTCTTCAATTGCTCAAGCAGCTAGTGATTCATTAGCTATCTTTGGTAAAGAACCTGCTTATGCTTCTGAACTCGTGATGTGGGCTACAAAGCAAACGGAGGCTTTTGCTGTTCTTGTTAAAAGGCATGCATTATCATCAGCAGCTGCTGCTGGAGGTTTACGTGCTGCTGCAGAGTGTGTTCAAATAGCTATAGGGCATTGTTCTTTACTGGAAGAGCGTGGCTTGGCACTTTGTCCCATTCTTATAAAACTCTTCAGGCCTAGTGTTGAACAGGCATTAAATGCTAATCTAAAGCGGATTGAAGAGAGCACTGCTGCTTTGGCTGCTGCTGATGATTGGGTGCTTACTAGCCATCCAACTGGTACTAGACAGTCCGGCAGGCCTTCTGTTACTTCTCTTAGTAATACAGCAGCACTTCAACATAAACTTACAAGTAGTGCACATCGGTTCAACTTAATGGTTCAGGTGAACAATCTTTCTCAATTATATTTAGATAGTTGGATTACAATCTCCCCCTCTTGCTCACCCTGTATCAATCCCTCCCATCAAATGTAAATTCCACCATTTGGTTTTTGATTGTACTGTAATATTTGTTGCCTGAAGGCATGCATAGCGTGTCTCAAGTTGTGAACAGAATTGTAGTACAAAATTGTTTTCTCCCTGATTCTCTATATCACAGTTTTTGGATGCTTCTTATAGAGAGGCTAGTATGTGATATGTGTTTTCTTTTGATGACTAAAATATTGATCAACTGATGAAGTTGATATGGTTTCTTATATATTGCTCTCTAGTCAACAACCAATGAAACGAAAATCTGCTAATAGTCTTTGCTAACCTGCAAATGCTAATATATGGCATAAACATCCTGTTCTGTTACTCCTTTAACTGTCACATAACTTTTTCATTTTTGTCTTGCATTATCTTTCAAACTTTTGATGTAAGTGGTGAAACAAGGATTGCTTGCTGGTTTCTGCTTTCTCCCCTTTTGCAATTCATATTGCCTGATAGATACATCAATCTCTTTTCAACTTAGTAAAGCTGCTTTATTTGCTATTCATATATAGCATGCTACATTATATTGTTGAGCTATGTTTTTAAATCGTAGCTGGGTTGCTCTTTGATGTTTTATTGGGCCTTTATTAGTCTTCTAGTTCCTAGAACATTTGTGAAACTATTCCTCTTGCTCTTTTAGGACTTCTTTGAGGATGTGGGACCTCTATTGAGTATGCAGTTAGGAGGTCAAACACTGGAGGGTTTGTTCCAAGTATTTAACTCATATATGAACATGCTCATAAAAGCATTACCAGGCTCGATGGAAGAAGAAGCAAATTTGGAAGGTTCTGGAAATATGATTGTGCGAATGGCTGAGACTGAAGCCCAGCAGATTGCCTTGCTGGCAAATGCATCATTATTAGCAGATGAACTTCTCCCTCGTGCAGCCATGAAACTGTCTCCAGTAAATCAGACTAATTACAAGGATGATCCCCGTAGAAGACATGTAGATAGGCAAAATCGTCACCCTGAGCAACGTGAATGGAGGAAGCGGCTTGTGAATTCAGTTGATAGATTAAAAGATACTTTCTGTCGACAACATGCTCTAGATCTCATTTTTACAGATGATGGTGATAGCCATCTTAGTGCAGAACTGTACATAAACATGGACGGAAATGAAGATGAGGTTGAGTGGTTTCCATCTCCAATATTTCAGGTACTTGCTTCTTTTTTTGCAATGTTTAACTCCAGATTCCAGGATAAATTTTCCTTCTGTTTTGTGGGTTCTCTAGATGATGTTTCAAAGTGAACTAAGAACAAGTTTCCAATAATTTAAAAATTTATTAGTATGTGACATTAGATGGATCTAATTATAAAAAAGAAGCAGAAAGGACTGCTTTTATGAGCTTAATATACTTTGGGACCCCACACACACACACACACACACACATATATTGTAACAATTTGATTGATAGGATGCTAAAGCTAAAGGAGTTGATATTCACGGTCACAGAGTTGAATGGATGGAAAGTTAATGTAGAATTTTTTTTCAGCTGTGTATAATTAAGAATGTCTGGGTATTGCAACCCACTATTAGGCATTGAGGAGACATTATGGTGGAAGTTTGTGCCATTGAAGAAGTTTGGTGAACCCAATGCATGATATTGTGATGTCAACTTAAGGCACACAAGTGCCTATACATGGAAGAATAATAATTATACATATTTGTTACAAGATAGAAATAGATCTGATGCTGAATATTTATTCAGAGGTTGAAGTAGCACCGTTGAGGGAAGCTTGGAAGACTCATTGTGAATAGTAATTGTGTTGCATGTATCTCTGCTAGTAAAGAAGAGGGTATCTTTTTTCTAATTATGTATCGAGTTAAACTGCAATTAACTATTTTTCTTACACACTCCACTTATTTCATTAAGAAGTTTAGTCAAAAGTTCTTTTATCTACTAATTGTAACCTTGTTGCACTCCAGCAACTTTTTGTGAAGCTGAACAGGATGTCTAGTATAGCAGCAGAAATGTTTGTAGGTAGGGAGCGGTTTGCTACATTGCTGTTGATGCGACTTACAGAAACAGTCATCTTATGGCTCTCGGAAGATCAAAGCTTTTGGGATGATATTGAGGAAGGCCCGAGGCCTTTAAGTCCTCTTGGTATACAGCAGGTGGGTGGATCAGGCTTTCATTTCATTCATATGGTTTTCTTTTCATCTTGGCTTGCTAATGAGCCACATTGACTTGTCGAATGTGCAGTTCTATTTGGATATGAAGTTTGTCTTGTGCTTTGCTTCCCAAGGACGCTACTTGTCACGAATTCTGCATCGCGTTGTCAATGAGATTATCAATAAAGCTGTGGCAGCATTTTCTGCAACAGGGATGGATGCAGACAGGTACAGAAGTTGTTTCCTTTTCTGGTTTTGAAATGGCATTAGTGTTGTTCAGAATATACACAAAGAATTCAAATTGAGGTAGCTTCAGAAATATGCCTGACTTCTTTTTTAAGGCTAGCCAAATTACAAAAAACACTGACACATGCCAAACCCACCAACTTGGAAATCAGCATTGCTTCCTCTTCAGCTTTTTCCAATTGCTTGGTTGTTCTCTCCTACTTTTCTTTTTTCACCATTTGTTTATTTCCCTTTTCACAGTGCCTCAGTTACCAGAACTTGATTTTAAGCAGAGAAGATTGCATTTTTTTGTTTTATTACACATTAGAACCCATCATTTGCCTTGGCATCTTACTAAACAGACTTTCAAAAGGTGTTAAATTGGAAGCTCACAAGTAGCTCATTATTGTATGTTTTTAAAGATGAAACCACTGGAATTGGAAATAAGAATTCAAGCCAGGTTCAAAGACTATCTGGAATGATCCTTTCTTGTCCTGACTGCAGTTGTGGTTTAGAAGCTTTCCTTATTTTAGGAAATATAGTCTTACTTTTCTCTTCTAGGGTCATAACTTCAACAATTCTCAAATTGTTAACTTTTTGCCACTCCCCCATCATTCTTGGTTCCTCTGAAATGTAGGGGAACCTTTTGACTCTTGGAATTTGCATGTAAATATAATAGCTAGGATTGAAGTATCCTAAGTAAGGTCAATATGCTTCTTGAGGAACCTTGATAAGAATTTACTCAAGCTGAATTTTGCCTGCAACAAGATAAATGCGGCATCTTCATT
The DNA here is from genome assembly GCA_019804595.1 of Bruguiera parviflora. Lineage (NCBI taxonomy): Eukaryota > Viridiplantae > Streptophyta > Magnoliopsida > Malpighiales > Rhizophoraceae > Bruguiera > Bruguiera parviflora. The sequence goes on from CM034044.1 coordinate 7,662,987, forward strand.
AATCCTGTAGTATCAGGCAAATTTTCAGCCACTTTATCTACCTGTATTCTGGAATGTCTATGAGTGTGTGCTTGTGCGTAAACTTAGCCATTTTCAGTCTTATTAGTGACAACTAAGCATGTTTCCTGTTAAAAGAGGATCATGGTGAAACTTTTAGAGCTTTCAGATTGCATTGTTTATTTGCCACTTGTGCTCAGATGGGTCGGGTCCTTCAATTGGGCGTGCCAACTGGCATGTATGGGCACTCCTTTTATGTAATGCCATATTTCAGTAAACTACTTGATCTCTCTGTGGCTCAGATTTTTATTTTTGCATTTCAGCATACTGCCAGAAGATGACTGGTTTAATGAAGTTTGTCAAGAAGCCATGGATAGACTAAGTGGGAAACCGAAAGCCATTGATGGGGATCGGGAAGTTAATAGCCCAACAGCCTCTGTCTCAGCACAATCAATTTCTTCTGTCAGATCCCATGGGAGCTACTGAGGCTGTTTTTACTCCTATTTTGTAAATTGGACATCGAGCAGAATCCATGTTGATTGTGACCGATGTTTTGCTTGCTTGTCGGCTTTCTTGGCCATTTTCTCAAGCTTTATCCTTTTTCAATCCCGCCTCTAGGTCGGGTTGTGTGTTAAATTTGGGAAATCTTTCTCGTCTCCGGTCGAGTCAGTTCTTTGCTCTGTAAATGTTGATTATTCCCATTTGACACTGAATCCAAATGTAAATCCATTCTTTGACTATTGTGCTGACACAATTTTTCTGAGCCCTTTCGAGTGCGGTCGAATATGGAATGAGACGGCATAAAAGCAGTGCAGTAAGTTCCCTGCGGTGCTCTGATGGGGCAAATTTTGGGAAAGTTTGGCGAGAGGTTTTTAGATTTCGCACAGAAGTTTTGGAAGCAAATTGCTCTAATTTCCCGTCCTTCAATCCAAATGCGTTCAGAATTTAACCCAGGTAACTTTCAAGTTCTCTAATTTCACCCGTGCTCCCAAACCCAAAGAGAAAAAACTGTAACGCTCGATTTTGTTGAGTTAATGATCATGCCGATACATTGCAATCTCACAAGAACATCCGAAGTCGAAACGAGTAGACCAGTCACTCTTTTCGTAACTTCTGTTCTCATTGCATTTTTCTTTATGAAGCCCCGCCTCCCTTCCTCCATCCCTCCCTCCCTATCTCATGTATGCTTTTTGCCTGCTCAGTCCAAAGCTTCAATGCACTTACCCTGATTAATTGCTTTAAGCCGCAATACAGATCACTGATTACCTTTATTATTTCTTCCATTTTTCTTTTTGGGCTTTTATTATTCTCCCGCATTTAATCCCTTGTTTGACGGTTGTAGAATCCGACTCGGGCGAGCTTCCTTTCCTTCTATATAACACACCGATTTGTCATTCGCGCGAATAGAAGAAATGCAAGTTCTTTTAGCTTTTTCGAGTTCCACCTTATCATTTTACAGTCCCAATCATATGCCTTACAATTTTTCTTAATTCATCTGCACCACTTTTGTTCAGGCACACCTAAACAGGTCTGCACCCAGAGCAGCCTAGCTTCGGTTTTTATTTTTTTATTTTTTTTATTTTAATTTTAATTAATAAGTTCATTAAACCATATATTGCATAATAAAAATAAACTTTTTCGTTCTTATAAAGTTCACATCCTCTTTGATTAAAACCCGACATTTTAAGAATAAAAACACTAAATTTTTCATCAACCTAGAGTATCTCCCAAAATACACTTCGATTGCTTTAAAAACCTAGTCCCATAAAATTTACGTCTAACTCAAGGCATGCTCCCATCGCAAACAATCCTAATCTAGCTCCGAAGAAAAATGAATCAGCGAGTGCTCCTACCCCGGAAAACACCCTAATCAGGCACGACTGAATTAGCGAGGGCTCTTTAGACACCGAGAAGAAAATAGAGCCCCACACAAAAGAATACGCGTGGCACATCAACAGAGGGAACATTTCCGAACAGTATTTCTTAGAGCTAGTGTACGGTGGGCATCATAAAAGCTTTAGCGGAGAGCTTGAAGGGCCGAAGGATTTAAAAATTCCAGTAATGACAATACCCACAATTAAATTATCTTTTCTTATTATTTACACATTCTTTAATCGTAGCGGTAGTTCTTTTCCCATACGCAAGTTTATATCTGATCACATCAAAGACAGCTTTTTTTTTTTTTTTTCTAATGGACAGAAAACACCAACTATTTATTATCACTTCCATTCCCAATCTTTTTTTCTCCTCTTTGGAATTATGGAGCAGTAAAATTTCCTGTACTAAACGAGAGTTGCATGACATTAATCATTGTTGAAGTCTCAAACTGCTATTTATCTATAAAAATTTGCTTCAGCTGAATTCATCAAATTGCGCCACCTTAAGAGTTGTCAGTTAAACATCCAAACAAGGATGTTTGACTAAAAGGGATTGCCCGTAAAAGAACAGTTACCTGATGTCAAAAGCAGCTGCAGCACTTGACCTCCACAAACAAACCGATGCTGGACACAGAGAGGATCCTGCATGCAAATCACAACGGCATATATTCCCAGCATCCTTCAGATTATTATGCTTTGAATAACCTGAATGATTATCATGTGAAGCCTTTGCTAGACTAATGGAGGGAAGATTGATTCAGCTTATGAAACAGGCTATAGATATGGTAGTGATGGCAATGGTCAAGAGCAGATGACCGATGGCGTGAATTGGCTCACAAAATTCATGTCATGAATTGTAACTCTGAATTACCCGCAATGTTACTAGTAGTGGCACAGAAATGGAAGAGTACACGAACCCTTCAGTAAATTTGTGTCATGAAATGAAGCTCTAAATAATCCCTGGATGCCATGTTAAGCAAGAGGAAGAGTCCTAATATTGATGTAGAACAGCGGCAGAGGAAGTATATAACGACACGGTACCGCTATTAAAATGTTCGTGGTGTGGTTTGCCTTGCTAAATTTGTGCCATGACTCATGAAATGTAGCTCTGAATTATCTCCGGATGCCATGTCAAACCATGTAATTTAGTTAAAACCTAGCATAACATTTCATAAATAGGAAGATGCCAACAAATAAGCAGTCCTAATATTGAGTAACACCACACAAATTAAACTGAACAGTTACCATGCACCACATTCTACAAATGGTAATCATGTCCGATATCCTACAAATTAACCACACATTTGCTAACAAATGCATGTCCAGGACAAATTAGCATAGCATGACTGGATGGTGTGTCCACTGCAGGCATTCATTCGCATGAAAGGAGATGCTAATGCTGATGTTGTTTATGAAATGGATGCATGCATAACAGCAGCCAGATGCATCCTATCATGTAGAATTTCTTGGAGCATAAAGATCAGAGTACATCCCCTTCCAGCTACTGATACGAAATAGCCTGCACAGCTCCATTGGCACTGGGAGAACCGGTAAGGTGGCTGCCATCCTTCCTTTTCCCAAATGGGTTCTTTGAATACGTGCATTAAAGTGAAGAAAACAAATTCATTACATAATCATTAAAGCAATGAAATGGGCAGCAAATCAACCAACAATCCATCCCCCACATCCCCCCCCCCAAAAAAACCCACCAGAAAAAACAAAAGCCCTCCCAACAAAACCGAAAAAAATGCCCACAATCAAAGGCTGTAATCACAAATCTGTGTAAATATACTAAACCTTCATAGAACAATAACAAGAGTGCAGTTGATAATATCACTACTAAAACAAGTTCAAAAGGATATTGTATTCTCATGCCAACAGAACCAGAACTGGGGATAACTGCACCCTGTAAAGTACGGTGCACATTGGTTGCAGTGTTCACATCCTACAAATGAAGAGAAACAAGATTTCAGCAATTTTACCCTTATAATTGCTCACCTGTGCCAAATTTAGAAAAAGAGTAACTTACTTCGAACTCAATAAAACACACGGTATGCCTTTCTTGTCTCAAAATTTTCATTTGCTTAAAACCAGGCTGTCTGCATGAACAAAAAAATATCAAATAGGCCCCAGTATCCTTCAAGGCAGTAAGCACGAATACAAGAAAGAGTAAATATATTCTTACATGCTAAATAGACCCCTTAGTTCATCCTCATTGATGTTCTCACCAAGGTTGCCAATAAAAAGTGTATTGCAGGGGGGATTATCTTTTGTATTCTGCATTGAAGTTTTAAATAAAATAAATTAAAAAAAAAAAAGAAAACCACATAACATATTAAACTAATCCACAATGTTATCCCATGAATAAGTCAGGGTGGAAAGATATTTCTTATCCAAAGGCATATAAAATATATATAAATTACATAGACATATAATCTTGGGAAACAGGACCCATGTACGATGTGTGTTTGCAACTTACAGAACACAGCTTATGCACAATCTGTGCTCAATGAAACCTTTCCATAATAATGAAATGTTTAGCTCAACAAAATAAGTTTGTAGATGAGACACACAGGATTACAACAGTTACACTTTGACAATACAAAAGTTCTTGTTAGTAAAGACAGAGCATCAAGTGCTTGCAAACCATTGCAGGCAACAAAATCTTAATCCAAAATAGATTATGGGAAAATAAAGACCCACAATGCATTGAAAAGCAAGTTGACAAGCAGATTCCTCCCTTATAAGTTATAGCAGAAACAAAAATTGTTGTATCCCATAAAAGACGTGAGCATCATCAGCATATTCCAGACTGCAAGATTTTCACCTACATCCACTGAGAACTGTAAGCATTGTACCTAGGATGTGACTGTACTACAATTCTGTTTCCTCTTACACACAGTGGCCTCCTCTCCTTTAAATCTTAAGGTTCATAAGATATGTTTTAACAAGATAAGAAGTATTTCACCCAGTGTTCCATGACACTATTAATGGGCCAGGCAAGATGGATTAGCCTTGGTGCACCTAAGCTGCAACAATATGCATTTTAGTACCTATGGGACTTAAGAATGCCCTTGCTCCAGACCCTTGAAAACCATCATATTCATAGCTCTGCCATATAGTGTGCTATCCCCTATCATTCTTGTAGAAATACATAAGAAAATAGCTAATACAGTTGCAACAAGGGCCTCAAGTCCTCTTGTCCAGAGGATACCATGGAAAAGAAGTTAAAGATGTTGCAAAAACAAAAATCCATTCAGCTTTCCTTTTAAATCAAGAACCATTCTGATTCTAATTTGGGAACTAAATGTCAAAAAATTGGGACAAAAAAGGGAGAGAAAGATAAGCTTTCTGTTCAAAGAAATATATAAAATTTTTTTATAAAGAATTCCATATAATTTGATAAGCCCTAGGATATGGGCATTACCTGAACAGGAACATAACTGCTTGGAGCAGGTATAGGAGCAGGAGCAGGCATGGGTACTTGAGGAACAGGGTAACCACTGTATGGATCATATGGAGGAGGAGCTGGAGCCATATATCTAAAGCAAGTAGACAATTTTAACAAAATAAAATGTCATAAGCACTCCACTCTATATGATTTACAGAACTTTTGGGTATGTTTCCCTTCATATAAAATTCTCAAGTGGTGCAATGATAAACATTGAGCCTCGTGTGATGGAGAAAAGGTTCTTACCCATGAGAAGCCCAAACAGGAGGAGGAGGAGGGTGAAATGGAGATGGAGTGGTATAAGCAGTGTGAGTGTAATCACCACCTGTTCGCAATCTTTTGCTTTGATCATAAGCACTTGAATCTGCCACTATTCCTGCAGACAAACAAATACCAATAATGCAGTTTGATGCCAACCAGAAAGATGGTGAATAGGATCAGAATCCATCAAACCATAGTATTAAGGTACACTGAAAAATGTATAACATGTTGATAATAGTGACATGCACAAAGATAATTATATAGTTCAACTGCCATCAAAGTTAAGAAACAAAAAAATCTTTATACCATAGCAGCCAAAGAGACAGCTTGAAATGTTATCAAGGATTCTAATCAAAAGGCAGTAAACATTTATGTAAAGACATGAGGATGTCAGTTAAGGATCAGAATCACTTAGCTGGTTCTTGTTTGCCATTGATGCATATTTTAATGGGAGAGGAAAAGCCTAAAGGTAATAACTGAGGGCATAAACTTATCAGAAATAAGAAGGGATGTCTTGCCTTCCCCCAAAAACCACCAGGAAAATTTTTTTTCAAAAAAAATACACCCTATCTCAGAAAATTGGGTCAGGAAGGAAGGAGGAATTTATACGTAATTAATTCATTTTCCAGACATTTACATCCACCTATACCTACAAGAGTACTGATTGATAATTTGCAGTGTCCTTCATTTTGCCTCCTCAATCTGTTTCTCCTCAAATTCTTCACTGAAAAACTTATCGCACCAAGGATACTAACACCCACAATCACAAGCCATAGATTGATCACAGGAAAAATACAACCATCTATGTGCTTGGCACCTCTATGAACTCTCACACATAAAAGCAAGCAGGCATCATTAACCACACTGGAGTGAGCAAAGGCGCCATCTCACAGTACCAATTCCTCCAAACCAATGATTTCTCACACACATACCATGATATACATGATTGATCACCCACACTTACACATCATTGATCAAACAAACACGCACAACACACATACCCAGCTACGTATAAAAAAACAAAGAAGAAAAAAAAAACACTGCATTTCAGGCATGCATTTGAGTGGAAAATTATTCACTACTAATCCTCAGGAACAATTAAAGGAGAACAAAACTAATCTTCTCAAACCATCAAGTTTATAAGCTTTTAAGAAACCAACTGATATCTAAACTAGAAGATTCTGCATCCATTTAAAAGGGAAAAAACAAAAAACAGTATGACGTAGGCGGAATCTGACCCCTTTTAACAAAAAGGTTCTTCTTTGCCATTTCGGTATGCAACACCGACTTGGACTCGGCATCAAAAACCATATCCTGATACACCAACCCACACAAAACCAAAGCAATTACCATCTGAAACAAGACTGAACCCAAGGGGAAATAATAATAATGATAACAATAACTTGCCCACCAAAAGGAGAAAACCTGGAGAGCATCTTTGGCAGCAATAGCGAATTGGGCAGAGGAGAAAAGGGCAAAACCCATGGGCTTTTCTCCCTTATAATTAACCTGCGAAGCCTCGTATCCAGGAAGCCATCTCAATAGATTCTGCAGCTCTCTCTCTTTCACATCGTCGGGAAGCCCAGTTATGAAGATTGTTCGAACCTGAGCAACCAGATCCCAAACCCTAGTTTATATTCACAAAGATACATACATACATAGAGAGAGAGAGAGAGAGAGAGAGAGAGGGCGGGAGGGGTCTGCGTAGAACCTCATCGTGGGTGGTGGGACCGCGGTTGGTGCCGTCGACGAGGACGGGAAGAGGATGGTGGACCGCGGGAGGAGGAGGAGGGATAGGGGCAGCAGCCGGCGGCGGGGGAGGAGCAGGTGCCGGTGGCCACTGCTGGTGGTACGGGTGTATTCCAGCTCCCGCCATCTCAATTTTTGTTTCCTCTGATAAAATAAAACCCTAGCAGCTAGCACGCCCGCACGCACGCACGCACGCCCCCAGAGACGGAGAGCCACCCGGAGAATGATCCCGAAACCTGCAACAGAGGTGTGTTTTGATTTGTTTTGCACACCATTTTTGCCCTACAAAAATCGCTTTATTTACCTGCAAAGTCCTTCTTTTTCTTTTTCTTTTTTTTTTCACATTTTCCGAATTAACCGCCTCTTTATATGCCTGTTAATATATCATTAATATTAAACTTGCCTGATACGCGAAAATATTAATATATTTTTATTTTTATTTATTTAAATAAAAATTTTAAAATATATAAATATTTTTCAAATAAATAAAAAATAAATTTAAGAGTACTAATATTTTTTTTTTAAAAAAAATTAAGTTAGGAGTATTTTTTTCAGAAAATTAAACTTTTCTTTCTAAAAATTAAAAAATTAGAATTGTTTTATTTTTTTACAAATTATTTTTATCCCAATTATGAATATTTTTTTAAAAATTTGTATGTAAAAAAATTGTTAATGAGAATTATAATTAAATGAATTAAATATATATTTAAATACTGATTTTCTTAAGTGTAATTATATTTATTTATCTATATACAACTAGTATATAATATAGTATTTATTTAACCGAGAAAAAACAGCTTTCTGGTGACTATTGATGCTATGCTTCTTAATTTAGCTCAGATTCTATAAAGATTTGGGTAGGAATTTTTTTTTTTTTATTTAAGAAAAAGGTTGAAGTTACAAAGTTAAATTGAGCTAAATTATGGAGGTCAAAAAAATTCATGTGGCAAGAACCTAAGTTTAAGAAGGCTTATTAATTTATAAAATAATTAAAAAAAGACCAATAAAAGGTCTTAATTGTTAGTAAAACAAGAGATTGTGATTTATATTAAAACTAAAAAAACGCAAACTTAGGAAGTTGTAGATGTGGAGCTATCCAGTTTATCTCAATTAGGTTTTTAAGATTTATCTTTAGTAAAATTAAAAAATAATAATAATAATAAATAAAAGATTTTAATTCTTAAGGTACGCAAACTTGGAGCTACCGAGTCCATTAACTTGAAATTTATATTTCTTGGAAGATTTAGCTTTATTTAAAAAAAATAATGAAAAATAAAAAAAACAGGTTTTAATTCTTAAAATAAGTAAACTCCGTCGAGTTTATCTCAGTACTTGCTTCCACCGTAGGATCCAAGTCCAAAAATTTATCGCTGAATTGTGATGAATTTTTTTTGTTAAAGTTTTTATATTCTCATATAAATAAAAAGAATTAAATATTATGCAGATTTAAAAATTATTACGATATAGTATTTTCTTAATTGAAGTTAAGAAAAAAAAAAGAGGGTCAGAGATGAAGATAGGATCTACCTAGATTTTGATTAATTATTTTTATTTTTTATTTTTTTAATGATTACCTTTTTTTTATTAGAAATTTTAAATTTTAATACAAGTAAAAAAAATCAAATTATTACTTATTTAGTCCGAAAGAAAAAAAAAAAAAAAAAAAAAAAAACTCTATTTAGTTTAACGTTGCATTAAAAAGACTTTTATTATTGCAAATTTCTTTCTGGGATGTTGTCATGGCATCGCACAGAACCTAAGAAACTAGTGTGTGTATATATATATATATTTATTTATTTATTTTATTTATGATAATGATTCTTTTTTAATTTTTACTTTCATCAATTATGCAAATCCGAGTGAGGTAAAGAGAAGGTAACATTTATACTAACGGTGGCTAATAAAAGGAGCAATATAGCCATGCACAGGGCGCAGCAACAAAAAGGAACGAAAACAAACCACAAAAGCCTTCCCTCTCTTTTTATTGGGATTGCAAGGGAAAAAATGAAAACAAAGAAAAAAAACACAATCACTGTGACCAACTAATCTAAACCAACAACACAAACACACTGTCCTACTTACATTACAAAGTGGATTAAACGTCCAGTTTGCTTCATAGGAAAAAGGGGAGGGGAAACGAAAACAAAGGGGAGACAATCTGGCATTGTAGGAAGGCAAAGCTGATTAGTCCTTTTCTGGTTCCAGCTTTTATCTTTCTTTTATTCATCTATGGGAAGAACCTAATAGAGTGATGGGATTTTTGAGAACAACACAGGTTTGTATCAAATCAAAATCCCCCGTGATTGTTGTCTACAACATGAGGAACACAAACTCTTCAACAGCATGAACTTCCCCAATTCTCTTGAGAGCTTCCTTTTTCGGTTCTTCATCCACTCCAATTGCCATTATGGCTTGTTTCCTGCGCACCGTTCTTCCTACACTCATGAAACTCACATTTACATTGTGCTCACCAAGTATGTTCCCAACTTGGCCAATCATGCCAGGCTGGTCAACCTGCCTGCACAAAATGAGGTTCCCTTCCAGGCTCACATCAGTGCTCAGCGAACCTACACGTGTCAAATGTGGTATTCCGTATCTCACTCTCCCCTCAATGCTTATGTCTCCACTGTCCAAAACAGCACTTCCAAACTTGGAATCCACGTTGGAGATTTGCACCTCAATTGAATGGACAGGGAACTCAGGAGATGTGTCCACTACTACACGTTCCTCGCTGATGCGAAGGCCTTTTTGCTTGGCTGTGAAGTCTGCATTGACAAGGTTGATAAATGAAGATGATATTGGCTCAATGAGGCCTTTTGTTATCATGGCTCGGAGAAGCCTTGTGTCCAAATCATCTGTGTCTCGTGCTGACTTGTAAACCACCCTCACTGCTTTGATTCCATTCCCACCTGCCACTAACTGCACAGCAAGCCTACCTAGCTTCTCAGCTAGCTGAACATAAGGAGCTAATTCAGACAAGACTTTAGGTGGCACCAATGGGGCATTCACAGCAGTGGCAGAAAGTTCCCCTTTCAGTGCTCCAACAACAGCTTCTGCTATTTCAATAGCTACACCTTCCTATATAATTATGATTGATCTCACTAGCAGTTTAATTTAAAGAACCAAAGAATGCAAGAAATAAAAATAGACCAATATTATTGTGCAAATGTCTAGAAGTGTCGTTGCAGTGTCGAGATTCGTACCTGTGCTTCCTTCGTACTAGCTCCCAGATGAGGGGTGACAATAACGTTTCCATGTTGCACCAGTTTACTATCTTTGGGTGGGGGCTCCTCTGAAAACACGTCAAGTGCTGCCTGTTTGGGTTACGATAAGAAAATGTCATTCTCTGGCGCATTATTCTTCTCTTCACATTTCAATTCTACATGGAAAACTGGTTATACGAATATGATAGTAACTCAAAAATGGGGATTGAGAAGGTGAATTTGATATTGCATTCAGGAAGTTCATTGGTGGCGGAATAAGCGGGTCATTTTCTATGAACATGCATCAGCAATTCCAACACAACTTCAAAAATTGCAGGTTCTCGGTTCAAGTTTGACAAGTTAAGACCGTAATTCAAAAATTTTCTGTGTAGATTATAATTGGATCGGCAGGTCGAGGGAGCATTTTTCACCCCCGTTGAAATGTAGCAACTTTTCAATCCAGCAGAAGAATGTAACTGATAGCAGAAATCAGAGATAAAGAAACAACACCACGGAGGATTTGATCAGCTAACAGCAGCACATACCTGCGCAACCTTACCGCTGTCAAGGGCCCTCACCAGTGCATCTTCATCTATAACTCCACCTCTAGCAACGTTAATGATGCGAACACCCTTCTTGACCTTTGCAAAAGTGCCATCATTGAATATCTTCTTAGTGCCGGCAGTAAGTGGCATGTGGAGAGAGATGAAATCAGCAGTGCAGATGGCTTGTTCAAAAGAGACCAACTCAACGCCAACGGCACGAGCTCTATCGACTGGGGCATATGGGTCGTGAGCTATAACATTCATTCCCAGACCCCTGGCACGCCTGGCAACTTCAGACCCGACTTTCCCGAATCCCATAACCGCTAATGTCTTCCCAACTAAAGATACGCCAACGTACTTGTTTCGCTGCCATTTTCCTGTGCAAGAACCGTCCAATGTTACCTCAACTTATTCTTAATTTAACCAATGAATGCACACTGATTCCGTCGAATTTAGAGTTTCTCGTCGCGCCAGACCCCGCTGATAAAGCTGTGACATTCCATCAAAAAGACTCCAAAGACTAAATGTCTCACGTCTCACTGTTTGTCATGTGGAAGATCTGTAGGCGTCTTTCTAAATCCGAGGCACGGTATGCATTTGCACGAGTCCCACATAAGAATCACCTCTATTTTTTTTTTTTTTTCCTTTTTTAAGCAAATATAAGAATCAACTTTGACAAGTGGAGCTTGATCAACTTTAACAATTTTACCAATAATTGAGTTACTTTTTCGAGGGACCCTTTAGTCTCTACAGAGTGGGTTGTTTAAATTTAACAAAATACTTGGGCGATGACGCAGGTAAGCAAATTATGCAAAGACTTGTTCAAAGAAATTCCTCACACGGCATTAAAATCTTTACTCTGAAATTAAAGACTCACATACGAAACATCGATTGGTGGTGACCCAGTTTATAATAATGTATCTTGCCGAGCAATTACACATGGCATTTTCCACACGCATTAATGCACATGTTTAAGGTGCCGGACAGCATGTGAACGAACTCGATCAGTTTCTCCTCGACAAAAAAGTCAATGATATATTGGAATATTTTATCATCCTCATGTGAACACAATTATTCAAAGCCTAGAAACGCCGGCCATTTTAGACAACGTCTCCGTGTACCGACGGGACGCACGAACCAATTATAAATCACGAGTAGTAAAAAGCTAAAATCTCGTTGATAGATCTAAAACAGAGACTGCCCAGAAGACAAATCAGGTAATCCAACAATGGAAATCTAAAATTTATGGAGTAATTTTCTTTGATGTTTTCGCCATGACGGTAATGTCAGAGACTTCTTTTGTTCGTGCATTTAGCATTATTTTTACCTATCTATCTGACCTTTCATTCTTGAGATGGGCATTTGAGCAATATAAATGATAATAAAAGTTCACCAAAGGCATGTTCTGAAAACAAAAGATAAAATAAAATCAAAGATAAGCTTTTATGCTTAGAGAAATTTCTGAAAAGAAAAAAACAAAGCTCAGTTAATGAAAGATCCTCATCAGCACAAATTATGAAATGAATAATTCTTTTCCAACTCTAATTTGCAGAGTTAGCATAAGGTTTTGGCTTTGTGGGGAGAGTGGCATTGCAAGTTTTTCCTCGTGCCCCCAAAATTCTGCAAAAATTAGCAATTCCCTCCCGCATGATAAATAAATAAATAAGCATATAGATTCTCTTATCCGCGTTGTGTATATCAACACTTTAGTGTCTGTACCATGATTTTATTGCCGATTTGAAGTGAACTGTAAATCTACCTTATGCTTCATTGCAAATCAATATATTCCCATTAGAATATTATCGTCCTTTGATTTTTGCGTATCATCGTCATTGAAAATTATGGGAAATATTAGATGAAGTTCTTTGACTCAAAAATGGTATGGACGACATGAAAACATATATAGTTATTAAATGATAATAATTATACGCACATATATGTGCAACTAATAGTTCTGAAAATATTAGTTTGATAATAAATTTCAAATATTTTTTAGTATGTGTTATTAATAGTAACAATTACGGATATAGAAAAATATATAAAAGCATGCGCCATTTTGGATTAAAAGAAAATTGAAAAATATCGAATATAAACGTGTTATAGTTGACGTGTAAATCAAATTCCTATATCATGAAGCTCGAAAGGGGTCCAATCAGGTGAGGGAGATGGACATCAACAACTCTTGTGGGTCTCACTTTCAAAAAGTTACTTTCTTTCTATAATATATATATATATATATATAGTAATTGCATGTGAATATTTAATAAATATAATTATATATTATATGTCAATTATTGTATATTTTAAATTAAATAATAATTACTATATGGTTTATATTATTTATTATATATTTTATAATTTAGTTAAACAAATAAGACAATTTTATCGTCAACGTCTCATCTATATCTCCAAATTTACCCCATTTTTTTACTTGAAAAATGTTAATTGAGGTCATCGTTAAAGACGCCTATCATAAGGGTCCAACAAGAAAGTGGCCTGGCAAAAATATCTTGACGCGCATCGGCACCAATAAAGTTTTATTTTGAGTTAACTTTAATCTCTACCTACATATATAAAAAAAAAAAAATCACTACTATCATTTATAATTTGATAATTAATTAAAAATTCGTTCATATTATATAAATTATAAATCTAAATTTTTATTAAAATATTTAATAAAATTAAACGAATATATAATTGTATATAATTATATGAATGAGATTACCTTGATTAGTTTAGTTTATTTTATTTTATTTTCCCACTTTCTTTTTGGCCAAATTGTCCACCCCTCCCGTCGCCACCAAACCTCAGCTACCACTTAGTACATCAAACGCTGTTTACTTTTTTGTCGAAGTTACCATTAAAAATGATACTCTATTAACTTTTTTTTTTTTTGGTTAAAAAAAAAAAAGGATCCTCTAAATTTGTTTTTAACCCTTTAGTAAACGAAGTATTTCTGGTTCAGAAATTTTAATTTGTTTTTTTTTTTTTTCTATTTTTAGCCCAAAATCCATCCATCAAGTGCCAAACAAATTAAAGAGGAAGGAATGGGAATCGTACCGGCTTTCATGGAGGCATCAGCCTGTGCAACGTTCCTTGCCATAGCAGCGAGCAAGGCGATCCCGTGTTCGGCGGCCGCAACAGTGTTAGCAGTTGGGGCATTGACCACCAGGCAGCCAAACTCGGTGGCAGCTTGCAGATCCACGTTGTCAATCCCCACGCCAGCCCTTCCCACCACCTTCAGCCGCCCCTTAGCGGCCTCAAACACCTCCCTAGTCACCTCTGTGCCGCTCCTCACGATCAGTGCATCGCAGGAAGAGATCTTCTTGCAAAGCTCCTCCGGCGAGATCTCGTAAGAGCAGTCCACGTTGCCAAAGCTGCGTAAAAGCTCAAGACCCTTGTCTCCAAGCTTCTCGGGGACCAAGATCGTAAGTTTTGACCCCAATTCAATGTCATTCGACCTGGACAATGATGCTTCTTCTATCGTCCCTATGGCTTTGTTGACAGATAAAGATTTGCAGTGGAGATGAAAACGGGAGCCAGAATGAGAGAGTTTCAACGAGATGGGGTTGTTGGATATGGTGGTATTGTAGAGAAAGGATAGATTAACGGAGGATTTCGATGACTTTGAAGAGGTAGTAGAGGAAGTGATCGTGCAAGGAGGGGTGAAAAAGGGTGCGGTAGGAGAAGAAGAAGCCATGGAGCCAAAGGGGTGTTTAGTTTGATCAATTGTTGATTGTTTCTTGTGTAGATCTTGGCTGGTTTTTGGTTCTTTGTGCGGTGGTTATGGGGTGTGTGTTTGTACTTTGTAAGTGCATGTTTTGAGAGGAATTGTCTCCGTTGGGCGAAGTTGTGGGAGCTTTTAATAGAATTCCGAGTCCCAATTTGGCACAATTTGGTTGCAGTTTGCAGGATAACTAACCACGGGGAGAAACTGTAGCTGAAGATAATATAATTCTTGGACAGGAATTCACTTTGACTACTCTTTTTTTTTTCTTTTTTTTTAACACAGATTTGACGCAGGTCCATGTTACAAAGAATATATAGCGAAATTAACAAATTCCGCTCCATATCGTCACTTTATTTCTTGTCAATAATGCTTCGGACACAAATGCACCATAAAATTAATTTTTGTCTAACACCGATTCCATTGAAAAATGTACGCCAACACATTTTCGATAATCCGAGGTCAAAGCAATTGAAATTAGAGACTTTTAAAATACAAAATCCATATATTGAGCAATAATTCAGGTACACGACAAGATTAATCTTCTTGTACGATTCATTAAGTATTTTTAAATATTTATATATAATAATATAAACCTAAAATTGAATGAAATAATTTAACCTTAATTTGGAGAGATGAGGGGCACGACAGCAATTTTATTGAGAGCATATTCTTAAATTAATTTAAAACAACCGTAGGTGTACAATATTATACAATATTATATAATTAAAGTTCAGTTAGCTAAAAATTTTAATTCATTTTTAGTTAACCATTTGATCACATAAAAAAATTTTATAAAAAAAAACTTTTAATTTAAATATAAAAAATATTTTTAATATATTTGTTAAAAAATTTACAATTATCATTATATATATATATCAATAATAGTGATTATTCAAGATATAATGATATATTTTTAATATTTATTTTCATTTAATATTTTTAACTACAATTTATCATAACTATGAGATAAAAAATAATTAATTTATATTAGTTTAATTAATCAATTGTAAAATTTAATTTAATTAATCAAAATTTTAGTTTAATTTAATTCGATTTGTTGATTGATTGAATTGTTTTGATTTTATTTTATTTTTTTTGAAACACCCCCAATACGCATAATTTTTATTTTTATTTTTTTGGGTTGAGAAGTGGTACGCATGATCATTGAAATCACAGGAGCGGCATAATGGTATGGTTGTTGCCATGGAGAATATCAAGATCTTGACTTGGCATGTGATGCTTGAATTCTGATGTGCCTGTCCGCGCAACGCTCATGACAGGGGCTCGTCCAGTCCCCTTTCATTGGGTCATCTCCGCATAATTGCTTGTCAGGAACAACAATAATTTATTACAAATGGAAAAAGTATCTTTCGCCTTCTTCTTTGAATTAATTCTTTCTGTTTTTATTTTTATTTTTATTTTTATTGTGCATCAGGAAATTAAATAAAACAAAACAGGCTTGTTCAGCTTGACGCCTTGACCAATGGGAGGGGGTGGAGGGTCCGAACCAACCGGCGACTCGTTTCAAGGTTGCTGTTTTCCATATTCTTCCTCCACACTCTGTTTGTAGTGTGGGTCTCAAAAAAAAAAAAGAAAAGAAAAAAGAAAAGGCCTCCTGTACACAGCAAATGGAAGCTTGGCCCGAGAAGAAAAACTTGAAATGTCAGGGCTCTCCTCGTGACAATAATAGAATAATTGATCCACATACTTTTAAGACTTTAAGTAAGAGACAGAATTTTAAATTTTGTGTCCTTCAAAATCAAATTTGAAAAAAACCAAAAAAAAAAAACAAGAAAGATAACCCAGAAACCTACAAAACAACACCGACATCACCCAGAGCAGGCACACAGCATAAAGGTCAAGACCCACCAAACTGATCACCACTGGCACTGCAACTGTCCCCTGATTGTGGTCCTCAGCCTATTGAAAACACAACTAATCAAATTTGAAAGACCAAAACGCTAACGTTGTCCTTACCATGTGCGCTCCCCCATCTCAAGCATTGTACGGATTATCCAGATCCAAATCCTCCGACAGCATCTCGTCGGACTCCGACACCCCTTTCTTCCTCGCATTTGCACATTTTGATGTCTGATGAGTTTCGAAAATGAGTGGATTGGAAAATGCCTGTAAATAGGTTCTCAATTTATATCGAAGGCAGTAACGTCATCTCACTACTCCTGTCCGTATTGGCTGTCAACAGCCATTGGTCATAAGTATGTTTTTTTTTTAATTTTTAAAAATACGGATTGCGAAGTGTAATTATTTTTTTTAAATCTAGTATGTAAAATGTAATTTTGCCGGTTTAGCTAGCAAGATCGAATGTCCATTGCGGAAATAAATTTCTAGCACATCTCACTCGATAGAACCGGTTAGACTGAATTCCTTGTCTGACCACATCATTCCACACGTTAAGTTTAATGGGTTGCATGGTCAAAGAGTCAAAAAAAAAAAAAATAGTAACAGCTATTTAACTTTAAGTAAAATTAGACTTTGAATTGTGTTTAGCTAATCAAAATTATGTTAGATCTGAGGGTGTTTATTTTGTACATTTGTATAGCTAAGAACAAAAGCTTTTGATGTAAATGAGACGATGGAAAGTCAGAAAAATCACGTTTCATTCTCTCCTTTGTTTTCTATGGTTTTCGAAGTTGGTCCAATCAGAAATAACACCAATTTAAGCAGTGTTCCAGTACCCATCTTTGAAGCAGAATATTATGAACTCTAGTCTATAAAAATGGGAACTCTTTTCCAATCATTAGATGTTTGGGAATTGGTTGAAGCAAGGTTTGAGAAACAGGAGTTCTAACACTAGAAATTTTTTCCTTTTAAAATTTTTATCTTGTTGGGTCAAATTTATCCACAATATCTTTTATATATATATATATATATATTCATATAACTTAATTGTACTAATAAGTGTCAAATTGAATTTAAATTTATTATAAATTAAAAATTAATATTTAAGTAAAATATAAATAATTAAATTTTATCTGTAATTATTTTTTGTATTATTTTAAAAATAAATATTATTATTATTTTATATATATATATATTATAGAGTAATATTTTATTAAATTAATAAAATAAAAAATTATTATATAATTATTTACTAATAAGTTGAAGTTAGATATTATTAATTTATTATTATATTATTAATTTTTATTCCCATTAAATATAAAAGATTCTCGAATCAAAAAGGAAAGTTATAAAGCCTTGAGTGTCTTTGACTATTATGCAGAGCAAAATGTCCAGGGCATACGTTCGAATTCGCACACCTGCTGGTATGAAGAAAACAATAAAAACTTATCAGACGTTTGATTTTGGGCTGTCGTGTAACTTAAGCATAAGACAACGCCTGGGGAAAAAAGGTAGGGAAGCACTTGCTGCTTCAGTGCCAACCAGTGAATGTGTCTTTCAAAAATGTTTTCTTTGCATGAGCACGATGATAACTGCAGCTCTTTAAGCCAAGTGAAAACAACGCAGCAGACACCAAAAGTGTCAACTAAGGCAATCAAGACTAGGTTGGTAGGCTATAGTTAGCATGGAAAACTTGGAAGTCATCATATATCAGCAAAAATGACCACGGCAGAAAAAGGGATTTGCTGATCTCTTTTTCAGATTGCGATATCTCCGTTATAATTCCAAATTTGTCATTTCAAAGGAAATAGTTCAACCAAGTAACGGGGAAAGTTATGCACATAGGAACCTCTGTTGTTGTCCGAGTTACATGAAACACACAAAAATGGCAACAAGCCATCATTCAACCCTATGAACCAAAATTTCCTTATCCTTTTGTTTTTTTATATGTTTTTTCAACTGAACAAATGAACGTTGCTGTACCACTCAGCTGCTATTTAGTCTACTTATAGGCACAGCATAAGTGCTAAACAAATGCCAAAAACAAAAAGACATGCCAAGGTAGAAAACAGGAACTTCAGTAAGCTCGTTTTATGTCCTCTCAGCTCGAAACAGAGAAAACGTTACTGATGTCTCGTCCGCTCTTTGATTATCTGCAGCCCAACATATCTGCGATAATAAACCAAAGTAACAGTCAGAATCTTAGACAAACACATTTGTGCAACTGTGAACAATGGTTAAAGTAAATACTTGCCTCCCGAGCATCATCAAAGTAGCCTGTGGATTGGTCCCTGGCGATACAGAAAATGCGGAGCCATCGACAACTCTGAGTGTTCCAATACCAATTACATGGAAATCACGGTCAAGAACTTTCCCCAGAACACAGCCCCCATGATATTGCCAAATGGTGCTGACAGTTCGACGGCAAAAATCAGCCATACGTGCAAAGTTTGATTGGTCAGCTGGCAATTCAGGCCCCACAAACCTGAAATTTCGTGCTCCAAACCATTCGTGTATCATAAAGTCTTCCATGGACCGGCTCCTTAGCACTTCTCCAATCTTGTGCGTGCCATTCACACACCTTTCTACATCCACTGGGTTGGAAAAATAATTAAAGCGGACAATTGGATTGACTCTCACATCAGTAGAGGCCAGCCTAAGTGAGCCGCTGGAGAGGGGACCAGCAATTTTCTCCATGATTGTGGCTACGGTAAGATACAGTGGTGATGCGGGTGCCCTGACGAAAACAGAACGAGCAGGGGGTGCAAACGGGATGCGGTGGAAGCTGCTTCAACATAAGCTCCTGCCTCTGTGATCCCAACAACCTGTATCAGTGAGTCCTCCAGCAGCATTGGAGGCACAATTGAGATGCCACTGCGTGGATTATCATAAAGATATTGTCCCACATATGGAAGGTGATAAGCCACGGGTATCCCCCATGATGACAGGTAAGGTCTTGGACCGATGCCACTCAGCAAGAGCAACTGTGGACTACCTATGGCACCAGCAGATAGAATCACCTCCCCATTTTCATGCACCATGGCATGGTGGTACTGCCCCATCTGGTCACGGTATACTACCCCTATGGCTGATGGTCTAGACCATGAATTCTGTGGGGTAGATGCCAAAAGAATCCTTTCCACGCTTGCATGGATAGCAACCTTAATGTTTGCAGGATTTGCGTTGTTGAGAAGATTGGCTGCACTGTGCCTCCTCCCTGACCCATCAAAAGTTGACCCACCAATCTTGGTTCCCACTTGATGATCCAAGCTGAAACCATTATATGGCTGAACCCCAGCCTCCAGCAGTCCATCTCTAATTGCTGATTGCCAACTTCTAAGCTCTGGCCTGAAGACAACAGACTTTTCAACCCACTTGTATGACTGATTCACAACTGTAAGGTCCCAATTGACACCTGATTTCTGATAGAAATCAGGGTCTGCATGGCTGTAAAATCCAGCATTGATTGCGCTGCTGCCACCGAGAACACTTCCTCTGGCACTGGGGACACCCTCCTCTGACATGAAGGCTTGGGCAGGAGAATCAAACGTATCCACCTCAGAGAGTGTAGGCCAAAAACTTTCTTGGGTCATCAAATTAAGTTTTCCATAAGGAACACCACCACGCTCAAGAACAAGAACCCGAAAGGATTGCGACAATGTGGCAGCTAATGGGCATCCTGAGGTGCCACCTCCTACTATTATGTAATCATAGTTTTCTTCTGGTGGAAATTCAGTGGCATTGAACACAAACTTGAGATAACTTGGCCCTGTGCAAAGATTAAAGATGAAGAAATATCTTAGTAAACTAGAATAGCTACCCTCTGCTAGGTAACCATTAAAGTCGGAGCAAAACAGCAAGACTTCTCTAACTCGTCTTGTTATAGTCTAACTGTACTGAAGAGTGCTATGCACGAGTCCATTGAAGAATAATAAAAAAACAAAGGTTCACTAAACGGGATTCGGAGACATAAACATCGAAAAAGCATCTATTTGCTTTCCAATAAAATGAAAGCCAAGAAAAGGCCTTAAGAGAGAGACCATAGCAGAAAACAGAAATCACAGGTTCCAATGGTTTCCAAGTAACAAAGAGAAAAGTTTCTTCGAACTTCAACAAACTAAGAGAGAATCAAGCAAAAAAGCGTTCAGATTTTAACGTCTTCCTGCCATTTTCTTGCACATTCGCAGCAACCAAACAGCAAAAAGAACTAAAAAAGAGGTTCTAACTGAAGACAGAAAGTACAGCATCGACGGAGTTTCGAGTAAACGAAGAGAAAAGTTTCTTTGAACGTTCAACAAACAAATAGAGAATCAAGCAAAAACGCTTTCAGATTTCAACCTTCTTTCTCAAATTTTCTTCCACTTTCCCATTGACCAAACAGAAAAAGAACTAAGAAGAACTAAAGAAGAGGTTTCAACAGAATACAGAAAGTACAGCCCCGTTGGAACTTCCAAGTAAACAAAGAGAAAATTTATTCGAGCTATCAGCAAACAAAGAGAGAACAAGAAGAAGAGCTTCCCAATTCCATCGCGCTTGCTACCATTTTCTCGCGCTTTCCCAGCAACCCAACGGAAAAAGGACAATAAAGAAACAAAGAAAAAAAAAAATCTTTGAATCATGAACGAAGTGATTGCATATAGAATGGAACTAACCTGTTTATGGGTGTGGTCTTGCACGACGGAGAGTAAAACAGGATAACAGTACCAAAAGCACAATCGATGGAAAATCAAAGCAAAAGGGTCTCTTCATTTTAGTCTTTTCTTTCAGGAGAGAGAATTTTCTCGCTGTTTCTTGGAGGTAGAAGGGGGAGAGAGGGAGAGAGAGAGAGGGCGCGCGCAAAAAAAAAGTACGTGTTCGTTAGAAAATCAGTTGAAGACCGCTGCACGGTGGTTTTGGGGTTATTATTCTCTACATCGCTGCACATACTAAGCGGATTCGATTCCATACTATTTTCCTGCTCTTGCATCTCCCCAGGGATCATGGAAATAATGTATTTCTGGGGGCAGAGGATTGGCGCCTGCGCTCATGGGTTTGGCGCCATTTTTAATTATTTCTTGACGCCGTCAAGTAATTCTGACTCCGGTTAATTAAGTCCGGCTGAGAAGATTAAAAATTAATTATAAACAATGATCTGGTGTATTTTTTTAAATATTAATTTAAATTTAATTTTTTTATTTTATTTATATTAAACAAACAGTGTTAAATTTTAAATTTATTAATATCAAAATTAACGTAAAAAGAAGTTTATTTAATTTTAACAATGGTCCGTAGAAATTTTCATCAAAAATAATTTTGAGTAAAAATGCTAACAAATGACTCGATCTTTGGTCATAAGAATGATAATCAACATATCAGCAAAGCAAGTGTTTTTGTGCTAAAAAAAAAAAAAGAAAAAATTGGAGCCAATCACCTATTTAGTCATTCCAATTGCACTGCTGAAACCATTGTAATTCATTAATGAGTGACTATTTGAACTAAGTTTCTCTTTATTTTATGAGATGCAAATTGATAAAGTTAATCGAATTACAGCTTATTAGCTAATTTCAATTGCTGATATGGCTGTAGTCCTGCATCAATTCCTTCTACATTAACTTTTCCCTTTCATTGAGGGACCAGCTTATTCCAGTTATTATATAGAAGATTGAGATGTTAGATATTTTAAAAGATTTGTATTTTATATTAAAAAGATTTTAATTTTATTTTACCTGTTTATAAAAATAAAAAAAAGTACTTATTTTATACTTTTTATAAAAAAATTCAAAAAAAAAAAAAGTCTTGCACATATGTAGGCCTGATGTTCTACCCCCAACTGCTTTAAGATTTCATATATATATATATATATATTATATACTTTATATTTATATTTATTTATAACTTATTTCTATATTTTTCTCTTATGGGATGCTGTAAAAGTTCCAACTGTTGATGCAAGGGCTACAACCTTTAAGGATTTGGTGCATGGCAGCAGTTTCTAAATTGAATTTCTTTCTCTTCCATAGTTGAACAAATCATGCACAGATATGAACTAGGACAATCAGTGAACAGTTCTGGTAAGAATTAGTCGCATTTATGAATATTCGTTTCTTTTTTCAGTGTCATCTACCTATATGCTGTTATATATATATATATATATATATATATCAACAATTTTTATTTTAATGTTTTAATTATAAGTACTACCCCACATAATTTTTTAAAATTATTTTATCTTATTATAAACTAAGTTGAGAATGATATCTAATTATTTTAAATTTTTTTCTGGTAAAAAACTTTCAAGTCAGTCTTGTTTGCACCTAGATTTGGTTAACATTTTCAATTGGAACATCTGTAGCTTTACGTTGGATTATTTGAAAAACATGTTATGTTAATTGAAAAACAAAAATCAGTAAAAAAGCATTAGCAGCAATTGGATCATAAATACAGTACCGATCCTACCTCCAGGCTATAACCGTAATTAGCTGGACGCCACCCAGTCATTGGTAATATGAGTTTAAATCCTGCGGCCATGCAACTTATCATGACGATCGAGTTGTCTTGCACGAAAATTTTGGGGGCAAAATCAATTAAGATGGCTTCCAATATTATGTTATTAAAATGTGCAACAAAAATGATACAATTTAATACAAAATATAAAATTAACTATTTGCTAGCTCGTTTTATACTGCATAAAGTATATTATGTATAATGTTATGGTTGTTGCACATAATGAGAAATATAAAATTGAAAATAATAATAATAATAATAATAATAATAATAATAATTCAAATTGTGAGACCCTCGTTTCGAATGTCCTCCATACATTTTCTTCTGTTCTCATTGTGGCACCCACTTCAAAAATAGGAAAAAAAATTAATAAGAGGGGTGACTATTACAAAAAAGACCAAAGGGATGTAAATTTGAAGGAAAAATCGTCCTTAAATGTACAATTGACGGAATTCTTAGAGGATTTCACTATAATTTCTCCCGAATTAAGGAAGACACCTCGTCTAGAAACCCCACTTCCCCAATTTGCCGACGGCCTACCTCGTCAGGGTTGCTGGCTGCATAGGCTGAAATGTATAATTTTATTAGCTGTTGATCTTTATCTCACTTAAATTGATTTAAACGATATAAATAAGTGGGTAATTATTTTTATAATTAAATAAATATTTAGTATTTATATTTAATTATGTGGGTTACCTTAGGAATAATTTCAACTTAAATCATGCATACGTGACTCGAGAGTCTTGTAGCTTTGGCTTGCTCAGGCGTGGCAAACAATATAGTTGAATTGAAACCAAATAAATTGAATCGAATTCTTTAAAAAACAAAGGACACGGACTCGGTAGTGTTGGAAGAGGTCATATTGAGTTAAAAAAAAAAAAAAAAAAGAAGGAAAAAAAAGAAAAGAACAAGGCAACATTCGCAGCGGCGGAATTGGGTTTGAAACAACACAAGCGGACGGTGCTGACGAAGTGGACTTATTACAAGTCAAATCTTGATTTGACGATTGCCAAATCGAAGCAGCCGTGACCTCTGAAACTACTTATTCATTACTTATCATCTTCGTCGTCGGAGTTCAGCAACCAATGGCGAACTGCTCATCGCCAGGGGTTTGACCTTCTTTTGGTCGTTAACACTCACGACCAATTCTAGCTTAAAAACGTCACAAATCGTGTTTAATCTGAACGAAAATAAGCCCATTTGCTTAAATCAACTATCCGACTCGTGGGGTTATCTCCGAAATAATGTAATTAACATTCTAAAATAAAAAGCAGTGGGTCGTACATTTTAGTTATATAGACAAGCTATTCAACAACAATAACAACAACAACAACAGCAATTTGTGGCATTTCAATCAAGTACGCCGGCTTGGCTCAACTCGACCAAGTCCGCCAATTTTGTAGACCAGTCAGTTGAATCAAAGAGTTTTACAGAAGATTTGGTCTGGCTTACTTTGGGCTCCTTCAATGGTTGGAATTATGTCTAAATCCAAAAGCCATTTCAGGACCGTCCATACATTGATTGAATGAGTCTTTAACAAAATTGTACTCGTCATAAATTGCACCTATTTTCGCTTTGAATCACAAGTCATTTATTATTTTAATCAATATAACTTGACTCGAACGAGTGAGTGAGTGAGTGAGTGAGTGAATTTTTGGACGAATTATATTAAATTATTTGATTCAAAGTTAATTATTATTATTATTATTATTATTATTTGTTTTAATGAATCCGATAACAGTATTCATCAAGTTTCAAATTTGACCCCACGGTAAAGGAGATGTTTTCAAACTTAACATGCCTTGAACAACAAGAAACTTGCTCAATACCATCTGGAGTTTGCATGGAAAAGGTCCACAAGAAAGACACAAGATGTCAACTCAAACTTCCAACCCTCCTACCGAAATAATCAAGTTAATGATTGTCTAACATAATAATTTAAATAACATTTTTTTTTCCCTTCTCCCGCTTCAACTTTAGATAATCATAGTTCCATTTTAAACTAATACAATTAACATGATCTCCTCTTTATGCTAAAATATTTTCTCCTCAAACCAAAGGCGAGCTAGGGCTAATTAATGAGTGGAGTAGAGCTGATTCAACATTCGACATGTGGGGTTTGGAGTTGTCTAATAAATAAAAGCTAAAAAATGACGCTTCAAGTTGGAGTAGTTATGAAGCTCAACTTTTAAATTAGAAAAAAATAATAATAATAATTGACCCTCTTAGAGGGTACATAACAAATAGAAATTAATAATATTTTCTTTGTTATCACTAACAAGCGAAGTTAAAAATTATATTTTTTAAAAAAATATATATTACTTTGACATCATCTTACCATATATTCCAAGAGGTGCAGCTACATAGTAATACTTAATTATAACAAATTATAATATAAAAATATATAATTAAAAATATAAACACACATAATTTTTTTTTTTTACACGAATCCATTATCGAGTCATCCTAAAAATTAAATAAATCATCACTAATATTTATACAATGTGTTACTCTAAATATAAAACAATTAATGTTGAATAATGTAATCCGCAGTCGCTATTCCTCCCATCGTCTGCAAAGTTTCCACGCTATTGCCAATGTCAAAAATCAAAATGCCTCCCTTCCTTCAAGTTCACGCGCACCACCTACCGCCAACCCCCTTTTCACACGTCGCATATTTAAGAGAAACAACGATACCGGTACCGTATAACATAAATATCGCAATGCATTAATTTTCCAAAATATAAATGACAAATAAAATAAAAATTTTAATCATATTTAGACCATATTTATTATTTATATTTTTGAAAATTAATGGATTGCGATATTTATGTTATATAGTTTAATTTTTTAATAATATTAATATTTTTTAAATCGATAATTTATAATAATTATTACGTTAATCCATATCATATTATTATTTTGTTATTTTTTTAAACATAAAATATACATATATATATATATATATATATATATATATATATATATATAATTTTTAAGAATCATAAAATTAATTACACACCCGTATATATACATATGCATTAAAATTGTTCGATAAATATTATATTTAACAGATATATATATATATATAAATACAGAAACAAATTATTTATTATTATTATTATTATTATTTAAAAAGAAAAAAAAGGGGGTTAATGTTATACAGTTAAAACTTACTATACCACAAGGACATCATTGCCCACGTCATTGGACAGCGTTGGTCGCTGTCCCCAGCTGCGGGCGCCTTTTTACCTTGAAAATCTTTTCTTTATGGTCGCACCATTCCCTTTCTTTTTCTTTCAAATTCTTTGTCGTACAGGGGAAATAAATATTCTTCTTCTTTTATGTAAATGATTGATTTTATGGCTCACAATTCTTCAGTTGTTTTTATATTTATTATATTTTTATTGTTATTGTTTTAGTCCTCACTTTTTCATGTTCCGAGAACTTTCTTTCCCCCGCCTGCCTCTGTTTCTCGATTCTCACTTCAGATTGGAAAGAATCCGAGCTCTTTATATTCCCTACAGGGGAGAGGAGGGGGGGGGGGAGAGCAACCCAGAAGAGGAGGAAAAGAAAAAGCCTTGTTTCCTTGGATTTGATTGATTGATTGGTTGATTGGTGTCTTGCAATCTTTGGCGAGAAATTAGGCACAAAAAGCCAGGTAGAGCATATGGCACGGCAGAGCAGAAGGAGCAGCCGCCCCCACCATGAAGATGGCAAGAAGTACTGATTTTTTGTAGTGGTGATGGTATTGCGCACACGCACGCACGCACACACACACACACACACACACACACACACACACACTACACTTTGTTTTATCTATCGATCCATCCATCTACCTACCCCATGTATCAGTTTTGATCAATTTTTGTGGGAGAAGATAGAATAAGAGCAGATAAAAAAGAAACAAAAACAAAAAAAAAAAAAAACAAAAGCAAAAACAAACAAATAAACAAAAACACTGCCGCACAATTCACTCGTAGGATTGTTGTCTATATAATCTTAATATAACACAGGGGATCCAATCCATTGAAAGCCCACCGTCCCCCGAGTTATGAGACCCCTCCAGTCTGCACTGCCCACGCCCGCCGGGAACCAGAACCGAATACGACGGCGCCCGGACCCACTACCTCTCCCAGAGCGAGTCCCGAGATTAGCCGTCCCTCTCCCTCTGCCTCCCACCTCCAGCTCCGCCCAGTCCACGAGCAACCAGCAGACGACCCACCAACAGCAGCACGGCTTCTCGGACCTCGAAAGGATCACGCGAATCGGGAGCGGCAGCGGCGGCACCGTCTACAAAGTGGCGCACCGCCCCAGCGGGCGCATCTACGCGCTGAAGGTGATAAGAGGCAACCTCGAGGACTCCGTCCGCAACCAGATCTGCCGCGAGATGGAGATCCTCCGCGACGTCAACCACCCGAACGTCGTCCGGTGCCACGACATGTTCGACCACAACGGCGAGATCCACGTGTTGCTGGAATTCATGGACGGCGGATCGCTGGAGGGCACCCACATCGCTAACGAGGCTTACCTAGCGGACGTGGCCCGCCAAATCTTAAGTGGGATCGCCTATCTCCATTCGCGGCGCATCGTGCACCGGGACATCAAGCCCTCGAATCTCCTAATCAATTCCCGGAAGAACGTTAAGATTGCAGACTTCGGGGTGGGTCGGATTCTGGCCCAGACGATGGACCCTTGCAATTCCGCGGTTGGGACGATTGCGTACATGAGCCCGGAGAGAATCAACACCGACTTGAACCACGGCCGGTACTCCGGCTACGCCGGCGACATATGGAGTTTAGGGGTTAGTATATTGGAGTTTTATCTGGGAAGGTTTCCCTTCGTGCTTGGCCGGCAAGGGGACTGGGCGAGCTTGATGTGTGCAATTTGTATGTCTCAACCACCCGAGGCGCCGCCCACCGCATCCCGGGAGTTCCAGAACTTCATTTCTTGTTGCTTGCAGAGGGATTCCAACCAGCGGTGGACGGCCGTGCGGCTGTTGCAGCACCCTTTCATACTGAGAAACAGTGGAGGACAAGCAGAGGTGACTCAGAATCTCCATCAACTCTTACCCCCTCCAAGACCCGTTTCTTCTTGATTGAAGTTTGTAGGATTATTTCTGTTTTATCTTTTTTTTTTTTTTTTTAATTCTATATTGTTGTTGTTATCATTATCAAAAAAAAAAAAAAATCTTGTACTTTTGAAATAATGTGTCAGGAATCAGGATTTGATCTTTAGTAGGAAATGGGAAGGTTGAGATTTCAAGGAAGTCACAGAATCATGTCTTACCTGTCTTTCATTACTGTTGTATATTTTTCTTCATTAATGGATAAGCTCTTTTGCTGCACACTTGCTCTAAAAGTTGTTAAATTTTCCTGTTGTTGTGAAGCATTGTTGCGCCCTGAAAAATTGTAGACTGACTGATTGAGTAGGATTGGTTAAGGTTATTGCGGTAGGCTAGGTTTGTGTGGATTTTTCCATGTTGTTTAATGTTTTAGCCTTTTAGGTGATCTGGGGGTTGGCACTATTTATGGGAAAGATTCAGAGTTGAAGCCATTGTTAGATTCGCGGCCAGATTAGGTTTGCATTTCTAAATATCAATGCATTGCATGGCTATCCCATCGCTTTGGTTCTATACCATCTTTCATTTTTCAGTGTGGTGAAAGAAAATCTGGTCTATACCAAATAGATCACAACAACAACTGTTCACTTTATTTATGCTCTCCGTGTGTTTTTGTTTTTTCCTTCTCAATTTATCTTGAATCAAAAAAGTTATGAGAGCACACAGAAAACAAATGGATGGAACGGATGCAACCCAATTATGATCTTTAATTACAATTAATTAGATAACAGTCATAGCATCCTCCCAATAGAATTCATCTTGAATTTGATTTGTGGTCTCCGGACAACATGTGTCAGCATGGAGGTGTGTTCTCTTTATTTTGCGAGCCGTTCTTGTGCGATGGATAATGGGTTGTACGATCTGACGTGGAGAAAGCTTTTAGCTGATAGTAAGAGATTGAGTGTCATTTGATTTCCGCGTCTTTCCCTTCTGGCTCGAAGCAAGATCTTTATCTCCTTGGCATGTCAGATTCAAATCAAAGGAACAAATTGTTCGATTTTCTCTTTGCTTTTTTACTCCGAAGAGTTGGCTGAGTTAAGGCTTGTTGGGATATTTGACAGTTGACAATGACTACCACATTCAGCCGTAATCACTCCTATTGTGGTGGTAATTCTTTTTCGGCAAAACTTATGTGAGAAATTTTGTGTCCTCTAGTATTTAGCTAGCAACTGATCTGGTGGGTGTATGCTAAATTCTCCCGTGTACGGCTTAGGCTAAATTCTCTCGTGTATGGCTCAAGAGGTGACTGTTTCTTCATCATTGTTGTTTTAGTAAAAAGATCTCTCTTTTTTGGCTTTTTTTTTTCTTTCCTTTTCTGTCGTTTTGCTTTGTTTTCAGAATTTAGCCTGGAATGGATATTAAGACCATTTACAACTATTATAATGGATTATTAAAATTCTTCTGCGTTAAAGCCAGTTTTTGCAAACTTGGACCCACGAGGGCTGTATTCCTTGAAAATGTGCGGCCAAAAATGGTTGGCTGAGTTGTATTTGTTGCCTTTTTTGAAAGAAAATTCTGCCTAGAACTCAAAATGGCACTATCCCAAGGAAAAGGCAAAACAAGCCCCATATCTATTCCGTTTCTCCGGTCAACTACTGTCCCTGCAATCCTGCAGACGTGGTTGGCCAGTAGAGCTTTGAAGTTCAACCCATCATCGGCATGCCACTTTTGGTGAACATGATTCAATTAATACTGATATTAGGTGATTCCTATCAACAAATTTTTCTAAATACTTGCACTAACTGATGAAAACATAATGATATGTTTACTAACTATATGCTACAAATTGTTTTATGTTAAATTAACTGTTAGGATCCATTGCTTAATATCAAAATTCATCAAGTGAAATATTTGCAAGATTTCGCAGTAGGTGAAACTGTTTTTTTAATGTAAAACTTAACCAAAATGGGTGTTTTTTTTTTTAATTTATTTTTGGGAATGAGGAAAGTAATTAATATTTGACAAGTTATGTAGAAGTCAAATACACGAGGGGGAAATAAAGGAAGTGCTTAAGTGGTTATAAAATTCAATTTTTAAAGAGTTTACATCCATAGTTATGTAGTCTGACGTAGAAGTGTGAACACTACAACACATTTCATATTGATAGTAGTTTGAGCTTTCACACTTCAAAAATTGCTCTTCCGGTACCGTCGCCGACTTATGGTCCTTTTCCTGATGTCAAAGTGTTGCTTTCCAGCATGGAAATGCACGATGGAAGTGTAAATGGAAACGCGGACAAGACATATACATAGATATGACGCATATTACTTCCTAATATCTGACCTAATAATTCTCGAAACACAAAAAGCAATGATTCAAAGCAGATTTGTGCAGGCGTCGGTATGATTTACATTGCAAAACCTTTTGGCAATACGTGAGAGGGGTCAAATCTCCCTTGCATTTAGCACGGAGGAGTTGATGGCAAAGGAAGAGACACCTCTTGCTGTGTAGAACTACGAGGAGCAACTCGGGGTTAGTAAATAAATAAAATAAATCTCGAGGCTTACTATTATCTATAATTGGGTTAACAACGGTTCCATGTCACTTTCATGAATTGTTTTATCGGTTGAATTCTCATATCTGATATGCTTAAAACAAAAGAATTCTTTTCTTCAATCAAAAGATGCTTGCAGAATGAAGGGAATCGGAAAAATTTGTCAGAACCTGTCGTGCAATAAGTTGGGCTGGACACTTCCGCCTTGCTTGGACGGAGGGAAAAGGGGTTGGGGAGGGGGAGGATTTTGGGTGGAAAATGGAAGAAAACGTTGGTGTTTGAACATTGGGATGGGGGTGGAAAAAGTTGGTATTTTTTTCTGGGGCCAACAGATAGGGAAAGGCAGCTGACCGTGAATTTTTTTTCCCTTTTCAGAACAATATAATTACTTTAACGTCCAAACTCCTACTTTTTACTCTTATTTTTTATTTTTACAAATAGAGGGTAAAATTAATATATATATATATATATATAATATTTGTAATTTTTTTAAATTAAAAATTATAACTTTTTTTTTTCCTTGACATTATCTTTTATGAAAAATAAAAAGGATAAACAATTTTCCTCGGTCTCTAAATTTTCTCTCTCCCTACATTTTTTCTCCCCACGCAAGGCTAATATAAATTGTTGTCCATCCAATAAACGACGCAGAGTGGTTAAAAACAAGTCAAAAAAATCAATTTGGTTGACAAGACTCTGATCGAACAAATGATTAGTGGATGGATTGGGCTAGTTTTTATTTTTACTTTTTTTTTCTTTTTTGTTTATTAAGAAGTTTATTGTGTAGGAGCATGCAATATAAATAAATTTTTTACTTTTTAAAACTAATATATATATATATATATATATATATATATATATATATTAATAAAAAAAAGAAGAAAACAAATTTTAACGTGAAATATCCCAACAAATATGCCCAAATAACTCAAAGATGGATCTTGCCCTCGGTCCAATAAAAAAATTAAAAAAAGTCCCTCTTGCGGTTAGGCCTCTTTTTTTTTTTTGGGGGGGGGGGGTTCCCTCCGCACGAAATATTTTTTGATTTTCACGGCGAGGAAGTCACTAGTGCGCAAGAACAAGACGGGCCGATGAGTCTCTCTTAACAACGTTGTCGACAGGCCTCTCGATAGAACAAAAGCCGAATGAACTCCGGCCCACACGATCTCTCTTGACAAAGACGTTGTGGACAGGCCCAAGCCCAGACCTTCCCTAGACGAGTTTGCGGGCGTTAAACGTTCAAACCTTGGGTTGGCAGTGCATTAGACCGCGAGTGGGTGCCCCGACCAAACGCATCCATTTTCGGTGGGTGAGATCAAAAATCTAACTAAAAGACTACGCATGTAAAATTGATGGTTTAAAATAATTGATTGATTTATTTATTTTTTTATGTACACGTGAATTATATTATATAAAAAAATAATATATATATATATATATATATATATATATATAAATAAATAAAGAGAGATTTATATATATATTTGGTGGCAAATAAAAAAGTCCCGGGGATCCTGTGGCAATGGATGTAAGTTCTAGAACTCCCTGTCCTTCTCTGTACGGCCAGCAAATTCCCTCCACTCTTCTCGGAATTCGCGATGATTCTCTGAGCTGGGTTTTGTTTTTGGTTCACCGCAACCCAGACCATCCGTTCCTCTGCCACTCCTTTCGTCTTGTGCAAACTACGCGAGAGATAAAAAAGAAGAAGAGAGAGAGAGAGAGAGAGAGCAATGGCTGTGTCCATGGCCTTGGCCAATTTCGGACCTTGCTTTAGCAATGCCAAAGTTGTGGAAAGTCCCCCGTTGTTTTTGGGTTCTGCTTCCATGCCACTCCCTGTCATTTGCCGCGAATCTAACAGGTAATTTGCGCTTAGCTTACAAGTTAAGAAGTTCACTTGCTTTTAGCAGGATCGTAGTTTGTGTCACGTCCGTTTATGAGTTTTGTTTGGGATAATGTTGGTGAGTTTTTTGGGTGATGTCTGATTTCAATATTTGTGATTATTGCACAGTTTTGCTCTGTTGGGTTTGGGTCTTGGTTTTCAATCTCAGAAGACGACCCTCTTGTTGGGAAATGTACTGCCAATTAGTTGTCGGTGTCATCGATACAACGAGAGACATTTTAGTGCTAGCGAATCCCAGGCTTACGAGATGTACATGGAATTTGCCATAGAGAGGACACTGTAACCAAACCCCATTACCGTCCTTCTGATTCCTAATCTGATGATGCCGGCGGTACGGCGGGCTTTTCTGAATTATGTGTCGTTTATTTCGAGCCCAATAGAATGGAGTTGCCTTGGCTATTCTCCTGCCAAGACTTCCACTGCCAAAGAGAATTGACAACCATGCCACTGTTAAATTCTTCGATCCATGCCCAGATGGCTCTAGAATGGGATTTAAGCTCCAGTATTTCTGTGTGTTTTGCCCTTTTAAGGGGATCCTTGAGTAGTTGTTGTTCCACGATGTTGTTAGAAGAGTCGTGGTTAAACAGCTGGAATCCGTAACAATTAGTGACTGAGTGAGATTTTTTGAGTCTTCATTTCTTCCTCTACAGAATAATGTGAAAGCATTGCATGGATTACAATATAGGAGCACACAACAAGGGAAACCAGTTTTCGCTTTGTCCTTTTGGCATACCCCAATTACCTTGTAATTGTATGTCATAATATTTTCTGCTGATTATGCATCTGAAACGATGACAGATTGTGGTCTTCTAAGACAATGGTGCCACGAGCTTCGGCGACTACAACTGTGGAGGTGTGGAATTAGTTTGTTTCCATTGAAGGGTAAGAGATTATTTTGGTTATTGAGTCGGCCATTTTATTTTATAAACAGGATGGAAGTTACAATGATACTGATTCCATTCCAACTCCCAAAGTTATAATTGACCAAGACTCCAATCCAGATGCAACTGTAGTGGAGATAACCTTTGGTGATCGCCTGGGAGCGCTTCTGGATACTGTATAGAACCATTTACTTGCCAAGATAATCATAATTATTTGTCTTCAGCCTTTTATATTCATGTTCTGCAGTAGTCATTTGATGCCCTTCATTCAGCATAATATGATGAAAATATTGGCAAACTTGTTACAGATGAATGCACTAAAGAACCTGGGGCTAAATGTTGTAAAGGCTAATGTGTTTTTGGATTCTTCTGGGAAGCACAACACATTTGCCGTCACTAAAGCGTAAGCTACGTCCGGGAATGATTTTGTGTTTCCGACCTTTGATGTTGCTGTCTGCGAAAAGTGATGTTTACTACTCTCTCTCTCTCTCTCTTTGGATTGGAAAATTGTATACATACAGATAAATCTTAAACCAATGTCTATAACTAATAAATTGTGTTGAGTAGCGATGTGTCTGATGAATGCAGTTAACATGACATAGTTTGATTGGCTGTAGATCTGTTTGTATAATTTGTTTGTAGGATTTGTTAGTAAGAATAGTTTTACTTGTTCAGATTTGCTTAACAGTCCTGTCTCAACACATTTTCACTAAATTTCTATACAGAACTTGATAGATAGATTTAAGCATAGAACCATACAGTGGGCAAATCCTGTTATACATTTACTCTCTTATGTGCCTTGGAAGCTGTGATCTGGTTTCTCGAGTAATTGCCAGTAAAGGTGCTTGTGAGACTGCATAAATATTCCTTGTGAGAAATAGCGTACTTAGAAAGAAACTGTCCTCAGAATAGCGATTTTATCCTTGGCTTTGTGTGAAATATTTTAATCATCTTCATAACAGCTTTTCTTTGTGAATCTGATTGACTTCTGGTAGAGTTTTTCCTGCAGTGATACAGGGAGAAAAGTTGATGACCCAGAGCTGCTTGAGGCAATCCGTTTGACAATCATAAGCAATCTGCTTCAGTATCATCCGGTAATTGTTGTGGACTTTATTTCCATTTGTGACATATCACTTTGGAATGATATGGTTGCAGAAAATGACTCTCCTTCTAAGACTAATGAATGTCAAACCGGTTGTCTAGGAATCAAGTTCCCAGTTAGCAATGGGAGCTGCCTTTGGTGTTGTCCCGCCAAAACAGCAGGTTTTTATTGCCTTATGTTATTTTCAGAACATAATGTTATGTTCATGATTCTTCCACCATGTCTCTCAAACTCCGCCTGATTCAAAAAAGGCTGTTGCAGGTTCATGTCCTAAACACTGATACCATGAGATACTGTTATCATAGATGTCAGTCATTCCATTAAGCATTTTAGCCATATTAGTTACTTTTGCTAACAGTTTTTATATTTCAACTCCTTAGGTTGATGTTGACATAGCAACCCACATAAGTGTCTCTGATGATGGTCTTGAAAGAAGGTAACTAGTTCAAATTCTTTATTGATGTTTTGGGCATCTGCCACCCGACACTACCATTTGACAATAATTGTTCAACTGAGCCTGTATAATGTGATACCTGAGCTGGAAAATTATTTTTACCTGCCATCAGTAATTGCGGTTTTAAGCATTATTTCGTACATTATAAATGAAGGTTAGATTATGATAAATATATTTCTTGTCATTTGTTATGAACATGGGAAACAAATGGTTTGATGGTATGTTGGGCTTGTTCTTCCAAGGGTGGTGTGATATGAGAAACTTGCTATCTTGACTACATTAAACCCATTATAACTAGGACCTTTCTTTCTTGTCTAAGTCAAGCCCACCCTAGAAGTCAAAGCATGATTTGACTCATTGGTCTGTGTTAAGTTTATCAGTTTGGCATTAGAAGATTTATGTCAAGCATGGACCTTTAACCTGGCCTGTTTTGAACACATTAGTTAGTTTGGGTCTGAAAATCATGGCTAAACCATACCCGCCATTGGAATTTTGTAACTCAACTGTATAGCCAGTCACATTCATCCATCTTTCTTTGCATACTCTGATAGGAGATAAACCTGTCCAGCATTTTCTCTTTCATGATAATGTGTCTCACCAGAGCCATCTGTTAATGATGAGAAGCCATATATTTTCAGTCCTCTAGCTAGCTTTTAGACCGAAAGATCTGGTGACAACGATTTTATCAGTATAGAGTTCAAAGTTAATTTACTTATAAGAAGGTAAAAGGCCTCACACAAGATCTTCTTTTTGGAAACAGAAGATAATCAAACATTAACCAAGTTAGGTGGATTCAAAATAGTAAACTTGTTCTGCTATAGCCTGCATCATACATTTTTTTGTTTCACACATGTTTTGTTGTTATTATGATTTATACGCGTACAGGATAATTGGTCAACATTTACTGTGGTTGAAGCATAACATCACTATGAACCATAATTTATAGAATAGAGGTCAGCATCTGATGCTTCTCTCATAATAGCAAAAACTAACTTCTTGAATGTCGAGCATGAGAAGAACTAATTATTGTCCCCAATATCCATCATGACTTGTTTATTTTGATCACCAGCAGGAATATGCTTCCTTTTTCTTCCAGAACACGCATTTGCAATTACTTAGTTCACTGCAACTCTTGACTTAACTGCTTGAACAGTTATTTAGAAAATTAACCTCAGATATAGCAAGGGAAAGTGGCATAGTCAATTAAGAAAATGGATCAACACAAAGGTCTTAGGTTAAATTAGATTGTGTTGGGGGGGGAGGATGAGCAAGAACTATTTTCATTGGCTGGTAAATGCAAATAGATGCCAATGGAACAATGAGAATGAGGTGTTGGTATTTAGCTGTACTCTAGACATGGAGCGAACTCATAAATCATTTCCTTGAAGATGTTAGTGCATATCAATCGCCTAATGGTTGACAGAATCCTTATGACAGCTTGCTTTATGTGGAGACAGCTGACCGCCCAGGACTGTTAGTAGACCTTGTAAAGATAGTCACTGAGATTAATATCGCCATTGAATCAGGAGAGTTTGATACAGAGGTAGTCAAGGCCTTTCATCTATTTCCCTTGTTGGGCTTTTACTGTATTTCCTGTTTGTTTCTCACCTTTTTACTAACTCCTAAATTTTGACCAGGGCTTGTTGGCCAAGGCAAAGTTTCATGTCAGCTATCAAGGTGAAGCCATCAAGAAGCCTCTTCAACAGGTAAAATTTAAATTAGATATGATTCACAGTGTTCAAACTTTGGCCTATGTAAGCTTGAGCAGTGAGGCACATGCAAACATTTTGGCTAGTGTTGGGCTGACATTATGTCTTGAAATGCACTACAAGGAATGCATTTACGTTATGCACGACCGGGAAAACAATGGAATTGGCGGGTGTCTCTAAATTGAGTAGGACCTACGAAATTTGTGATTGGTTATTAAGAAAACAGGATTTTATCTCATGTTATTCCCAGGAAAAGTCATGATTCATTAAATTTCGCAGGTTCTTGCTAACAGTTTGCGGTATTACTTGAGGCGGCCAACAACCGAGGAAGCGAGTTTCTAAGCCATTTGAGAAAATCATCAAATCCCAGAAATCATGCACAATGAATTATAGGATATGTGCCTACCCACGAAGGGAAATGTAACGTCATGTGACATTAATCTCTACACATCGGATGTTGTAACATTGGTCTCACAGAGCATAAAAATAACCTATAGCCTATAACAAGACTTGCTCCGCCGATCATTTTAATAACCTACTATGGTATATATTCTGTTAATTTTTCCTTTTTTTTAAAAAAAATTTTTTGTTCTCCTTTTTCTTTTACGCCCTATGTAAAGAACTTAATTTGATTTCAACTCTGGTAGCCAGTATAAAAAATTCACGATACTCAGATAGGATATAAATATCAGAAAGACCACGAAGATTAGGAATTCTTTACAAGTTAACCTACTCCGTATGAATGGCAATTTTTTTTTTTTATAATTGGGTGCCAGAGGTGTCCAAATGCCATATGGACACTAACTAACTGGCCACTGTATCCTATGTATATCCTATTCTCGTATGGGTCGAAGTTTCGCTGGCAAGCGCGGGAGATGATGCATGCGTAAAGACAATGACAATGAAAAGACAAAGCTGTCAAAGTATCTGTCAATTAATATATATATTTTTTTACGGCCCTTAATTTTGATGTATATAATTTCGACATTCTTGCACTAAACATGAATGCGAGTTTGGGGGGGGGGGGGGTTGAAATTTTCTCTTCAAGTGCGTGCAAGGTTGTCTAGGAATCGACTCGAGTACAAGTTCGTCAATTTCAAACCTTCAATTTATCTCCAAATCCCAGGGTTGAGTGCGTGACCTCCTAAGTAGCAATTTCTGAAGTCACGAAAGACTCTCCCGATGGCTATCGTGCCAGGATTCTCAAGAGATGTACTATAAATATTTTATTTAATGTAGCGTAGGTTGGATGACGTCTAGCTCACCAGCATCTCGGCTCGTAATTTTGTAGGCGCCTCGTGGTGATCCCAGCTGCCCACTCCCTTCCTTTCCGCAGCACACAATCGGATGAAAGCGGGGTTATAAAGCATGGAGGATATTGCCCGAGTACCTTTGATACACCAACATGCTATGGCGAAAATGACTAGCCACACATCGGAGTTCAAGGCCCCAGGTCCACACGCAAGTTCAGTGGAAGCCACTTGACAAGATCAACACCCATTTCGCCGGACAAAGCAGACACTTCCAAAGGGTTGCAGGCAGTTGACAATCCCTCAGCAAGTGCATGATGGTTTCTAGTTGTTGATGACACAGGAGGCAGATATCAGAGTCGGAGATTTCCTGACGCCAGAGTTCACGGTTAGACAGAAGCCGTCCACGCACTATTTGCCAGAGGAAACAACGGATTTTCTCTGGATACCGAAGCTGCAAGATCTTCAGCAGGGAGGGAGGCCAACCGCTTTGAGCAAGCGATTGCAAGAGGGAGAGATACGTTGATTTAACAATAAAGCACCCATTTGGTGAGACACCCCACGCCAGTACATTAGAGGCATTGCCCTCGGAACGCAGGGAGACATGAGCGAGAGCTTGAACAAGGTTCGAAGGCAGCAGTGGACGAAACTTCCTCCAATCCCACCCATTATTTGGCATCCAAAAGTCCCTCACACACAGCTGCAATTCTTGTGCCGGAAGTGGACACCTAGCAAACTGAGCCAAGGGGTCATGCATAAGCCATGGATCTTGTCAAAAGCGAGCCACCTGATCATTCCCCGCCCACAATCTATTGTCGTGATTAATCACAGGTTAAGCGTGCATCATGTTGCGCTCGGTGTGTGAGGTCGTCTTTGTATACTTGATGCACACTGGTCTCTCCTCACAACATTTCTCTTGCAACAAATGGGTCCAAAGACTGGTTTGCTCCATCAAAAAACGCCAATTTAGTTTGGCGAGAAGGACGCAACTAGCTAAATGGGTTTATCGTAAGCCCAACCCCCCCCCTTCTCTCCCCCAACATGCTTAGACTTGCGAACTTCACTCCAACGGACCAAATGAACTCTCTTACGATTATCCGTATCCTCTCATGAGAAATTTCGGTTGCACAGGCTCAACCGGTTACAGATGGCTACAGGAAGGAAGGACGTCCGCATAGCATAAGCCGAGAGTATTGACGTGACAACTTCGATGAGAGTGAGGCAACTAGCAAAGCACAAGGTCTTGTGTTAGCGTGACGTTAGCTTCACACCTCAGATTACGGGCCAAATGTGCAGGAATATCTGGAAAAATGAGGAGTCGGAACTACTGAAAGCTAACCTGCTGCCATGAACAACTAGAAAATGAATCAAGGCACTTACTTCCCAACTACGGCCACTTGCACCCTACTTGCCTCGGCGAATAAATAGCAATTTTTACTTCCGTTGCTAAAAGTATTCAACACTAGAATATTCCATTTTGCTGATGAACCAAGAGAACATTCCGTTTGGTTTACAGGAGATCGAGAACTCTTATTTTTAATAGTCAACAAAATGATGGTATTTAACAATGCTCTAGTTGTAATTGTTGCTCAGACTATGATCAAAACAAGAGACTTTCAGCTATAAAGCCCTAGAAAACAACTTCAATCCTTTGAGTTGAACTTCATTGGCACCATTATTTTGCTTGTGTGTGTATATATATATATATAGAACTGTTGCCTACTAAATTCCCTGGTATCTTTTTGTAAATTAGTCTTAAGTTCTAGCCTTCCAGGTTGATACAAAATTTAAAAATTGACCAAAAGAAAACTAATAGCAGTTGGACTGAATGGTCATTACGATATTCTTATGGTTATCCATGAAAAAGTGGACTTCACAAGTCCAATTGGCCATTGGCTAAATTGTGATTGGGAAACACAAGCTAGCGATTCTAAAAGGAGCTCAATACATGGACGCATAAAAAAGATGCATTCCAAATGTGATTGACATAACGGTAGTTTGTATTAAAATAATAATAATAATAATAAATTATATATATATATATATATAAAATTTAAGTTTCTTACCAAAAATTACATAATGTGTAATAAAAATAACAAAATGTATAAATACTCTTAAAAAAGTGCAAACTATAAAATATAATCCCCTGGCACATTTTGTTGCACTTGTCATGATTTTGTTATTGTTCTTACATCATGAGATTTTGGCTAAAAAAAAACTTAAATTTTGAAATAAAACATTTTAATATAGATGCATACTAATATCAGTTATATCAATTTTATGCATTATTTTAATGTTTTAATTCTAAAAACTTGTCGTGTGGAGGGTAATTATACATATTTATGATTTTTGTTTTGGTCCCAATCATATAATTCTAACGATTGCTTGCCTAAGGTACCACAACGTTTGTTCAGAGGTAGCTTAGGTAGTGCACAACCAAGGGAGCGGGATAGTTTTTTTTTTTTTTTGCTGAATTTACATTTTGTGTTTCGTGTTCTCTTTTATAGTTTTGTTTCTTTTATTTTATAGTTTTATATAATGTCATGTATATACTAGTCAAGTTTCGTGACATGAAAGCAGTCACTATTACTGATTGTAAAGCAAAAAAAAAAAAAAGAAAAAGAACCAGAGATGTTAAAGAGCTCAGTTTGGTGAAACGAGGCAAAAAAATAAATAAGGTCTACATATCTCACATAATAAAATAAATAAATAAATAAAAAGACCTCCTGAGAGGGCCTGAGTATGACCACCTCATCTCGTCTCATCCCACCCATCAGTCCAACCTTTTCATATCTTAAAAGCTTGGGAATATGATCAAAGGTTTAGCCCGCGAGGGAGGCATATCCCTGAGCGTGAGTCGCATCCATGCTCGTGTCTAGGGGAGCTGCATCGGGTAAATAATGGCGTATGCTGAAAGGGTCCCAAACTAAATCTTCATAGAAAAGAGGGGGATGCGGATAGATGGCAGCATGCCCCGCTTTTGTCCTGTAAAAGGCCATAAATACATGTAGAACCAGGGGTGGACAACACTTGCTCGTGGAGGGCCAATTGCTGTTCGGACATGGCTGGGGCATTTGCAAGAGCACTGCACACCCTGAACTCCGTGTTTCTCAAGTAAGATTCCTAACTAACTTTTTGATGAAAACCAAATTTAATCACTAACTAACGAAACAACCTAGTGATTTACGTTCGCCGGACTGTAATAAAACCAAGAGAAGATGTTCCAAAAAATAGAGTAGAACTCAGAGTATTTTTATTTTTAATTTTTTTAATAAATTTTTTTTGTCCCTTTATAGTCTTTTTTTTTTTTTTATAAAAAAAAATTAAGCTAAGTCACTAAACATATTCCAGTCACAAAAATTTTAGTGGAAGCCTTCTCGGCAATTTTGTCATCGAAGTAAAGTATAAAACCGGCAGCTTAAAAATCTTTAGAAGCTAAGAACATGCCTAAACAAAATGTCATCATTTAATGTAAGCCAACTGGGAACAAAAACAAAGAACCTTTGGAGCGTGGCATGTGTCCTTGTGAAATCTACAGGCCAATGGTTCTGAAAACCTATCGCGATGAAATCTCTCCTGCTAACACATTGCTTGATGCCATAAAGATTGAAGCTGAGGAACTGAAGAATAAGAACAAAAGTGGAGATGGTGAAGCAAGTCGCCGGGTTCCGGATGAGAGGACTGGAATTTATTACCCAAAGGGTCGAGAGAAAGTGATGGAAGGCATTCCTCAGGTAGCTGGGAAGGATATTGAAGTTAATTGGCTGTCACCCTTTGGGGATGCTTAGATTGAACGATACTTGGTTTCGAAACTTTCAATCCTAAATATTGTTTAAATAATTGGTGTTATTGTATTGTTTAATTGTTTCCCTTCATAACTTAATTTTTAGTAATGATAATTATGACGAGATAAAAAAAAAAATAGTCAAATGAATTATATGTATTTTTATATTTAACTTTAAATTAGTTTGAAATTATAAATTAAAATTAAAATTGTAAAAATTATTATTTTTTAATTTAAAATTTTTTATTTAAACTTGTAAAATACTTTTATAAATAATTAAAATAAAAGAATTTATTTTGATATTCTTCTCTTTGATGTAATTTTCTATAACATGTTTCTTTGCTATTATTTTTCCAACAACCATTTAAAATCTTTACTACTTTTTTTATTTCTACAACCTTACAACATTTATTCCACCTTAAAACTCATTGTATTTTATTCAGTAAATTAACAAAGTGATATCAAAATAGTATTACATTTAAGTGATTCGTAATTTGTGAAAGAGAGAAAAAAGTGATTTAAATATTTAAGTGAGAAGTGTAAAAGCAAGAGTGTCTCCCACAAAAACCAAAATAAAACTAGCAAATGGCTTTTGCAATTTTAAGTTCAATTTTTCTTAGGTAATTACAATTTTTAGAGACAACAAAAATCTATTTATCTATAAAAAATTGTTTTCCTATATTCTAACCTATTTAAAGTAGTTAATAAACCTCCATCGCGAGTTTAGGAAGAGAAAAAATTAATGAATTTAATTTTAAATATTAGATATAGTTTGAAAAGGAAAAATAAAGAAGTCAAACATTTGTTAAAAATTAATATCAAAACCAAAAAAATTGAAGACTTTAGAAGAGCAAAAAATATTTGAAATTTGGTTTTAAAAGTCAACAAGTTTGAGAACTTTGAACGAGTTAAATACATTGGATGACTAAGCCACATAAAATTGAAAGAGCTGTCTGTAAAATTTGTCAGCAAAGAAAACAAGTCAAATTTCTATTCTCAGTACCCTAGTAGACTTGGAGAAATAAAGTGAAGGTATAACATTACCAAGAGGGAGGGATGAAGAATTATGGTACTGCAATTTTACAGTCAAGTTAAAGTCCCAACTTTATGTTTAAGTTTCTCTCACCAATATTTGAGTTCTTGTTATGGCAAAAGAGTAAAATTTATAAGAATCAAATCAAATTTATATTTTTCAATAAAAGTATTAATTCAATGTAATATTATCAAAGAAAATTATTGGAAGGGTTAGAGTTATTGCATTATTAAATTTTTTTTCTTTATAACTTAATTTTTAATTATGATAATTATAAAAAGATATTAAAAAAGTAGTTAAATGAATGATAAGTATTTTTTTATTTAAATTTAAATTAATTTAAAATTATAAAAATTGTTAATTTTTTTTTGAAAAAAAAAATCAAAATTTGTATTTGAATCTGTATTTAAATTCATAAAATACTTATATATAATAAAGTTTTCATAGTTATTGACAACAGAAGAACTCATTTTGATATTCTTAATCTTATTGTAAGTTTTTGTAGCAAGTTGCTTTATTGTTATTTTTCTAATAAGTATTCAAAATCTTTCTTACGATTTTTACTTTTGCAACCTAGTAGTATTTATGTTACCTTGATGGTCATTGTTTTTAGTTTATCAAAAACAACAAAGTGATATTAAATTAGTGTTGCAATCGTGTGACTTACAATTTGTGAAAGAAAGAAGAAGGTTTAAGTGTCTCCCACCAAGCCAAAACAAAACTAATAAATGAGTTTTGCAATTTTAATGTTAAATTTTTTAGGGTAACTATAATTTGTAA
This sequence comes from Bruguiera parviflora, assembly GCA_019804595.1. Taxonomy (NCBI): domain Eukaryota; kingdom Viridiplantae; phylum Streptophyta; class Magnoliopsida; order Malpighiales; family Rhizophoraceae; genus Bruguiera; species Bruguiera parviflora. The sequence goes on from CM034044.1 coordinate 7,706,655, forward strand.
AGGTAACAAAAAGTTATTTTATTTATAAAAAAATTACTTTCTTATATTGTAATTTATTTAAAGTTGTTAAAAAACGTCTATTATGAGTTTAGGAAGAAAAAGAATTAATAAATTTAATTTTAAATATCCTTTATGTCTCTAAGAAGAAAAAAAAGTCGAACACTTTTTAAAAATTAATTTTAAAATAAAAAAATTTAAAAATTTTAAATGAACTAAAAATATTTAAATTATGATTTCAAAAACTGATAAACTTGAAAACTCTATATAAATTAAATGTATTTGATAACTAATTTATTTAAAATTAAAGAAAGAGTTGTTTATAAAACTTGATAGTAAGAAAAGTAACTAGATTTCTATTCTTAATAGACTAGTAAACTTAAATAAGCAAAAAGAAGTTACAACATCAATAAGAGGAAGTGATGTAGAATCATAGTACTATAATTTTATAGCTAAACGGGAGTGATGTAGAATCATGGTTCTATAATTTTATAGCTAAGCTAAAGTTTTAGAATTTTATTCATATTTTTCTTACTAAAATTTGAATTTCTATTAGATATAAAATTCATGAGAATCAAATCAAATTTATGTTTTTCAATAGAAATATCAATTCAATGTAACATCACTGAAGAGAATTATTAAAAAAGTTGATATTATTGAATTATTCAATTTTTTTCTCATCGTAACTCAACTTTTAGTTGTAATAATTATGAATAAATGTTAAAAAATTAAATAAATAATATATATTTTTATATTTAAATTTAAATTAATTTAAAATTATAAATTTAAATTTAAATTATAAAAATTATTAATTTTTTAAAATTTGCATTTAAATTTATAAAATAATTTTATATAATAAAATTTTCTTAATTAATAAAGATAAAAAAATTATTTTGATATTATTTTTTTATTATAATTTTCTACAATTAAATTAATTTATTATTATTTTTTCATCGAACATTTAAAATTTTTATTATAATTTTTGTTTATGAAACTCTTAACATCTTTATTGTAATTTTTGCTCATACAACTTTGTAGTATATATGCCACCTTGGTGATCATTGTTAATCATTCATCAAAAGTAATAAATACTACTTTAATGATTATACTTTCTTAGTTATTTGTTAAGCCTCTGTCATTAAATTCTCTTTATAAGTGCTCATTACTTTCTCGTTATAACCAAAAGATTGTTATGCTTCCACTGCATACCCGTAGATGTTGATCAAAGACTAAACACTGAAGAAGCTTGAGTTTGAATAATTCTCTTTGGTCATTTCTATTAATTACCCTAATTGGAACATAAGGCCTTTATGATATATATCTAATTATCTAGCTTGTTTCACATTGATTGAAAAAGAGATAAATATAAAAAGCAAAGAACCAACAATAAAGGGTAGGGGGTGATTCTCTTACATTGAGAAAATTTATGAAAAATTATGTGCTAAAAAAGAAGTCAAGGAGCAAAGAGAGAAGAGTAATAGACCAAATTTTGATGGCATTGTCTTCTGCATGCTTCCACCGACAACTGCCTCTCATGTTGTTACGCAAAGACCCTTTGATGGGAGGCTCAATGATCAATAAGAATGCATTTACATACAATCAGTTGACTTGAGCCCATTTCTGCCGATTGCAAACTCTGGCAGGAATAGGGTTAGAAATTACTTAATTCCAATTTTCATGGATGTCGTAGAGCTAGGAAAGGCTTAAACGTCATCAGGACTCCAATCGCAGTAACCACACTCATGCCGAAGAAAACGATCTGGACACCTGCGTTGTACATCATATTTAACCACTTTCTACCTCATGCCCTCAATGCCAAATGGATGCAATTACAAGAGAATCAGCTGAAGCACTATTAACCCCAGTGACTCTCTAAGCCGAACAACACAATGGAGACATGATTGTAATCACAAAGACATCTATTGAAGATTAAATATTTGAATCAAAAGCAAAATTTAATATTCATTCCACTTGATTGGCCCCAAGAAGATGGAAGAAATCCCTATGCCTCACACGTGAGCATTTCCATTTTAGCATAGCATAAAACAATAATAGCAAGAAAATAGGGTAGTTGCACACCTGGAAGGAAGGAGGCATCTCGTCGCTTTTGTGCCCAAGAAAAACTGCAAAAACCGAATTATGGAGAATCAGTTAGCATGGAATAAGGATGGTTGGATGGGGTGTAGATTCATCATAACTTGGCAATGCATGAACATGGTTTTCAACTAATTATTGACTAGGACATACCCAACTACAAGAGAATGAAGGATGGTTGAGCTGGTTTGCAAGATATCATAACATTGGCCAAACAAGCAGAAAATTAGTCAACATTTTTTTGGTACTAATTTCACTGGTGCAGCTAATCGTGGATAATTTGGTCCAAGATACCGAAGAATGCACCATGGAGGATATATACCAAACCTACGAAGGATTTTAATGAGAACAACATGAAGATCAAGAAAATGAAGATTTAGGGAGCCTATAATTATAAAAAGATTCAACATATTAGTTACTTTTAGAGGCATAACATGATTAATCGCTACTTCAGTTTAACGTACCAATCTTCACAGACGAAATGCCCTCAAATAGTCGATGCACCTAGGACAACGATATGCAAAGTAGCAGAATCACATCTTGGGCTCCTCTTAGGTTCAAGTTTAATTAATAATTACATGGCCAACTAACTGATATTAAAAAGCATGGTGCATGTGTTCATGAATTTCCTTCAATTGGCATTTAAGCATCAGCAACAAAATCTTGTGAATCTAACATTGAAATCTATTTTACTACTATTTCCTTCAGTATTGACAATGTTGTAGCCAAATAGTTCATGCATCTTCTTCGGTATATCCCATGTCTATTTTGGTTCACAACTACAATTTTTCACTCTTACCTGGACCTAGTCACCTACCATAGCAATGCTTCTATCGCTAAACATCACCAAATCATCTTAAACAATACCCTTCTATCCCATGTAGCCACCATCTCCATCTTCCTACACATGCATCAATCTTGTCGATTTGAATTTGTATTTTGTATTACCCTGTATATTTTCTTTTCTTTTTCTTTTTCTTTTTCTTTTTCATTTTACCAATTGGCTGACCAATCCCCGATTTCTCTCCTGTTTTTCGCTGCCATTCCTAACTCTTTTCTTCTCTTTCCATATCTTCCTTCTGCCGTTTCTTTTGTTTTAACTAACACAATCAGGTCAGCTGCCATTCTGCTTCATCTCCTTGCTTTTATTGCTGTTCTTAACGTTGTCATTAAAGCCAAAGAAACTGGCTGGTCCTCCCCTCCACATTCAGTAGACAGAAGCATCAAAATAATACAAACTTTAGGACAACCACATCCCAAAAGCTAACCATTGAGGTGGGAGAGCCCAGGTCCATATAAGCCTTACATTGGAATCCAATATTTCCGATGTCGGACTCAAGTTTCATACCTTACAACTAGGATCTTAACACAAAATACAAAGGGACTCAAGTCTCATACCTTGCAGTTAGGATCTTAACACAAAATACAACAATGTACTCTGCCTTACCAAATTGCAGCCTTAGCTGATGGTTGATGATGAGCTTCTAGAGCAAAACATCAGGGCTAGAAGGTGAGTTTTGGGTGGTTTACTCTTCCTAGCCTTTCGGAGCTTGTTGTAATTTCAGGAAATTTGTAATTAGAGACATAGACAATCACCCTTACTCTCTGTGCAGCAGAAAAAATTCTTTGCAACCAAGGCTATTGACTGCAAAGATTGGGTGGAGGAAAATGGGGGAAGGTGCTCAAGTAAGAATTAAAGTTTGGATGTGAGTGTTGTGGTGTTTGCTTTTCAGTCTTTTTGAGCATTTGTCATATTTATAAGCTTCTCTTAGCATGGAACAGCCCAACAAAGAGGTGGCGCTTGGTTCTCAAAAATCAGATTACTTGTAGAGTAACTGGGAGCTAGAATTTTGAATTCAAGTTGTAAGTAATATATACGATCAAACTACATATGTATTTTGATACATGTGTTGCATGCGATATTTTCTGTTACATTAACAAGGCTAAGCCATATCTCCCACCCTATGCATGTTATTTCGACTGACAAAAGTGTTACCTCACACCATCATATTTATCATTTTTCAGATCGTCCGTGACCCTTGTACAAAGTATTCTGTGTTTCTTGGTGATTACAGAATCATATTGGGACATTACCATGTTTCATTCTACTGTGTTTCATTGTATTTCATCCAATGTAACATCACCTCAATTTACTCCCCCTTGCAGAGACATTGGCTAATATTCTAGAATCTTAAGTTACCAGATACTTTGTTCAATGAAAACTCCATTGGATGACCCACATGGTGAGAGGCTGATTCGAGTCACCACCCTATTATTCAGCCCTGGCACAATACTATGCTGCTTTTGCTGAGAAACTCCACCAATGGAAAAACACAAAAAAAAAAAAAAGTTGTGCATCTGGCCCTGTACTTGACTTCGTGATCACTTGCTTCTAATTTAACAGGTCAACAAGTATTTTTTTCCCCTTTTTTTTCCCTTTATAGTATAATTGCAATGTAAAAGTAAAGAATTGAAAGGGAACTTACACAGCACCAGCAGCAGCTGGAGCAACTCCTTTGCAAAGTGACATTGCTGTCATAGCAATACCATTGGCAGCTCCCCTTTGGTGCTGGTCCTGTTGTTGCATATCCAGTTAGATTAATTTAAGACACTCTGCGAGTGGAGGGCAAGCTTGCTAGCCCAAAAGGAAGATTGATGCTAGAAGCTGCTGTGAGTAGAGCAGAAAAGAACCTTACCACAGATTTATTTTGCAGAATGAACAAGCCAGTCACAATTGACACCTAATATTCATAAGAAGAAAAAGAAAGGGTTAGAAATTAGAATTAAAAAAAAAAAAAGAAAAAAAGAAGAAGAAGCTTATCCAACAGTTGAAAAAGGAGAGAGTAACTGCATTCTGTCACTAGACAAGGCTACTGTAGAAGGAACTTAAAAATAAAACCAATGTTCTGATACTTTATGCAGAGGGTGGTAGTATTTTCAAATCATACATTTTGACCTTAATACATTCTAGTTAATAACAGTACTTTGTAGCAGGTAATGCAGCAAAGGTAACAGGATGGAACAGTGTTCTTATCCTACCATCTCCTTATTTATTTATTTATTTTTAGAAAAAATTCTTTTACAATTTTTTGGCTTTTGTTTGTAATAGCTACCAATTCGCAGCAGCCAATGGGCAACTTCTTTCGGAAGAACTACTCCTTAAATCCCCCTTATAATCATGCAGAGCCCACACTTTTGAAGGTTTGAAAATGCAAAAAGGCATTAAGTTGGTTTTTTATGGTTGACTGACAACTGACGACCCTGAGAACTTGGGGTGCTGAGCAATTTAAAAACTGGCACACTAAGGCCGTACCAGGTTGAAAGAGTCATTTGCTTTAAGACTTGCAGGTATACATTATCTTTTCAATTTGAATTATGGATTGACCATCTCAATACCTATCTTAAAGAAGCAATTGTGGAAAATCCAATAAGTTGAATAGATACTTGGATTTGTAAAACTAAAATTTTTTCAGCAGAAATTTCATTAGAGAGAGCAGAATCAGCAGCATGGTCAAAACATAATTCCATGTGACCCTAACACGCAAGACAGATAATTTCAATGTAGTAGCTTGAAAAGGAAGAGGAGAGAGAGAGAGGGGGGGATAGACAGAGAGAATCATTGTAGGGGATGATGTTGTTTTCTTCTAGACTTTTTGTTTGTCCCTGCTACTTCTCTCTAACAAAATTGCCATCTATAATCCACAACATCAAATTTCATTTAGAATGGATTACATGTAAAATATGCACTTACACCTAGGACATTCCTTGCTATGGATGCACAATTTAGCAAGATGCTGAGGCTGAGCCCTGATAACTTGCCAATGAATGGGAAACTTGACAACAGCATTATGGAAAATACCTGCACACGGGGGCTTGGCTAAATCCTGGAATTTCACAAAAAGAGAAAGTAGGCACAAGTGATGAGGTTATTGAAAATTTACCCCCCCTATTCGACAAATAATCACGGGTCCGAGAATCCTCTCCATTAATGGATATAAAGCAAGTTGAAAGACAAGAAGGCTGAAACCTGGTAGTCAAGTTAATTGTCAGTCATTTCCACAGTATGTTATACACAATCACAGACTCCCATGGTCCATATGGCACAAGACATAATCATCTAATAGAACTTTAGCTTGGTAAAATAATTTATATAAAGAATTACAGCTACAACAATATTAACTCAACTCTTCCTGTTTGCAGTTACAAGGAAAAAAAGAAAAAACACCGAGATGGATTCTTGAATTCTTGACTTTCATATTTGCCCGGACATCATAAGCTGGGTCTCCCCTTAACTATAAATTTTATTTATGATAATTATAATTGACCCGTATATTATAATGCTCAGCCTAAAATGAAATTGACTAAGCAACTGCCTGCTAAAAGAGAGAACACCAATCTGATGGATGTGGAAGCCAGAAACCACTGAAAATATATAATGCTTATAGATTTCACACCCCAAAATGGCTAACAGAACTAGAATGCAACTCAGAAGAAATTGTACATGAACCCCAAGAATTTGTTCTATTCAAATTGTATTTATTAGTAACCGCAGAAACGGCCTGCTTATTCAAAATTCTTACTTTGGCATCAATATATGAGGTATGGTTTACTGAGGTAGAAATATTTCTTCCATACCAGAGATTGCTAGAACTTCACCAACATCTGCAGTTGTATAGCTCAGGCCACCAAGCTTTCTGGGGCTGACAGCCCATAGTGAAAATATCTAAAATATCATTAGACACCACATACAGATTCTAAGACAGCTGGAAATGATAAAAAATCTTAAAGAAATAACATCCAAAAATATCTGAAAAGCTGCGGTTTCTACAAGAACAAAGCTGAAATAACTTTCGCTTATGATGACTGGGTCAAACACATACAATAATGTGAATTTATAATTCATTAAAAGGGTGTCCCAATACATGAGGCTCCCACACTGTGTGGCTTGGGAAATGGTGAGAAGCAAAAATTGCTACCAAAATATTACCAGATCAAAAATCAATGCTGTCCGAGAAAATTTCCATATCAAAAACTATTTGAACCAAATTCCTAAATATCTTTGATAAGTGCAATGGGGCATTGATTAGAATGACTATAATGATGGATGCCAGCCATCTTGATTAACAACGATATCATTGAACATATCACAAAAGATGCTCGTACAATTTCTGCTGCTTTTTGCGAGTGGTGTGAATAATTTTGCTATGGTATTCACAACAATGGCTGTTGCACTGATGGCAATGATAATAATAGCAGCATGGGGGGAACAAGTGCGGCATAGCTAAAATTGGAATTGATGCTAGTTCACAAAATTTTGACTACAAACATAACAAATTGAAAGAAGATCAGTATAACCTACCCCTAAAGACTTTGGATTAAGGCCTATTGCTACAAATATCTAAGCCTATTGTTAAGAAATTCATCCAGAACATTGTCATCATTCCTGTTGACAATGATATCTACCTCTGTTACCATATTGTAAAGCATGCCACTTCTACCTCTCAAACTGTGATCGAATCCTTAGCTAAGGGCCTAGCACATGAGGTGAAAGAATACCAAGCCTCAAGGAGGGCTATCTTGTTTCTGTAAAATTATTGAAACATGGTTTTCCCAGGGCATGCCATAAGCAAAGTAACTATAACTGTACTAATATAAAAAAGCTAACAGTACTGTCCAAGTTATGAGAACACATTTGAAATGGCTGTAAGACATACCTCTGAGAAAGCCATATCTTGAATCGAGAAGACACAATAAACAATAATGGATGACATTAAAGGCCAATTCTTCAATAGACTTGTCTCAGAAGTTGGTTTCTTTTCCTCAATATCTGATTTTCCTTCATTTACTTCAGACCCACCAGATGCAGTCTCCATAGCATCATACGAGTCATTGCTTGATATTTGGTTCTTGTTGTGCATATGCAATGATTCCTGTCAAAAATATATGTTTTTGCTCAAGATGATGCCTTAAATGGCCAGAGGTATCATCAATGAACTTATCATAGAGCAGCTGTGACATATGTTAAGCAAAAACATTGACATATACATAAACATAATTAAAAGATATACAATTACATGTCTCAAATGATAATAAGAATCCTCAAAATATATGGGCAAATCTGCCGATGATAGCTTTATAACCTTAAAACGCATTAAGACAATCCACAACAACAAGCATATCAGTGTTTGGAAAGTGCCAGAATAAATGACTTGATCTTTTTGCAGATTTGTATTTCGTAAAGAGAAGTCAAGAAACATCAATCTAAGTGCCGATGACATTAACAATGAATGGCCAGAAAATGAAGCACAATAATGAGAGTACACTATCACGTATAAAATGGCCAATAACTACAATTATGACTGACTTTAAGCAGTACAGTTAACATGAATATAATTAAGGTACTGCACCCTCCAAAATGAAAAATCTAAGTCATGACTTTAAATATCAAGAACAATCTATAGAAGAGGGAAAGTTTCCATTTCTCTGGACAAAGGGAAAGATAAAGCCTAAAGATTTCCTTTCGCTTAATGAAATCCATTTTAAGTAATATGGACTAGCAGGTGCACTATTGAGATGCCAAATGCAATTGTGATAGCAGTGAATTCAGCATAACTTTTTTCAAAGCCTAAAAGATCATGTTTGGTGTTTATACTGCGCGAATCTTGGCGATTTAGAGAGGATTGCATAGGAAACAAACTCTACTTCCAATAATCACTCATAATAAATGATAACTTAAACGCAATCAATTTTAAGCATCTCTCGACATAGTGTGCACACATGTATCAAATTTAAATCAATAACTGACTAAGGTATGTACCGGAAGCCAGAAAGAGGCAATGCTGACTCCCAGTGCAAAAAGCGATATGATCAAGCAAGGAAGGAAGTATGGAAACCTGCGGTTACAGTTCATGTCTGGAACAGCATCAAGCAGATGCAAAGCATACCAAAAGGAACAATGCAAAATATGCAATCAAAGTTCATTACCTCCCAAACAGAGAATCTTTGGAAAATATAGTTGGATATTTGTCAGCCGGCTGAAGCACCAAAAAGTCAAGAAACAGTATACTAATCAATATGCAGGAAAGGAAGACAGAGAAACCATAGAGGATGCAGAGAGACGAAGATAGTACAGAGTACACAAAACGCTGAAGCATCTTAGCTTGCTCGTCGATTAAATTGTTGTACAAAGTGTAGTCATATTATACCAGAAAAAAGTATTTTATCGAATATTTCTTTTGTGAGCTATATGCAATTGACTTCTACATGGTAGTAGTATGATGTTGGGAGCAGCAAGTTCCCAAAACTCCCAGTAAAAGGAATAAAGTGGCCATAAGTCACATTTTTTTTTGTTTTTTTTGGGTTCGTACACTTTGATCATTGATACTGAAATAAAGAACGAGTAGAGGGGGAGGGGGGCATTTTTTGTGGCCCGAAACCAACAAAGACGGCAAGAGATGATTGGATTAAGCTAGTCTTACAAAAGGGCACAAGTGAGCTATCAGCCAAAAATGAAACAGGCTAAGGGGAATGTTTTCACCTATATGTTCATGCAGCTGAGCCTAAACCTTTTCTGACTCGAGATTTTCCACTCAATCCTCATTGTTTTCTGTCTTATCAGTCTCCTTAGTATTGCCACCATCCACAATTGCAACACCTTCTTGATCTCACGACCCCCAAATTTCTACCATTTTTTTGGCTATTCCAAACCAATACTATTATGTGTAAAAATTCAAATTTGCACATACAAGACTGGCATAAGCTAATGTGATCATTTGAAGTTACGTACTTGCATAATTATAAACAAGTTATTTTCTTTTCTTCTTGTGTTGGCCTGTCCCAACGGGCCTAGGAAATCTATAAGACACACATATGTGGCCAAGTTCCTTCGTAAAAAGTAACATCCAAAACACCAATTATGCCCATGTAGGCAATGCACGACGTACGCGTAGCATAGTTCTGGTTAAAAGGTGGGAATCAGGAAGTACCTGGGCTAGGAATCCTCCCAGAGATGGGCCAATGATCAAACCTATGCCCCATGCAGTACTTATCTGGAATTAAGCAAACAAATTCAATTTCAAGCCACCCGTGCATTTTGAGAATGATGATATGGAAGCCAACGCAACTCACTGTTGATAACCCTAAAGCCTGGTGCTCTTCCCGAAAAGCTTCGCTTGCATATGCCTGTTCAAGGAGTAAGATCAACAAGTGAGGTGCATAAAGAGAAAAGTTGTAAACCAATTCCTTGCCCAATAGGAACCTTCTACTTTCTCTTACTAAGTAAATCACATGGAAGAACTCCTGAAAATTGGGAAAGAACATTCTTATGTTTTAGATAGATACTAAAGATTTGCCTTTTGAATATAATTTCACACATCAAAATGTCTCACTCAAGTAGACTACACTGTGTAAGGCATTGCACCATTCTTCTCAACCACCTTTTCTTTCTTTCTTTCTTTGCATTCTTACTCATAAAGCAACTGTTCCACTTTGGGCAAAAGGACTTAAAAAGAAACTTTATTTGAAAGCACTCCCCCTGCTATGGCCATCTGCATTCTCCATTATCTTTTTTTAATCGGTACAACTTTAAACTTTACTGGTCTGCCAACCTGTTTGAGTTATTCTTCATTCATTCAGCAAACACACACCCGCAGGTGCCTTGAAAAGCGACTGTAACTTCAAAAATTACCGTCATGCTTCTTAACCTTCCAGATTATCAAGTGCACCGACCTTCCTTCAATTGTTATATCCATGGAACAAATTTCTATTTTGAAAGAAGATGTTAAGAACAAACATAGTCTAACATTCACAAAACTTTCAATAAACCCTAGCATTATCATGTCACTGCAACATTACCAAGTTCAAAATTTTAACCCAAAACATCTACTGGCATTTCGCAAGTTATTTACTGTTTTTCATTTGCACAATATGACCCACCATAGTGTAAAGGCACTGAATTTCCCTTGAAATCCACCTTCAATCTAAAACTTTATCTATCTTTCTCCCAAGAATTATTCCCCCAAGACAGACAACAATTAGAGTGTGCTGCAACTTCATAATTCATCCAGCTTCTTGGAATCATTTGTTCCAAATGATGTGTCGATGAGATGCTGTGATTGTGAGAGCACCTTCCATACACTCAAATCAGGTATCATCTTATTCATGAACAAAGAATTTTTTTAGTTTCTGTGGCCAAGGAATCTGGTATAGCTTCCTTCATAATGCCACAGGACAGGTCTCATTCAACATAATATTAACTCTCCAACCTTATAAACAGTCTTACTTTACTCGCAGCTTTCATCTGAATATCTTCCCAAATCATCAACACCCCAAGAAATGGCACCTTAGTTTACCATATAATACCAAAATCTATCCTTACTGAAAGGATATCTTTCACCTTACTTGATCAAATTGTTTGTCATAAAAAACTATTTACTGTCAAATATCCACAAACGAAGTACCAAATGCAAAATTTATGCAAGTTTGGAAATTTACCCTCTACAAAAACCCATTTATTAGGTTCTTGGGCCAAATTCTTGTTGGTTGCAGTTTTCTTTGTTAGTTGGTGTTGGAACTGTTACAGCTCCCTTATCAGTGGCTTACCTGAAGAGTAAGTTGTGCATTCTTTCCCATATTACAGATGAGGCATTTGGTGAGTATTTAGGTGTATAAAGCGGATCGAGACATGGTAAAAATATTATGTGAGGGGTCACTGGATGTAGCTATTGTGAGGTTTGCAAGGGATTTTGCTGTTGTAGTACCAGCTGTGAAGTATGCAAGTGGCTGGACATGTTGTATTTGTGTGCAGTGTCGTTTTTGAGGGCAATTTGGACATGTTACACCTAGTGGCTCAGTTGCATTACAAGTATCTTTGTCACCTTTATCGAGTGAAGAACGAGAGGCACACTCATATTTCTATGGTGTCTAAATCAACCCCTAGATGAATGCTTTTCGCATACAAATAAGTAAAAGATCTACAAAACTGAAAAAATTAAAAGCTTTAATTGGAATATGAGACAAATCACGATGGCGCCAAAAAATGTCATTAGGAACTGCAAAGGTTAATAAAATCTGATCACATCAAACAAAAAATATCAAAGAAAACTGTCGAACAAATTATTTCAACTGTGACTGGCTACTGCCGGAGAGAATCAAAATCATATGAGTTACAGTTGCTACCTTCGTTGGTCCAAGTAATCCATTCAAACTCCCAAGTAGAAACCTTGTAATAACAGCCATCCAAAAATTTACGCTAAGGCCAAATAGAGTGTTGAAGGCAACCCTGAGACCAATGAATAGTCAACACACGTGAGATTTGGAGGACGAAAAATTCAAACTTAAAGTAGCAGCAGAAGCGAAACTTAAAAGTGATAGCGAAGAAGTGGCCACTAACACTGTGAACGTCCCTATAAGTATAACAGGCTTTCGACCATAACGATCAGCCACTAGTCCCCAAAAAACAGATGTCAAAGCTCTGCCAAGCATAAAAGAGGACCCTTTGCATAGAACGAGCATCTTATCAGGACCATTGTTCAAGAACTGAGATCTGACAGCTCAGAGATGTATACCATTGATAGAACAGAGGAACAGAAGCATGCTCACCAAGATATCCAGCGTAGTAGCCAATATCTTCTTCCCGTTTTGCAATATGAAAGTCTCTAATCTGTGAAAAGAAATAAATGAATGTAAAAGAAATGCAAGATATCACTTCAAGGCTTAAGATTGATATATGTGGCAGAAATGCAGTTGGTCTTACAGACCAAGGTTTTGTTTCAGATTTTTGAAAGAAAGGAGGAGAACACATAAAAACAATTCAAATTTACCGTGGTGAGTTAAATGTTGTAGGAACTAGTCAGTTTGTTTTGAGGATGTGTAATTTCTCACCTCTTAGGTTGTATATATAAACTTAGTCAAACAAGAGAGGGGAAAAAAGTGTTTTGGGGCTAGTTATCTCTTCATATCCTTTTTTGTTAATTAAAACACTACTTTCTACTGCATCACAAATGTAGTTTTAGATGACCCCTCTCAGCACTTATTTCAGATAGGTGCCCCTTTTTGGCAGTTTTACCAAGCAATTACGCACTCGTTATGTACAGCCTTGTGCTGTCAGCTTACCATGAAATAGATGAACGGAAAGAGAGACGATATTGGAAGTGCTGCAAGAATGGACATTGAAGTTAGCATTTATCGAAGAATTCACATTAACCAGCAATGTGCAACTGTTGCATGTAGAAAAGTTAAAAGAGAGCTAGAAAACAGATATTGGCAGCCAACAACCACGCAATGAATATCCAATGCAACTGATTTCAGATACAATATAGCCCATGAATTAAAGCCAAATTTACTATGTACTGATACTCCCACGTGTAGAAGCTGCTGCATAAGACAGAGATATGACAGTATTTCCCTTTCAACCTGAAACTCAATAAATCCCTTTAGTTATCAAATGTATTATGAGGTAGTGTTCCTGCATACAGAAGCATGAGTAATATAGTGCAGACATGTGGCAATATTTTCACATCCATTGAAGATATAAGAATACTGCTAAGTTGAGTTTGCAAGCGATATTTTAGCTTTTGCCTTTTAGGCGCCATAGAACCGCAATTGTATGCTATACATTGTTCTTTGTGAATGAAGTTGTATTTTTCATTAACTGGGCATATTTTATCCAACCAAAAGCAACTGAATACCTTATGTTTCCAAAATTATGCACACTGCACCCTATTGGTACCACTGAACTACCCCAAAATATGTGACCCACATTTAAGGAATATTATTATCATACAAACCATTTATCCAAATTTTAGCTCTCTGCAAAATGCAGGCTTTAAATGTCCCTCGTTGTTTAGAAAGCTGGAAATGGAAGACTGAGAAACTTAGCACTCCAATCCTAGGATACAACGCAAGGCCTCAAATATGGAACGCTAAAGAGAATATCCAACATAAACTCTGCCATCAAAAATTGTCATTCCTCACAGAAAGATGTCCTCAACTATAATAAAAGAGTGAAAAGGGGCAAAAAGGGTGAAAGCATAAATAATTGACATATTTATGCCTGAGAAAGTCTAATAAACACAAAAGAAAAGGGCACCAGCTCCTGCAGGGCTTACATTATTGAGGGGCTCCTCAGCATGACAAGGTAATATATATCACATCTACCCATTTGACCATAAAAGTGAAATTTCAGCTTTCTTATGTTGATGCTTCACCAAAACATACTTGCTCTTTTATACATAATTTGACTAAAGTATTAGCCAATAAGACAAAATAAAAAAATAAAAAAAAAACTAAGCAGATTCCCTGAAATGGGGTGTGGTTGCGAATTCAAAGCAAAGAAACAACATTGTAAGAGGAGCTAAAAACTAAAGATCTTCAGAGATGCCACTGCGGACATGGGGAAATCCATGTGACGTAAAACTAGTTAACTATTTTTGTTCAATACGAGCAATTCAACCTGAGACTTTTAATCCAAAAAAAAGTGAAAAGTTTATGTAAATGACGTGCAATATGAATGCTTACCAGTACAGAGGATAACAACCCAAATGGAAACAAGCTCTCGTACAGGCAATCCGGTTCTCGACTCCTTGAGCTGGTCAAGCTTACAGCCAGGGCAATTCTCAAAGTAATTCTTCTTCAACAACGGCTCTCCACACTCTTCTTCCATACTTTGGATGCCAGTCCACAGCCGAACTAAAGGTTTGGCCTGAAAAGCTTCACAGTCCTACAACAACCTGAGGTACTCCCAAGCTTATGCGACCGCAAAACGACCAAAATTTAACGAAGGGACTATCACAGTATTAAGCAATCAAAACAAGCGGCTTTCAATTATTAACAGGTGCATTAGAGTCCAGATTTAAAGTCCAAGTCGGAAAAGCACATGCAAGAGAATCTTTATCTTGTAGACTGAGTAGTGCCCCGCTTGTCCAGTGGAATCAAGTCACCACAAGAGCGAAAAAGATCCTGATTCGACAATCATCTAGAACATAGTTGATTCGTTTATAAATCATTAACAGACACAGCATACTCACTTGAAATCAAAATCAATCTCTTTCTCAGTTCTATCTCTCTCTCTCCCCCACCCCCTGTTCTTCTATTGTCTACGGCAGGGTACTGCATATACAAGCAAGAATATAAGCAAAGAAAGGGGCACCGTTGGAAAGTTAATTAAATAAGCAAATTAGGCACATGATTAGAATCAAAACAAGTTTTCCGGCATCATTGCATACATCATTTTGGACAGCAGCTGGTAATTGACAAGAAGACGAGAAAAATAAAGTTCAGAGCCATAAAAGAAAAGATGTGATGGCATCATTAAATGCATTGAATGCTCGAGTTGTGCAGACCAAATTGGAAGGAAATGGCCGGCCAATTGTGTCCGCAACTCAAATGAGACCCGCAAGCGTAGGTTGGCCCCACACCCATTTGGCCATTTGTTTCCCTTTATCGAATGTATGGCACGGAAGCCCTCGAAAAGTGATAGCGTACTTGAGTGATCAAA
Organism: Bruguiera parviflora; assembly: GCA_019804595.1. NCBI lineage: Eukaryota > Viridiplantae > Streptophyta > Magnoliopsida > Malpighiales > Rhizophoraceae > Bruguiera > Bruguiera parviflora. Next base: position 7,722,241 of record CM034044.1, read on the forward strand.
CAAAAAACGTCAAAAAGTGAAGCTCTTTTTTATTTTCTTCGTTTCAATTTTCTTGTCGGATACAATGCCAAATAATTATTTACGCACATCATTCACATGGAAACAAGGCTGCGTCTCCTGAAGGGGTTGGCGACTCTATCTTGGATACGTATCAAAGTAGTTGAGTTGCTGCTACTGATCATGTGGCACAACGATAGAGATCAGCTGGTTGCTATTTCAATAATCACATAAAGGTAGGATGGTAGGTTAATTAGTGATAGTTGTTGTGTACGGACTCTACAAGTCCTAGTCATTGATTATAATCAATGCGGAAGAATGAGATTCTCTCCTGTTGTGAAATGATTCTTGATCTGAGTCGTTAGGATGTTGTCTTCCCCGTTAATTGGTTCTGACGACTCCCTCTCTGCGCCTCATCTCTTCTGTTCATGTTATATTGGCAATGACAGACATCCAACCAAATCTTTATTTTTCTTTCTTTTTCAAACAATAATGAAATGGGTTTTTCTGTTTCGCTTGATGGATCAGACTGTCCGCATCCAACAATTAAAATGAAAATGAAAACCCATTTCTGAAGCGGCTCATATATTTATATAATAGTGCAATTTTGGTTCCCTTTGATTTATCTCTAGTTGGTCATTGTTAATAGTTGTTATTGATTATCAATTGTTATTATTATTCGTTTTTACTAATAAATAAAATAAAATAATAATATTTGATTAGATTAATATTATTAATTATACTATTATTATTATTTATTAAAATAATTAATTAATATTTAAATTAAATATTATTTATCATCTGTCATTATATTTAAAAAATTTTGTAAAGAATTAATCAATAACACCTTCTTTTTCTTTTTCTTTTTTTTTTTATTTTTTCTGTGATGGAATGGAAAACAAGTCTAACTCAAAACGGATGTGAACGACAATTCCTGTGGTTTGGTAGTCCTTAAGGGATTAAAATTCGGAGAAATAAACTATGCTGAATAGACAAAAAGAGCTATTTGGAATAGGAAAAGTAAGCTGACAATCAATAGTACGACATCATTGGAAATTTGGAATATAATATCACAGAAAATATATAAAGAAAAAACAGATATTTTAAAGGGCTCAATTTGGTGAAACGAGGCAAAAAATCAAAAAATAAAAAAGGCCCTTCTGTCCTATCGTGGACGTGTAAAAGGCCCTAAATACGTATAGAACCACGGGTGGACAACACTTGCTTGCAGAGGGGCAATTGCCGTTCGGACATGGCCGGGGCATTTGCAGGAGGACTGCACACCCTGAACTCCGTGTTCCTCAAGTAAGACTCTCGACTGACTTTCCGATGAAAACCAATTTTAATCACTAACTAATGAAACAATCTAGAGTAAAACGCACGATATTTTTGTTTTTGTTTTTTTGACTTTGTAAATTAAGCTAAGTCACTAAACATATTCCAGTTACAAAAATTTAAGCCTTCTTGGCAATTTTGTCATCCAATTAAAGTATAAAACCAGCAGCTTAAGAATCTTTAGAAGCCAAGGGCATGCCTAGACAAAATGTTATCATTTAATGGAAGCCAACTTGGAAGAAAAACAAAGAAAGAAAGGACGTGCCATAAGTTCGCTAATGACACCGATGTTTCATTTTTCTAACCTTTGGGACGTGGCATATGTCCTCGTGAAATCGACAGGCCAACGGTTCTGAAATCCTATCACAATAAAATCTCTCCTGCTAACACATTGCTTGATGCCATAAAAATTGAAGCTGAGGAACTTAAGAATAAGAACAAAAGTGGAGATGGGGAAGCAAGTTGCTGGGTTCCGGATGAAAGGACTGGAATTTATCACCCCAAGGGCCCAGAGAAAGTGATGGAAGGCATTCCACGGGGAGCCGGGAAGGACATTGAAGTTAATTGGCTGTCAGCCATTAAGGATGCTTAGATTGAAAGATACGTGGCAAAACAAATATATATATATATATATATCTACTGGTTTGCGATACAACTAAAAAGAAATAATTTGTCACAAATTTACAAATTTTAGTTTCTTTTTTCTGGAAAACAATGTGGAGGATTTGATTCCTACAGAAGTTCAACGCTATATCAAAGTAGGCATAAGAGCTTAGTGTAACGGGTTGCGGTCATCCTAGTCCCATATTCTCAAGGGAAAAAAGAAATTTGGGCCTTATAAGTGAGTATAGTGCACATCCCAATATGCTCTCTTTTGAGAGAAGGTAATAACTCTGTGACAAAGTGGTACCAGAGTTTACCCCTTCTATCGTGGGATCTCGACTTGGCGCAAAATGTCGAGAATTTTCAGTTTCACCGGCTCGGTGCGTGTCCAAGAACATCAACGAGGACATTGATAAATTCGGTGTGGGAGAATATAAGGAGTCACAGTCATCTTACTCCCATATCGTCAAGGAAAATGAGAAACTTGTACTCAAAATGTCGAAAATTTCCAGTTTCACCGGCTCGGTGCGTGTTCAAAAACATCAACGAGGACGTCGATAAATTCGGTGTGGGAGAATATAAAGGGTCACAGTCATCCCACTCCCATATCGTCAAGGAAAATGAGAAACTTGTACCTTATAAGTAGGTGTATTGCACACCTCAACAGGTTGCCTTTTGGGGAAAAGGTAATGGCTTAGTAACAGAATGGTATCAGAACCTACCCCTTCCGCTGTGGGACTTTGACTTGGCGCGGAATGCCGAGAAACTGGCTCGGTGCGTGTTCAAGAAGAACATCGACGAGGACGTCAATGAATTCGGTGTGGGAGAATGTAAGGGGTCGCGATCATCTCATTCCCATATCGTCAAGAAAAAAGGAGAACTTAGATCTTATAAGCGGGTATACTGTACACCCCAACAGGTTGCCTTTTAGGGCGAAGTTAATGACCCGTGACATTAATCTCATGTCCAAACTACAAACTTAATTTAAAATAATAACTCAATAACATGAGAAAACAAAAAATAATAATAATAAAATAAAATTACATATATATATAAAAGTGATTTGTCATAAAAAAATATTTGTAAATTTATAAATTTTTATTTTTATTTTAAATTTATTTGAATTTGACAGTTTTAATTTTAATTATTATTTAAAAAGTTAGTATTATTATATTACTCAATTTTTTCTTTTGATAATTTAATTTTTAATTATAATAATTATGAATAAATGTCGAAATAATCAAATAAATAATATGTATTTTTATATTTAAATTTAAATTAATTTAAAATTATAAATTTAAATTAAAATTATAAAAATTATCTATTTTTTAAAATTTTAAAATTTATATTTAAATTTATAAAATATTTAAAAGAATTTATTTTAATATTCTTTTTCTTGATGTAATTTTTTACAACATATTGCTCTATTATTGTATTTCTAATAAGGATTTAAAATATTTATTATAATTTTTTCTTCCATGACCTTGTAGTATTAATACTACCTTAATACTCATTGTTTTTCATAGTTTTATATTTGAGTGACCTATAATTTGTAAAAGAAAGAAAAAAGTGACTTAAACATTTATGTGAAAAGTGTAAAATCAAGAGTGTGCCTACTAAACCAAAACAAAATTAACAAACAATTTTTTCGATCTTAAGCTAAATTATTCTTACGTAATTACAATTTGTAAAAACAACAAAATCCTCTTTTATCCATAAAAAATTGTTTTTTGCACACCAACTTATTTGAAGTAATTTGAAAATTTTTTAATAAGAGTTTAGGTGGAAAAAAAAAAGCTAATGAACTTAATTTTAAATATTTTTTATAATCTTAAGAGAAAAAAATAAGAATTAAATATATGTGAAAAATTGATTTTAAAATTAGAAAATTTAAAGGATTTAAAAGAGCCGAAAACATTTGAAGTTTGATTTCAAAAACCAACAAACTTAAGGATTCTAGATAAGTCAAATAAACTTGATAATTAATTTACCTAAAATTGAGGAAGCCGTCCATAAAATTTTGCAACAATGAAAGTAAGCTAAATTTCTATTATGAATAGACTAACAAACCTAAATGAGCAAAGAGAAACTGTAACATTACCAAAAGGGAGCGAGGAAGAATTATACTATTGCAATTTTATGGTTAAGTTGAAGTTCCATCTTTTTGTTCAAGTTTTTCTCACCAAAATATGAGTTCTTATTATGGCAAAGGAGAAAAACTTATAAGAATCAAATCAAGTTTATATTTTTTAGCAAAAATATTAATTTAATACAACATCATCGAGGAGGATTGTTGTAAAAGTTGGTGTTCTTGGATTACTAAACTTTTTCTCTCTATAACTCAATTTTTAGTTATGACAATAATAAAAAAATGTTGACGAAGTAACCGAATAAATAGTATGAATTCTTATATTCGAATATGAAATAATTTGAAATTATAAACTTGAATAAAACTTTTAAAAATTGCCATTTTTTTAAAATTTCAAAATTTATATTTAAATTTGTAAAATACTTCTATATAAACTAATATTTTTATATAATGAGATTATCTTAATTAATGAAAGTAGAAGTATTCATATTGATACTCTTCTCATTGTTATTATTTGTCATATTATTTTCTATTATTGATACTTTTCTATTATTTTTTCAACAAGTATTTAAATTTGTATTTTAATTTTTGCTTTTACAACCTTGTAGCATTTATGCTACCTCGATGCTCATTATTTTTCATTGATCAAAACCAATAAAGTGATATTAGAATTGTGTTGCAACCAAATGACCTACAAATTGTGAAAGATAGATAAAAGTGATGTAAATATTTGAGTCAAGAGTGTAAAACCAAAAATGTCTCCCACAAAACCAAAGCAAAACTAGCACATGACTCTTGTAATTTATATATATATATATTTTGTAATTACAATTTGTAGAGACAACAAGAGATTTTTTTATCCATAAGAAAATTATTTTTCTACATTACAACCTATTTAAAGCAATTAAAAACCCTCTATTGCGAGTTTAAAAGGAGAAACAAACTAATGAACTCAATTTTAAATATTTTATATAATTTTAGAAAAAAAAATCAAATATTTTTTTAAAATTAATTTTCAAAGTAAAAAATCTGAAAATTTTAGAAGAATTAAAAATATTCAAATTTGATTTGAAATACTAACAAACTTGAGAATTTTATATGAGTTAAATATATTTTATAACTAATCAATAAACCTGGAAAAGCAAAGAGAACTTGCAACATCATTGAAAGAGAGTGATGGAGAACTATGGAATTACAATTTTGTAGCCAAGCTAAAGTTTCAACTTTATATTAAAGTTCTTCTCACCAAAAGTTGGCATTTTCGGCGAGGTTAATGCCATTGCCAGGGAATCTCTAATCCCTATGAAATGTTCCAACAAAGCACATAATCAATTGGGCAAGGAATAGTCAGAGAATCAAATTTATCTCCATGTGTCGCAGATGATTCTTCTTCATAAAAGATATATCTTTAAAACAGAAGGAAAAAAAAAAAAAAAAAACCCCATAAAACTGCCACCCTCACAAGCCACAATTCTCTCCAGATGGTACAACTACGAGGGACCCGACCTCTAATGTGACAATTCCAATGATCAAAGTCCTACCCAAATGGTTGTCACTTGTCACCTCGATTCCCTTCCTTCGTCATTGGATTTTATTTTTTTAACAAAATGAAAACTTGGATGGTGCCTAGTGGTGGGTTACCTAACAATACGATAATGAAGATATAGTGGGGTTATGAAATTATCATTAGAAGATATAGTGGGGTTATGAAGATCCACATAATAATGACAATCTCTCTGGGCACTCACTGCCATTGCATTGTTCAACTTTTTTCCTCCATAACTTTCATAATTATGAAGAGATGTTGAAAAAACAGTTAAATGAATAATATTTATTATTATATTTAAATTTGAATGAATTTAAAATTATAAATTTGAATTAAAATTATAAAAACTGTTAATTTTTTAAAAATTTTAAAATTTATATTTAAATTTTTAAAATCCCTTTATACAGTGAAGTTTTCATAATTAATAAAAGTAAAACAACTCATTTTGATATTATTCTACTTACTATAATTTTCTGCAGTAAGTATTCAAAATCTTTACTGCAATTTTGCGGCGTCTACGTCACATCAATGCTAGTTGTTTTTCATTCATCAAAACCAACAAACACAATTCTAACGATTATACTTTCTTAATTATTTATTAAGCCCCTTTCATTAAACTCTCTTTATAAGTGCTTATTACTTTCTTATTATAACCAAAAGATCGTCGTGCTTCTACCGTATACCAATAAACGTTGATTAAAGACTAAACACTTAAAAGAGGCTTGAGATGTGAGCCACATAACATGAATAATTCTTTTTGGCCATTTTTGTCGATTACTTTAATTTGAACATGAGGCATCCATGATATATATCTAATTATCTAACTTACTTTATATTGATTAGAAAATATGTTAATATATAAAGAAAAGAACCAGCAAAAAGGGGTAGGGGGGCAATTCTTGTACCTCGAGAAAACTTACGAAAAATTATGTGCTAAAAATGGAGTCAGAGAGCAAAGAAAAGAGAGTAATAGACCAAATTACAATATTAGTGATGACATTGTCTCTTGCATGCTTCCATCGACGACTGCCTCGTGGTATTACAGAAGACACTTCCACCCAATAATAAATAATACTCCGGTAACTTTGCATTATTTTAGTCTGTGAGCAACAACACAATTTGCTCCATGATTCTCCAGTCACTCTGATTAGAGGCTTAATGATCAATGAGGAAGCCTATGCATGCAATCAGTTGACTTGACCAACTTTCTGCTGATTGCAGGAATAAAGTTAGAAATAACTTAATTCCAATTTTCACGGATGTCGTAGAGCTAGTAAAGGTTTAAACGTCATCAGTACTCCAATCGCAGTAACCACACTTATGCCGAAGAAAACGATCTGGACACCTGTATTGTACATCATATATAATCACTTTCGACCTCGTGTCCTCCGTGCCGAATGGATGCAATTACAAGAGAATCGGCCGAAGCACTATTAACCTTAGTGACTGTGCCGAACAACATAGTGGGGACATGATTACAGTCACAAAAACTTCTGTTGAAGATTAAATATTTGAATCGAAGTAAGATTTTAATATTCATTCCAGTTGATTGACCCCAAGAAGATGGAAGAAATACCTCGGCCTCACAATTGAGCATTTCCATTTTAGCATAGCATAAAGCAATAATGGCAAGAAAACGGGGCAGTTGCATACCTGGAAGGAAGGAGGCATCTCGTCGCTTTTGTGCCCAAGAAAAACTGCAAAAACCGAATTATGGAGAATCAGTCAGCATGGAATAAAGACGGTTGGATGGGATGTAGATTCATCGTAACTCGGCAATGCATGAACATTGTTTTCAACTAATTATTGACTTTGACATTCCCAACTACGAGAGAATGAAGAGAATGGTTGAGCTGGTTTGCAAGACAGCACAAAATTGGCCAAACGAGTAGAAAATTAGTCGAACATTTTTTGGTACTAATTCCACCGGTATGGCTAATCGTAGATAATTTGGACCAAGATACAGCAGAATGCACTTTGGAGGATATATACCAAACGTACAAAGGATTATAATGAGAACAACGTGAAGATCAAGAAAAGGAAGATTTAGGGAGCCTATAATTATAAAAAGATTTAACATATTAGTTATTTTCAGAGGCATAACATTACGTTATAACATTAACTGCCACTTCAGTTAACATCACCTCAATTTACTTCCCCTTGCAAAGACACTGGCTAATATTTGAGAATCTTATGTTACCGGATACTTTGTTCAATGAAAACTCCGTTGGATGACCCACATGGTGAGAGGCTGATTAGAGTCACCACCCTATTATTCTGCCCTGGCACAATACTATGCTGCTTTTGCAGAGAAACTCCGCTAATGGAAGAAAAAAAAACAAGAAAAAGAAAAAAGTTGTGCATCTGGCCCTGTACTTGACTTTGTGATCACTTGCTTCTAATTTAACAGGTCAACAAGTATTTTTTTTCCCCATTTTTTCCCTTTATAGTATAATTACAATGTATGAGTAATGAATTGAAAGGGAACTTACACAGCACCAGCAGCAGCTGGAGCAACTCCTTTGCAAAGTGACATTGCTGTCATAGCAATACCATTGGCAGCTCCCCTTTGGTGCTGGTCCTGTTGTTGCATGTCCAGTAAGATTAATTTAAGACACTCTGCGAGTGGAGGGCAAGCTTGCTAGCCCAAAAGGAAGATTGATGCTAGAAGCTGCTGTGAGTAGAGCAGAAAAGAACCTTACCACAGATTTATTTTGCAGAATGAACAAGCCAGTCACAATTGACACCTAATATTCATAAGAAGAAAAAGAAAGGGTTAGAAATTAGAATTTAAAAAAAAAAAAAAAGAAGAAGAAGCTTATCCAACAGTTGAAAAAGGAGAGAGTAACTGCATTCTGTCACTAGACAAGGCTACTGTAGAAGGAACTTAAAAATAGAACCAATGTTCTGATACTTTATGCAGAGAGTGGTAGTATTTTCCAATCATACATTTTGACCTTAATACATTCTAGTTAATAACAGTAGTTTGTAGCAGGTAATGCAGCAAAGGTAACAGGATGGAATAGTGTTCTTATCCTACCATCTCCTTATTTATTTATTTATTTATTTTTAGAAAAAATTCTTTTACAATTTTTTGGCTTTTGGTTGTAACAGCTACCAATTCGCAACAGCCAATGGGGCAACTTCTTTTGGAAGAACTACTCCTTAAATCCCCCTTATAATCATGCAGAGCCCACACATTTGAAGGTTTGAAAATGCAAGAAGGCATTGAGTTGGTTTTTTATGGTTGGCTGACAACCGATGACCCTGGGAACCTGGGGTGCTGAGCATTTTAACAGCTGGCACAGTAAGGTCGTACCAGATTGAGATAGTCATTTGCTTTAAGACTTGCAGGTATACATTATATTCTGAATTTGAATGATGGATTGACCATCTCACAGCCTATCGTAAAAAGCAACTGTGGAAAATTCAATAGGTTGAATAGATACTTGGAATTTGTAAGACTAAAATTTTTTCAGCAGAAATCTCATTAGAGGGAGCAGAATCGGAAGCATAGTCAAAACATAATTGAATGTGACACTAACAAGCAAGACAGATCATTTCAATGCAGTAGCTTGAACGAGAGAGAGAGAGAGAGAGAGAGAGAGAGAGAGAGAGAGAGAGAGGGGCGTAGGGGATGTTGTTGATTTCTTCTAGAACTTTTGTTTGTCCCTGCTACTTCTCTCTGACAAAATTGCCGTCTACAATCCATAACATCAAATTTCAATTGGTATGGTTAGATGTAAAATATGCACTTACACTTAGGACGTTCCTAGCTATGGATGCGCAATTTAGCAAAATGCTGAGGCTGAGCCCTGATAACTTGCCGATGAATGGGAAGCTTGACAACAGCATTATGGAAAATACCTGCACACAGGGGCTTGGCTAAATCCTGGAATTTCACAACAAGTGAAAGTAGGCACAAGTGATGAGGTTATTGAAAATTTACCCCCCCTATTCGACAAATAATCACGGGTCCAAGGATCCTCTCCATTAATGGATATAAAGAAAGTTGAAAGACAAGAAGGCTGAAACCTGGTAGTCAAGTTACTTGTCAGTCATTTCCACAGTATGTTATACACAATCACATACTCCCATGGCCCATATGGCACAAGACACAATCATCCAATAGAACTTTAGCTTGGTAAAATAATTTATATACAGACTTACAGCTACAGCAATATTCACTCAACTCTTCCTGTCTACAGTTACAAGGAAAAAAAAAGAAAAAACGCCAAGATGGATTTCTTGAATTCTTGGCTTTCATATTTCCCCGGACATCATAAGCTGGGTCTCCCCTTAACTATAAATTTTATTTATGATAATTTTAATTGACTCACATATTATCATGCTCAGGAAAAAATGATATTGACCAAGCAACTGCTTGCTAAAAGAGAGAACACCAATTTGATGGACGTAGAAGCCAGAAGCCACTGAAAACATATAATGCTTAAAGATTTTACATCCCATAATGGCTAAAAGAACTAGAATGCAACTCAGAAGAATTTGTATATAAACCCCAAGAATTTGTTCTATTAAAATTTTATTTATTAGTAACCACAGAAACGGCCTGCTTATTCAAAATTCTTACTTTGGCATCAATATATGAGGTATGGTTTACTGAGGTATAAATGTTTCTTCCATACCGGAGATTGCTAGAACTTCACCAACATCTGCAGTTGTATAGCTCAGGCCTCCAAGCTTTCTGGGGCTGACAGCCCATAGTGAAAATATCTGAAAGATCATTGGACACCACATACAGCTTCTAAGACAGCTTCTAAAATTGTATATGAGGATGACTGGGTCAAATACATACAATAATGTGAATTTATAATTCATTAAAAGGGTGTCCCAATACAGGAGGCTCCCACACTGTGTGGCTTGGGAAATGGTGAGATGCAAAAATAGCCACCACAATATTACCATATCAAAAATCAATATCATATGAAAAAATTTCCATATCAAAAACTATTTAAACCAAATTCCTAAGTGTCTTTGATGAGTGCAATGGGGCATTGATTAGAATGATCATAATGATGGATGCCAGCCATCTTGATTAACAACGATATCATTTAACATATCACAAAAGATGCTCGTACAATTTCTGCTGCTTCTTGCGAGTGGTGTGAATAATTTGCCTATGGTATTCACAACAATGGCAGTTAATGATAATAATAGCAGCATGGGGGGAACAAGTGCGGCACAGCTAAAATTGGAATTGATGCTAGTTCACAAAATTTTGGCTACAAACATAACAAATTGAGAGAAGATCAGTACAGCCTACCCCTAAAGACTTTGGATTAAGGCCTATTGCTGCAAATATCTAAGCATATTGTTAAGAAATTCATCCAGAACATTGTCACTGTTCCTGTTGACAATGATATCTACCTCTGTTACTATATTGTAAAACCTGCCACTTCTACCAGTCAAACTGCATTTGAATCCTTAGCTAAGGGCCTAGCATATGAGGTGAAAGAATACCAAGCCTCAAGGAGGCCTGTCTTATTTCTGTAAAATTATTTAAAAATGGTTTTGCCAGGGCATGCCATAAGCAAAGTAACAGAATAACTGCACTAATATAAAAATGTTAACAGTACTGTGAAAGTTATGAGAACACATATGAAATGGCTATGCGACATACCTCTGAGAAAGCCATATTTTGAAACGAGAAGAGACAATAAACAATAATAGACGACATTAAGGGCCAATTCTTCAAAAGACTTGTCTTAGAAGTTGGTTTCTTTCCTTCAATATCTGATTTTCCTTCGTTTACTTCAGACCCACCAGATGCTGTCTCCACAGCATCATATGAGTCATTGCTTGATATTCGGTTCTTGTTGTGCATATGCAGTGATTCCTGTCACAAATATATGATTTTGCACAAGATGACGCCTTAAATGGCCAGAGGTATCATCAATGAACTTATCTTAAAGCAGCTGTGATACGTGTTAAGCAAGAAAATTGACATATACACAAACATAATTAAAAGATATGCAATTACATGTCCCAGATGATAATCGAGGGCATCAATTCCAATTAAGAATCCTCGATATATATGGAGAAATCTGCCAATGATGATATCTTTATAACATTAAAACGCATTAAGACAATCCACAACAACAAGCATATCAGTGTTTGGTAAGCGCCAGAATAAATGACTGGATCTTTTTGCAGATTTGTATTTGGTAAAGAGAAATCAAGAAACATCAATCTGAGTACTGATGACATTAACAATGAATGGCCAGAAAAATGAAGCACAATAATGAGAGTACACCATCACATATAAAATGTCCAATAACTACAATTATGACAACTTTAAGCAGTACAGTTAATATGAGTATAATTAAGGCACTGCACCCTCCAAAATGAAAAATCTATGTCATGACTTTAAATATCAAGAAGGATCTATAGAAGGGGAAAAGTTTCCGTTCCTTGGGACAAAGGAAAAGCTAAAGCCTAAAAGGAAAAGGACCACTCATAAGACAAGTAGTCAAGCTCGAGGCCATTAGACAGATGTATCTATACCTGTGATTGCTAGTTCCTGCAGGAACTTGTGAATGGGAGGTTACAAGTACTCGGCAGTCTAAAGATTTCCTTTTGCTTAATGAAATCCATTTAAGTAATGTGGACTGGCAGGCGCACCATTGAGATGCCAAATGTAGTTGTGATGGAAGCGAATTCGGCATAATCTTTTTTAAAGCCTAAAAGATCAAGTTTGGTGGACTTATGGTTTAGGAAACACGCGACGGTCTTGGCAATTTAGAGAGGATGGCTGAGGAAACACGCTCTACATCCAATGGTCACTCGAAATAAACGATAACTTAAACACGATCAATTTTAAGCATCTCTTGATATAGTGTGCACACATGTATCAAATTTAAATCAGTAACTGACTAAGGTATGTACCGGAAGCCAGAAAGAAGCGATGCCGGCTCCCAATGCAAAAAGCGATATGATTAAGCAAGGAAGGAAGTATGGAAATCTGCAGTTAAAGTTCATGTCATGTCTGGAATAGCATCAAACAGACGCAAAGCATACCAAGAGGTACAATGCAAAATATGTAATCAAAGTTCATTACCTCCCAAACAGAGAATCTTTGGAGAATATGGTTGGATATTTGTCAGCCGGCTGAAGCACCGAAAGGTCAAGAAACAGTATAATAATCAATAAGCAGAAGAGGAACTATAGAGGATGCGGAGATAGAGCAGCAAGTGACCCCATGTAGGCAATGCATGACTTATGGGTAGCATAGTTCTGGTTAAAAGGTGGGAATCAGGAAGTACCTGCGCTAGGAATCCTCCCAGAGATGGGCCAATGATCAAACCTATGCCCCATGCAGTACTTATCTGGAATTAAGCAAACAAATTCAATTTCAAGCCACCCGTGCATTTTGAGAATGATGATATGGAAGCCAACACAACTCACTGTTGATAACCCTAAAGCCTGGTGTTCCTCCCGAAAGGCTTCACTTGCATATGCCTGTTCAAGGAGCAAGCTCAACAAGTGAGGCGCATAAAGAGACAAGTTGTAAACCCATTCCTTGCCCAATAGGAACCCTCTACTCTCTCTCTTACCAGTTAGATTGGAAAAGAAAATTCTTAAGTTTGAGACAGATACTAAAGATTTTCCTCACAGCAACAAAATGTCTCACTCAAGTAGACTAACACTGTGTCAGGGATTGCACCATTCTTCTCAACCACCTTTTCTTTATTTCTTCACCTTCTTACTCATAAGCAACTGTTCTACTTTCGGGCAAAAGGACTTCGAAAGAAACTTTATTTTAAAAGCACTCCCCCTGCTATGGTCATCTGCATTCTCCATTCTCCTTTTCTAGTCAGTGCAACTTTAAACTTTACTGGTCTACCAACCTGTTTGAGTTATTCTTCATTCATTCAGCAAACACACACCCTCGGGTGCCTTGAAGAGCGACTGTAACTTTAAAAAGTACTGTCATGCTTCTTAACCTTCCAGATTACCGAGTCCACCCACCTTCCTTCATTTGTTATATCCGTGGAACAAATCTTTATTTTGAAAGAAGATGAAGAGAACAAACATGGTCTAACATTCACTTAACTTTCAATAAACCCCAGCATTATCACGTCACTGCAACATCACCAAGTTCAAAACTTTCACCCAAAACGTCTGCCGGCATGTTCAGAAGTAATTTACTGTTTTTCATTTACACAACAAGGCCCATCATACCGTAAAGGCACTGATTTTCCCCACCTTCGATCTACAATTTTATCTTTCTCCTAAGAATTATTTCCCCGAGACAGACAACAATTAGTTTGTGCTGCAACTTCATAATTCGTGTAGCTTCTAGGAATTATTTGTTCCAAATAATGTGTCGTCGAGATGCTGTGATTGTGAGAGCACCTTCCATACACTCAAATCAGGTATCATCTTATTCATGAACAAAGAATTTGTTAGTTACTGTGGCCAAGGAATCTGGTATAGCTTCCTTCATAATGCCACAGGACAGGTCTCCTTCAACATAGTATTAACTCTCCAACCTTATAAACAACAGTCTTACTTTACTCGCAGCTTTCTTCTGAATATCTTCCCAAATCATCAACATTCAAAGAAATGGCGTCCTAGCTTGCCATATAATTCCAAAATCTATCCTTACTGAAAGGATATCTTTCACCTTACTTGATCAAATTGTTTGTCATAAAAAGCCATTTACCGTCAAATATCCACAAACCAAATAGCAAACGCAAAATTTATGCAAGTTTGGAAATTTGCGCTCTATAAAATCCCATTTATTAGTTTCCTCGGTGAAATTCTTGTTGGTTGTAGTTTTCTTTGTTAGTTGGTGTTGGAACTGTTACAGCTCCCCTATCAGTAGCTTACCTGAAGAGTAAGTTGTGCATTCTTTCCCATATTACAGATGAGGTATTTGTGAGTATTTAGGTGGATAACGCGGATTGAGACATGGAAAAAATATTGTGTGAGGGGTCTCTGGATGTTGCTATTGTGAGGTTGGCAAGGGATTTTGTTGTTGTAGTAACACTTGTGAAGCAGGCGAGTGGCTGAACATGTTATATTTGTGTGTAGTGTTGTTTTTGAGGGCAATTTGTAACATCTATACACCACCAAAAGGAGAGCCCTAGTGGCTCAGTTGCATTGCAAATGTCTTTGTCACCTTTATCAAGTGAAGAACAAGAGGCACACTCATATTTCTGTGGTGTCCAAATCAATCCCTACATGAATACTTTTCACATGCAAATGAGTAAAAGATCTACAAAAACTGCAAAAAATGAAAAAAACAAAAAAAGAAGAAGAAACAAAAAAACAAAAAAAAGAAACGAAAAGAAAGTCTAGCTTTAATTGGAATATGAGACAAATCATGACTGCGTCAAAAGATGTCATTAGGAACTGCAAAGGTTAATAAAAACTCATCACATCAAACAAAAAAATATCAGAGAAAACCATCAAACAAATTATTTCAGCTGTGACTGGCTACTACTGGGGAGAATCAAAATCACATGAGTTACAGTTGCTACCTTCGTTGGTCCAAGTGATCCATTCAAACTCCCAAGTAGAAACCTTGTAATAACAGCCATCCAAAAATTTACGCTAAGGCCAAATAGAGTGTTGAAGGCAACCCTGAGACCAATGAGTAGTCAACACACGTGAGATTTGGAGGACGAAAAATTCAAACTTAAAGTAGCAGCAGAAGCGAAACTTAAAAGTGATAGCAAAGAAGTGGCCACTAACACTGTGAACGTCCCTATAAGTATAACAGGCTTTCGACCATAACGATCAGCCACTAGTCCCCAAAAAACAGATGTCAAAGCTCTGCCAAGCATAAAAGAGGACCCTTTGCATAGAACGAGCATCTTATCAGGACCATTGTTCAAGAACTGAGATCTGACAGCTCAGAGACGTATACCATGGATAGAACAGAGGAACAGAAGCATGCTCACCAAGATATCCAGCGTAGTAGCCAATATCTTCTTCCCGTTTTGCAATATGAAAGTCTCTAATCTGTGAAAAGAAATAAATGAATGTAAAAGAAATGCAAGATATCACTTCAAGGCTTAAGATTGGTATATATGGCAAAAATGCAGTTGGTCTTACAGACCAAGGTTTTGTTTCAGATTTTTGAGAGAAAGGAAGACAAAACAAGAAAACAATTCGGATTTGCTGTGGTGAGCTAAATGTTGTAGGGACTAGTCAGTTTGTTTTGACCATGTGTAATCTCTCACCTCTTGGGTTGTATATATAAACTTAGTCAAACAAGAGAGGGGAAGCAAGCGTTTTGGGTTTAGTTATCTTTCCATATCCTTTTTTGTTAATTAAAAGACTACTTTTCACTGTATCACAAATGTAGTTTTAGATGACCCCTCTCAGCACTTATTTCAGATAGGTGCCCCTTTTTGGCAGTTTTACCAAGCAATTATGCACTCCTTATGTACAGCGTTGTGCTGTCAGCTTACCATGAAATAGAGAAATGGAAAGAGAGAAGCTATTGGAAGCGCTGCAGGAATGGACATTGAAGTTAGTATTTATCAAAGAGTTCACATTAACCAGCAATGTGCAACTGTTGCTTGTAGAAAAGTTAAAAGAGATCTAGAAAACAGATATTGGCAGACAACAACCACGTAATGAATATCCAATGCAACTGATTTCAGATACAATATAGCCCATGAATTAAAGCCAAATTTACTATGCACTGATACTCCCACGTATAGAAGCTGCTGCATAAGACAGAGATATGACAGCATTTCCCTTTCAACCTGAAATTCAATAAATCCCCTAAGTTGTCAAATGTATTATGAGGTAGTGTTCCCGCATACAGAAGCATAAGTAATACAGTGCAGACATGTGGCAATATTTTCACATCCACTGAAGATATATGAACACTACTAAGTTGAGTTTGCAAGCGATATTTTAGCTTTTGCCTTTCAGGTACCATAGAACCGCAATTGTATGCTATACATTGTTCTTTGTGAATGAAGTTGTATTTTTCATTAATTGGGCATATTCTATCCAACCAAAAGCAACTAAATACCTTATGTTTCCGAAATAATGCACACTGCACCCTATTGGTACTACTGAACTACCCCGAAATATTTGACCCACATTCAAGGAATATTATTGCCATACGAACCATTTATCCATATTTTAGCTCTCATCTCCAACTAGCGGGAATGCAGGCTTTAAATGCCCCTCGTTGTTTAGAAAGCTGGAAATGGAAGACTGAGAAACTTAGCACTCCCAATCCTAGGATACAAGGCAAAGCCTCAAATATGGAACGCTAAAGAGAATATCCAACATAAACTCTGGCATCACAAATTGTCATTCCCCGCAGCTATATAATAAAAGGAGTGAAAAAGGGAAAAAAGGGTGAAACCATAAATTAATTGATATCTTTATGCCCGGAAAGTATAAACACAAAAGAAAAGGGCACCAGCTCCTGCGGGACTTACTGGATTTACATTATTGAGGGGTTCCTCAGCATGACAAGGTAATATATCTCACATCTACCCATTTGACCAAAAAAGTGAAATTTCAGCTGTATTATGTTGATGCTTCACCAAAACATACTCTGCTCTTTCACACATAATTTGACTAAAGCATTAGTCCCCGAGAAGACTAAATAATAAATAAATAAATAAAACTAAACAGATTCCCTGAAGTGGGGGTGTGGTTGCGAATTCAAAGCAAAGAAACAGGATTGTAAGAAGGAGACAAAAACTAATGACCTTCGGAGATGCCACTGCGGACATTGGGAAATACATGTGACTTAAAAACTAGTTAACTATTTCTGTTGAATACGAGCAATTCAACCTGTGACTTCCATTCCAAAAGAAAGTAAAATGTTTATGTCAATTGAAAATGACACGCAATACGAATGCTTACCAGTGCAGAGGGTAACAACCCAAATCGAAACGAGCTCTCGTATAGGCAATCCGGTTCTCGAATCCTTGAGCTGGTCAAGCTTACAGCCAGGGCAATTCTCAAAGTAATTCTTCTTCAACAAAGGCTCTCCACACTCTCCTTCCATGCTTTGGATGCCAGTCCACAGCCAAACTAAAGGTTTGGCCTGAAAAGCTTCCCAGTCCTACAACAACCTGGGGCACTTCCAAGCTTATGTGACCGCAAAACGACCAAAATTTAACGAAGGAACAATCGCAGTATTAAGTAATCAAAACAAGCGGTTTTCAATTATTGACAGGTGCATCAGAGTCCGAGATTTAAGGTCCAAGTTGGTAAAGCACATGTAAGAGAATCATTATCTTGTACACTTAGTGGAATTAAGTCACCACATAAGTAAAAAGATCCCGATTCGGACAATCATCAAGAACATATTTGATTCGTTTATAAATCATTAACGGACAGAATATTACTCACTTGAAATCAAAATCAATCTCTTTCTCAGCTCGCTCTCTCTCTCTCTCTCTCTCTCTCTCTCTCTCTCTCTCCTTCTATTGTCTACGGCATGGTACGGCAGATACAAGACAGCATATAAGCAAAGAAAGAAGCACTGTTGGAATATTAAGTAAATAGCAAAATGGGCGCATGATTAGAAACAGAACAAGTTTTCCAGCATCATTGCATACATCATTTTGGACAACAGCTGGTAATTGAGAACTGGACAAGAAAAATAAAGTTTGGAGCCATTGAAAGAAAAGATGTAAGGGCATCTTTGAATGCTCAAATTGTGCAGACCAAATTGCAAGGAAATGGCCAGCCAATTCTGTCCACAACTCAAATAAGACGCGCAAGCGTAGGCTGTTCCCATACCCATTTGGCCATTTGTTTCCCTTTATCGAATGCATGCCACGGAAGTCCTCGAAAGATGAGTGTAGTTGAGTGATCAAACAAAAACGTCAATAAGTGGAGCTCTTTTTTATTTTATTTTTAAATTTCTTCTCGGTTGTAATGCCAAATAATTTACGTACATTGCTCACATGGAAACAAGGCCACCTCTCCTGAAGGGGTCGGTGACTCTCTCTATCTTTGACTTGAATCAAAGTAGTTGAGTTGCTGCTACTGATCATGTGGCACAAGGACAGAGATTGACTGGTTGCTATTTGGGTAATATCATCCGGGCAGGATGGTAGGTTAATTAGTGATAGTTGCTGTGGACGGACTATACGAGTCCTAGTCATTGATCACAATCAATGCGGAAGAATAATTCTTGCTATTCATGCTTTTTGTGAAATGATTCTTGATCTGAATCGTTATGTTGTTGTCTTCCCCGTTAATTGGTTCTGAATAACCCCCTCTCCACGCCTCCTCTCTTCTGTTCACGCATGAGGCTGGCTTCCTGTTAAGCGGTTGTGACTGTTAAAATCAAAGCTCGATTTTCCTATCTTTTTTAAACAAAAATAAAATGGGGTTTTCTGTTTCACTTGATAGATCAAACTGTTTGCATCAGACAATTAAAATGAAAAAGAAAACCCATTTCGGAAGTGGGCCATATATTCATATAATGGTACAATTTTGGTTCCCTTCGATTTATCTCTTGTTGATCGTTGTTAATTGTTGTTACTGATTATCAATTATTATTATTATTTATTTTTATTAATAAATAAAATAAAATAATAATATTTAATTAAATTAATATTATTAATTATATTATTATTATTATTAATTATTAAAATAATTAATTAATATTTAAATTTATTGTAAAAAATATTTAAATAATTTTAAAAAAATTATTATTAAAAATATTAAGATCAAATATTATTTATCATTTATCATTGTATCTAAAACATAACTCAAAATTATTTTTTTTTTATCAATTACTTTGTAAAGAATCTATCAATAACACTCTTTTTTTTTTTGTTTTTGTGATAGAATGGAAACTAGTCTAAACTCAACATGGATATGAACAACAATTCTTGTGGTTTGGTAGTCTTTTTGGGATTAAAATTCGGAGAAATAAACTATGTTGGATAGACAAAAAGAACCATTTGGAATAGGAAAAGTAAGCTGACAATCAATAGCACGACATCATTGGAAATTTGGAATATAATATCACAGAAAATGTATATGGCAACATGATTTTATAAGGTTTGAATATTTGGTGTAAAAATAAAAAATATGAAAATCTTGGATTATTTATCATAAATGACAAAAACTCCTTGGTAACATTGCAATTTAAAGAGAAATAATTTTTAATTTTTAAAGTTATTTTATGAAAAGAATCTTTTATAATATTAATGCATTAACTTTATTCGATGCCCACAAATGATAAAAAAAATAATATGTATTAACTGTGATTAATTAGAATAAATATAATTTTATTAAATATGAAAATTATTCACAATCTAAGTAGTGACAATGTAGTAATTTATAGGATCCATGTTTCTATTTTGATGAAAAATAAAAATACATGAAAGAAAAATAAAATTTTATAACAACGTTATAAAATAATAGAATTTGAAACTTTCTCACTATAATATAAAATTATTAGATTCGACGTAATGTAAAATTACAAAATTAAATTATATATTCAATATTACATTTAAGTAGTTAAGAGAAATTTTGTTTTAACTTTTCCTTATTAATAACCAAACATTAACATTAATGAGATGTTCATTTTAAAAAAATAATAAAAATTTAATTACAATAAGTAAACTACATTCTACAATTATTTAAAAAAAAAAAAAAAAAGAAAAGAGCATCCCTGTCTTCATTAATGGTTCTTTTTTATTTATATGGAACTGATCCTTTTATGGATTTGAGCCCATGTTAACCTCACCAAAGCCGTGATTTCTCATCTTCATTCGAGCTATTATCATTCTACGAAAATCTCGCGTATTAATTTCACAACTTGTTATATTTTTTTATAAATATAATTTATTTATAATTTTATTTCAAATAAATTCATTTTATTATTTTTTTAGTTTAAATAAATTTTATTTATTACATAATAAAAAATTAAATGTGAATTATACTTATAAGAATGAAAGAGTTAAAAAGAAAGAAATTACCTTTGATTTTACTTGTGCGGAGACATATCTACGATATGGAACCACCAAGAGTTGAATCTGTAACTAAAGGTACCTCTACAAGAAAAGCAAATTGCAATTAATGGTAACTGAACCATGAATCTCCTCCTTTTCTTGAGTTTTGTTGGACTAAAATTTTGACGAAAAGAAAACTACTAAAAAGAAGAATTGAAAATTAAAACATAATTTTAATGAATAATTTTGATATATAGATATTATTTATTTATTTATTTATTTATTTTTTTAAGTGTGTACTTGCTCTCCTCCTCTGACTTAAAAAGACAAAACTAATCTAAACATTTTGGAAACTGTTTGCCTGTTTCTTTTTTGATCAGATTTTTAGTTGTTTTTTTTTCTTAACTATTATTATTATTATTATTATTTTTTTTTTTGGAGAAAATAGAAGTCTTTATTTATGCTGAATAAGAAGGTACATCCTGCATAAAATCGAGTCGAGAGCATGATCCAAGGCTAAATCACTCCAAACTCTCCCGTGAAGCCACCTTAGCTGGAGCGCGTGCCACAACGTTTACACTCTGCTTTACACATGCCGGACGGAGAAGCTGACAGAGCGAGAGCCTAATGTCTGCACATCCTCCGCTAAGAGCCACGTTAGGGTGCTTTCCTCGCGTCGCGAACGAGGTGGCTGGACCACCGATGGACTGTCCGTTTTCGACGCAGACGCGAGAAAGAGATAGATCAATGACCTTCCTCACTACAAATTTAAAAATTTAATAATTACGTCTAGACACAAAAATTCTCTTTTTCTTCGTAATAAGAATGATTCAAATTTCATAATTAACATGAAAAATTCATAATTGTCCCAGAAATACTATTATACGTAATAGTCTAATAGTGTACTGTTGATTGACTCGTGAGGTGTCCAACAACGCCGTACCATTCGATTGCTCGAGTAACAGCGAACTCAAAATAGGTTCATATCACCACTCGGGTCCTCGTAAAAACCAAAAACCAAAAAAAAAAAAAAAAAATTATTGACTTCGGGGCCAACGCGCAACGGAGTGCAATCAACTTGCACGAACGTAGAGTTACTAACAGATTTTCGTATGCTTCGTTGTTGTTTTCTACTGAAAAAATAAAAAACAAATCTGAAGCCCATCTAGACCTCATTTTCTTACTCTTTTTCGAGAGTTGGACTCGACTTGTTTTCTAAACAGCACCCAAGAGTGGGTCCAACACATGAAAGTAAGTCCAATCCATGATGGGCAGACAACAATATGGTAAAGGCTTAGGCCTCAGAGAGGGAGACAGAGACAGAGTTCGAAGTGTTATACTTGGAGAGGCATGCAGCATGCAGCATGCAGCAGAGCCAGTGCTCGAAGCGGCAGCCCTCTGTGGGTCTCTCCGTAGAAGCCTCGTTCAACCGTGGCCTCCTTCGCCCTGGTACGATAATACTCTTCTTTTTTTTTTTTAATTTATTTTTAATACCCTTTTCTTTTCATCTTATCTTTTGATTCTTTTTTTTTTTTCCCTTTTGTTAGTCAATGCTTTTAGTTGATTCTTTTTGAAGAGTTTTAATATTTGCTTTGCTTCGATTCGTGAGTTGGGTGGGTGTCGTTTGGATGAATTGGACTGGATAGGTGTTCTGTTTTCTTTGTTTTGGTGGCAATGTAAGCTAGGCAAGGAGTCAGTTCAGGGTTTGCATATTGAATACTTAGATATATTCCGCTGCCAGTGCTCAATACTGATGTAGAAGAAGTTGTAGGTACGATATAATACGATGCGGAATTATGGAGTTCAATACAAGTATAACTGTAGCATGCATCATTAATGACTAAGTATTTTCATAATCATAATGGAACGTTTATGACAGCATTGAAATGCAAAAATCGAGGCAGATAACAGGCTGGGTTGACAGGACCAATTAAGATGCTATACGTAAACTTAATTTCGAGGCTTGTCCTGGGAAGGGATGTGAACATGGCTCTTTGGCAAGAAAATTTTAGCCAATCGAACTTTGTCAGAAATGCTTAGTTAAGAGATGAAAGTGAATGTGAACTGGGTCTTTCATGAAAGCCGACTTTCATCCATCAAAGACCGAGATTGCTTGATTGCTTATTGAATAGCCATTCCCATTTCTTCTTTTGCTGACTTTCTACCATTGTAAAACATTGACTCTGGGTTTAGCTTCTAAGTGCCAGCGCTTTACTCAACTTAGACTTGCTTAAAACAACACTTATTGGGTGGGTACTGGTGCTTCGATGTATTTCCAGTCTGTATATTATTGCCTTTTGATCTGCTTTAGTTCGTGTTGGTCTTTTTTTTAACTAGAAATTTAATGGCTTTCTCTGACTCCATTGTGGTTTGCAGTGCTCATACATTGGAAGCAGATCGGATTAGAGTATGAAATATGCTTCCTAATGGTGTGGAGGCCCGTGCTTTGATGCTTAAGGTGTTGAAGAGCTTGATGCCGCCAAAAAGTCACCATGGGACAAAAGGTACCATATTTATATTGTGCTGAATTCTCATTTGCATTTCCCAGTACAATGAAGCATAGAAGTAAACTTGGAATAATTGGTAAGTTTGCTGGTTGCGGGGGCGCCATGTGGTTACTGAACAGAGTTTGGGTGCATCTATGGTGACAAAAATGGTGTTACTATTGCAAGACCATTGAATTTAAGGACAAAGTCTTAGAATTTGAGTGCTAGCCTACAGAGGCAGGTTGCAAATGCCATCAATGATACTGCAGGCAATGGCGAGGTGTCATTCACTTGAAACCAATGATTTCTACCCTTATAAAAATATGTAAGTTAGCAATTGCACATGGGTCAAAACTTGCTAGGTAATGTTCAGCTTTCATTGCATGTCACATCCTTCATAACAAAATCCATTGTTTGGATCAATGATTTGTGCACGCTTTCAGTTTTTTTTTTCCCCCCTGTTTGGGGTATTGGTGGAGGGAAAAATAAAAAAGAATTCTTTAATGACTTTAAATACATGTTTATTGATTTCAAAAGGATTTGTTTTTACAAATGCTTGGAATGAGTATGACCTTCTCTCACTTGGTCACTCCACAAACCCTCTTTGCCACACCCTTTATTTTTCTTTTTCTAATCTGACACAGACACCTACCACCATAAATGATTTTATTTTTTGTTATTCTTTTATCTACACTAAATGCTATTTATTATAAATGCTTACCATCAATCCTCCATCCATCTAAACTCCTCTCAATGATAAAGGAGTCAATGAATAATTTTTCAGTTTTGCTCATCTTCTCTCTAGTCATCCTACTAAGCTCTCTCTGTTGTTTCTTGCAACCACTTCTTCAAATTGTTTACCAACTTTGGCTTGTACAAACATGACCAGAAGCCTTCTCTGAATACTGTCATCCTTCTCCACCCCTAACAAAATTTGTGATTTATAGCAGTTGGTTCATACCAGATGGTTCCCAAAACACAAATCTTGTCACATATGTATATAATCTAGCTATCTGCTCTATTTTTCTAATCTTAAGATATGCTTTAATATTTTTATGGAAAGCTGTCGAGTCTAAATCAAGTTCAATTTACAATTAACATTATTTTGTATTTAGATAATGTAAATCATTTTGTATCTAACCTTCGCCAATCCCTATAATTGTTTGTACCTAGTTTGTGGTATATGCAAAACCGGAAAAGGATGTGCTTGATAATTAGCAAACTCTTATTTTTGAGTTTCTGAAATTAGGAATGGAGTAAAGGTGCCAGATGACAATTATACTGAAACATGTTTATCCCATTGGTAATTTCAGGAACTCATATTACTCCTGAAAGTAAGGGCTGACCAGTCAGATGTGCTGCAAATTTCAGGGAAACAATCTTGGAGGTAGGAGACAATTAAAATTTATAGAACAATTTAATTGTAACTAAATTACAACAGCAATGAAAAGTGTAAAATTAAACTTGATAGATTTCCATTAAAAAAATTAAAGCAGAGTTCAGGTAAAAAAAAAAAAAGTAGATGGTGAAACTCCCACCCTTCCCATAGCCTTCATTGGAATACACAAGTATCTCAGATGGAACAAGGCAAACAAGTATTGTGGGTCCTTATACGATGAAAGCAACAATGAGTATAAAAAAAAAATGTAGTGTTTCTATAATTGTGCGGTATGATTATTTTGTCTGAATGTGTGGTAGTCAAAAATTAAACAAATAGCCAAGAGACAAGATTTGTGTTCTTTTCTTTTTCTATTAAAGTTTAAATTAGTTTTTTACTTTATCATCCTAATTATTTGCATCATTTGTGGCTTTCTCTTGTTATGTGTTCACAGGGGTTTCGAACCCAATACCTGAGAAGGGGCAGAAGTCTCCTGATCACTAGACTAAATGATAATGTAAGTACATCTTAATACACATATATAATACCAAAGTGGGGGGTTTAGGGGGTGTAATTGCCTCCTGAACCCCCCCTAAATCTACCCCTGCGTGTTCAGATAGTTATCTGTTGTAGCATTAAATCTTGACACCAAAAACTTAGCTTGATTAGTGCACAAAAATTTACATGATATGTGCTTTTAAAAGAACCAGAAATTCATTTCATATTGCTTAGGTGCAAATCAAAAGTCATTGTATTTTCTGGTGCAAATTAGAAGTCATTGATTTTTTGGGCTCTGACACTCATAACTTGAAATTTGACGTTTGCTTCTTGCACCCCATGAATGCAAAATTAAAAATTGTAAAAGTCATTTTTCGATGAGATTAGTGAGGATGGATGTGACTGCCGGGTAATTAATTTGACACTTAGCGCAACTGGCTTGAGATGAAGTTATGAAACTGTAAAATATTTTACAACTGCGGTATGGAATCCTTAATTGATCAAACGGTTCAACATCTTACGGATTCTGCCTCGATACAAATTAGAGTGAGAGAGAGGTACCATTGCCACGTAGAACTTTGATTTTATCATGACGTGAATATAAAAATATGCAGAAACTGCCACAAACTCAGTTATAAAAAAGTTTATGTTATTCCCACATCTCCTATAATTCCTGTTATAAGAAATCACTTGTACAATTGGTCCTCTATAGGGTGTGTGGTATGATGAGGCAAGCAAGAAGTTATTCTAGAATATTAATCCCCCCATTGTTAGTAGTAACTTGGATGGATCTTGTAGGGCCAAATATGGGAGATTAGACGTTTCCAAATTGTCATCTAGTACACTTAAAGCTGCGGACCGCATTACATCTGCTTAAAGAATGTAGCATGTAGGAGGGTGACTGCCAACTTATAAGTATTCCAATTGTGTTAGAAATGGCTGCCATCTACCATGTTTGTCCCCTTGTCATATTTAACTACACCAGACAGTCCGGGAGATAGGAGATAGTTAAAAAGTGATACAGCAATTTAATGTTAATTGAATGGAAATAAATTAAATTCTATAACTTGCCATAAAGAAATTAAGGCATTAAAAATAAATAATAATAATAATAAAGCACATAACTTGCAAATGGGGTAAGATTTGAATTGTAAGAGAAAAATTCAAAAAGCTATTCATTTTGATCTATTTCTCAACGCCTATGCTTTACAAATTTAACGAGCAATCTCCCAATTTTACTAGTTATTTTTGAAGTTGACAAATTCCTTTAGCCACGCGAGAGCCAAAGTTGGTCAACTTGTAAAGAAGATTCTATCAACGTGAGAAATGACTAGTAAAACTGAAATATTGTTCATTGCCAGCTAAATTTGTGACGCATGGCCTTTCGCAAAAGACCCAAGAGGACAGGGTATTGAATTTGGCCTTTTCAATTCAAATCTCTCCCTATTTGTAAGTTATGTGCTTTATTATTTTTTAATCACAAGCGATGCTCTAATTATCTCATGAGAAGCTGTAAAATTTAATTTATTTTCATTCAATTGACATTTTATCAGTTTTTAAGTATCTCTCGTCTCCCAGGTGACAATCTGGTGTAATTGCATCTGGCAAGTCATCATCCCAAGGTTCAGAAGAGACACGAACTCTTGCAATTATCAATGGGAAAAGTATGAGAGTTGTCAACTCTAATACAAATCGTCCTAAACGCCATGTTCGATCTTTTCAGCAGGCATAACATGGTTTTCCGCTTTGCCACTATAATGGGAGAATCGATACTGTA
Source organism: Bruguiera parviflora (assembly GCA_019804595.1). NCBI lineage: Eukaryota > Viridiplantae > Streptophyta > Magnoliopsida > Malpighiales > Rhizophoraceae > Bruguiera > Bruguiera parviflora. The sequence continues at coordinate 7,748,874 of CM034044.1, forward strand.
GAGCTTGTTGGTCTGTTTCATCATCCCATACGGAGGGCTAATTGTGCGAGTGGTTACTTGCAACGGAAGTTACGGGGAGACGTGAGAACAACATACACTTTCCCAGCCGAGTGTGTGGTAGACACCCCCTCTTTAGAATCTTTGAAATGTCGAACTGTTTAGACACCCTCTAATTTCAGGTCAGTCGCATTAAATGTCAAATTAATTAAGGAATAATACCAAACGGTCCTAATGGGTGATTTTTATTAAATATTATAAGATTTTATTTTTCTTTAAGTTTAATATAATAGTCTAATGTCATCAACCGCAATTCTTGTTAACGTAACAGTGAGTTATTATTTAATAAGAAATAGAATAATATTTTATCTGATTTAAACTTATTCTTTTCACCTTACCGTCGCAAAAATCAATATTCTCATTTTATCTATTTGTTAATTTGATAAATCAATATAATCACTACATTAGTTGGATAAATTGCCTAAATACTTAAATTTAATTCGGTAACTTTGTTAAGTAAGAAAATAAAATTCTGGGATGGAAAAAAAATAGGAGGTGAGTGGATATGGATCATAATGTCCTTAATTTTGTTAAGTAAAAAATTACTTTTGGAGTTCGATTTATCACAGAATCCGAAATAAAATAGGAAAAGTACTCTTCTTCAGCTTCTTCCTCTTCTTCTTCTTCTTCTTCTTCTTTTTTAATATAATTTTTTTTTTCTTTTTACGAGAAGACTCGGTTCTTGAGCCATGGGAGGTACTCACCTTGCGGGATGGCTTATCAATTAAGACTCGAAGACGATCATTAGAGGCACTCAGTCCTCCAAAGCTTCGAAGTCCATCAGGGGGTGCACTTTTAGACTAGGTCGATCCCTCGGTCGAAAAGATGATTTTACGAATCTACCATACGTCGAACTATGATTGAATGAGGAAGTGAATGGTTAGTTAACAAGTTGAGATCTCGTTAGTTAACATAATTAAGTGGAAAAATTGCTTCACTAATTAAAAATGGTCGTGTATCAGGAGCCATAAAATCAAGAGAGAGAACAAAAAATTACCCGTAAATCTCACAAGCACGAACATACATAAATTTTCAGTAAGCTACGAGCTCCTGAAGAATCATGGACCATTAAGCTGCGCAACAAAAGATTATATTCTGCAAAGCAGAAGCAGATAACATGAACACTCAATAAAAAAAACAAACTCGAAACACGAGCAAAACAGAGTTGCACTAACAAACAATATAGGATGAGAAAAATATGTCCACGATGATGTTGGATGCGAATTACTGTGTGCCGGGAACTGGATGGAAAATCCTTCTAGTATGAAGAGTAAGCTGAAAGATTAAAAATTCTCTGATCTCTTAGCACGTTTCTGACGAAATACATCAATCAAAGACCAGCCCTTGCACTTTGGACACACGGGGTTCGCTTCAGACACCATAACATAAATGAGACAACACGTGCATCCCATCAGAATCAAGGATGGCTCCTCAATTGTGCCGGGGTTAGGAGAGCCGTCCGCGGGTGAGTTCATATTCAATGGCATGCAAGAGCCTTGGCTTGACCCCATTTGATTAAGCGATTCGGATGGCGAACGAAGCGCCCCTGGTGGTGGTGACAAGCTGAGGTTTAAGTCAAGCTTTATAGAGTTCTCATCTTCAGTGGTTGCCATTTGTGTAAAGCATCTCCTCTTTGTTGCCTTGAGAGGAGGACACCCATGTGCAATCTTGAACGCAGAAAGAAAACAAGGCAGCTAGTCAAATGGAATATAGCTGCATTCCTATCTTGGCATCATCATCAATTGGGATGTAAGCGGAACAGCCCAAACCGCTCAATTTGACTATAACCAAAGTTAGAAATTGCCAAAATTGGTCGGCACGGATTGGATATGGATTCTAATTGATCAGACTACATTTAATAGTTTGATTTCGACTTTGATTTAAAAATTGTCAAAATCAAACCAAACTATCTTATAATAATTACCAGATTTCAAAGGTATTTGATGGAGACATTGACTATGACAACAACTCAAACTATCACTCGCGACTCACGTACACGATCCACCCACATTCAACTGCATGCACAAAGTTATGTTGTTTATATGATTTTCGTTGTTAAGTTTCCAATTACTTATTCTTTATCCGATTTTTTGAAATTATATATATATACTTTAACGTTTGAAAAGTTAATATTTTGTACAGGGTGTTCTTAATTTCTTTTTTTTTTAATTATTATTATTAGATCAATTGATAAAATAAAAATATAAACAGTAATTTTAATTTTAATAAACATAACTTGTACTGTGAAACTGATCAAGCATATATATTTATAAGTATTAATAATAATAGTTTTAACTGTTTTTATTTTTATTTTAATTCAATTATAATTTTAATAAAAAAATTATTATACTACGACCAACATTTTTAATTTGAATGCATAAAGTATCAAACTGACATATTTATACAAGAATTTCTCTAGTCTAATTAACACCGCATTCCTGTTCTCTCTTATAGACTTCTCCAATTTAAATTTTGAGTCAAAAGGCACGTGAGGTAATTTTCTTAAAACCCTTTGGTCACAGCACGGAAGGAGTTGAATTAGTCAAAGTGCGTGCAAGTTGGCACGAGAATCACGTGACTTACTGGTTCATTTTCTATCACCATCATCGTGCATGCAAGTTTCAGTAATCCGATGGTGTTAATTTTGTTCTACAAATCTATTTGTTAAACAAATTTTGATGAGGAAAAAGAAGGTTTCCATTACTCGCATGGACCCACCGTCCATTTGGGGCTAACTTCAAAACGAGTTTTTTTTCTTTTCTTTTCTTTTTTTGTAAAAAAATAAATAAATAAAAAAAAGACACTATGGTTTCACCTTTTTTTTTTCAAGTCACACTAAATTGTTCAAAAATAAATCAGACAAAAAAAAAAAAACATCAAACTGACATGAAATAAAACAAAGCTATCGAAAAGTTCAAAAAATGACAGACCAAAGTGAATTGTACAACTTATGATATTGTTTGATTGGATGGTTTGTATAAACAAGAATTGACCCTATAAATAATCAGCGATAATTAAGATAAGAAACAAAGATTATTGAAAACTATATTCCCAGAAACATTATTGGAAACAAAAGGGGGAAATAAATAATAATAATAATAATAATAAAGAGAGAATGTATGAAAAGACAATTATAGTTGCCAACCAAACATTGTATATAGTTCACACCTTACCTCTGTATCACTGATTTGAAATGGAGATTGAAAAGGCACTAAAAAGAGGTAATCCAAACCGAGACAATTGCGAAATGCTTGGCCAAACCCAAACTGAATATTCTTTTCGGCACTCTCTTTGCTCTCACATCCATTAGGGAACTCTTGAATTTGTGTCTTTGGAAAATACGATGGTGCCATTGCTTGGTAATTAAAGAAAAGTACTATTAGATTTTAAACCCTTCGTTAGTCTATTTTATAGGCCTGCGGGTGTGCATACACACACACACACACACACACACACACACACACACACACACAGAGATATATGTAAAGACAGACAAAAATAATTAACTTAGAAAAGGGAAGTTGTTAGAAGTCTTTTTGGATTGTCTAGATGCTTTTATGCAAATGTCAATAAAGTCAAAATAACGTCTTGCACCATTAATATTGAAGTAACAATGGCATCTTCAAATGACCGTTGCAATAAATTGCAACTATTAAAAAAAGAAAAGAAAAGAAGCAAATGTCTTAAATACAAGTGCTATCATTGCCTCATTTAATATTTGCATTATACGAATAATGGGTAATTAATGATTTAGCTTTCAGGCAAATACAACCCCATGATGTCTTGAAGCCCTTGTAGGCTACTCATAAAAGCAGGCATACCTGAAAATCGATTTGAAATTATGGGTAAAGCGTTAGAGTTGTAAACGAGTTAGTACGTTTGCTAAAGAGTTCGGTAGTTAAGTTTGATAAGAATTTGTTTAAGTTCGTCTCTTTTTTCTTTTTTTCTTCTTTTTACATAAATAAGAAACATTCAAACTTTATTTCAAAATTCCTTTAACAAATAGCTAAATTTAAATAAAAATAAACAGAATTCTTTTAAATTTATAAATAATTTGTTTAACTATTGTGTGAGAGTTCATAGGTATAATTATTACAAAAAATTGTATAATGTGTCATTAAAATAAGTTTGATAAGTTTACTTTCAAATTATATAGTTGTATATTTATAATTAGATATTAAAATTAAATACTTATTTTTTTAATCATTTAATTTTATTAAAATAGACTATTTTTTTTGTCATATAGTTCTATTTATAACAATAAATATAATTATAATTAGTTTAATTATTATGATTACAAAGTTAAATGAGCAAATGATGAAAAACTCGTGAACTCTACTTAACGAAGGCTAAGCTAGGCTTGATGTAATAGTATTTTAATAATGATATTTTATTATTACAAAGTCTCATTTTTAGACTCTTTTATTAAATAGGTCAAATTTAAATATATTAAAATTTAATTTTATTTATTTATAACCTTAAATAAAGGGTATTTCAAATAATATTCAAAATATATTTTCAAAGATAAAATTCAAAACTGTTGCATTCTTAATTTGTTATTATAAATAATAAAAATACCCTTATATTATTAATTTAAAGATCAATATACCTATTTAAAAGTTAATTAACTATATAAATATTTTAAAATATTATAATATCAATATATTAAATTACATTATATTCATATATAAATAAGAAAGAAAAATATAAGACACATACAACCTATACTTAATTGGAAATAATATAATTTTATTAAAATAAAAAATTTTTAACAACCCAAAACACAATATAGAGGGACCATATATCATTTTATTTATGGTATCTATTATGATCATCTATTCTATTATTTCATTATTCATGTGTGTGTGGGTGTGTGTGTTTCGAACAGGACAGGACTAGAAAATTTTTTCGGGGGCAAGGGGGGGGGACTTACACATACAAATATAACAATGTAAGATTTTTTTGGATCTCCGATGTCTACTCCGGTAACCCGACAATGGCGGTTTGTAGTGTTCATAGTTAATTCAGTTAAAGTTATTAATTCTCCGATTTGATTATTAGTTCGGTCCGATTTTTAAACTTGTGCCTCATAATATACAGTACATTTTACCGGTAGCCATATCAGTCAATTTCAAATTTCATTTTAAATACTTTTATTTTTCTTCTCAAGAGTCGTCCATCCTTTTATTTTTCATATAATACAAAAATTAAAACTTAAATGGTAAAAAGAGATACTTATTACAACAAATACTTGCCTCGTGCCGAGATTAGGATGGGCGTAGAACCCGAAGCCTAATTAAGAAAGATGTCCAGCTTCTATAACACTTGCTCGAAGAAGAACGAGTAAGTTATATCTTTTATTACTAAAACTTATCGTTTGTTCTTCTTCTTCTTCTTTTTTTTTTTATTTCAATATTTAATTTTAAGTTGATGTAATTAAACCATTTAAATTTGACTTTCTTTTCAATCTCACCAGGCCATCATCTAGTTTATTAGTAGAATCCTAACACAATAATGACGCCGCGAGTATATATAACATTTTTATCATTCAAATTTGCCCACATGCCTAATTTTTGATAAAGACTCGTTTTGTTTTGTTTTTTTTTTTCTTTTCTTTTTTTGGGGTTGGCGGGGGGGGGGGAGTGGAAGAAATAGCAAAATGAAATACAAAGAGGCAAAACTAGGACGAACCAGCCATCCCTAGGGGTAGCTAATCCAATAAGATTAGCTTTGAAGAAGAGGACCCATGTCCCGTGGAGGTCTATACCGACGCACCGGGTGCCTGCCACCCTGTCAGACGGGTTTGAGTGGGCGTAAAGCCCACCGAAGCCTTCCAGACAAGGCGAAGAAACGCTTTCATATGCCGCAGAACCCAGACTGGCCCAAATCCACCACAAACCCTCAATAGGTGACCCGATTTCTTGGATTAAGGTCCCGCAGGCTCTTTTGCTTAACATTTTTTTTAAAAAAAATATTTATCCTTATATATATTAAATTTTTGAATGTACTATATTTTCACTTAATGATCAATTTCTCTTTTCCAATTTTTATTATAATTACATATTTTTAAATAAAATATATATATATAAAAATAAAATCAATTATATATCAACACAGCTCTATAATTTAACTTAAACATATCGATTAACATTAAATCATTGGAAGCATGTAAATGATCATAATTAGTTTGTAACAGGAGTAAAGATATCGTAATAGTTAGCAGTCATAAGTTGTAATAATAGATTTATTTAAACTTTTAGTTTCAAATTTAAATTTAAAATCTAAATCCTAATTTTTAGGAACTAAAAAGATATAATAGCATCACTTGGGGGCCAAATAAACCAACAATTTGCTCCTTTTTTTTTTCATATTTTAAAACTAAGAGGCCTTGGAAACCGAGAGAGATGGAGGGGGGACATGGGCCCGAGCAGCCCACCTTCCATCAGTCTCGGCGCTGTTATATGGACACAAAATGCCTTTATATTGTGTAGGATTGCACAATTCTGTGAATGGCTAGAACTTTATGCCACAAAATTGCTGTCCATTCTGTTTTCAAAAAAGAAAAATTTGCCACCATTTTTATCTTACCCTTTCAATTATTACATTCTTACCAGGTCAGCTAAAGATTCCTTGTCATGTATCAAGGGATGATCTGTGCATGTCAAAGTCCTTCATCTTCCAGGGCAGCAATCTCATACTTTACTTCTTCTAAATGTTCATTTATGGCAGTCACAGCATCCTGCACGCCTCTAATGGCTTCCTTCAGAGCATTATCATACTCAGCATCTGCCTCTGCCTCTTCTGTCCCAGTGTCTTCCGTTATTTCACGCACATGCAGACACTCATGCTCCATTGGTTTCTGAAATCTGCAATTTGCATGGCTTACTAGGCGTTCTGAGGGGCGTCCAGCCTTTTTCAATACCTGAATTGTTGCAGTCTTAAAGGAGAGAATCAAAAAGAAGAGAAGACTAAAGTTAGCAGTGAACAAGCAGGTGGAGCAAGAAACATCAATTATCCAATTCCACACAATGGATCATGGAAATCAAAAGGGCAATGGCATACATTGACACTGAGAGATGCCAGGCAAGGAAGTAAACTGAGAAACACAATCCATATCCATGTTCAACACTTGTGCTCTACTAAATTTTTCACTTGTTCCAGAATACATAACTCATCAAGGGCACCAATTACTATGATAATGGGCTTACATGATAAGACAGCATCTTGCCCTGAATTGAACAATTCAGAACGAAATAACAGATACAATGCAAATTGGGTGGACTGCATTGCATTTATAGTTATTTTGCAAAGGGAATTTCCAGACACACTTAGATCCTGTTCCATTAAATTGGTATTGTGATGTCCAAAATGCTTACCAGATGTAACTTCTGCTTTTCCTGGGTTTGAACAGCTCTAAGCAAGCCCGCTAAATCAATTCGGCCATACGCAGGATTCAGGAATAGAGACTCCATTTCAAGTACCTGTACTCAAGTAGAATGACAAACAAGAATTATTCAAAAAAAAAAAAAAAAACAGAAGAATCTAGAGGAAAACCAGTTATGATCAAATCTAAGGAGGGTCCACGGGGGCTGAACTTGTTTTGAGCAGTCATTGAACTCGGCAGTAATCCCACTGCAAAGCTGTTGGTAAGCTAATTCCCCTCCGGAAACCATATACTCCGCAAAACCACTGCCACGATAAATGCCAAGCAACAATTATCGCAAAACCCATTTTACCCTCTAATTTTCTCTGGAAACGACCAACTGAAAGCCTTAAAAACCCAAAATTGCAAAACCAAAACCAAAAAAAAAGAGAGAAAAGGTTAAATAAACATGTAGAGAAGGTCAATCTGGATCACAATCTTCAAAATCAAAATTTATTCTGAATCGCAGAAGGGCTGCGTCTTCGAAAACTTTGATTAAAAAAAATTAAAAAATCGGGGGCATCAAAGCATGGAAATTAGACAAACACTAGAATTTAGAAAAGGAATAACAGAAACAACAATCATGTACACATCAAGGAAGAACCAAAAAAAAAAAGAAAAAAGAAGAAGAAGAGGAAGAAGAAGAAAGGCGATCGAGCGGATGATCAGCCTTGAAAATAAAAATTATAATATTGGGGAAATTTACGAAATTCAAGGGGCCTAGGAGTGATTTTGGTTTGGGAGTGGGAAAGAATTAAAAAAAAAAAAAATGGTGGTACCGTTTGAGAAGGGCATAAGCTTGGGCCCGCCGCTGCTGAATTTGAAGAAATTTACGAAGCAAAATAAGGGTTTCCTTCTGCGAACATTCCGTTTTGCTGCTTTTTTTATGATTTTGGTCATCGGCCGTCGTCGTCGTCGTCGTCTCCTCCTCCATTCCCTCTCCTTCTTCTTCTTCTTCTTCTTCTTCTTCTTCTAGCGACAACTTCTCGAAATCTTCCATTTCTTTTTTCCTTTTCCTTGTCCTTCCCTCTCTGTCTCTTTTTTACGTTTTTTTTCTTTTTCTTTTTCTTTCTTTCTTTTTTTTTAGGGCTCTGCTTGCCGTTACTCGTCACACTGTCTCGTCCCCACGACTTCTTTCCCCGGTCTCTTGCATTTATTTATGTTGTGTCGGGTCTGGGTCTTCGGATGTTGGAAATTTTTTGGTTTTGTTGGTATTCATAATTGGATGCTTGAATTTCAATTGTTCTGTTAATAACCCTTGACGACGTTTCAACGAAAAGCTCATCAGGCCGTTGGATTGAATCCTATCGAGAAGAAGCCCTTAATCTTAGCGTTAGGCTGTGAACAACCACTGAAGAGTCACGTGTATAAAGTTGGTTTTTGCTAATGTAGCTAAACTAACAAATAGAAACACAAAATTCACTCCCATTCGACAAATTCTCTCTCTCTCTCTCTCTCTCTCTCTACATTCTATCTCTCTCTTTTCTCTTTATCTCTCTCCCTTTCATCTTGAATCCCTTCAAAACTCTTTATACTTGTCAAATTAGTACTTAGAGAGAGCATTTGTTTTTATGGAGCAATTAATCTTAAACTAGCCAAGAAGAACAAAGTAGCATCGAAAGTGGAAGCACCCATGACAAGTGAGAAAGAGGAGACCATAAGGTGACTCTAGGAACAATACACTAATCTGCAGGATGATAATGACACTCTCATACAACAGATAGAAAAGTTATCTCAACAAATCACTGGGTTTTTGATCAAGGTAAAGGAATAGAACCTAACCCTAATGTTACCACTACTCCCTTAACAAAGACTAGTGTAATGTAAAATCAAGCAAGTATATTGCCTATGCTAAAAGAGTCTTTGAAGTAAGGGAGTCAAATAAGATAGAGGGGATTAGATTTATGGAAAGAGTTTCCAATTAGAGCCCTGGGTTTCATTGCCTTATGTTAAAGGCACAAATCCTCAAGAGTGGATTATAAAATGCAATAGGTACTTTCTTATCAATAATGTGCCTAACAGAGGTAAGGTAAAAGTGGTTACTATGCATTTAGGGGAGCAAGCAAAGTTATGGTTTGAAGGATAGCTGACGGATTAAATGAGTGTCATTTTGAAGACATTTGCGAATGTTTATTGCTTGTGGTTTGGAGTCTATAAGTTATCAGATATGGGTAGGAATTTAACCAATTAACACAAAGTAAGTCATTAATAGAGTAATAGGATAGGCCTAGGGGGTTGAAGGCACTGATCAAGAGTCCTAACTCTCACTTAATTAAAAAATATTTCCTATCAGTATACTGAGTGACCCTATTAAATCTACAATAAAAATGTGGGAACCCAAATCTCTCAGCCATCTATATGAATTATCCAAACTTTAAGGAGAGTTGGTTTCTAACTTGGGTAAAGTAAACAAGTAACTAATGACAGGATCCTTTGTAAATACTAGGGGAATGGTTAGAAAGAAAGTAAGATGGAATTATTAAGGATCTAGTTAAATTAGAGAGATAAGATATGGCTAAACTCCTAAAATTAACCCTAAAGGAAATAATAAAACATGACTTAGCACTTAGAATGAGAGTTAATAATAACCAAAAGATGAAGAATAGAAGGTCAAATATATGTTAGAAATGTGGGGATAGATATTTTCCTAAGCATTAATATAATAAGAACAATATACTCACAATAATAAAAGAGGAAGTATGCATAAAAAAGGCAAGGTAACGAGGAAAAAGAGAAGTTTTTTATAATTAGGAATCAAAAGAAAATATTGAGGCTTAAAGGTTCATTTCTATCTATGCTATGACTGCATTGACAAGATTTAATACCATACATATGAAGGGATAGATAGGTAACAGAACATTGATAATCCTCATTAACTTTAAAAGTACACACAACTTCCTAAACTTTCTTCTGAGGAGGTAATTACCTTGTCCATTAATACCTATACCTCCTTATTTTCAACTTTAAATGAAAAATGCAAGGATAGATGTTCAAAACTAACTTGAGAATTATGAATCTAAGATTTTTAAACATAGTGTTATAAGTGGATTGGTTAGGGTAGTTTAATCTTATATTATTGGACTTTTAAAAATTGTAAGCTCTCTTTTGTCAAGAAAGGGAAAATTATTGAATTTTTTGGCACAATTAATAAACAAGTAGTTACCTTTAAGATGATGTCTGAAATGTAGTTGTAAAATCTACTTAAAAGGAAGAAAGCCATGTTACAGGCTTACATGTTTACCATAACACCCAATAATCAAGGAATAATTAAGCCATTAAGAAAAAAAAAAAAGGTCAAAGTAATCTCTGTAAGGTTGTAAGAAGTGCTGGAGGCTAATGAGGATATATTTTAAGAGCCCATTGGGATGCTAACTAAAAAAGGTATAGGATCACGTTATTCCTTTAAAACTTGATACTTAACTTGTCAACTCGAGGCCCTACAAATACTTCCACTATTAAAAGGTAAAAATAGAGAAGTTAGTTAAGGAGATATTGTAGACCTTAATCATACAAGTAAGCACTAGTTTCTTTACTTCCTCAATTTTATTGATAAAGAAAAAAGATAGATCATAAAGGTTTTGTATAGATTACAAATAATTAAATTCATTAACTATAAAGGATAAATTTTTCATTTTTATAATTGATGAACAATCAGATGAATTATATAGAGTTATTTTATTCTTTAAATTTGATTTGAGGGTAAAGCATTGTCAAATTAAAATAAAAAAGGCTAATATCCCTAAGATTACTTTTGAAACTTACTAAGGTCATTATAAGTTCAAGGTGTTACCCTTTGGGTTAACCAATACTTTTATCACTTTTCAATTTTTTAATAAATTAGGTGTTTAAAAGGTATTTGAGGCAAGTTTTTTGATGATATATTTATTTATAATGCAATAATGGAAGAATGTGTATCTCACCTAACTTAGGTCTTACAAATATTAAGGGAGAAAAAGTTGTTTGTGAAAATGTCTAAATGCTCCATTAGGTAATCTCAAATGGAGTCTTTAGAGCATATCATCTCTACAAAAAGAGTAGCCATTGATCCTAGTAAGATAACTAATATTGTTAATTGGCTAATGCCTACTTCCCTCAAATCCTTTATGGGATTTTTAAGGCTAATTAGACATCATAGAATATTTGAAAGGAATTCAGAGGTAATCAATAGACCTTTAATTGAATTATTGAAAAAGAATAACTTTTATTAGGGTGAGGAGGCTAAGGTAGTTTTTAATCAATTAAAGTAGGCTACGATGATAACTCATGTGTTAGCCATGCTAAATTTTTCAAAGTCATTCATTGTAGAGCTAAATGCTTGTAAGGATAGATTGAGAGCTATCTTAATGCAAGGTAATAGACCTATAGTCTACTTGAGTAAAAAGCTTCAAAGGAAGAATATGGGCCTTTCCATTTATGAAAAAGAATTCGTTGGTTATGCTGATGGTTGTAATTAAGTGGAGACATTATTTAGAAGGGAATTAGTTTATCATACGAATTAATTATAAGAGTTTAAAATTTTTACTATAGTAATAATTGCATATTTACAAGTGAACGAGGTCATTAAGTTGTTAATGTTATATTACAATATTCAATACAAAAAGAGAAGGGAGAATAAAGTGGCAGATGCTTTATCTAGAAGAAAGACTCCTTTGTAAGAAGTTGAGGGTTCTTATTAAGCCATCTCAACTTTAGTCCTAACTTAGTCAACTAAAGTAATTCGTAGTTATAAGTTAAACCCTCTAACAATAGAATTGATTTCTTCCTTGTGTCTCTCTATAAATTCTAAATCTCTTTTCACATTGACAAATTTCTTAAATATAAAAAAAATATTTACTTTGGTACTTAAAATAACTTAAGAAAATAGATATTAGAAAAATTTCATGGTTCAGTATAAGAATAGTATTATGAGCTTAAGGCCATTTATCACAAATAAAAATAACATTTCCATTGGCCAAGCATAAATAAAGATGTGTAAGGATAAATTGAATAGTATGACATATGTCAAAGGTGCAAAGTTGAACATGTCAAGTATCCTAGTTCCTTACAACTTCTCTCAATTCACAAACAACCTAGAAAGATATATGCATGGACTTCACTGAAGGATTATCAAGATTAAAAGGGAAGGAAGTGATTTTGGTTGTTATAGATCATTTGAGCAATTATAGGCATTTTATTGCTCTCTAGCATCTTTTCACTAGTCTACAAGCTACGGGATGCCAGAATTTATTGTTTCCGATGGAGGCAGGGTGTTCGTCAATTTATTATAGCAGGAACTTTTTAGAATGTTGGGTACAGTTTTGCATCAGTACAACATACCATCCTCAATCTGATGGACAGTCTGGAAAGCTTAACTTGCGCCTAGAAACTTACCTACGCCATATGACCTTTCGGAGGCCAGGTTAGTAAAGCAAGTGGCTTGACCTAGCTGATTGGTGGTATAACAGCATTTACCACTCCTCTCTAGGCATGTCACCTTTCCAAGCCTTTATGGGTATGCACCTCCTCAACTGATAGAATTGACCTTGAATGACACTAAGGTTGCTACAGTGAAGTCCTGGCTCTAAGAAAGGCAGCACATGAAATGGCCTATTAAGAGAACAACTTCTCAGGGCACAGCACAAACACAAACAATTTGCCAGATAAGAAAAGGTCTGAAAGGACTTTTTCTATAGGGATTTAGGTGTATCTCAATCTCTAACCCTGCAGACGTCGGTGGTACTTAGGATGAACCTTAAATTGACCTCGAAGTACTATGGGGCCTTTCCCATTATGGTTAAAATTGGTCAAGTAGCCTATATGTTGCAACTGCCCCAGGGGTCTTCTATTCATCCCATCTTTCATGTGTCTCTGTTAAAGAGATCCGTAGGACAACAGAAGCAGGTGATGCTCCATTTGCCATTGATGGGTCAAGATGGTCTGCTTCTTTCAGAACCTGTAACAGTACTAGGTCAACGTATTGTGAAGAGACACATCCAGACGGTGACCCTAGTACTCATCCAGTGGTCCAACCTCTCTCATACAGATGTAACATGGGAAGACTAGTCTTTTATTGTGGCTCAACTTCCTCATTTTCAGCCTTGAAGACAAGGCTTCTCAAGGAGGAGGGAACCTAGTCAAGTCTGTGTCTTCGGATGTTGGAAATTTTCTAGTTTTGTTACTATTCACAATTGGATATTTGAATTTCAATTTTTTTTTTTTTTGTTAATAACCGCTAATGGCGTTTCAACAAAAGCTTATCGGGCCATTGGATTGAATTTTAGTAGAAAGCCGTTGACAACAGAAATACAGAGTTGATTCCCTCTCCACCAATTCCCTCGAACTCTCTGGACTTGACTTGTTGCTATTGTCTATTTTTAGCAAAAGAACAAGAGTATTGCAGGAACCATAGTGTGAAAATTTATTAAAAAGTGATGATTATGAGTAAGATTTTTCCATACCCAATTATAACACCAATCAACCTCCTACTTTGGATGGTATGTTGCTATTGTTTTTCTTCTACTTATTTATGCGATGCTTATTTATTGCTAGTGCCACCCACATCTTTCTCTTCAGAAATTCTGATTTCAATCCTAAGTCAAATTCCTGTTTTCCAATTAAAATCTCAATATCATCGACTTTCTAACCATCTCATTCGTTGGCTGTTGTTGGCGATCAGTCTGCATTACAACGTGTGTGGTGGTTGTCGATAATGTTTACCAATAGCTCCTTAGTTTTTCTCGAGCTTTATTTCATAACATAGTCAATAGTTATAATCAAGTGAATTCGATAAGTGTAGTGTTATTAGAAATTATAATTCTTGTCTTTTTAACGAAGCATTGTAAAAATCATATAAAATCAATTTCTTGAAATTGAATTATAGAATTGGAAGTCCAATTCTCGTTTCATTATTTGGTATTAAAGGCTGGAATTTTAATTCTACTGTTCGACAACCACACAACAAAATTGGAATTTTCAGCTTCTAATTCCAATTGTGAATTTAAATTTCATCTATTCTTACTAAATGCATAGGGAGATAAATGATAATTCTGTTTTTAGATAAAAATAAATTTTGGTTTGTCCATAGTTCCTACTGTTGAAATGCTTCTTGTACCCTTCAATAGAAGGAAAGAAGAGCTACTGTAAGGTCACAATTTCTAACTTGCTAAAAATTAATAGATGCTTATGGAAGCCAGGCCCAGTTTGGACCAGACTAACTTTTCTTTGGACCCAATTCGACTCGTGTCCAGAAGCCATTGCAAGCTCTAGAATTATGGACATTCGGGAGTTCTAACCCGTATGGGTGTGCTAGGAATTGTGTGCTTGAAAGTTTATCAAATTTTCACATTTGGGTTTATTTGATTATTTTAGATTAATTCAATATTTTCACTAATTTTGAGGGAATTTTTATAAACGTATTGATCCGTACAAAGAAAGACTAGCAATTAGAAAGCCTCTGGGTTAGCTTTAATCAATGGCAGCTCCAGAACTAGTTGAATAATCAAGTAAAATAATTAGGCCACTCTCTATGAAATCATGTTAAATCCCATGTGATCTTCGAGCACTTGATCAATTTTTTATCAGTTTTGTTTGACGATAAATATTACAGATTTACAGTGTTTGTTCTACTGACCACTTTACATGTTGCTTTTCGTACAGTACATGTACAATCAGATTATGATGCCTCGGAAAGGATTGCAGGCGTTCCAGCTTCTATTTCCGGGGCCCCTAGATTTGCATCGTGAATAAAATCCTCAGGCTCAGGCTCTGTGGCGGAGATTAAGGATGCCGATTGAATCTTTCCAGCATGCTCCAGCCGCATTAAGATTACCCCTCTGAGAAGAGATAGGGGACGCAGTAAACAAATAACGGATTGAAAAGATAGATGAACTTGATAATCCACAACAAAGGATAATTGTCGTTAATCCAACACTGAAAGAAGGAATGCAGGGTGCCAACACAACCAGCATATGTTCAATTGGTTCGTTTTTATATTCTATCTTCATTACAGTTTTGGATATGTGACATATTATCATGCTGTAACTTGAGTCAACTGAAACACTCAAGGACCTAAGCAAGGCACCACAAAGGACCTTCCTCTGAATTAACAGAAAAAAGCTGCACTCCAGGAAAAGACACCAGGTCTTACAAAAGTACAAACAAAAGAGGAATCCTAACGCATAGACATACTAGTTAAACGGAGAAAGTATCAGGATGGTCTAAATTGACATTTACGAAACCAAACATAAGAGTAAAAATTTGGAGTTGATAGTGAGGTGTACACGTGCCTGAGCGCCAATCAAATTAGTAGAGAAGCAGAGCACAAGAAACCAATTAAGAGAACAGTTCAACATGTACCTGGCAAAACGGGATTGTATTGAAATATCCCGAACTTTAATTCTATTGACAGTGCCACTTTGACTAACTAGAACCACTTGCTCGTTACTTTCACCATCTTCTGTATAAGACAGAAATAGGCCAACATGAATTTCCAGGAGAGTAAGTGAACATATTCATAGTTGACACATACATATGTTCTGTAATACTTTGAACCATGTTAACCGTACCTGCTAATGAAAAACCAACCACAAACACAGCTACCAAGCAATCCTCCATAGAAAACTGAGAAAATAAAAAAGAGAATAAAACTATTGCAAAGATGCAAGCGAGAGAGAGAGAGAGAGAGAGAGAGAGTACAAGAATCAGAGTACCTTATAACCAATCAAACCAACTCTATTCAGAGGTGACAGCCGAAAGCTGCCAAGAGGAACCCGCTTCCCATAACCACCCTCGGACACAAATAATAGCCATGGACCACAGCCCTTACCACTGTTCAAAAATAAAGAAGCCACAGCAAATTAAAACATAAAACCTATATATCAGGCAAGCTGCATAAAACTTCATATTTCTTCGTAAAATTGAAGCATAGAGTTCAAATGAATAAAGAAGTGTCAATACAGTAGAGAAGTAACTAAACATCAGGATGCAGCCAGAAGAAGGAACTTCAAATCAACAGAAAAAGTCTCAATACTGAAGATAAATAACTTAGTATCAGGATTCAGCCAGAACAAATCTATTCCTGATAGACCACGATAGAACACACAACCCAGGAGTTTTAAAATGAAAAATATTGAACAAAATTGCCTAAGATCTAGAAATCCCAGTAGCAAAAGAAAATCACGATTCACATATGGAGCATAACATGAACACCTATATTCAATCTTTGCATTCCACTAGCTATAGCATTCTAATATGATATTTGAAAAAGCCCAAGGCAGCAAAAATAGTTACATGCCATTGATCAAGAGCCTTGCAGCCCATTTCATGAACGTCAAAGTTGAAAGCAGGGTATGGTCATGTTTGGACTGACCAAATCAGTGCCAATCATATCCGTCCAAGCTCATTTCTTTTTAAGCTAACCAGTCAATTTATTTAATGAAACAAACACAACTGACAAACCAGTAAGCACATAGAATCCAAAAAACACAAATGGAATAAACTAATAGAAATTTAAGCTTCTAAAAACATGGAAGCCACTGAGTATGACTTCAAGAGCTGAGATGCAAAGACAGAGCCATGCCAGGGACTCCATAAATTTAGCAGCAGGTAACCCGGTACAATGCCAAATAGATACATGGCAATTGGATATAGCAGAGTAAAAATTCTGAAAGTGTCAATTACTTGCTCTCAGGATCTTTTGATGTTCTCTCCAGGTTTTTCCGTATGGAAGATGGTATTATGTCCACGCTAGCCATCTTATCACCTTCTTTTAGTCTCATGGCCAGTCCACCCCTTGTATTTCTGCTTAGAGCTCGAATCTGAGCTCACCAAGGTGAAAGTCAACATGTTAAAATTTCTCTGGTTGAAGGACTAAATATGTGTGCTAAAATAGTCATTTTCTCCAAAACATCCCACATCGATGGTTTAAGACTGATTGCAGTATTTAGTTGAACAATGATAGAATACTAATATAGATTTTCCTATTTGACATGGGAACACATCTCAAATATTAGATTTTGCATCAAGTCAACGAACCAAATGATCCCAAAAGCTCATGCTTGGGACTATAAGTTTGATATCTTCAATCAGTTGAATGAATAAAATTGTCACAAAAAACCTTATTTGTCCACCACATGTGCAAAGACATTTTTCTTGATTGCCTTTTGTTCTGAGGATACAAAGTGGATTAAAATGGTCACACTAACAGTCAGGATTTCAAAACAAAAGCATTCTCAAAATGTCATAATGAAGAAAAACCAGAAATGTAACTAATTCTTTCAATCCAATATCATTCAATAAAAAAAGGATCCTAAAAGTAATTTACTTCACAAATCCATTCTCAAGTAAACAAGTTTCGAGTTCTTTCTGTTTCTCACATGCTTTTTGTAATTAATCAAAGATTATTTTATCTGTCAATGTTCAGCATTTTCCACTCAAGCCGGGGGCTACAAGCATACAGAAACAAAGAAATTAATATGGTCAAAAGAAAAGAATGTTCTCTTTTTGCTTAAAGTGACTATAGATGGGCATAGGCAAATCTTGCACAAATTTGTTTCAACAGCATTAAACAGCCATGAGAGAGAGGGTAAAACAGCTCACATTGTCACAAGAACTCAAGATGACCATTCCATTTTGTGATGCCATAGCCACAAGATCATTGTTTGTACAACAGCGAACCCATTTTAGCTCATCCCCAGGAACCTGGCAAGTTTATACTCAAAGCCTAAGGACAAATTAACGTCAACACAATAGGTGAAAGCCACATTATTAAAGCTGAATGTGAGGGGCAAACCAGTTGAATTGCTATAATTCCTGTTGGACGTATGGCGGAGAAAAGATTCAGTGATACTTTTTTGATGTAGCCATTGACTGTGAGCATTAGTAGAAACTGATCCCCAGTAAAATCACTCACAGGAATAATGGACGTTATCCTCTCACCCTCAGATAGAGACAAGATCTGTACACAGCAATGAAAAAAAATATGTGCAGGACACAAGAGTTGCATGAATAATCAACAGGTGGAAAAGCAATATAATACCTGAACCAGTGGTGTGCCAGCAGCACTCCTGGTGCACTCAGGAATTTTATAAGCACGAGCTGAATATACTATTCCTCCATCACTGCAAATAGTTGGACATGCCACAATCAAATAGTTTCTTGGTGCTCAGTAGAAGACATCTAACAATTTTAAATGAGAATGACATAATCCTGTATCTCTGAAAGCATGACACCCTTAAAATCAGTATTAAAAGGAAACTTAAAGAAATAAACAAAACAAATGCATTCAAGGGCATTGTCCTGGTGTCTTTGCACTACTTTGCTCTACTTTTGGATTTATAACCAGCCCAAAAATATACATGCTTCAGCACACAATCAAATCTTTTGAAGAATGAGGTAAATAAAATTGCCTCAAAAAAGAAAGTAAGAATAAACTGAATTACTGACAGAGATTCTCTAGTTTCACGTTCATTTTCTTATAACTGAAACAAATTACGAACTTACTTCTTGTACTGGTTCAGAATCCAAGAATTATCATTCTTTGAAACTATAAAGCTCAACAGTCAAGCTCTTTCAAATTAGCAAAGCCTAACAGATGGAAATATACAGAATTCAATATCTAACAATATATTGTTATATAAAGACAATAATTTATTAAATAGCACTGGTTAGATATCCAAGAAATTTGGCACTTCACAGACTTCACGCCAGTTGAAAGCATCAAATGCTTTTGCATGGAAGCTAGTAATAATAAAAAGACAAATTACAGCAGAAAGTACCTGAAATACAGCACATGGTCATGTGCATGACAGACAATGAAATCAGACATTGCATCATTGACTCTCAGTTTTCCAACAGATTTACCAATGGTTCCACGGTTTTGAAGATTAAATGTGCTGGGTTTCATTCGTTTAACATAACCCTTTTCACTAAAAGCCTGATAACATAAGAACCATTTAGTAAAAATTAATTCTCACAAATCAAACAAAATGCACAAATAGCTATTGCTCAATTAATATTAAGAGAATGAAGTCATTAGAAAACATAAGAGTATTTCACATACCAAAAGCATTTCTTCATTGGGAATAACATCAATGTCTTCCAGTTGACCACCATCGGAGTCCTCCAACAATGAACGCCTAGAACTTGGAAACTTGTTCTTGAGCTCAATTGCTTCTTGTTCTATTAGCTAACAGACAAAATACGATGATAAATTAGGAGAAAATTTAGTACCAAAAAAACAATCTAATTTCAAAGCTTATTTACTAGGATCACTTTCATTTTCTCATGCAACAGTGGCATAAAAATCACTCATTTGAAAAAATAATAAAGCTAATAGGGAAAGATAAAAAGAGAAAAAAATTGACTAACTACCATAGATTAAGTACTTAAGATTCAACAAAAAAATAGGTTACAGAACATAAAACAAAAATAACCGGCATTGATGTAAGCAATTGTGAATATATGAGGATCAGCTGTAACTAGGATTTAGTCTGTGTTACTAGTCGAGAGCTCAACACTTAACAAGAAGGAACAAAAAGACAACCAATTTCCATTGTTAAGAATGGAACTTGAGAATTTCCCTACCGAGATGTCATTTCCTTCCACAAGGGCAAGTCACTATTTGAATCCTTTGAAAAAAACAAGAAAAGAAAGGGAACAATAGAGAGTAGACTGAAGAAAAAGAACATGAAAGGTAGAACTTTTTTTCAAGAAAAAAGGTAGTTGACAGAGTCTCAATGTGCAAGGATAAAAGGGAATAAATTACATGTGCTGGCATCATCAAGAATAAGTTCCTTTTGACATAGTTTTTTGTCCATTTTTCTTTTTAATTTATGATGATTGTACTCATAACTTTGTCTTGAATAATGCTAGAGAATTCAAGCAATGACCATTATCAGAAGTCCCCAACCTGTTTTTGGTAGGGGGGATGGATTAGGGAAGGGAGTGCATGTGAGCGTGTGCAAGAGAGAGAGAGAGAGAGGATTGGTGCTATCTTTTCCCTTCTCTCAAAATATTCTTCTCCATTCCTCCTCCAATCTCTCCAAACAAACATAGTGCAAGCGAATAAAAGCTTTAATAGTAAAACACAGTACACCAGAATCAAATGGTGTAAACTTCCACCAGTTTACTTAAAAAAGAAGCCCAAAATGAAACACAAACCATCATCAGTGGGAAATATTACCTGGAATATGTTTTCCCTGGTTGACAAAAGTTCCTCTAGCTTTGAAATTTGTTCCATTAGTGACTTACCTTCATCAACAAACTTCTTTCTCTACACAAAAAGAAGCATATCTAATTCACGCTTCATGTTTGAAAAACACTAATATGAAGGAAATTTCGCAAGGAGAAGGGGAAAGAAAATAGCAAAAATAAGCATGACCAAACACCTCAAGAAAGTTAAGTCTTCTTAGGCTGATGTCTAATATTGCTTCAGCTTGTTTCTCAGATAGACTGAATTCTGCATGAGTAGAAGATGGTTAACCATATGAACCAAGTACATAATGTAAAAGAAAAGAAGAAGCCCATGGAATTAAAAAATATGAAACTATGGATACTTATAATGTTATTTTTTTTTTATCCATCAAAGTATGTTTGCATGCACAAGCATGATTCAAAATTGAGAGTAAATCCTCCACCCTAGAAGCACATCAGCACACTGCCCGGACTATTTGCGTGTTAAACTGTTAGATCTCATAGATGCTTTGATTTGATATTGAAAGGTGCAAAGAAATCAAGTTAAGAAGTTATGAAAAAACAAATTTATGAAATCTCATTCTTTTCTATTTTGACTAGAGACAGCTTATAGAATTTCAAGCAAAATAATCACGTATACACTTGTACTTACTCACTAAAATGCCAATGTGCTGATGCATGGAACAATCTGATACCAAAATTGATGACGGACAAACAGGAATGCTAATTGTAGAGAATTCAGAGGAGAGAACACAGTAATTTTTGTACAGAGAACTTGATAAGAGAGCAAGGAGCATGACTGCCTTCCAGCTTCAGAGATGTTCATGTATATCTTAATCTATTTCTCTTTTCACATTACTGTAAAACGTCACATGGAATTTACAAGCTCTCCATTAACCATAATCTAAATAAGACTGTTTCATCCTAGCTAATAAATATATCAAGTGTAACACAGGAGAAACTGTCAACCATGTGTTCAATCGTCTTCATCTAGTTTCCAACACTTGGCCTTGCCTTTCACATCTTGTAGTCTTCAACACAGCAAACAGAAAGCTTATTCTGCACATGCAGTGCCAAAACAAGAAAAATTGAGGAGATTTTAAGCTATTTTTGCTTTTGAGAATGTGTCCCATTTTCTGGCACTGAACAGTGAATACATCTGTTTACTTCTAGCATATAATTAATGACTTGATTTGTATATAAATTTTGCTGCTTTTTCACCCCGTTTGGATGCTTCCATATACAGGAGTGGACATTTCCCTAGGCTCCTTCACATCAATAAATATATTGCTCTTTACTTCGTATAAAAAGAAAAGAAAAAGGAAAAGGTAGATTACTATCAATTGCCTGAAAGGCAAAGCATAAAAGCTCAGGGAGATTACCATTCCTTAGACCAGTTGATGCAACTGCATTGCTTGAAGCTTCCTTAATTATTTGAATAACTCCATCCAAATTATCAAGGCCCACAATAATACCCTTACAAGGACATGCAACAGAGAGAAATCGATAAAACAAGAAGATTTAATATTGCTGTATGTCTAAATCAAGCAAAGTCAACCAAGTTTCAGTGAGGTATCATAGCCACTCCACTTTGTTTAACATTACTGTTTTGAAGACAAATCACAACACATGCTTGATAGGAAAGTAGATTCAGACCAATACATAAGCTAAAGAAGATGAAGAAAATGGTGTGTGCACAGAAAGAAGGGACATTAATAAATGGTAAAATGGGCGAGAGGGGCAAAGAAGGAAGAGAGAGAAAGTGAAGCAATGCCACCAAAGCAATTCAATGGGTACCTCAACAATATGTCTTCTCTCCTGTGTTTGTGACAGCTTGAATCTGGCACGTCGTTCAACAACAGAGCACCTGAAGTCTAAAAAAGCCTGGAAAAGATATACAAAAAGAACAGAAAAGAAAGGGAAGTTAGATAATTGTCAATGTCCTAGATTAGATAGATAATAACTGTGTTGTTGATGCTGGCAACATGTGGAATTACAGAATGCCATATCTCATGAAACAATGAATTGCCGAAGTCGTCAAAAGAGTGATGTGCTTCAATAAAATAACAAGAAGATGAAGAAGAAATGATGATAACTAGTTGTGTTTTGAACTAAACCAGGAGATCACCTTAAGCATTTCTTTCAGACCCATCTGTCTAGGTTGTCCATTAATAATACTGTCATAAGAGCCACCATGAATTTGCTATGAGAAATGACAAAAGAGTATATTTACACAGAAAGGGTTATGGGTTAAATATAGCAAGAGATGTTAAATATACCACACATAATAGAATATGCAATGACTTACTTAGCATTCATAACTTGTCTACTGGATGGGTCTAAACAAATGTAGACTATCAGATTTCTATCAGCATTATGGTACTAAGTTTTAATTGCTTACCCCACCATGTTGCAGCTAAAACTAGTCTGCAGAGGAGTCAGCCGATAAAGATTGTTTAAAACAATTGATGGGTCTGCTCCTCGTTTCAGCTGTAAGAAAACTAGTTAATCCAAACATAGGAAGTTTTACCAAGAAACCAAAATCAAAACAAAGACTTATAATGATCAAATAAATATTTGGTTTCCTACCTCAATGACTACACGCATTCCAGAGCGATCACTTTCATCACGGATATCAGTAATGCCATCTAAACTCTGTCAAGAATAGATAAAAGCAAATATCTCCTTCAAACATGGGGATTTATGACACATCAAGTCTTTTTATATCATCAACGTACAGATAAGCTTCCAGGCAGAAAGTAAGCTACACATACTGATCAGACAATAGAGGCACAGATTCTCAGACAGGTGCAGCTTTAAGGGATTGCTTAAATTGAGCAAAGGTAAAGCAGGCTAAATCACATTTACAATAACATCTAAACCACCACTGTGTAAGTTCATTGAACTCAATTTCTCACTACTCATTGACTTCCACAAGAAAGGTTAAAAAAAACAAAAAAGCAGCCTTGTAGTTTCTATATCATACTCTTTCATAATGTCACTCTAAAGAGCACATATAAAGAGAAGAAGATTAAGCAATAAATTTAACCACTCATTACAGCATTGAGACAGATGACAGTTTCAGAAAATAAAAAACACCTTGCTCTCCACAAGTTCAGCAATCTTTTCCACAAGTGATGCTTTGTTGGTTTGATAAGGAATCTGCTTCAAACAAAACTATAAACATCAGTGTTTCTGTGACAAATGGAAGATACATAATTTATACCACAACTATGAATCACAACAATCACCTCTTTTATGATAATTGCAGTTCGTTTTGCCTTTGAGTCAAGCAATTCAACATCCGTTTTTCCCCTAACTATGATACGTCCTCGCCCAGTTCGATATGCATCGAGGATCCTTGAACAAATAGGTGAATATGAGAACCCATATGCACTTGTGTTGTTGTAATTGCACTAGAATAATGTCAAACAGTATCTTTCACTTGCTGCCAGATTCTGCATTCCTATCTGAGCACTTTCAGGGTAAGTACGAAGAACTCTGTAAAACTTACCGCCTTCCATAGTAATTAAGTTCTCCTAGTTCAGACACAGTTTGACTACACAAGCAAAATGGTCTGTGTCCTACCTTCTGCAGTCATACTGTTCAGTTGCAATGTCTACAAGTTTATTGTTGAATTTTTCCATATTTCTGTTACAAGTGGTCCCAGTGCATCATGCATGCTACTTTATGCCTAACACCACTGGCCTTCATCACTTAAAATATGGACTTCTATCAAAAATCTTAGAAGCCACCATCACAGGAAGGCCAGGTAAAATCCTCTTACTAATTTGAAAAATTAAGAGCTTTTGACAGCAAAGCCTAATAGTGCAAGGCAAAGTGCAAATAAAATCATCTTACCCAAGATTTCCCATAATTAGTCCTCCAGTAGGAAAGTCAGGTCCAGGCATGTATTCTAACAATTCTTGCAACTGTAATAATATAAAGGGTATTATTTGACACACTTCATTGCAGAATATACACTAAACTTACTATGAATTATGTTTAAGAAACTGAAATTTCCATCATTTCATTTAAATACTTAAAAGGCACACTATTTCAAGAACCATGTGCTATAAAATGAGAGACATCAAGATCCAACATGAATTTAAGGAGGACAATGTTTCCCATGCCACAACCAATCAAATGAGACAAGAAAGGCATCAAATTTATTCTAGTAAAGGCATTCCATTAGTAGTCAAACCCAGAGCTCAATTTTACCTTGAATCTCAACCTCAATCTGAGGAGCTTCCAAGACATTTTGAAATAAAAAAAACATTAGAAAAGTGAACTGTTGCCACAAAGGGTAAGGAGGTGGGGAATAGCAGAACTTGCCAACATTACTTCTGTTAACAATGCATTTTAATACCATCTGTAATCTTGTAATTGTCATTCCAAGGTAACTGACTTGGGGAGACCGAGGAAATGGGTCAGCAGAGTCTTGATGCTTAAATTGAAATGATAAAGAAGGGAGTGAGGGAAATAGACCAGTAGACTCAATTTTGAAACTTAAAAGGCAACAAAAACATACTTGTTTTCATTTTTTGAATATATAATGCACATGAACAAGATTTTGGACAAACCAAATTTGCTTCACCACAATTGAAGCCACTGGGTTCATAATTCATAAAAGGGATCTCTTGGATTCCTGAATCAAAATTCCTCTTCTATTTTTAATAAAAAAGGTCTTCAAATTTCCCTTAAAAGTAAAATACATAACACTTTACTATTTTCTCTTAACCCCCAAATCTCACGGGCTAAAAGTGGAAGAAGACCTATATAAACATCAAATATTTTTGACCGAAAATTGAAATATGCCACATCCAAAGATTGAAGCTATGAATAGAGAAAGCTGTTCAGATTTCATTATGCTATGGCACCATCTTTAGTAAGGTCTCTTCTACTAAGATGTGTCTTAAATCAACAATTCCCCTCTTTCCTCTGTCACACCAACCAATAGCATGAGCCTTATTTTGTTGGTATAATTATAATCATTAGTCCAAGCAAAGGGGCTTTCTTTCCGCCTCCCTGAAAGCTAGCTTCCTGATTCACAACAAAACCCTACTCAATCAGTGGTCACAAATAATTTGAAAGCAGCCTTCATGGTCTATCAACTCCTACCAAAACGTTTCCAGCCCAAAATCCATGAAGCACAATCTATAGACCAATACACAAACTACGAACATAAAAATAGAGAAGCAGTAGGCATCAATTACAAGAGTGTTATTTTTCTATAGAATCAGCTAAGTTTAATTAAGAATTGTAAGTTTTAAGTACTAACGGTTGCTTCTGGATTGTGAATTAAAGCACATAGCACATCCACCACTTCTTCAAGATTATGAGGAGGAATGTTGGTTGCCATACCGACCTGGAAGATTTGAACAGATTTATGTTGAATCTAGGATATAGAAGAAGCAGGATACCAAACATGTGCACAAATCAACCTAACCAACTAGCTAATGGAATACATTACCGCAATCCCAGAAGAACCATTCAACAGCAGGGTTGGTAACCGAGCCGGTAGAAGTGATGGCTCTTTTTGGGAATCATCAAAGTTTGGAACAAAGTCAACCTGGAAAAGGAATCATCAAATTCAGATATTTTTAAAATGTCAAGCATCCTCAGGTTTGGAAAAGGGACAGCTTACTGTATCCAGATCAAGATCAGCCAGTAAAACTGCTTCTGTGAGTGGCTGCAAGAATTAGACTGAAGCTGATGACTATTCTTTCAAGCAAAATAAAGCACGTATATGATGGCATATTATATAAATCCAAAGAGATGGACCTCCACCAAATACTCAATTGAATTTTGCATTTCTACAATATTGGGGAAAATTACAAATGGCAATAGAGGCAATTATAACAACTCAAAGAGAAGAATGTGCTTAAATAGAGCATCCAAGACAGGTTCAAGCTTCTACCTGGGATCATCTTCCAAAATTTTAAGGAAATGTTGAGCATTTTAAGCATTTTTCATTGAAAATATGAACACGTGAAAGATAGACAAACATACATGTAGACAACAATGGGAAAGCAACAAACACAGAGATGCCTAGAAACCAGCTATTTTATAAAAGAATTGTTTATGTAAAATATGTCATAAAGAACAGAAACCATGTAAAGTACACCTCTAAACCATATCATTTATGAGCTTGGGAAATTTGTCTGTGACCATGCGGAACTGTTTTGCATCACAAATACATTTGCCTCATTGAGAAATTCAGTGTAATTGCCACAGGTCCAGATGTATCAGCAGAAATTCCATATGTGGCTGACTATGGATAAAGACTTTTTGGGGCAATATCAAAATAAATTCCGCCAACAAATTCCGCTAATATCAAAATAAACTGTTGCAGCTCTTGTGAAGAATATTGCTGCTACCATCCTAAACGCATCAATATTATGGGATACTAAATCCTGCAAACTACACTTATATAAGCAGAAGCAAAGCAATACTCAATAGGCACAAAGCTCTTCAAGAAAAGAGTGTCAATCAAAATGAAGGTAAAATATTTCATTAATGCCTTATATTTCACATTTTCCTTTGGGTTTGACAGAGAAGATTGTTACCTAAATGTGCGAGAATGATTTTAGCATTTATAAGAGTAGCTTGATATTATTTAAACTTCCTCTCTCATCTTCCCTGTCATCCACTTTTTTTTTTTTTTCCATTCAAACACAGCATGCACCCCCATTGCCAGTATAAAGGCCTTTTACTCCCCTCCAAGATACCAGTGACTTGTCAACACTAAAGCTACAACCAAGAACACAGCGCAGACATCTTGGCCAAAAAATGAAAGGTTGTCACAATCCCTTATGCCTCCAGAGTGGGTGTGAGGAGGACAACTTTAAAAGGAAAACCATTTGAGTATCTTTAGCCAACAAAATTCAGGCAAGAATACACAAAGAATTGCCATAAATGTACAAACATGCATAAAAATCAAATGTTGCAACATACTTCCAGCCTGCATTCTGTGTATCGCATAGCAGCAGGAGGATCTGCATCAATAGAACCAAAATTTCCATGGCCTTGAATGAATGGGCATCTTAAGGAGAAATCCTGCACAAAAAATACTAGTTCAAGTAAATCTCATTTAACTAAATACTAGGTTAATTATGGCCAAACAAAGGCATGAAAGTGGAAATGGAAAGCAAAGAAACATCTAACATAGGAGCTGAATCAGTCTAAGGGCACAGCATATTTTGAAGCAAAGAACATAGATCTTTAAGGCAATCGGCAAATATCATGTGTAGAATAACAGAATTAGCATTTGAATTTTTTTTCTAGCTTTTAAAAAATATGAAAAAAAAAAAAAAAGATACAAACCAGTCTATCAAGAAAAGGTGCACTTTTTCTCCTCAATTGTTTGGTTAAAAAAAAAAAAAAGTGCAGTCAATTTCCTTGGGGTTTTGTAATTCCTAAAGAACCGAACAGAACACAATAATAAAATGGAGTACTAGCTTCCACATGAAAAATTGGACTAAGTACCTTTGCTAAAACTTTTAGACAGAAGAAGACACCACACAGATAGGTCAAAGTATCAAGCAACACCAGCATCATTTAGAAACAGAAGATGCATATAGAGTTTCATTGTTACCTGTGCCATTCGCACCAATGCATCATAGACTGCCGTGTCTCCATGAGGATGGAATTTCCCTAGAACCTGAAACAATGGCATTAAACATTTCCACTTCCTAGTTCCCAGCAAAACAAAAAAAGGAAGGCAGGCGGTGCTTAAATGAAATGAAGAATTCTAACCTCACCAACAACTCTGGCACATTTCTTGAATGGCTTCCTTGAGGAAAGACCGAGCTCATGCATCGCAAATCTGCAGTCAAAATTTCCAGATGGAACATTCCACAGTTATGAACAACTTAGACAAAACAGAAATGCAGATTAATCCTTTTACAGAAAACTCGGTATATAAATGCCCATGAATGCGGCATCATCATAAGAAGACCATTAAAATATAATGGATAACGAAAGATATGAACATGCTAGATTACACAAAAATACAAAGTAGTCGTACAGAATGAAACTGCATCAAAGGTTTCAATTGTTCTCCCCTTTTTTCCCAAATTCCCTCAACAGCCACAAGGCCGACAAAATCAAGAATGTTAGAAGAACCAACAAAATTCTTTAAGGACCTAAAAATATAGTTTCTGTGTTTATAAAATTATTTCATACGAGGCCAAAGGGAAAGAGCAGAAAAGGAAAAGAAAATGAGGCAGACTTAAGTTGGCATCCTGATACTCAAGATTCAGTATTATGCGCCTTCTTGAAACACCGTCGCAATTGAAATTCTCTCTTTCAATCCCCCCCCCATTTTCTTGAATACCCGAAAAAACTTAAATAAAGTGATAAGTCCAAAATCAGTCCTAGAATGTCTTTTTGGTTTCCCTTTTGAGTGTTGTACCTTTACGTTTTGTTTACTATGAGTCTATTATTGGACAGGATTATCAGAATAAAATAAAAACAAAACAAAAAAACAAGCTGTTTGACCAGACAGAATATGCTCAAATAAAATCAAATGCCGACCAAAACTGGATTCGGATGGGAGAAAACATAAAGCTACGAGACTGAAATGAGAACTAAATGATTGAAAAAAAAATCGTAAAATTCATAGCTTATCCTCTTAAATAAAATCAAGTCAACTTTCTGACCAACCAAACAGAAGTTACGTGCAAGAGAAAGAAAGAGATAGAAGGAATGACTACAGACAGTATCCTGCGGTGTACAGGCTTCAACCCATCCCTCACATCCGGTAAAGCCCTGCCCACCAAAACCGACAGAGCATAAGCCATATAAGCCTCAGTGGCCTCTTTGTGTAGCTCTGCAGGGACGACCCTGCTGTCTCCGCCTCCGCCGAAATCTTTCGCCGACAGGCTCCCATTCTGCGCTTCACCGTCCCTCTCCTCTCTTCCCAACCCGTCGCCTCTCCGGCGAGCCCGTGCTGGTTTGACGCGGGACTGGGAAGGAGTGATTGCAGTGAAGAAACGGAGCTCCGGCGCGTTCCGACGGAGACGGAAGAAGAAGCCGGCGGAGACGAGAGGGTGACGGTAGTGGCGATGGCGGATGCGGAGCAGAGAGAAAGAAGAGCGGAGAGTTGAAGACAGAGTCATGTAATTAGGGTTTAAGATTAGGGAAGAAGAAGAAGAAGGGCTAGAATTCATGCATGTAAGTGAAACAATTTTTTTAGGGTTTTAGGAGGGCTTTCAGTAGATGTTGGCGTGTCGTTTCCGCTTTTTTTCAATTTTGTCAGTGGGCTCTCCTCTTGGGCGCCAAGTTGATTTTCGGGACGAGGGCCTCTATTACGGCGCCGTTTTTTCTTCCTTCTTCGAAGTTCGATGCCCACACTTCACTTTTGGGTGGATCTATTGGAACCCATGATACTAATAAAAGCTTATTAAAATACTTTTTTTTTATTTTAATTTTTATTTATTTGCGTTTAAAATATATAATTAATTCATATTTTTTTTGTTTATATTTATTATATATTAATCTAATTATGTTCGCTTAATTTTTTTTTTTTAATTTTGTCAAATCGTATCAAACGAGGGGTTTTGGAAAACCAAGAGCTGTATAATTCTCTGTCCTCAAAGTCTCGTACTAGACACAACAGTAGGCCAAAAATAGATATATATATATTTTTTTATTATTTTTTTATTTATTTATTTAACAAATATTACATAAGATATTACAATATTGCAGGCCTAAATTACCTTGTAACAGGCTATAATATGTTAATTATTTTGATGGAGCATCAAAAATTCTTTATCAAATAAATCAATGTTAGACTTTATTTCAATTAAATCATTTTAATTTGGATAAAATATTCCAAAATTTATACATTAAATGATATCATTGTTCTACTGTAAAATAAAATTTCATTACATGAATACAAAATTTTAATAACACCTCTTATTTTTCGTGAACTAAGTAATTGTCCTCAAAAAAAACAAAAATGAAAAAAGAGAAATATTTTAATTTAGAGTCAAAATAAATATTTTCAATACTTGAAAAATATATATTTGAGGTGCATTCCAAGTTTTTCGGGGACGAAAAGCACGGTGGGTTGACGGTGGCAGCCTTCAGGTCACCGGGAGACATCCAAAGCATCGGCAACGGCAACGCCCCCCCCCTACCGACCGTCGTCCTCGTCTCGTGACGGCGACAAAGACCGTGACTCTGCTTCTTCTGGGTTGGAAGAACCAAGAGCCGACGGCAAAGGAGATCGTTCCCACGAAGCCAAAAGTCTCCCAATTCCAAGTGCTGCTTCTTCTGGGCAGATCGACGTCGAGAAGTGAGGCTGCACGCTGGCCGCCGCTCTTGATCCGTGTCCCGCCGTCCGGCTGTCGAGGGAATATTACCTGAACTCCGAGCTTTGACCCTTCTCCTTCTTCTTATTTCTCCGCGGTCTTTTTGGTTGTTTTTAATTGAAAGAATTGTGGTTCTGGATTTTTTACTTCTTTCCCGTTATTCGTGGGGTTTCACATCTGCAGAGTGATGTTCAAGAATGGGTAACTTTGTTGACCGATTATCTGGTACGAACCTTAAGAGAACCACACTCAAAAGCTATCTATTGAGGTGGAAAAGTCTTGAGTTAAGAATCGTGACATTCTACCACACTTCCGCAGTCCTGCGCGGATTAGCTTTGAGAGTCTAAGTTCATATAAGTGTCACGTTGGAATCTCATACTTCCAATGTGGGGCTCAAATGTCATAGCTTGCTATTATGATCTTAACAGTATACGAATAGGAATGGTTGGAATACGGACTCAAATGTTGATAGAAAGAGTAATTTACTTGGAAGAAGTTCCGGGGGTGTCTGAAAAAGTTTGCTGTGGCAATCAGATGGCTCTGCCTCCCATTTGGTATGATTTTTGTTCTACTTTCTTCTCCTGATACTTGCAATGGCAGGATCTGAATTGGGTCTATCTAGATATTGGCATTGCTTTTCCCCATGTTTCCAATTTAGCCTTCTTCGCCAACTCTGAGCTTCGACGATGGAGTTTTGGGAACTTCCCTTTCAGAAGCAGAAGAAAGAACTGCTCAATCATTTTATTAGCAAATAAAGGCGAGGTTTAAATTTAATTGGCTTCAATTTTTGACACACATGTCATGAGGATATTGAGTGTCATGATGTTACCTAATGCTAGATTACTAAATGGTTGATGAATAAGTTTGAATACATATTTTAGTGTGACTTGTTTTGAAATGTCAATAGAGAAATGTCCTAGTGATGAGTTTTTCTTTCTGCTTTACTTTGCAGTCATATCAAGGGGAAAATATCAGTAGCGATGCCTAGACTAGTCTATATGAAACTGTTAGATCCAAAATGAGATGTATCATCCCTGACACCTGTAATGATCATGAAACAGTAAGTGCTTATGGTTATCAAGACTTAAATTCTTCTTCTTTCTTTTTTTTTTTAGTTTGGTTAATAACTTTAACAAAAGCAATTCTGTTGATTGCACTTTTTATTGTGCTTTTTGGAGAACTTCTTAACTACTTTATTTAAAACAGCTTCCACCGCATCACTTTGTTATTTAAGCTGTACAATGGCACGCTCAGATGCCAGTTCTTTTTGTCTCCAATTAACTAACCTAAGCTAAAGCAATTGTAATTGATGCATATTTTGATTCCCCCAAGTAATGAATGCCTGAATGGCTGCTAATTTTCTGAAGGAGGACAAGTTGTGCTCTCTCTGCAGTGGCTCTAATGCTGAATGCAGATTAAGTCAGTTCAAGTTTCTTATATTAAAAGTGCATTTGAGCAAAGAAATTTGAAACTAAGCTAAACTTAGTTATTTAATTGTTTTGGATAGGAAGTTCTTGATTAATTATCTTCCTAACCTCCTTAGAGGCTTAGGCAGGCTTGGACATTTCAGAGGTGTTCAGTTTTGTTCATATGTTGAGGGAGTCAGTTCATGTTATTTCTGAGGAACTTTCAACTGCAAGTCTGCACCAAACCAATTACTACAGTTTCTAATATTCAAAAACTGCACTTGATCTTTTATTTAATTGTTTGTGTGGTTTCAATTTGAACTGCAACCAAGCTGATTCTTTTGGCTTCTAAAATTGAAAGCTGCAATTGATCTTTTATTCAATGATTTATGCGGTTTTGGTTTAAATTGTTTGGCTTAAGTTTTTCGGGCAGTTCATTCAGGTTCTTGAATGGCCCTACTGACTGCTGGAATATGTTGTTGGCCTCGACATTATGATAGGAGTTTCTTGAGTATCATGTATGGGTAGACTACAGAAGGAATAGGCTTGCTCTGTCAACAATTTTTGTCTTGATTATTGGAAGCTAAAGATTTGGAATTAAGACAACGGATAAATACTCTTCCGTACAGGTTTTATGTGTCAAAATTTGCAAAGTAGCTGGTCTGTTGTGAAGAACTAACATTATAAAAATTCAATAGACATTGCTCCAAAATGAGTAGTGCAAAAGTCTGGGAGAAGAACTAGGGACCCAACAATTATGAGTTGAATTTTGTGACAACACTCAGACTGTTGGAGCTCATAGCTTCTTAATTGCTTCTCATATCAAGAAACCTCAGCAGCCTGATCTTATATTTGGAACAAGATGTATTGCCTTCGCTCTGAGGGTTGATGCAGAGTTTGAAACAGGGTTGCTAACCTGGGGCATGCTAGCTCATTGTTCTGGCATCTTAGACACTATGCATTGCGTAGCACTAACTACATTGTCGGAGATTTCCACTTGCTTTAGTTGCTGGCTCGTTTACTTGGAATCTTGATCTTCTCTTTTTGTGTAATAAATATGCTTTATGCTAGTTGATATTTCACTCTCAACTTCGTTCTGGGTTCAGGCAATCCAAAGGAGTAATGCCATTGTGCTTGCATCTGTAAATGTTGCAGATATTCCTCCTGACTTAGTCAGCCTGAGTGCAGTTGAGTTGGTTTCAGACATCAGAAGAGATTATGCCAGTAAGATTGGGCACGTGATTTCCTTTGCCTTATGCATAATTGAGGATGCAAGGGCGCAATGTTAGTTCGTGATAAATAATTTGGAAGGGTCCTTCAACGTTTTGGATTGTAGGCTGGGTTTAGGGAGGTAGATTATAGCTTCAACTTTACCTTTTCAAAAATGAAGGAAAATGTAGTATGTGCCATCAATGACAATGATTATAAGATAATGAATTACCCCAACTTCAATGCTTCACTGGCTCAGCAGTCTATGCACAATTCTGTTTTACTTTATTCTTGTATCCCATCTCACTGTGCCTAGCTACCCCTCGAAGAAAAATTGTTCAAGGAGATTGTTTTTTTTTTTTTTTTAATCAGGTTTCTGGGTTATGAGACTTGTCACTTTTTCTTATTTGGTCAAACCAGACTCAATAAATCTGGCACTGTCTAATTTTTCAATCTCAGGAACATGCTAGGAAACTCCAAGCTGATCTGGCTGTTGAGGAGCACGGTGGCTTTGAGCTGAGTAGAGTATTGAAGGGAGTAATTCCAGATCCCAATACCTCACACGTGCAGAAATCTAATTAAGGAAGAAGGGTAAATTCTCCTTACGAGATTATCTGTAATTGAATGCTTCGTGTCAACCATTACTTATGCAACAGAAAAGGGTTCTTGCTTCTATTTGAACACTCAATTATCCTCTGTGGTTTACATGGGTGGCATATTAAGTTAATATTATCTTATATAAAAATGCCAATCATTGGTATCACGGGCTTATGCATATGCGATCAGTTATTGGCTGTCTGGACATAGCAGTGAAGTTGTTTGACTTGTTTTTGTTTACGGCTGAACTTGAGCTTACAATATCTTTACAGCAATTGGAAGAAACAACTAGCAAACAAACTGAGGCTATGGAGATGTAATAAAACAGCTTTGATAAGTAAGTATTTCTTTTTTAAAAAAAACAAAATAATGTGTCGAATTAATTGTCTTACTCGAATGTGGATGCTCTTAAAGTCAGAACAGCTTCCAAAGTCATTCACACCACAACAAGAGTAACAGACATACAAGTAACAGATATGTCGGAAGCTAGCCCGAATCTAGCTCACCTAACCATTTTAAGATTATGATTTGCATATTTCAATTTAATTTAAAAATAATTTGAATCCAAAAATTTCAAATTTTATGGCCTCAAAAATTGTGAAAATTAATTAATTTGGATTTAAAGCCTACGCATGCGATACGCAATTATTTGAATCGTCATGCTTACAATATACGTATGGTTGCATTATATAAAAAAATAATATGTTATTCTAAAATTATTATTTTAATTTATGAATTCGGCGTAATTTCAAACTTTGTTGTTAAAAACTAACATTTAAGACTCAAATTAAACGACTGGAACCAAATTCCAAAGATAGGGTAAACTCATCTTACCAACCCAACTCAATTGATAACTCTATATAAAAGCTGACCCATATGGCAGGAGAAGGGTGAGAACACAAGAAAAACAAACACGCTGAACACAAAACTATCTGTCATGGCTGGATAGGAGGTCTAGTGATATTTAATTTTTAGAGAAAGTAATCAGATTCTGTATACAAAAATTATTAAAAGGTGGAAGGGCCAGCATAGCAGATAAAAAATCCCATTGGCAGCATGGCTGCGCCTTAAGCCAAGTGTTGGCCATTAAATTAACTCATGGTTAATTAACCCAACTCACTTCTTTAACCACACCTCTTCTCTCTCTCTCTCTCTTACTCTCTCTCTCTCTCTCTCTTGGTTTTTTAAAATGCCTTTCAATGCATTCCTTTCTTTGCCTCTCCTTGTTTTGGTAAACCACTATTGGTTACCAAAATACACCCTCCAAGTCATAAAATCAAAGCTGTAGAGTTGAGGAAACAGGGGACCTAACCATACCCATTTCTATCTTATAAGTCCCTTTGCTAGCTTGAGGGGTCCCTCTTTCTGTCTTTCTCTACTCCCATTTGTTGAACTTGCCTTTGAGCAAATTAGAATAACAGGGAAAAAAAAAAAATGAAAAGGTCACCAACTGCTTCCTCTTGCTCCTCCTCTCCCTCATCCTCCTCTGCGTCCTCCGTCTCTTCCTCTTGTGCTGGCTCCAATGGTCCTCCCAACCATCAAGTGCAAGCAGCTGCCAAGCCGAAGTCTAAACGCTCCAAGAGAAATCACGACCAGCAAGACAAATGCCAGCTGAATGCCACTAACAGCCCAGGTCCCAATAGAAGTTCCATTTACAGAGGAGTCACAAGGTGAGTGTATGTGCATGAGCGTGTGCAGATTTTCTGGGGTTTTATGAGATTGCATGTGTCACATTTTGTCGGTGATGATCATGAGCAACAGGCATAGATGGACAGGAAGGTTTGAGGCACACCTTTGGGACAAGAGTTCCTGGAACAACATTCAAAACAAGAAGGGAAGACAAGGTGATTCTCTCTCTCTCTCTCTCTCTCTCTTTTTTCTTAATACAAAAAAAAAAAAAAAAAATCTCCCACGATGGAATTCAAAAAAACAAAGAGGAAGAAGAAGAAGAAGAAGAAGAAAAAGAAAAAAAGAAAAAGAAAGCAAAAGGCGATCAGGAAGTGTTTTGTTTATTGCTCTTATGCATGCCTGCATAACTCTCTTGAAATTTATAATATGTTCTGACTAATGTTATATTCTTGACAACCGTATCTTGGCCACACCCTCAACGTCTCAACGTGCACTTTCCTCTGTCTCTGCTCAGTCTACTTGGGTAAGCCATTGTGATTTGAACCCATAATATTAATTTTCTTGCCCCCCACTATCTTTCACCTCCATATAATTAATCATAAGGTTTTGTGTTCAACAATTGAGCTTCCATTTTATCACCATACGTCGGTTACTTATCAATGCCAGGGGCTTATGATAACGAGGAAGCAGCTGCTCATACCTATG
The DNA here is from genome assembly GCA_019804595.1 of Bruguiera parviflora. Taxonomy (NCBI): domain Eukaryota; kingdom Viridiplantae; phylum Streptophyta; class Magnoliopsida; order Malpighiales; family Rhizophoraceae; genus Bruguiera; species Bruguiera parviflora. The sequence goes on from CM034044.1 coordinate 7,785,389, forward strand.
ATCTCGCTGCCCTCAAGTACTGGGGCCCAGACACAACCTTGAATTTTCCGGTGCCTATTTATTTTCTCTTCCTTATCAATAATTTTCATAATATTGAGTTGGCTACTCTGATCTGTAGTATTAGTAAAACGTGCGCAATTTAAATGTGACGAGCCAGATAGAAAGCTATGCCAGAGAGTTTGAAGAGATGCAAAAGGTCAGCAAGGAGGAGTGCTTGGCGTCTCTTAGACGGCGAAGCAGCGGTTTCTCTAGAGGCGTCTCTAAATATCGTGGGGTGGCTAGGTGAGTTCCCCACTTGTCTTTTTCTTTTTCTTTTTTTTTTTTTTTTTTGGCCTTTTGACGTAAGCTGCTAGTGATTGAAGTTAGAAGTTGATACTTTTATCTGGAGTGTGAATTTGTGAGAATGAAAAAAATTAATTCTATATGTCAGACCAAAAAAAAAGAAAGAAAAAAAAAGGCTAAGCTCTGTTTACAGTAACTAATGGCCGATTGCAATTTTGGGGTCACTTGATTTTCATGTGCTTTTTCAAAAGTGTGGTCCAATTGATTATCTTGTAGCACATATATGCTTACCATTATTTGACCTTGAAAACACAAAAGGCACCATCACAATGGCCGGTGGGAGGCTCGAATTGGACGAGTTTTTGGGAACAAATATCTCTATCTGGGAACTTATGGTAAGAATTAATTCATTCTTTACTGGTCAAATTTCTTTTCTTATACCATATTTTCTTGTTTCAACGAGGGTGCTTTGATTCACATCCTGTCCACCACGGCATTGTCAATAAATGTAGACACTTCAATCGGGAGCCATACATGAAGTGCATATCACAAATTCAAAACTAGAAAGAAGACTTTAAAAGTGACAAAACGTAATTTAAGGGCCGACCCAACCGTGGGAGTTGGAAGTTTGGATATTGGCTAATTGACTCCCCAACTACCATTTTGCCTCACCCTCTTATGAAAAAAGTGTGCTGCTGGTGGTGGCACCACCCATCCGTGAATCCCAATTTAGTGTTGTCTAAGTCGGGTGGGCAGTTATGCCTATTAGATTACCCCTTTTTTCCCCCAAACTTACCCCGGCCTTTCTCTTCTCTTTTTTAAGTGAAAAACGAAACATTTTAGGAACACAGGTCATCGTCTCGCTCTGTTAATTTTAAAGTTATTCAATCGTCGTCCTGGCACGATGAGCTTTTATTACACAAGGACTTACCATGGAATATACCCATAGCTAGACAGGACCTCCCCCGTCTCTCCGTGTCGTGGCCCCTGGAGACTAAAATAGAAAGGTAGATTTTACTTTTCTTGCTAAGTAATTATAAGGCCGGCTTTCATGCTGACCAGTTGCTACCCTTGTTGTAGTTGGTTGTGGCAGTCAACAACTTATGTGGGCGTGGTAGTTCCGCTCTTATAAATATACGTTTTGAGCAATTTCAATAAACAAAGAGAATAATAGAAGGGGATTAGCGTAATCAGTCTCGGATAAAGATTGCATTAGCCTAATTAATCCATAATAATTAAGGCTTAGAGAGCTGCTGACAATTGCTAGCTGTTGCCCGCGGCACCCCATCTTGCCAAGGACAGGGACAAGTACCAGGGAAGTGCATCCCAGTTATTAAAATCGAAAAACCCAATGTACAGAAGAAAAAAGAACATCCATACCGATGTAGAGATTGTATTGTCAGTTTTATTTGAAGTTAGCCCCCCTAATCGATCGTACAAATTTGTTTCGATTCATGTATTGGATTCAGGCATGCACTAATTACTAGAATATTTTTATTTAATAGTTAATAGGTTAATATATTTTTAAATAATATATTTATTAAAACTTTATTTATAATGTAGTTTGATTAGGAAGCAATAATTTTGTAAATTATCATATTATTAAGAATGATAATTTTAAATATAATCTTTATATTAATAAATATGTCTAATTTAAATTATAAATTTATATATATATATATTCTCTTTTTAAATATACAAAAATTTTATTTAAAAATTTGTAATTATAATATTCAATCTAAATAAATTCTTTTAGTATATCAATAATTTTAATTTTTATAAATTTAAATATATTATTTTTTAAAAAATATATTTTTTTTGAATTATAAATGTTTTCTCAGAATAATTCAAAAAATGTTGAAAACTGGTTCGTTTATGCGGGATAAAAAAAAAAAAAACAAGTTAGTATTTTCTTTTGATAATAACTCGACATATTATTGCAACGTTACTTAATATTTGAATTCTTTAATAGAAAAACTTGTGGATGTCGACAATGTGAGGCCCGCTTTTGTGCCTTTAATCGAAAACTTGATGAACCCATTCAGATGGTCGATTTTGGCGCACGTGTCATTTGTGCGGGTTAGTTATCAGGTTCTAGTTAGCCAATTAAAACTGCACTGACTCGAGGGAGAGCTAATAAATGCTTATTAATCGATTGGTGGGTCTTGAGCTCATCGGGCCATGAGTCTTGAATCAAGAATTGCGGTGCTTGAATGTGGCATTATGATGAATATGAATTGTTGTATGAATCCTCGTGATTAAAAGATTTTAATATAGATTTATTAAGGAATAATCACAAAACTAATTCTGAAGCTTTCCATGAAAATAATATGATTAATTCACTATAGTTCGTTTTCCAATATTTTAGTCATTAAGGTTTTTTTTTTTTTTTTTTTTTGGCGTTTGGGGAAACTCATTTTCCATGTTATTTTATCTGTTTCCTTTTGCCCTATACAATGTTGTTACCATCAAGTAATGGTTATGCATTTTCCAACTCATATTTGAGGTTGGAAGCATGTAGGCCCATTTGCTAGTTACTATCATGGCCAGGGCTTGATTGGGGATAGCCCCCCTCCCTCCCTTATTTATGAAAATGAAACTAATTGATAACCGAAGGAAACCCAACAGACAAGATGTCAACAACTAGGATTTTTTTTTTTTTTTTCTTCTTCTTCTTCTTTTGGGTTTCATCACATCAAATATTTAGCTTCTTCATATATCATAGATGACCAAAAGAAAGGTTCATATATCATATGTTAATTGGTCTTACATACCATTTTATCATCTATCTAAGAACGATTCCAATTAATTTCTGTTGTTTGAAGCCAATAGGTTAATTTGGATGCTAATTTGAATTTGAATGCAATCAACATGGCATTCCCACTTAATCAATACTAACTAACAAGTAGGGAGGACACGTGAAATCTAATCTTGATTTCCTATAGTTTAATTTAGAATACTGATATATGGTATGGTCAGATACCATGCATTAAAAAGACATCAAATTCCTTTATTTTTAGATGAATCTAAGCCAATAGATGGCCTATGACGGCTGAATTGTATCGGTTAATTTATCAACAACACTGCTTTTGACGGAATTGTTTTGTTATTTAGTCAAATTAATCATCTGCCGAATCAGATTCATGATCTCGTTGAATTCTTGAAAAATATTTCTGGTTTCTTTATTGACTTTTTTCTTTTTTTTTTCTCTCCTATTAAAAAGACACACAAGAAGAGGCGGCAGCGGCGTACGACATGGCAGCAATAGAATATAGAGGAGCAAATGCGGTGACCAATTTTGACATCGGCAATTACGTAGACCGCTTGAAGAAGAAAGGCATCGCTTTGGACCACATCCTCCAAGAGCCTCCTCCGCCTGATCATGATCATCGTACCCGTTGCTGCTCCGCCGAGTCCGAGGATGCCGAAGCCGAAGTCGAACAACCGGGGCCGCCGCCGCCGCCGCCACAGCGTCGAGAAGAAGAGGAAGAGGACGGAATTTCAGTGCCACCATCATCACAGATGCTGCTTCCTCCTGCCTCGTCTATGATCACCACCATGGAAGACCCAATGGACGGCCAGGATGATTTCACTTGGGGCTTCTGCTTGGAACCCGCCGGGATGATGACCATCCCATTCTCGTCGGTCGTCGTCCCTGACCTCCCTCTCGAGAACCCCGGCGAGTTGCCGGACTTGTTCGACGACAGGGGCGCCTTCGAAGACGACATTGACTTGATATTCGAGACATGTTCCTATGACGGTGGGACCCAGATGGAGTACACGTCCTCCGGAACCTCGGGAAGTGGAGTTGAGGAAGCCGGCGCCTCTGCAGACAGCAGCATCGTGGGGATGGAGGTAGTGGGAAATGGGAAAGAGGCCTCTGCTGTTTCTTGCAATTATTCCGTTTGAATTTTTCTTTTATTTTCCTGGGTGGAAACATAGGGTTGGTTAAGGATCTTCTTTGGGTTTGTTGCTGCGGTGTATATGGGAAAAAGAAATATTTAGGGGCAAAAAAAAATCTTTTTAGCTTTCTCTCCACATTGTTCTTCGTTTTTCTCTTTATCAGTTTCTCTTGAGAAATTAAACAAAAAAAAAAAAGAAAAAGAAGAGGATTTAATGGAAACCAAGTGATTTTTTATTTGTCGTTTTTTTTTTGTTTTTTTATTTTGGTATTTTGTTTTCCTCTTAGTTTAGATTTATAATATTAAAAAAAAAATCCAAACAAATTGAAACGACAAAACTTCACAAATATCAATATTAAAATGAAATGCCTAATTTCTAGAGTTTAGATGTTAAAATTATGAATATATATATATATATATATGCCTATTTGTTTCGTTTTAGGCCTCTTCGATAGTATTTTGTAACTACTCTATCTATCTTGTCATCTAAGGTTGCGCAAAGAATCCCTATTATTTAATTTTATTGCCTTTTAAAAAAATATTATAACTACTCAGAGTCTTAAATTTTTAAATATATTAACAATATAATAGACATAATTATCTTTATATATAGAATGGTTTTTTTTTTTTCTTTCGATCCAATAGCTCCACAATTTCACTCATTCATTCTCTTTTTTTATATAATTAATCTTCTTTTTTCTCTTCTTGCAAAGGAAAATTTCTTTCCCTTTTTTTTTTTTTTTTGAGCTTCCATGCACATACGTACACATAGTTGTACACATGTACATATGAATCCACTGGCGAGAGCATACTTGTTTCGATGAGCATGCGAATCCGATATATGTTTGCCACGAAAAGGGTGTCTTTCGAGTTTTCATTTCTAATAATTTGCTGTTTTGTTTTGGTGGTTGTAAATGCGTAGGTAAATAGGGAAAAACCTATGAAAGATGGCCCATTCTGTTTGAATTGGCAAATAAAATAAAATAAAATAAAAACAATGCAAAGGTCACTTAATTATTTATATAATTTTCATCTTTTAATTAGTTTATATATATATACATACTATTTTTATAACATATGACTTGTCACATCTTCATTTAAGAGTGATTTCACGAGATTTTCAATTAGTTTTTCATTTATGGCTTATCCCATTTTGAGAACGTTCAACAAGATTGGGTATATAAATTGGAGGTCTATAAATTATTAACTTCCTAAAATACAGGAAAGAAAAAAAAATGAAAGTATTTAATAAAGAAATGTAAATAAATACAATCGACTAAAACATTAAATAAATTTATAAACAGAAAGAAAGAAAAAATGTTCTGCTCCTTAATCTCTAGACAATTGAAGATCATCAAGAGTATCAAAGATACTTGAATTTGCATTTCTCTGTGGTATATCAATCCAAAGTTAATTATTCATATTATTTAGATATTTTACCAGGGAAAGGGAACGAAGTATGAATAACAGATGCTAGTACATTTTAACAGAATTTCCACAAGTGCAGGATCTGCAAAGCCATAATTGTTCTTTGAAAATGATTTAATCTCGTTTATTTTCACCATTCACAGACACAAGTTCTTGTGTTTTTGGCCCTGATCTGTGCATGCTTCAACGACCCTTTAATTCTTTTATTATTTTCTCTTCTTTAGTCCACCTATTTACTATATGTTAAATTGGGATTTCAAATATTTTCACATTATGAAGTACAGACAAGCTAAATCTAGAAAGAAATTCTTCATATGATCTATGGATGTACGTAAATCTATTCTATAAAAAAAAAAAAAAAAAGTTTGAGTTTTCTTCTTGCAATTGAATAAAATGCTCGAGCATAGCATTAATATCCATACCTTCCAAAGCCAAACGTTCTTATTTGTCAAGATAATTTCTATATATATATATATTTTTTTTAATTATTTTTTTTATGCAACCAATATTTTTGACACCCACCATATCATTACCACAGAAATTTGACTTGCTCGTATCCCCAACTTCATTCAAGGTATCCACGTTGTTTTCATCTTCTGCAAAAATTCTCTTACGCAACAAGAAAAAGAAAAATGGCATGCTTCTTCACCAAGAAAGAGCAAATATTTATGCTCTTTAACAAAATTTTGAATAAATCATATTCCATCGATTCTTCTTTTAACATGTAAAGATGCATTCCGATCAATTTTAACTCCCAAGTCGAAGATTAACAACGTTTGATTGTCGCTTAACCCCACAACCAATTGCATGCAAATTTAACATCAATGGTGGCACCAGGCACTTTAGAACGACGACTAACAACTCATCTTCGTGACAACCAAACACGAATAAATATTATAAATGCTTTAGGAGCCGTACGAAACAATGAAAAAAAAAATATAATATACATACATACATATATATATATATATATAGTACGTACTTTGAGGAGCACAAATGGAGCATACTTAAGCTTAAATGTCAAATAGATGGTGATCAATTTTCGAGTGATTTGAACGTCAAGAATAAAAGTACACAAATAATACGTATTTAATATCAACAAATCAATCTTCTTTACTTAAAATTACCAACCATTTTTTTTAATAATTTTTATTTTCAAAAGCTTATTGACCTCGATATAATTTATTAACTCGGTCTAAAAAGAGTGACATTACGAGTATCGTATGATAAACATGCAGGTCACTGTCTTTAAATAAGCAAGCGAGATAAAGCTTGTTTGCTCTGAGACCTCTTCCCCTCGTGTAGAATGTTAAAAGTTCGGACATAAAGCTTCTAATGGTGACCTACAAGATTTCAATTTCCTTGATTTTACTTCTTCTGATTCGTTTTCTTGATAACCAATCAGGTCTACATATCCGACTTTTCTTTTTCAAAAAAAAAAAAAAAAAAAAAAGCAACGGAAGAAAATGAAACAACACGAATAAACACGGGAGCTATTTATTTAATTTATTTTAAACCAATTTTTAAACAAAAAATCATCGAAATTGTTAAAAATTGTACATTAACTAAAAAAAAAATATTAATCGTCCGGATCATTTTTAGTTGAAAAAGCATCAATTTAAAAAGTACAAAATTTAAATAAAAAAATATAAAAAAAATTTCCAAACTCAATTATGAAAATTTAAAATGATTTCACTTTTGGGGGGGGGGGACGAAGGCAAAAGGACAAAAAATAAAAATGACTCCGGCCAGCGAGCGATCCTCCGAAGTTACACAGCAGCAGGCAACGCAGCATCCCTTGGACCGACGATCAGTCGATTACGATTTCAGGATGTGCTTTTCAACGCAAATGAATCACACCACATCCTCAACTGCTGCGCTCGGTTAGTCAGAATTGTCCCACCTAATTTAAAATTACAATTCGAACATGAATGATAGAATTCAATTCAATGCATCGAACTGGAATTAGATTTCTTAAAAATTTCTCATCTCACGCGTCGCTCTTTTTGCACCGTTTTGTGCTAATTGGTTTGTTATATTCGTTTTTCTAATTTTGCAATTCAGAATGTAACTCCAAAAGATACGGTGGCATTGTTGTCGTTAATTGTCAGATTATGAATTAATTTGTTCTCCAAGTTTTCGGATTAATTTTTTTATTTAAAAATAAAAATAATAAAAATAATTGTATGTAAATAAATAAAGAAGGTCAATCGGACGAGCCGCGTTTGGTGTGAATGCATGCACAGAATCATTCATATCCAACCTAGGACCAGGACTGGGACTGCGGGGTCGGAGGGGGGGGGGGGGGGAGGGGCGAATCAAAAAGTTAAAATGCAAAGAAAACGGGTGCGAAATGGAATTAACAACAAACCGGAGCAATTTTCAAAAAAACAAAAAAAAAAACAAAGAAAAAACAAACAGGAGCAGCGGGGTTGGGTGGCTGGAACGAACCGTTGTCTCTTCCCATCTGTGTTGTCGTTCTGCTATCCTCCAACAAATCAGCACAGTCGTAGTAGTTGTAGGAGTGGTGGTGGTGGTGGTGGTGGAGGTGCAACATTAGAAGTGAATAGACCCCACCAAGTGCCCACAAAGAGGCCGAGGGAAGTGGGTTCCTTTTTCCTTTTTTTTTTTATTTTTTTAAATTTTTATTTTTGGTTCCTTTGTTTAATTTTTCTTGTCAATCAGGAAAAAATAAATAAATAAATTAGTTAGAGAAAAGAAGGAGGGGGAATTTAATAATTTAACTGCAACGAAGCAACTCTTTTTGTAAGGTCGGTTTGTCTTGTTCTTCTTTCTGTTTTTTTTTTTTTTTTTTCTTGTTGGTGAAGCTATGGATGATTGGGCATTGTATGGTTCTCCGTTTTGGAGGTGATTTGGGTTGTTTTAATTTGCGATTATTTTATTTATTTATGTTATTTTGGCCTCTGTGATCAGTGTTCAAGAAGTGAGGGAATTTCTAGGAACATGGGATTATTGTTAAATTCTTACATGACTCGATTTGATACAGACCGACTGCACTTCAACGATGTTTGTGGTTTTGGTGAATTCACTCTTTTGTGTGTTCCTCTTTTTCTACATTGGTCTTTTTTTTGGGGGGGGGGAGAGGGGGTAATGCTTTTTTATACAGGTGGGTGTCTAATGCAGACTGTTGTTGCTTCCAGTCAGCATGAAGACTTCGTTGCAACCTGCCTAGAGACAGAAAAGGAAACTGGGATCCATAATCTCCCCGTATGGATGTTGAAGGATTAGGAAGAGGGGATGGTCATGTGTCAGGGAGTGCTCTCCCAAACGAGGCTGACAGGCGGAATCTAACTGACAAATCTGTGCAAAGGGGTTTAAGAAATGAGGAAGATGATGGAAGTGCCACGCCTTGTGTTGGTATGGAGTTTGAATCCGAAGGTGCTGCAAAGACGATCTATGATTCATATGCCAGGCGTATGGGTTTTAGCACTCGTGCAGGTCAGTTTACGCGTACTAAGCCTGATGGGCCGATTGTAACGTGGGATTTTGTGTGTTCTAGAGAGGTTCTTAAAAGGAAACATGTTGAGAGCTGCAATGCAATGCTTAGGATAGAGAGAAAGGACTCAGACAATTGGGTCGTGACAAAATTTGTAGAGAACCATAACCATTCTCTAGTGACTCATAGCAAGGTCCATCACATTCGACCTCGCAGGCATTTTGCTGGTGCCTTGAGGAATGTGGCTGAAGTGTTAGATGCCACTGGTGATCTGTACGTTTCCGTGGATGGAAACCATGTATCTTATGATTCAAATCGCATTATGAATGCCTCTCCTGTAGAACCTAATCTTCCAATTAGAAATGCTACATCCATGCCTGAAAACTATTTCAGGCCTCCTAGCAGAAAGAGAACTCTTGGAAGGGATGCTCAAAATCTCCTAAACTATTTCAAGAAGATGCAAGCAGAGAACCCTGGCTTCTATTATGCAATACAGCTTGATGATGATAACCGCATGACTAATGTCTTCTGGGCTGATGCACGATCAAGGATGGCATATAATCACTTTGGTGATGCAGTTATTTTTGACACAATGTACAGGCCAAACCAATACCAGGTTCCATTTGCTCCTTTCACTGGGGTAAATCATCATGGTCAGATGATATTGTTTGGTTGTGCATTGCTGCTAGATGAATCTGAGTCCTCCTTTGTTTGGCTGTTCAGGACTTGGCTATCTGCAATGAATGAATGTCCCCCTGTTTCTTTCACTACAGACCAAGACAGAGCAATACAAATGGCAGTTGCTCAGGTGTTTCCAGAAACTTGCCATTGCATCTGCAAGTGGCACATCTTGAGAGAAGGCCAAGAAAGGTTGGCTCATATCTACCTCGCTCATCCTTCCTTCTATGGGGAACTTTATAGCTGCATCAACTTTTCTGAGACAATTGAGGATTTTGAATTGTCATGGTACTCTCTTCTTGATAAATATGATCTTCAGAGGAATGAGTGGCTTCAGGCTGTGTATAAGGCTCGGAAACAGTGGGCACCAGTTTATTTTCGTGGCACTTTTTTTGCAGCACTCTCATCAAATCAAGGGGTAAGCTCTTTTTTTGATGGGTATGTGAATCAACAGACAACATTACCTATGTTCTTCAAGCAGTATGAAAGAGCTCTTGAGCATTCTCTTGAAAAGGAAATAGAAGCCGATTATGATACAATTTGCACCACTCTGCTGCTGAAGACACCATCACCGATGGAGCAACAGGCAGCAAATCTCTATACCAAAAAGGTGTTTGCCAAATTTCAGGACGAGCTGGTTGAAACCTTTGTGTATACAGCGAACTATATTGAGGATGATGGGGTGGTCAGTAAATACAGGGTTGCTAAATATGAACAAGATGACAAGGCATACATAGTGACACTGGATATCTCTGAGATGAAGTCAAGTTGCAGCTGTCAGATGTTTGAATACTGTGGCATCCTCTGCAGACATATACTGACCGTCTTTACAGTAACAAATGTTCTTACCCTCCCATCTGACTACATATTGAAGCGATGGACAAGGAATGCTAAATATTGGGCTGGATTAGAGGAACAAAATGCAGATTTACAGAGCATGGGAACTCTGACCTCACGCTTCAACAATTTGTGTTTGGAAGCCATCAGATTTGCGGAGGAAGGAGCACATGGTGTTGAGACTTATGATGCAGCAATTAGTGCTTTAAGAGAGGGTGAAAAAAAAGTTGCTGCTGTTGAGAAAAATGTTGCTAAAGTTACACATCCTGCTTCTCAAAGGACTGGAAATGGCCAAGAAGACAGCAGCAAGAAGCCCCCCTTGTCTGTTCCTGAAGTGGTGACCTCACTGTGGCCGTGGCAAGATGCAATACCACAACGCTTTAATCTTAATGATGTGGGAATACCTGTTACTGATACGGATCAGCCCAGTATGGCCCCTGTGTCTGTCCACCATGAAGGTGGCCCGTCTGATAACAAGGTATGAAGCTTCAATAGCTTTCCAACATCCAGTATATGCTTATTCTGGAAGTTTGTTCTTTTTCTTTAATTGAGTGCTTCATTTGATTCATCAAGGTGGTTCTCACTTGTTTTAAGTCCATGACTTGGGTGATAGAAAATAAGACTGGCTCCCCATCTGAAAAGGTAGCTGTCATCAACTTGAAGGTATGCCACCTTTCCTTTCAATATGCTTAAATTGTTTTGCAAACAGCTAAAGACAGTGTTGTAATTTTTCAAAGGCTAATTGCGTTACATTGCTCACTTTTTCATGGAGTAATTATACTTGCAGTGGCTTTGGTTCTTTAAAATGTTAATAGCTAATGTGCTATCAGGTTAGTTGCATGATGAAAACTGAATCAAATACCTTTTGATTTATTTAAATCCCAGTAAACCTTTTTTGAGATCAGTTATAGTGATTAATTCAATGTGGCTAGTGAGCCAATCCTACTTCAGTTGTTAAAAGTCATATGATTCTCGCATTTTGCAATAGATTTGTCTTAATTTTGATAGATATGTAATTAGAAATTCATTATAGTCTCCACCGATACATGTAAAGAAAATTACTACAGCTGTCCTTGAGTCTTGTGCATTCTACACGTAAGGATTCTAAATGTCAATGCTCCACTAATTGGTCTCTAAGGCTTTAAAAAATTTAAATCTTTAGTCCTTAAACATTAAAAGTGAAAATTTTGGTGTTAGATCAAATTTCAAAACATTGTCATTTTGATTTAAAGTTTTCACCTCTAAGAACTAAAATATCAGGTTTTGAAGAACTCTTTGTTTAAGTGTTATTTGCAGAAAAATCTATTTTGAAATTTGCTTCAATTAAGTACATGAATGTTTGGCTGATCCCAGCATTTCTAAACAATAAATAAGCATTAATAGCACCAAATGGGGCAATCAACAGCTGGTTTCTTCTGCTATTGAAGTCTACCAATTATTTGTGTACCTTTCTTGCATCTCTAGCTGCAAGATCATGGAAAGAATCCATCTGGGAACTCAGAGGTGCAGTTTAGGTTAACAAGGGTAACATTGGAGCCAATGTTGCAATCCATGGCCTACATTAGTCAGCAGCTGTCAACACCAGCCAATCGAGTTGCTGTCATCAATTTGAAGGTACATAATGTTAAAATTTTGTCCCTTTCATTTCCTGTCTTTTCTTTTATAATTTCCAAACAAGCTTTGCCTTGCAATTTTGGGGTTGTTCCATCTAGCATGTAATATTTCTTCAATATGTCTTGTTTCAAGTCCATGTTAGATGAATAAGTGATTCTAGAGACCTCCTCAAATTAACTTTTTTGGATATCATGCACTATTAGGTACAATTAACAGTGTGTTTTAGAAGCTTGTTTCCTGTTATGACATTGGGTTGACTTGGTATGGCTATGAGCAGGTGACAGGATGAGTGGTTTAGATGCTCACATTTCTAGCATAACTTTTTGAAAATTTCTTTATTCATTATAAGTTCTCTATATTTTTGTGTTTTCTTTCCTGGATCCTTTTTGTTCAACACATTTAAGGCTTTGTCTGAAAATTTTGTTCCTCTTTTTTAAAAAATTTCTATTTGGTTCACTGTTTCTAAGTTTGGCACCATCTGGGTTTCTGCTAACAGAATAAACTGTGAAGTCTCACTATGAAAAACAGAGTAGTTGTCATGATAAACACAAGGTGCACAATTAAAAATTTTCCTGTTTTACTTTCTGCACCAATTTCTTGAAGTAGTTCCCAAATCTTGAAGATTTACAGTAAGGGACAATTGTCATGTAAAGTGGAACAAACTTAGAGTTGCCAAATTTATTAGTACTTTTTTGGATATTGGCTGTTATTCCTGAAACATGATACCCCCAATCCACCAGTGTAACAGGCTTCTTATGCATTTCCTTTTTCACCATTTTTTTTTCCTTAAAAAGTAAACAATGGCTTATTATTTGTACACGTCTAGACTTTCTTTCATTCTTCAAAGCCATAAATTTTTTCTGTTACCCCATTCTAGAACTATGACTTTATAATAACCTTTTTTTTTTTTAAACCTATTTTACAGACTATTTATAATGTTCAAGGACCTGTCATGATTTGTAACTTGGAATAGTTAGTTATTCTCCTACCGTAGTTAAGCTTTAGGAGAGATTGGCAGTTACTGTATACTTAAATTATGGTTTATCCCTTGTAGCTTCTTAGATGTCATTTTGATCTCTGACTAAGGTATCCTATGATTTGTCAATTGAAAGCAGCCTCTCTAGTCTAGATGTATAAACTACTGAGGACAGTGTATGATGCTGACTTTTTGTGCTTGACATGTATGTTCTCCAGCTTCAAGATGCCAAGATGACAACTGGAGAAACAGAGGTGAAATTTCAGGTTTCTAAAGATACACTGGGTTCCATGTTGAGATCAATGGCTTATATCCGTGAGCAACTTTGAGAGTGTAAGTGTACTCTTCCTCTTACCGCCTGGATTATTCAATCCTCGTGATTTAAAAAAAAAAAATTAAAAAATTGTGTAGTCTAATCTCAATCTCTTGGAGGATTGGAAATTTTTATCTTGTATGTGAATAAGTTTGAATTTGCTTTTAGTTGGCGACAAACTAATGCAACAGGCAGATGAAGAAGGTAGTAACAGTTGAACCCCAAAAGTATCAATAAATTAAGAAACTGTGAATAGCTTTATTGCAATAAGACTGATGATGCTGATAATTAGGCCAAGGGCCTGAAGGGTCTGCTTGGTATGCTTTATATAGTTCCTCGTGGTCCCAGAACCCTGGAAAGGGCAAAATACAAAAGAAAAGCATTCAATGTAAGATGCAGAGGATGATTTGTTGGCTAGATTCATAGAGGCCAACTTGTCTAAGGAATCCAAAAATAAAGGCTCTTATTTACGTTGCCTGCCCAATTTGGAATTTTGTTAATGTAAGAAAATAAATTAGCAAGATGATTGCAGTAAAAGCACTGAATTATGCTAATTAGTAATGATGGAACCTCGATTATCCCATCTCATCAACATGATGTTTATTAACATTGGCAGTGAACTTGGCTTTAGAGGAATTGTGGCCATGTGGATTAAATCTCTGCACACTGCAACGTCAACTAATACCGGAATCTTTTGGATTTTGTGTTTTTGGCATTATACACCATGATCATCAGTCAAGAGCACACAATTGCAGTTCTGTTACCCAGTTACCATATGTGATGCCTAACCCCGAACAAAAAGAAATTGACGAGGATAAATTTATGTGTTGCCTTGCTTAAGGGAATCTGTGTCCATTTAACAGACATCCAGAAGTTTAGCCAGATGAGTGTTTAATGTAGGGATTAAGTTATATGGAAGCTTTGCAATTCTTTGTATTGAATACACATGTCATAAGCACAGTAAGAGGTTGGCATAGACTCACATTCTGTAGAACCCTTCAAACTGAGAAAAAGGGTTAGTTTTTCAGATTCTGCAAAATCCATGGTGAAAATGGTGCAATTCCATTTTGGAAGGGAGAAGAAAAATTAAAGAAAATGCTGGAGTTATAGTTGGGTTTTCATTTGTAGCTGTGCATTTAACTAATATATTGTGGCATCTGTGGTGACTCCACATATTTTGCAGTGATCATTTCAATGTACTCTGTGAGCTAGATGATGTGCTAGAAATTCTGATGTCAAATATGATGTCTGTCAGAATAGCTACACCAAGATGGCTTGCTGCATCGGAAGTATTAACATCATGCTTCCCCACGGTTTACAAGCACCTGTGTAATATTAGTATCATGTGAATGTTCATTTGCAGTGATTCAAGTCTTAGTTGTAGTCAGGTGTGCGAATACTTCCATTCATTGCCAGTGGGTCGTTCAGCTGCAGTCAGGTTCGATTATACTTACATCTAACCCTAGAAAATACACCTCCCTTGTAACAAACGCATCTACAGAATGAGCATTGCATATAATTTATAATTAGCTTTGGGAGACAATTTATAATTTCCAGTGATCAATAATCATTGTGGTTAGCTGTTGTTGCCTTACAATGTAAAATGGCTATTTGGGAAAAAAGTAAATCCAAGGGATTTATGGAAACATAAAATAGCAATTAAAGATTGCGTTTTTAAGTTATTTATTATTTTTTTTTTTAACAATGACTTAGCTTCTTTATTTTGTTAAAAAAAAAAAAAAAAAAGTCATATGTTTTTCCTTATTCACCAAACACTAGGAATAAGGTTACACTCTGCTGCAACTCTTCATATAATGGCCAGTTTTGAACAAGAATTTTTTAAAGTAAATTTAAAAAATAATCATATACAAGTCTATCTCTTTTTTAGACATTTGACTCGGCTTTTGTTTCTCTTTCTTTTATTTTGTTTCCCTGGAGACTTCAACTGTTTATTAACAATTGGTAATATACATACTCTTAAAAATGTAAAAAAGGTAGAATTTGAACACTCTAAAAGAACACTCTCGTGTATCCTTATGAGCCGAAAAAAAAAAAAAAATGTAAGAGGAAAACGACAGTGGAGTGAAGTAATGTATTGAACGAAGACAAAATCCAAAAGCCATCACTTCTGTCCTCCTTCTCTCGCAAGCAATCACTTTGAAATAAAGAAAACGAAGATGGGTTGCGTGCAAGAACCGGCAGGGTGCTCGTAACCATTCCTTTCTGTTTGTTTTAATGGATATATATATCAGCGTACAAACAGGTTTGTCCTCGAAGAAAGGTTAAGCTTTACGGTAAGTCTAATAAAAAAAAAAAAAGAAAAAAAAAGAAAATGAACGAACTTACTAATGGTAGACAAAGTTAGCAAATCATTATGCATTGAGTTCCAAAAAAAAAAAAAAAAAGACAATTTAATTTATGGTATTTAATTCGATGGATATATTTGTATCAGGGTAATTATTTTTAGCAACACGAGCAGAACCTAAAGTCGACTCGTGACGCTTGACCAAACTCCGCCAAATATCTTCAGGTAACAATTGATAAGTATATGGTGTAGCTAACAATTACGTTCGTTATTTTCATAAGAAATAGTCCATCTGCAGCTAAACAGGGAAGCTGAGCCTAAGAGAAATGCAGTGAGGCAACTGAAGCTTCTCCCAGGCTCATCCATCAATTAGCATTGACTCCTCCAGGATTCGGTTGAGCTGGATTGCTGATTTATATGCTTCTTCTACTAGTTTAAGTGTTGCAATGTAAATACTCCAAGTGAAACTAGAGAGCTTTTTTTTTCCATCTCTATTTTCTATACCGCAATGAAACTCAGATCAGCAATTGAAAAGAATTTGAAATAAGAAAAAACAAAAAAAAAATAAAAATAAAAAAAGAACAGCAAAAGAGATGGGGTTGGCTCAAATGAAAAGATTGTTTGTTGTGGCCAATGCATAAAGCAATAATTTATTTTTGGCGAAGTGAGGTGAGGAGTACGTCCTGCAGGGAGCTGTCCCTCTGCATGGCAGCTTTGAACTCATCAAAGGTGACCTTTCCGTCACTATTGGCATCCATCCGGTCGAAAATTTCATCCAACTTCCCAGGTTCTGTAATATCAGCAGGAAGGCAGTCCTCGGGCAAAGCCTGCTCAAATGGAAATCTCCATGTCATCTTATTTGCAAAGCTGTTAATACTTGATTTGATAGTTGAGACATCAAGAAAGTGGCTTTACTCTGAGAAGGGATGCAAGCTCTTCCTTTGTGATGCATCCGGATCGGTCTGTGTCATACATCTGATTGAGAATAGAAACATAAGCCAAATTTGCTCAGGCTATACTATTCTTTAAACTCTCTAATTACTTTACAACTGTGCAAATAAGACCATTTTTAAGTGAACATTATAAAATGAATATGGTATAAAGGATGAGAAAGGGCACAGGAGTCCATGTGATTCTACTTGCTGCAGAGGGCAAGGGAGAAAGTGGAAGAACTGGCCAAAAAAAGGTGGGAGACAGCGGATGCAAGATGTCAGATTGGACACTTCTGCTTTCTAGTAACAAATGGGAACCTCAGGCAATTTTTCAGAACCCCTTTTAAGATCCTTACTGAATTTTTATTTTACTGCAGCATTTTGTTCGGGCTACAGTAGAGCGGTATGTGCCAAAATCTAGCTCATATAACCAAATATTTCATGAGTACTTGAGTATTATATGAATCTGTCAAGTGAGAACAGAGGATAAAGCAATGCACCTGGAAGCAAAGATGCAGTGCATCATCTCCTTGTGAGTTCCTGAGGCTGGAGAACCCACAAAGGATCTCTCTCATGTCAACTGTTCCATCGCGATTGTTGTCGAATAGATCAAAAATGCGGGGTGCCAGCGGCATTAGTGATGACATGTCCATTGCTTTGAGCACCTCCTCAAATTCAGAGAGAGTGGCATTGTCACCTCTTGCACATCTACATATGACAAAGTGTATCTGTTAGAACTTGAAAATGTCTCGAAGGCAGAACTATTTGGTTGTTGAAGTATGTTTCATCCAACTTGTTAGCCAATGCCTTCTATCTACTATTAAGTCTAACTAATCTACAATTTTTCTGCTATTTAATGCTGATAAACCTTCTTGCACTCTATTCAAGCTGAAGGCTGAGACTTAGGTACTGACACTTTTTGAAACTGAATCCTGAGGTTCTTAATCTCATCCTCCCTAAGGTCATGGGAACCCAGTAAAGATTTTAGCTTTTTAGTTCTCAGGAAAATCGTGCTACTCCAGACACTAGCTATTGCAGCAGCACGAAGCTTGCGACGGGCATTGAAACTTTGCAATCGAGAGACGATCTCAGGGTCCATTTGCTCCTCTTTGGCTGAATCTCCTATCACCCATGGATGATTGACGACCTGCCTCCATATGTCATCAAAAAAACTAGTCGATCAATTAAATTGCCCTGAGTCATAACAGAGATAAAGCCGTCAACTTAAATGCTTGATTGCCATTACATCATGAGCACTTGGCCTTCTCTGAGGATCAACTTGAAGGAGGTCTGTAATCAATTGTTTTGCCGATGAACTGATATTCTTCCATGTCTTCTCATAGAAACTGAAATCACCCTGGAGTAGCATAGAGAGAGGATTAAAATTCAAATAAGAAGAAAGAAGTTTAAAGGTTGGATTTTGTGAATAATATCAACATACTGCCGATATCATCTGTTGCTTCTGCCGATTTGACTGTGTAATGAAAGGCGGATACCTGAAACGATGATGAATAAGAAAGGAAATTGGAAGTGTGTACACCAAGGGAAGCTAGGAAAGTCTTATTTCAACAACAAACCAAATCACTGACAACTTTGGCCATACTGTGACAGGTTTGCCATCAGAAAGACAGAGAAGGAATTTCACAAATTTACTGTAGAGTGGATATGAAGAAAAAACAACCTGACTTACCCGGAAAGCAGAATATACATGATTACTCCCAAAGACCACATATCACTTTTTGAGCTGATTTTGCCTTGAGAAAGAGCTTCTGGTGAGACATAATCTATGGAACCAAACAACCCAACAACTGGATCAGTAAACTCCTCAACAGAGCTCAATCCAAAGTCCATAATCTTGAGGGTAGAATCATCCCTTTTATTTAAGAACAGGCAGTTCTCTGGCTTCAAGTCCCTGTGGACTATATTTGCATGGTGAAGAGCCTCTAAACCTTGTGCAATCTGCCTGACCACGGCAGCTGCTTCGCTTTCAAAGTAGCGGTCTTTAGCCACGATTCGATCAAATAATTCTCCACCACAGCAAAGCTCCAGCACAAGGTGCACCCCATTCTGATCCTCGTAGACATCATAGAGGTCAATGACATTTTGGTGGGGAGATACTTTCTCCACTATTTTCCTCATAACTAAGATCTCATTTGTGAGAAGTGCATCAGACATTGATGTTCGATTCCACCCTGGAAAGGTCAGGGAAGCAACGCTTTTCTCCCCACCCCTGCCCCCGCCCCGGGAACGCAGGACACCTGATGGGTTTGATGGGCCTAATCTTTTTAGAGTCTTGATGGCTACATCAATTCTTTCTCCACCACCCTTCTTCGTACCTTTCCTGACAACTGAGAATCCACCTCTTCCGAGGATTTCTGACACTTCATATTCATCTAAGAGCCTTCTTGTTTCCTGTCTCATGGAAACCATTGGAAGTCAGCAAGCAACCAAGGGACAGATAGAATCTCTCAGGCCTTGCAAAGGGTTTGCAGAACTTAACGAAAAAATAAAAGAAAACACAAAATATGTATGCAATGATAAGAGAGAGAGAGAGTTTGAGACGCGGATTGACATCAGCCTGGAACAAAGGTTTTTTTTTGCATTAGTTTATAGCATGTTGCATAAAATATGAATATAATTCAGATGGAGACGAGGGAATAGGCTACTGGGGAGCAGCTGAGGAAGAGACGACGAGGGCGGGTTCAACTAACCTTATATCGTTATTTAAATTTACTTCCACGCATGTCAAGACGATTTATTAAATAAAATTAATATGTTTACGAATAATATCTCTTTATTCCAACTCTGCTCGGCCTGAAAAAGACAAACAAATATGAGCACATTAGGTCTAAATGAACCGGCCTGGTCCTGCCACTAGCCTACAACCCAAACCCACCCAACCTGATCAAGCTTGGGCGAAAACAACCCAACCAGACCTCGTTGAACGCCTGAGATGGAAATGAATTTTGTAGGAGTCCCTTAGTGTTACCCAGCCGTTAAAAATTGTAGACTGATGTTATTGAAGCTTCGGTTCTAATATTATGAATAGTGTGTGAAATTTGTGGAGATTACGAAAACCATCATTATTGTCTAGTTTAGAAACCCAACAGACGGAGATAAAAAAAAAAAACACAAAGAAAATTACTAGAGCTGCGGAACTATACGGCCGAAGCGTTTAGTCGAAGGCTCAGAGTTGTTGGCTTCAAAAGACCCAGATTGAGGTTCTTGACTTCTAGGTCTGTGTCATAATCCATCGAAAGGCATTACAACGTTGGCCACCGCATGTCTGGGGTACTGGCATACTGGTTCTCCATAGATTTCGATGAGATGGATCCCTCAGAGTTCCTGAAGGTCGAGTATGCAAGCTATAAAAGGTTAATAATAGGGAAGACTACGGGGCCCCATTTGTATAGTCGCTTCAGATTTGTTACGATGATCACTTCAGCAGTTCAACAGGTATTGGGTTGGATATAGGATTCTTAGAGCTTGTTGCGTGCATTTTTATATTACAGGAAAAGGGCCCTGCGTGATAAGAAGGGTTTCGTGGATTGAAGGGTTTGCCTCCAGTGTTGGACCGTGCACATCTCCTGGAGCGAAATTAGAGTGGCGGCCTGTCAGGGTCTCGCTAGGAGTCCTGGGACTTGAGATGCAGGATAAAATGTACCTCGTTCTTGTTAATATCGTAGCCAGTTGCCGGAGGCTCTTACCTGGAGAATGGAGATTAGAAATATAGAGCCCGTGGCAGAGACTGCCGCGCAAATGTTCCTATCGCATGGACAGTCAAAGAGTGAGAACTAAAATACATGCCATCACATTCATGATGGCTGAATACGATAGGGAGTTTACAGAAGATTCTGCCTACAAGTAACTCGGGACTAACTAGGCCTCCCGATTCACTAAAAGCAGAAGAACAGTGACGAATAATCTTCAATGCCACAATAAAACTGAGGCACTCGAGATCATTCATTTAGGCTAATATTCGACTTATGGAATACAACGAAAGAAGAAAATTCTACTTATTCTACATCTGGTTTGTCAAATAGACGGGACAGAGTCGTGACGATATGCACTGTTCTATCTCATGATTTTTGCACTTCTGTACTAAATCTCTATATTGTTATCCATGATTTCTACCATACATGTGTCTTTAATGATCCAAAAGGTCCTCCGTGCACGCGTTACAAATTAAAAAGTGAGCTGCAAAGTACTAGACTGGATGAGGCATTAGTTTGAAAACAAAGTTACTCCCCACGAGCAAAATTTTTGTTGTATCCATCTAGTTGAAACTATTTGCATCACATATGCAGATATGTTCATCAGCGCTTTCTACAGCCACCATTGTTTTGACCTTTTCTCCTTCCACTGGCATTCTCCTTCTTCTTCTTCTTACCTCTTCTGGTCGCAGCCAGCACTGGAGTCATCATCTCGAGACACTGCTGGATTTAGACAGGTTAACTCGCCCAAGCAACCCCTCATTCTTTGCAAATAGGAAAAAAAAAAAAAAATGGAAACAGCAAATTTAAGAGCAGCCTATCCCTAGACTCTGATCAGCACTACTTCTTAAGAGGATTACTGTTTAGAGAATTTATCGGACATATAAAAACCTAGTGAAGCCAAATTAAAGAACTCAAGAACAAAATTCCACTCACTATCATTTTGACACTTGCTCACTCTAATATTTCAGTTGAGTCATAATTAGTTAGTAAAGGAATGGGTGTAATCCTTTTTATAACCTTCCAAAGATTAAAAGTTATCAAGTAAATTTTTATCATCATTGTCCACTATGTGTAGTTGTCACTAATGACCTTGAGTGAAGGAAGTGGTCAAAAATTAGCTAAAGTCATTTAGTTTTGGCTTTTTGGATTGCAAGGAAACAACCTTTTAATGTTTGTTCTCCCTTATTAGTGTTTAAGCTCTCTCTCTCACTTGACACATAAGTTTCACAAGGATTTTAGTGCTCTAATACTAGTTTGAAAGTTCTATACTTGAAAACTTAGATGCTGATTGGAGTTTTTGGTATAGAAGAATGTTACTTGCAACACAAATAGAAGAAATAAGGGGTTGTTTGCAGCACAAGTAGTCTTTGCACTTTTTTTATGATCGTGTGGTCTTATTCAGTGATGCTTTTGTCTAGCAAATACACATGATTAAGAAATGTCTTGAAGACTTTTATACTTCTTTAGGACAATGGCTTAGTCTGGTCAAATCTTAGGTGTTCTTATCTCCAAATGTTACTAAGGCTTTGGCTGAACAAATTATGAAGGAATCTGTTTTTATTGTTACAGAGGATTTAAGGAAATATTTAAAGTTTCCTATCTTACATAAAAAAAAAGTCTCAAAAGCAACTTATAAGGTTATTATAGATAAAGTTCAATCCAACCTTACTAGATGGAAAGCATAACAGTTTTTTTTCATTCATAAGTTGACCTTACTTAAATTTATGAGTGCTGATATTTCTGTCTACACTATGTAGATTGCTTCCTTACTAATGTTATTGTGCTCTCAAATTAACCAATATCATTGCAAGTTTATGTGAGGAAATTTTGAAACATCCTAAAAAGTTCATCCAATAAAATGGTCTAAGGTTTGTCAACCAAAGCCAAAAAGGGGACTTATGATACATGACACTAGGCAAATGAATTAGGCATTGCTAGCAAAATAGAACTAGTGTTTCTTGCAAGAGAAGGAAAGTTTATAAGCTAGAGTTTTATATGAGAAATATTATAGTAGTAACACAGGTCAAATATCTCTTACTTACAAGTGTATTGCCTTTGTCACTTAACATTACATTGTTTGGTCCAGCATTATCTTAAATCAAGATTGGTCCAAAGGGTTGGAATGGGAAATTTATTCAATTTTAACTTGATAAACAACTCTTATCAGTGCCTTTATTAGAGTATACAATTGTTTATATTTGTCCACTTGAGCAATAAAGATTAGTTAATCAATATTAGCTACCCTCTAAAGAATGGAATTAATAAAACTTGCGTAAAAAATTATCTCCTCCTATGTTAGATTTGTTGGCTTTTGTTTAACTAGTGTATGAGAATGATAAATAAATTTGGTTGGCTACACACATCAAATGGTAGATACACTATTAAGTCTATATATGATGTGTTTGCTCGAAGAGGACCTATTGATTTATCGGCTTCTTTTAGGAATATTGGGAAGCCAACAGAAAGAGTATTTGCAATACTTTTTCTAGCAAGTCAGTTATTCTTAAATTTTTATTAATATAAAGCAGTTGCTTTTGGAAATATTATGTGATTGAGCACATGTTCTTGGAATTGCAGGCAAGCTGTTTTGTCGTGGAAGCAACTAATTCACCCTTCAAAGTGTATTGCCTTTTTCCATTTAATAAAGTAGCAATGGCTCATCAAAAATTTGAAGTAGAGTTTTGGTATTTCTACTAATATACCTTAGCCAACTATTTTTGCAATTGTTAATTTGCGGATATGGCGTTGGCACAATAAGAGAGCTATTAAGGGAATGATAGTGTCAACCTATTTCAAGGATTTCATTGTTACTACTTCTCGAGAATAGCTAAAGAAACTTGATAAAATTCTTAAGAGATAGCTCAGAAGGTTAAATAGTTGGTAAGCTGGACATTTTCATTATTAGGGTGGATCAAATTCAATACAAATAGCTCAGTCATGAATAACGTTAGTCCTAATGGGACTAGGAGGTATTTCAAGATTCATAAGAAAACTAGTTTAATGGATTTGTTTGTAATGTAAGTTACACTACTATTGTTATTGCAAAACTTTAAAACATGCTTTATGGGCTCCACTGTGCTTAGACACTTAGCTTTCGTTAGATACATATTAAGATTAATTCTTAGCTAGCTTTGGAGCTAGTCCAAAATAAAGTGTTGTCATACCACCCTCAAGTTAATTTGATACTTAAGTGTAGGGAGCTACTTTAATAGATATAGGAAGTTCACTTGATCCATATTTATAGAGAAGCAAATAAGGTTACAAATTGGTTAATTATATTCTTTGTCCCAACTTTTTAGATTATTGTTTATTGATCAACTACCTCTAAGAGTGGTTAAGGTTCTACCCTAAAATATTAAAAGGGGAGTATGTCTCCTTTGAATTATTTAAGTTTTATACTCTCCTTTTCAACTAGGAAAAAAAAACATGTTAAAAATTATAAAATCTCATGTCCTATTATTACAAAAACTTTTTAAAATTTTACAAATTATAATATTATTCAGTGTATTATTTCTTTAATATATCAAAACTTATTGTGTTTTAATATTTGACATATAAAGTATTAATATTTTATTTGATATATCAATGATTTTTACAATTTTAAACTCTAATTGAGTATAATCAACAAAAATAAAAATATATAATTTGGCATATCATACTTTTTTTTCTTAACAAATAATACATTATTTATCTATTTATTAGTAGTCAATGGAGGAAATATGCATGTGTCTATTAGTCAAATAAAGAAACACCATAAATTATTAGTATATCCTAACTTAAGAGAAAGGTGGTTGAGTTTAATCTTTTACCTCATCCCTTCATGTACCTTGGCCACTCGGACTAATCCCAAGTAGTTGGCATGTCATTCTTTTAATTTTTGTTACCATATTGTATCATATAATATTGATTTATTATTAGTTATATATATTTTTTCGTTTTAATTTTTTTAAAAAATATAAATCTACATGTATTGTGAAAAAAAAAATGAATAATTAATAATTTAAATTTTTATATATAAGTTTTAATTAAAAAAAATATTAAATTTATAGAAATAAAATAAATTATTTATTATTATATAATTTATGAATTAATAAATTTTTTAATAAATTATGTATCCTTGAATTCACATGACATTTATTGATGCTATAATCATTTTAATCCGAAAAATACAGACTTTGCCTCTTTAAGGTCAACATTTGTGAGTTGTGCTGACTAATATTTTTGACATTTGGGAGATGACGGCAAGAATTCAAGTCAAATCAATTAAATTCTTTAATAAGATCTTACCTATCTATTTTTCAAAAGAATTATTGATCTATGAAGTGCTCAAAATTTTTATTGATGAATTTAATTCATTTGATGTGTGTGATACTTAACGAAGAAGAAATTCAAATTAATAAAATTTAACTAAGTTCCTTAAATTCAAATGCTAAACAAGGTCGAAAGTTTAATGGAAAAGGAGAGCCTAAACAGTTGATTTGATTTATTACCCAGTTTAAATTTAGTTCATTATTGAATTCAAGTTTAGCTGGGTCAGCGTTGAATATCAAGTTTCATGTTACTTCCCCCCCCCCTTCCTTTTCTGTTCAATTTAGTTTCTTTCTGTTCCAAGCTACATGCAATGTCATTTTTCTGATTTATAGAGGCTAGACTAACTAAATATCTTCATTTAAGATGTATCTTAATTAAGTAGTGCCAGAATTATTAACACTTTTTTGTTGGTTGATAATCAAGGGAACCAATAATTTTCCTTTTTTTGTTTTAAAAAATTTTCCTTGCAGATTCCACTTAATCAGTAACTTAACTTGTTGCAATTATATATGCAATTATATATATA